>BPTQ01000001.1:253985830-254015438 GCA_019973895.1 Chrysanthemum seticuspe | reverse complement strand
AGAGTGTACAGTGGGTGATTCTCGAACAAACTACAACCGAGATCTTCCTAAAGGTAGAAGTAGCACTTATGAGAATGTATGGTGAGTCTACAAGACCGTTATGGTGTTCCTATTACGCATCCTGAGAATTATATATGAATGAAAGGTGTAACACACTTTGTCGTTCAGAAGTAACTAAAACACAGGATTACTCTATAACACCTACTAGAGAACCGAGATCTGAGTTAGCACGTGTAAACCAAGGACACAGCCTCTGATCCCTCTCCCAGAGGATGAAGTTATAGTAGGTAACACTGGTATTGAAGACAAGACGTCATGGACCCAGTGACGCACTGCACTAAACTTCCCAAGCCACTCAAGTTCCTCTTAAAAGGGCTTGTTTCATTCTCACGGGGAACCGACATAATCTATCGACTTTCTCTTAGAGATGGTTGATATTGAAGTAGGAGACCCTCTCCCTAGTCTCCGACACAGGAACCAAATGTGCACGATTGAGTCTAGAGCCAAGAGATCATCCACAATATCTCATTAGGACACAAAATCAATGAAGACTTGCTGTTTCACACAATGTGGAAAGTAAGTATATATTAAGAGTCCTACGCATTATCCTTGTGGTATTGCCAGAACATCTGAGTGGTATGTAAGAGTATTCACGATGAAGATGGAAATCCTTCTAGAGCCAACATCAAACAAGCTCTTAGTGGGTGACATGTGAGATCTTCTCGTAAGATCAAACTTGTGACAACTGGATAGAAACAATGGGGTGATTCAGTCTTGAATCAACCTTGGTCCAGGAATGGATTTGACGAATACTTTTGGAAAAACCGTTCGATGTGCAAATCTTCTTTTCTCTAGCACGTCGAATGTGTACTTATGTTTTCAAAATTTCAAAAAGTATCTCTGATTGAAAAAATACTTTTAGAAAAACCGTTCGATGTGCGAATCTCTTCTTTTCGCTAGCACGTCGAATGTGTACTATTTTCAAATACAAAAAGTGTTTTGCTTGAAAATTGATTTTTCTCATAAAACCTTCGTCGTATTGCAAAACTCTTTCTTCTAAGCAATACGCGATTGCTTTTAAATCATTTTTCATCAATCAGTGAATCTCAATCCGCTGGTTCACTCACTCCGTGTTGTCTTCTTTGAGACGTTCCGGTTTGAGAACAGCTAGAGCAGTTGCGAAACCCTGTCAAGGAGATTCTTAGGAATCCTACCTGATCACAGGCAGTACTTGTACTGATCAACGGGGAACCGTGGGCCGTGTACCTCAATTCAACGAAAGTGATCAAAGACACTTTCGTGTGTTTATTGCTAACTGTTGTTTGCAGGTACATTTGGACGGTTGCAGCTGATCATAATTGAGGAGTCAATCCAAAGCCGCATGCTCACAGTATCCTCACTTAATTTGAAGAAATCATGACTGGTGCATATCTACATAACCTGATTCTGATATTTTTATATTATGCTTCTGCTTCGCTGCTGCAAATATCATGAACCAGTAAGGCTTCCGCTACTCTGATGGAAAGATGTCATGATTCAAAAGTGTGAGCATGTCGGTCCGAAAGTCACAACTTCACATGTTGGCAACACAATAAAGGGTGATCCAGAGATTCTGTGGCTGATGATCTCAATGAAAGCTCAAAGATCATCAAAGATGTGGATCAGTTCAAAGACCTCCACTGAAAGTACAAATCAATGCAGACTTTGAAGAATCGCTACTAAAGCACAAAGATTGCGAAAGTGAAGAATTCAAGTCTACGAGCTCAAGAACAATGTCAAAGAAAGAATGCTAGGATGCAAAATGTATTTCATGGGGTGACCTCCCTTAGGGGGAGATTGTTAGGAATTAGAAATTCCATGTTAAAGTTTCGGTCACCCCAATTATAGTCTAGCATATGTTAGCTCGTAGATTTGTAGTTATTTATGTTATGTAGTAGTTATTTAGTTAACTTGTAGCGTAGTTTAGTTTAGAGCAACACCGTGGAGGAAGGACGGGTCTTTACCCACTGTATGCCTGATCCACAGTCCGACAGGAGGACGTATAAGTTGTAAGTATAAATACCCCTTCCATCCATGGAAGGGGTGATGCTTTCAATCTAATATTCTACATTTTGTGAAGTAACTCTCTACCAAGAAAACACCCAACTATCTAACTTTCTCTCTCTAATGGCAAACATGTATTTTGATCATCCAAGACCACCCGAATCATCAACACAATAAAATATACGATCCTACAATTTGTTATTATAATATTTTAATATTTTATTATGAGAATAATATTTTAATATTTTAATATTATATTATTATAAAATATTATAATGAAATATTATTATAAATATTTTAATATTATAATAATATTTCATCAACACAATAAAATATACGATCCTACAATTTGTTATTATAATATTTTAATATTTTATTATGAGAATAATATTTTAATATTTTAATATTTGTTATTATAATATTTTAATATTACATTATTATAAAATATTATATAATACAATAAAATATTATTCTCATAATTATTGGTGATAAAACCAATTGTTGTCAGGAATCATAGAGTCAGACTCTGGGATGGTCCATGTGGGTTCTGGAGAAGGAGGTCTATCTTCCACAATGCAGCTTTGAATTGTGTCTCTTGAAGGTGCTACTCTGGATGTGCTAGTGCGATTCCCAGCCATGTAAGTATCAAACCAATCTTCCGATGGCTTAGGAATATGCTTTGTAGATGCATCATCTTCATCTGGTTCTGAGTCAGCCATGACATGCGACTCTTCGTGAACCATTTGATCATCAGGAATGGAGGTGGATGTGGATGTGAACCTTGAATCAACCGTCGTCCGGGCAGCAGATTTCTTCTTAGTACTCTGTTCTTTTGTAGGACCTGATTGATTGGAAGGTTTTGGCGGTGATGATGGTGGTTGTGGTGGAGGTGTGTTGGTTGTCGTAGAAGGATCACCAGCTCCAGAAGTTCCAGCGCCCCCCGTTGGTGGTGGAGGTGGAGGAGGATCTTTACGGTCCTTCATCAATGATTCCATCACAATTGTTCTCCTTTTCTTTTTAGCTTCTTTTTCCCCGACGTCAATCATATACTGCTCATAATTGTCGAACTTAATGGATTCTTCAAGTGCCTCATAGAGTTTCTTGTGAACCTCATGCTTGTCCTCTTCAGCATCATACATCTTTTCAAACAGAGCTGCTCTCATATCGGTGATAGGTAGGTCCTTGAATCGTCTAAGAAGTGGAGCCTCCATGGCCCATTCCACAGCATCCTTGACTTCTCCTTCAATAGCGGCAGTAACCCCTTCATTGAAGTTGAGGTGCTCCAATCTATAGACACGATCCACAAGGGAATCAACAGATTTAGGAAGTTGCCTTTCCAGAGCTTCTATCCTTTTTACAGCTTTGTCCAGTAGTTGATCAGAGGTAAGGATCTGTGGCGGTGAAGCTGGTGGCGCATCCACATCAGCAACTGTAATGACAGGTTCAGGGGTTGGTGACAATGTTGGTGGTGTTTGTACAGTTGATTGAGTTGGTATGGGAGGTGGAAGTGCAGTTGTGAGTGAAGATGCTGACATCGGAGGAATTGTTGATGTATCTTGCTGAATGTTGACTGTAACCATGGATTGTGCAGTATCTAAGGGTTTGTCATTTAAGTATTGATCTCCGAAAGTGAAATCAGTATCGAAGTCCTTGAGTGAAGATAGAGAGTTGGTAGACAGATTTGGTTCATCCATCTGCAAGGTCTCATCAGATCTTGTCTCAAGATTCTCCTGCGAGCCTTTCTGCAACAGAGCGTCAACATTCCGGCCAGAATGAGTCTCACTAGGTGTAAGGCTTTCTTTAGACGTTTCAGACACTTTGTCCACTCCAGATTGTTCTTTAGCAGGAGATGATTCTGTTCTTCTCTTCAGCTCGTATTGATTGGTGGTGCTTGATGGAGACGATGAGATCGTTAAAAGCATGTGAGCAGCTTGTTCAGTTTCAACACTAGCAACCCCTTTTTCTTTGTCTTGTGTTATTGGGGTTGTTTGTCGAGGCAGATGATCAGGTTCTCTTAGCACAATTCCACCTACTGGAGCTTTCACATTCAGACTTTCTAGGCTTTGCTGAATTCCAAGTTGTAGATCTGCATCATCTTCATCAGTTAACCTTGTAATATTCTTTGGTACCTCAGTATTTTCACCAATTTCCTTTTCCACTTTCTTCCTTTTTACTTTCTTCTTCTTGGATGCGGTGTCTGAATGTTGTGACCTTTCAAGTCTCTTTTTAGGAAGAGAGGCATAGGATGCTTGTGAGGCTGACGTGGACTTGGGAGCATTGGGTTGTAGAGGAGAAGGTGTGACATCAGCAGAGGAATTGGAAGCTCTTTTCTTGTATTGTTTGAAGTAGTCCTTCTTCTTGATATCTTCTGTGAGAAGACTATCAGGAATTGGCAATCCAAATATTTCTTTATCCATACCTCTAGGAACATATTTCAGGTTTCCTAAAACATATTCATCTTTTGCATTATGCAGAGTTGATTCACTCCTAGGATTGAAGTTGTGTGTTTGTTGCAAATACTGGATAACAAGCTTAGAAAATCTGATGCTGGGAATCACAAGCTTGTTCAGTTTCTTTCGTCCTTGAGCTTTGTTCTGGAAATTAGTTCTATCAGATATGAATGTGTGTATTGATAAAGAAAATTCTTCCCAGATACGATCTGAGACATTCACATCAACCCTATTAACAATTCCCCATAGGATTTGCAGGATAGGAATTCTCACTTTATCGAACCCTGATGTTTTGCCAGATAAGCACAAGTTAAGAATAGTTGTAATAGCTCTCCAGGGTTGATACATGTGTCCAGTGATGATGTCGGATGCTCTTGAAATACTGTTCTGATAACCCAACCCAATTAGAAAGACAATCAGATCGTCAGCACCAGGTGGAGATTCAGAACGAAGGTCAGGGTTACATGGGGTGATTCCAAGAGCCTTGCTCAGAATATCAGAATCAATTGTGAACTCCCTATCATCCAGTTTGCAAGAGTATTGAGCTGTGATTTTGTCCCATTGAACGGTGTTCCAGATTTGTTGAATGTAAATGGTGGGAATTGAGCATTGCATGGTAATAGCTCCAAAGAAGTTTGTGTTTTTGAGGACGTCAATAGAAACTTTGAGTATCGGATTTTGTTGAAGCTTTTGTAGGTCCACATAACAGTTACTTTTTCCAATATCAGCCCATTGACTCCTGGGAAGGATTTCTTCGTCTGAGAGAACTTTGGAAGATGCCGAAGGGGTAACGCACTTTTCAGGGTTTGAGCTTGCCATTGATGATCTGAGCAAACATACAATCAACAGTAATGGTTGGGAACGAGTTAGATAATAACTGATGAGTGAGACAACATTGAGAGCACCCTTATGACATAGATATATAGAAACAGTAACTCAGAAGGAGTCCCCAAAACACATATAGAGAAAGATAGAGTGGCAAAAGAGAGATATATCAATGAAGTAGAAACCTATAGATGAATTTTCACACGACGAGCTGATAAGGGATTAACAGGCAAAAGAGTGCAAAGCAAAGGGATCATGTCATGAGCCAAGATACAAATGTAGAAGTGATATAACAAATATGCTTGAGGCAAAAAGTAACATTTGGTTGTCGTGAGAGAAACCAAGTACTGTTTGCCTAAACAGAGATGTCATAGCAGATTACATAGAGTATGTTGACTCAACAAGTAGAGTCAGGAGATCCTAAGTATTGTGAGAATGAGATCAACTTTAGCAATACACCTTTAAACATTAAATAACCCTCGACACTAAGACTAGTTCACAACTTGAAAGTGAACAATGTAGCTAACTTGTAAAGGCAAGTCGCCATCACTAGTACCACAGACAAGTCGCTAATAGTTTAGCTCTTTTAAGTCGCTATGCTAATTCGCTGACTTGTAAAGACAAGTCGCCATGAACAGTAACAAAACCAAGTCGCTACAAATCTGTTAACTAAGTCGCTAAGGTTACTAATTCGCTAACTTATGAAGACAAGTCGCCATGAACAGTAACACAACCAAGTCGCTACAAATTTGTTACCTAAGTCGCTAATGTTACTAATTCGCTAACTTGTAAAGACTAGTCGCTGACAACTAACTCGCTACCCAAGTCGCTAGAATATAATATACTAATACGCCACGGCAACTAAGTCGCTAAGTTGAGTCCTAACTCGCCATTAAGAACATATAGGCTAAGTCGCTATCAAGAACACAGTTAAGTCGCTACCAAGAACATTCATAATTTCTACAAACAAACCACCCAAACCACCAATCATTCATCATCATTACATGAAAACACATTACACCGCAATCACGATACAATATACCAACACTTTGTACCCATGCAACATAATAGTCAACAAAACAACACGATTTGCTGAAACATCGAACCTAGGAGGGAATCAAATAGTCACAATACACGAGCTCGTACGGATCTGCTTAAGTGACAAGTTAGAAATTAAACACAAACGTGTAATAGAGAACGAGAGAAAAAAAAGAGATTTGACATACCACTTGTTAAGTCGCTAGGATGAATAATTAGTTTAGACGAGAAGAAGGAGAAACAAAACGAGAGAGAGAAAAAATTATTTAGAGATAAGAAATGAAAACTTGGTAAGTCGCTAGGGGTGTAGGGCGGGACATTTGCAATATGACACTTTCGGTCCCTGTGGTTTTCGAATGAAGTGAGATAAGTCGCTAGTGCAACACAACTTTCAAATATATGACAAGTTTGGTCCCTATGGTTTTGATGAACGAGTGGTAAGTTGCTAACACGGATTATAGACTAAGTTAGATTATCACAATGATCGCCATGAATCAATTAAACATTTAATCAAATAAGCATTTAATGCTAGGCACTTAATACATAGGAACACAATGATAATCACTTGAGCAAGATACGACTACAATCTACAACTGAGAGAAACACCATAACCAGATAGTTACACAGGCAAAACACAACCTCAACTTACAAGCGAGCAAGCATTATAAGCAGCACAGAAGCCAATGGCATAGATAGTCAAGAAAAACATATACACAATCTCCCCCTCAATCAATGTCATCAAAGAACATTGATTGACATTAATCAACCCCGTTATAAAAACAAGAATATTTCAATTGTTCGAACTTCATCTATGATCCCGTGCCATTATTGAATGACATTTCTAGGACCGTAGATGTTATCGATAACAAGGAATGTATTCTTTATTAGATTGAGAAAAAATTGTAAAATTGTAAATTTAAAAGAATGACATATATAAAAATTTAAAAGATTGAGAAGACTGATAAAATTTTTCTAATAATAATAATTTTTTTTTTTTTTTTTTTTTTTTTTTTTTTTTTTTTTTTAAGAAAAACTTGATCTATACACAGATATAGAAGAGCGAGTCCTGATTCAAGATGAATAGGAGTCAAAGTAAGAAGTACATCAACTCTGGCACGCTATAGCTCCTGAATGAGCTATGTTCATTTCTGATGGGAACCAAGTCATGAAGTTCCTGATTGAGTTGAGCATTGTACCTGAAAAAGACTGAGAGCACATTGTACTTGAAGCACATGTATACTTGTACATAGAAGGGTTAGTGACATGTTTAATCTCACATTTGGATGCATCACAGTATAACACAGACGTATCATTAATGGGGATCCTATTCGGTTCTACATTCTTGAAGAGTTTACCTGTGGGAATCCACTTGAGGTATGATCTAGGAATGTAAGTTCGTTTAAGTCCTGTAAACTTAAAAAATCTGCCAGTGGGAATCCATTTGAAACCACAGTTAGTTGACCTAAATGAGTGCACAACCTTGTTTTGACAATATGTCCTTTTGTGATCAGAGAATTTCTTAGGGGATTGATCAGTCAAATTATGTTTTGCATGAGAGCTAGTTATACTTATTGCATTTCTGATCTGTGAGAATTGTCCATAAGTCCGAGGTTTGAGATTCATCATATCTGAACTAGGCAATGAAGTGACTGGTTTTGACAAAACAGACATATAGTCAACTTGGGATGTAAGCTTAGATTTCAATGGTTTAGCTCTTTCAGACCTAAAGGCATTAGGTTGTTTAATAACTGTTCGTTTCAAGTGGTTCTGAACATTTTACTTTCCCAAAGTTGAAGGTTTTGCAAACTTGGTGTTCATCCTATTTCCAACATACTTCCTGAGCTCATTTTTTAGGGCAACAATATTGAAGCTCTTATCCTGAATTTGTGCTTTGAGATCATCAATATCTTTCATCAAGAGGTTAGATTGATTGACTAACTTAGAGTTTGTTTCCTCAAGGTTCTTTCTTAAATGCTCATTTTCTCTTAGAAGGTTGGACACACATAGAGCTAGTTCAGAATTTCTAGATTCTAGTGTATCACTCATCTCATGACAGTACCTTTATATGAGAATTTGTGTGATCAGTTAAGTGTACCTTATCGAAAGAAACCTTTTCTGACTCTGAGTGTTTGAGATCAGTGCTGTTGTCTTCATCCTTTTTCATTACAATTGAGATTCTGCACTCAGTGTCATTCACTGGTTCAACAGGTTCAACTGGAATGTTGCATGACTTGTCACAATTGCTCCATGGTGTCTCTTGGTACTCATTCAACGCATTCAGCTTGTTATTCTCTTTTGCAGCTTCCTTGATGTATGTTTCCATATTACCCATAAGTTGAGTAAATGAGTTTCTGAACTCATGAATTTCCATTCCCGTATGTTTTTTGAATGATATTCCAGTCATGATATCATCAAAATCTGAGGAATATTCTTCCCGGATAAGTGGCTGAAATTGATTGAAGATAGTTTGAAGAGCGGCATGAGACTCATCAGTTGAGACCTTTTCTTTGGTAATTTGAAACCTCAGTCGTTTTAAGTTAAGTAAAACAGTTCTTGTAAAAGTGGGAAAATCCTGACGAAGGATGGCACAACTTGTTCGATCCATGGTTGTAGATAAGAGTAATTTTAGAAGCTGACTGAGATGTCGAAACGGCTCACTGGTGCATTCCATATTCATAGTATCATTTGCAGACATTAAGAGTGACTTATTTGAGTTGTTCTGATTAATCGATGCTGAATCATTAAATGTATGGCATTCAGGTAAGCATTCTGTTTCACTATTCTGTGTTGTGTCATAGAGAGCAAGTACTTTGGTGATTAAAGGATCTGTGATGACTGCCATTGTGTTATTATGAATTACTCCCCAAGTCTCTAGAGATTTTGAACCAACTCGCTAGCAGCTAAATAGCAATAATCCCAAGTCGTTAAATCAACATCCAAATCGCTAAGTACAAGTCGCTAATCCTCTAGTCGCTAACACCTAATTCGCTATAACACTAAGTCGCTAGAGTAGTAACTCGCTAAGCATCAAGTCGCTAGCATAATTTTGGCAGCAATTCGCTACTCAAGTCGCTAAAGATACAAGTCGCTAAAGAGCAACTCGCTACAGACCAAGTCGCTACCACCAAGTCACTACCCGTAGTGGAGAGTCCACTACTTGTACTGTTAATCGCTAGATCTAAGTCGCTAGCTCCAAAACTGTAACTCGCTACGAAATTGCAAAGCAAGTCGCTACGAAGAATGAAGTCCGAATGTCAAGTCGCTAGCAAGAAAACCATAAAAACATCACTTTTCAATCCAAAAACTACCCAACCACGATGATACAAGCTTACCAAATCAAAACCTAAACACTTGTGATGATTCTAAACATAAAAGTACTATCAAAATCCAAACTTTAACACTAGAAATCACCCAAATGATGCAAAAACCACTAAACTTTTTCAAACTCAAAAACCACCTAAAAACCACTAGAAATCCAAAGATGTGCAAGATATGATCTAACCATGGCTCTTGATACCAATTGTTGGATATTGGATTTCACTTACATATCATAACATTAACACAATGAGCATATAGATGATTTAAGAGAGAGAGAAAGTGGGATATTCTAGTAAGAGAAACTTGTAGAATATTAGATTACCAAAGAACATCCAACCCTCTACCTTGCACGGTAGAGGGTATTTATAGGTTACAAACTAAACGACCTCCTAACGGCCTGTGGATCAGGGATACAGTGGGTAAAGACCCGTCCTTCCTCCACGGTGTTGCACTAAACTATTTTACGCTACTGACTAACTAATTAACTACATAAAAATGTAAATAACGACAAGTCTACGAGCTAACTTATGCTAGATAATAGTTGGGGTGACCGACTCTTCAATACTGGAATTTTCTAATTCCTAACACAAAGTAATGCTACCAAGTAAAGATCAAGGGATATTTGATGCCCCTGAAAATTATGTAGGCTTGTATATCCACACTTTCACCACTTCCAATCTTAGGATACCACTGCATCCTTTAATTTTAGAATTCCTCCGATATTATGAGGTACACATTTCTAGGTTCAACCCTTTTGGCCTAGCCAAGCTGACAACATACATTGTTATGTGCAAAGCTTATGGGTTTGAACCATCCTTGACTGTGCTTAGGGGTTTTTTGAATCTATACCCGGGAGGAGATTTGTTGACCTGGGCCAAGAGAGGTGAAAGGGATGTGCCCATATTGATAGATAGACCTTTTACGAACATAAGGAACTGGAAAGGCAAGTTCTTTTATATTCAGACTACCATTATCCCTCCTGGATACTCTGCATTGGTAAACCAAGACTTTCAATATGATGAGAAAAGGTTCACCGATCCATTGCCTTATACTGTGAGAAGAAACCCATTGTATCAGCGTTTGGCTCGTCATCCAGCTGACTGCCAGACCTTCCCTGAGCCAATCCTGTTCATGGCTGGCATTGCTGAGAGATGGGAAGGGTCTCCATTGGTACCTGAGATAATTTGTGATGGAGAAAGTATGTATTTTTTAAATTAACATAAGAAACAAAAACTTATCTTGCTGATATTTATCTTATCTGCTTCTTTTTGCAGAGATGTCATTCAAGAATTTTGTTGTGGCTGGAGGTGCCAAAGAGGTAAGCTTTCTTCCAAAGAATCCCCAAGAAACAAGCTATGGCGTGGGCTACCCGTCGGTGTCCATAAACAAAGACGAGGTGGAAGCCCATCATGTCGAGCCTGTATCTTCTGCTCCTCCACCAAAGGAGCCCATAGATGTAGAAGATCAGCTGGTGGAGAACATTGCTGACTCAGACGAACCAGTCTCCGAAGGACCGTTGGCCATCGTAGGACCCTCCGGCATAGGTGAGAGGATTTGAAGCAGGAAAGGTGCTAGTGCTAAGGCTATGAAATCTGATTAAAAAAGAAAGCTTATTCTATCTACTCCTCCCTCTCGAACTACCCGGCAGAAGAGTGCCCAGGGTAAGGCTGTGGTATTTCCAGCCATCGAAGGGCCCAACGGTGATGACTTCCATGGTAAACTTCTTACCTGTGAAATAAAATTAAATACCAAAGATCATATATTAATGAAACTTACTTTTGTTATAGGACTTCCTGATACGAAGGAGCTTCCTTCTCCCCAAGCTTGTCACCAACTTATGAGCCATGTGATCCCCTCCAAGTGGAAGGAGGTGATGAATAACATGTCTATAGAGAGGCTCTGTGATCTTCATGATAAAAGCTATGTTCGCCAGGGCATGCTTGACAATCAACTCAATGCTAGGACAAGGGAATTGCTCCGCGCTGGAGAAGAAGTGTGAGGAGGCATTGGAGGATTTTGATAAGAATCACTTGGTTCAAGATCTTAGAGCTGAGAATGAAAAGCTCAAAGGTCAATTGGCAACGAGCGAGGCTGAGTGCAGCAAGTTAACTGTCGAAGGCTATATGGTTGTTGGTTATAAGGAGCAGATATCTGTTCTTTCATCCAAGTGTGGAGGTCTCGAACAGGAGAGGTCAAAGTTGCTGGACCAAGAGATCAAGCTCTGAGAAAAGGTAGATGGCCTGAACCTCCGTCTGAAGATGCTGAAGAAGGACAGGGTGGACCTGGTAACCAAAGTGATCCCCTACATTGCTATGGAACTTTACCATAGCGATGATGTGGGGATCGCCATTGGGAATGTGGTGAATGCTGCCATTTTTCATGGCAAGTGTACCACTTTGGAGGAGGTGGCGAAGACTGGGGAACCAGTAGTGCTGGAGAAAATTCCATACTACAGGGCAACTCATGAAAAAGAATATGATGATGCAGGTAATCATTTAACTGCTTTAGAGTTCCCTTTCCTTGCAGATGTGACGAAGGACCCATCAGCCTCGATTGAGGATCTGCTAGCCAAGAAGCCAAGGAAAGTCCAACCTCCTTCTCCCTCCAAGAGGACTCCGTCACCCCAGGTTCCATCTCCAGGATCAGTTGATCCCACTCACTCCAAGGTTTAAAGAAGGCAACCATGTGGTTGTAATTTGATCCCCAGGGTGGTATGTACCCTGTTTAAAACAATTGTCTGTGCTCCGTTCCAGGCTTCGTGCCTGATGAAACAATTTACTTATTGCATGTTGGTAGTAGGCTACGGCCTAAGACAATAGTTTATAATGTTGGATGTTTAAGGCTATGGCCTGTTTTAGACTAGTTAAACTAGTCATAAATCTACAACGAAGCCACTAGGGCTCGAATTTTGCCATGTGTGATTCTTCTCTTTTTACTTTTACTTGCATAAAAATATTTTTTACAACCTAAGGCGTATGGTAGATGCATAGCCTCATTGTGTGTAGTTACTTCACCAAGAATATTAGCAATCGTATAATTTAACTGCTGACAGAGGGTCGCGACCCACTCCGTCTTGATCCTTTGGGCAGCGAAAGGTTTGAAATACCTTAAGGCCATATAGGAAAGTTAATGTGAAGTTGAGATGGATGTTATGCATATGAGCAAGACATGTTATTTAGTCTTTGTACATCCCTTCGACATTCAAACTTATAAAGCGACTTGGTGGACAAATCTTTGTTGTATTGAACGAAACAAGAGATTTGAGGGAAATGTGTTATTATCATTAAGTGGGTAGGGAGGATTACATCATTTTAAGAAATGAATACTAGACGCCTACCATTAATGCTTCTTTCCCCAAGTGAGAAGAATGCAAATACATTGATTGAAAGCAAAAAAAAAAATGTGTCCTTAGACATTGTAAGTTTCATACGTAGAACTTACGAAGAGTAGTGCCATTCCAGGTTCTATCAATAACGTCTCCAGCCAAGGTTTCTAGCTTGTAGGCTCCGTTGCCATATGCTTCCTTAATAACATAGGGTCCTTCCCATGTAGGTCCCAGTTTACCCTGGTACTCAACTTTGCTTGCGCTATTGAGTCGGAGGACATATTCCCCTGGTTTGAAAGTCGAAGGCCTAACTCATTTATTATAGTACCTTTCAATCTTTTGCTTGTGGATAGCCTCTCTAATGGAGGCTATTTCTCTTCGTTCTTCAAGTAGGTCCAAGTTACTACGGAGTCTTTCTTCGTTATCTGCTACTTCGAAGTTCATGACCCTTTCTGTTTCGACACTTACTTCTGAAGGGATGACAGCTTCCGTGCCATATGTCAAGCTAAAAGGCGTTTCTCCATGACTTGACTTTGTATGCGTTCTATGTGCCCAGAGTACTTGAGATAGTTCATCTACCCAACCGTGATGACTGTATCCCAGCCTTCGTTCTATTCCTTGTATGATGTCTCTGTTGGTAACTTCTACTTGACCGTTACCCTGAGGATGGTAAACGGAAGTGAATGATTGTCTGACATTCAGACCCCTTCAAAATACTGGGAATACCCCTTCGGCAAACTGCTTCCCATTATCTGAAATGATGATGTGAGGTACTCCGAACCGACAGATAATGTGTTCCCACATGAATTTTTCCATGTGTCTTCCTGTGATGGAAGCCAAAGGCTTCGCTTCAACCCATTTAGTGAAGTAATCGATGGCTACGACCAAGAACTTTACTCCTCCAGGAGCAACTGGCAGAGGGCCTACGAGATCTATCCCCCATTGGCTGAAAGGCCATGCGGATGTTACGGAAGTCATATCTTGCTTTGGTAGCCTTGGGACTCTTGAGTGAATTTGACATGCTTCGCACTTCTGAATGATGTCGACAGCGTCTCTGTGCATCGAAGGCCAATAATATCCGACCCTCATTACTTTGGAGACAACGGAGCGAGGCCCCGCGTGAAGTCCGCAGGATCCTTCATGCACTTCTTGGATGATGTTGGCAGCTTGCCTTGGCCCTACACAACGGAGCCAAGGGGATAGAAAAGATCTTCTGTATAAGTAATTTCCCATGATCCTGTATTGTGGTGCTTTGATGCGCACCTTTCGAGCCAACTTCGGATCCTCCGGCAGTATGCCACTTATTAGATATTCTCTAATTGGAGTCATCCAATTCGAGTCTTCCTCCAGTATTACGTCAGACACCTCCTTTCGAACGATGGACCTATCTGCCAATACTTCGACCAAAACTTCCTTTGTTAAATGAGCAAATGCCATTGATGCCAGTTTGCTAAGTGCATCCTCCTTCTTGTTTTGGTTTCTTCGAACATGCTCTATGTTGTAAGATGTGAACCCTTCGAGCATTTCTTTGGCCTTATCCAGATATTGCTTGATCACAGGTTGTCTCGCCTCGTAGGAGTCTTTTATCTGGTTGGCCACTAGTTGTGAGTCAACAAAAATAGCCAAGTTTTCTACTTCCATATCTGTGGCCAATCGGAGACCTGCTAACAAGGCTTCGTACTCCGCTTCATTGTTCATAGCATCGAATTCGAAATGAAGTGCATAAGTGTATTCCTTCCCTTTGGGATCAACGAGCATGAGACCTGCACCAGAACCATCGGAGCTGGAGGCTCCGTCAGTATAAAGTTTCCACCATTCGATTGCCATAGCAGGCTCCTTTTCAACAACCTTTTTGTCATGTTTCATTTCGGAGGGTGTTTCTGCTAAAAACTCTGCCAATATTTGCCCTTTGACCGAGCTCCTGCCTTTGTATTCAATATCATGTTCTCCTAGCTCGATAGCCCATTTAGCTATCCTTCTAGATTTCTCCTGCTTTGAAAGTATCTGCTTAATTGGCTTGTCGGTAAGTACGGTTATAGGGTGAGCTTGAAAGTACCTTCGAAGGCGTCTCGCAGCATGAACTAAAGCCAAAATTAGCTTCTCCAATGCTGGGTAATTTAGCTCAGCTCCTTGTAGTACTCTACTAACAAAGTATATGGGGATTTGCTTCTTCTCCCTTTCTGCCAATAACACGGCACTGATGCTTTCGAAAGAGGCTGCAATATACATGAACAACACTTCGCCTTTGATTTGGGCTGTAAGTGTTGGTGGAATAGCCATGAATTCCTTGAGCTTTTGAAAGGCTGCTTCTGCATCTATGCTCCATTGGAACGTCTTTTTGTCCGTGCATCCTTTGAGTGTTTTGAAGAATGGCAAAGATCTGTCTGCACCCTTCGACAAGAACCTGCTGAGGGCTGCTAGCTTTCCGTTAAGACTTTGCACTTCCTTTAGGGACTTAGGAGGCTGCAAATCTGTGATGGCTTTGACTTTCGAAGGATTGGCCTTAATACCCTGCTTGGTGATCAGATGTCCCAAGAATTGTCCTTCTTCCACACCAAAGGAACACTTCTTGGGATTTAACTTCATATTGATGGCGCGAAGCTGATCGAAGGTTTCCTTGATGTCGGAGAGCATATCTTCCTTCGATCTACTCTTAATAACCATATCATCTACGTAGGCCTCTAGGTTCCTGCCTATTTGCTTGTGGAAGGCTTTGTCCACCAATCGCTGGTAGGTGGCACCTGCATTTTTCAAACCAAAAGGCATCTTTTTGTAACAATAAACGCCTTTTCCTGTAAAAAAGGTTGTCTTCTCTTCGTCTTCTTCGGCCATTTGTATCTGATGGTAACCTTTATAAGCGTCTAGGAAACATTTTAGTCAAAACCCTGACAGGGATTCCACCTTCCAATCAATTTCTGGAAGAGGGTAGCAGTCCTTCGGACAGGCTTTGTTAATGTCAGTAAAATCTACGCACATTCTCCATCCCCCGTCATGCTTTTTGACCATCAACGGATTGGCCACCCAAGTTTGATACTTCACCTCTCTGAGTATGCCTGCTGCCACGAGTTCGTCCACTTCTTTGCATGCAGCGGCATTTCTTTCAGGAGCTAGACTTCGACGCTTTTGTTTGATGGGTTCAATATGTTTGAACTCATTGAGCTTGTGTTCAGTGCCGAAGGGCTTTCCGTCTATGGTGAGAGTTCTGGGGACCCCCGTAATGTCAGAATAGGTCCATGCGAAGACATCTGCGTTAGCACGAAGTACCTTTTCCAACTCTGCTTTAAAGGAGGGTGGAAGTTGCTTTCCGATTACTACTGTCTGATCAGGGTAGAGATCATTTACCACGATGCGTTCTTCAGCGTTAGCGCAACTGAGAACATCTTTCGAAAGTTCCTCCGAAACCTGTTTGACCCTCTTGTTTTCTGTCGTAGACCCCTTCACCTTATAGCTGGAGAAAACCGTTCCAATGCCGAAAGGTGTTTGGAATTTGATCGCGGCATGTATGGTTGAGACAACGATGCCCATCTTCTGCATTGCTGTTCTCCCTATCAATAGGTTGTAGGGAGATTCCGACCTTACGATCGTGAAAACCAGAGTTTCTGTTCTTTTCAGCCTCCCTTCTCTAATCGTAACCTCTAGAGGGACTTCTCCCAAGGGCCATGAGTGTTCCCCTGAGAACCCTACTAAGGGTACCTTTGAATCTACTCTCTTTAACCTTATTGAAGGTTTGAGCTTTAGGAAACACCGTTCGTAGATAACTTCGCAGGAGCTACCGCAGTCAAGGTAGGCTCTGTTTACTTCTCTATTGGAGATCAAGACTTTGATGACCACGGGGTCATTTGAAAGAACTTTCCCTGTGATTGAAGGGAAAGTGACATCTCCTACTCCGCACAAGGCTTCCTCTGCTTCCTTTCTTTTTGAACCAGAGTCTTCTTTATAAACCATGAGGATGGGTGCTTCGACAGGTGTGGTATCTTTCTCCAACTGTGTGTCGGAGGCTTTTTATTTGCCTCTCTTTATACCCTTTACCAAATGTCCCAATTGGCCAGACTTCACGGCTTCTTCTATCTGTTTTTTGAGTTCTCGGCAGTGATTGGTGTCGTGACCGTAATCGTCATGGAAATAGCAAAACTTGGAAGTGTCTCTGGACCTCCCTTTGTTTGCCAAGCGAGGAGGAGGATCAAAGGCCTTCGCAGCTTTTTCGGTAGCGAGTATCTCCCTTGGAGATTTGGATAGATTAGCCAGGAGGCCATGGTTGATGTTTTTGTGGTATGGAGTAAACATGTCCCTGCTCTTGTGTTTGTTCCTTGACCCTTCCCACGAAGGGTGCTTCGGGGCCTTGTTGTGATTTTCCTTGTTTTCGACCGGAGCCCCGTTGGTGGACACTTCTTTTGCTTCGATCCAGGTGTAGGCCTTTTCCACTAATCCTTTATAGGTTGCAGGAAGATCAGTGGAAAGGAATTCAACCAAGCTTCTGTTCCGTAGGCCATGTACGAAACCTGAGATGCGCTGGTCTTCGTGCAAGCCCATTATCTGTAAGGTGTCATCAGTGTATCTAGTAATGAAAGCCCTTGTGCTCTCGTTCTCCTTCTGCTTGATGTTGTGCACTGTTAGGTGCGTTCTTGTGAACTTTTTCTGCTGGCTGAAATGTGACCTGAACTTGGCTTTGAGATCATCCAAATTCACAATGCTACCTGGTTTTTGCCCGTTCCACCATATACGAGCAGAGTCTCGTAGGGTGTATGTAAACATGTGACAAGCAACAGGCATTACCCACTTATGCATTCTAATAGCCCCTTCGAACAAGTGTAAAAAGTTATCCGGATCCCCTTTTCCATCATAAGTACCAATATGCGCGGGCATTTTCAACCCATCAGGCAAAGGGTAGTCTTCTATCCACCTTACGAAGGGTGTTGTGGAGCCCATGGGCTCCGAATAGAGGCAGTTATAAGGTGGTATGTATGTAGGGGCAGCATTGTATGGGTTATGATTTGGAGGTATTCCAACAGTATTTTGGTTAACATATTGGGGATAAGCAGTAGGTATATAAGGTGGGTGACTTCCCACAGGATACGAAGGGTATACCATAGGTTTGTCCATAGGGCATGCTTCCGTATGGTTGAGTAAAATTGGGGTTGTTAGCCTGCCCGTTAGGTGGGGGATAAACCCCTAGAGGGTAAGATTGAGCCTGAAAAGGAGGGTACATACCATGAGGAGGAAGATTTCCTCCCCTATTTAATTGAGGTGGATCGCCTCCTACGCAAGATGCGTGAGAAGGCTGCAGTGGAACCCCCGTTTCCGTTCTTCCCAGATGAGCCGCCAAGAGTGGTGGCAAATTGACCTCCGTAGCCTCCCTTCGGTGACTCCTTCCATTGGAGCCTTCCATCGTTCCTTCCCTTCTTGTCGGAGCCCGCTCCGGAGCAACTTCGAAACCAACCGACCTTCCGCTAGGCCTTCGACTGCTCGGAGACCCTACCCTTAACACTGAGCGAGTAGCCCCCGGAGCCAAGGACCTAGCCTCCATTTCTAACTCTTCATTGTACTCATCGCTTGAGTATTATAACTCCCTACGCATTTCCACATTCCGGTCTTGCCTCCTTCGAGCTCTTAGTAAAGATTCTAATGCTTCGATGTTAGCTTCGACAAACGCCGGACTGATTACCGGTTCAGGGTTAGCCGAGGTTGAAGCATGATTGTTGGGAGTTATTTCAGGGTGAGATCGTGTGGTAAAAGTGGATGCGGTTATATTGGGAAGATTGCCAGGATCATTGACTGGGATTGGTGTCAAGGTCGAGAAACCCGGAGGGGGTGTATCTTCTCTTCCTTGAGTCATGCCGTAAAACTAGTGAGAGCGATTGACCGGGTGTAAGTTTGGAATAACGAGACCAATAGTAGCGGGTCCCACGGATGGCGCCACTGATTGTACAATAATTGGTACGATCAGGCCTTCGATGATGATCGAAGGGTATGAGGGGTGATATGCTTGCGCCAAACTTGTAGTCAATCTGCAATAAGAAATAATAGACACTTCGTTAAGTGATTGCGCAGGGGTTGGGCCCTGCGAACCACCTCCGGCGTGTGAATAAGTATGTGATATGAGTTATGGATAATATGATGTATGTGAAATATTGCGTTGAGTGAACATACCATTGAAATGACTCGTCCAACCTATTTATAGGTGATGAAAATAGCTTGGAGAGTGTTAGCACACGTTTAGGAGATCATGGGGGGCATCCCCTGATTTATGGTAACCGCTAGGGCTTCATCCCCACTATCTCGGACTTGGCGGGGAAGCTAAGGATATAGTGGGAACGTGGGGGAAGACCAAGTCAAGGTTCTTGTTTGTCTTGGCATCTTCAAGAGAAGACACCGAAGGGCATAGGCCTTCGGCTGGCGAATTCCCAACTGGTAACCATGTCAATGATGAATGGTTTTACGCCACCAATGACTTATAAAGAAAGACTTGGGTCTTCGTAATGCAATTTCGACTGAGGCCGAAGGGGGGTCCTTCGACCTGATCGGAGGGTACGTCATCAACCTCTCTGAGTATGCCTGCTGCTACGAGTTCGTCCACTTCTTTGCATGCAGCGGCATTTCTTTCAGGAGCTAGACTTCGACGCTTTTGTTTGATGGGTTCAATATGTTTGAACTCATTGAGCTTGTGTTTAGTGCCGAAGGGCTTTCCGTCTATGGTGAGAGTTCTGGGGACCCCCGTCATGTCAGAATAGGTCCATGCGAAGACATCTGCATTAGCAAGAAGTACCTTTTCCAATTCTGCTTTAAAGGAGGTTGGAAGTTGCTTTCCGATTACTACTGTCTGATCGGGGTAGAGATCATTTACCACGATGCGTTCTTCAGCGTTAGCACAACTGAGAACATCTTTCGAAGGTTCCTCCGAAACCTGTTTGACCCTCTTGCTTTCTGTCGTAGACTCCTTCACCTTATAGCTGGAGAAAACCGTTCCAATGCCGAAAGGTGTTTGGAATTTGATCGCGGCATGTATGGTTGAGACAACGATGCCCATCTTCTGCATTGCTGTTCTCCCTATCAATAGGTTGTAGGGAGATTCCGACCTTACGATCGTGAAAACCAGAGTTTCTGTTCTTTTTAGCCTCCCTTCTCCAATCGTAACTGTTAGGTCACTAGTTTTACAAACACAAGTTATAGAGAAAGAGATAAGGCGATTGAACAAGTAAGCAAGCACACACACACGATATACTAAAGACGGTTTAGGCGTGAGGCATATGTGAAAGGAAAACTTGAACAACCAACCCTCAAATGAGGGTTTACAAGAGTATTTATAGGAGGGAAGCTAGGGCAACACTCCTAGTTCCCATCCTTTCTTATGTGGGCTTGGGCCTAAGCTTATGGGCCTTCTACATAAGCTAGACCTTAAACAAACATAAAGGCCATAATAAAGCTACCTATTACATATGAAATATAAATACTTGAAATACTGTTTAGGAGTGATTCCAACAATCTCCCCCTCAAGTATATATGAATGTGAACGGTGAAGGCGTTGATGTAATAGTAGCTGTGACGTCTTCTGACATTCTTCTTTCTTGTGAGAGGAATTGTCTTGATTCGAACAATCTCCCCAGTGTAGAGAGATAGTTATCTTTGAACAGTTATGCTTCGACGTCATCTTTAACTTTGTTCTTTGATCATTGTTCTTTGTGGTGAAAGTGATAGTATGTTGTTGTCTGCATCAGTCTGCCTGAGGTCTGCTTCGCTGCTCCAGTGTCTCCACGTCATTCTTCAACATGCTCACAGGCTCTTTAACGTTGGAAATCAACACTGATGAAGTTCTGTAAGTCTTTGACTTCGTAGATTCTTTGATTGATGAAGAATCATTCTGACTGTTGTGTTGCATTCGAATAGAACTTCCATTAGTGATGATGTTGGCGTGAGCATGAGAAGAATCAGCACGATCATCCAGCTCCGGAGCTTCCATAAGAAGAAAACATTTCAAACGGTTAGTAATAAGCGGTTTCCGGCACTTACAAGTTTGAACTTCGAGAGTGTTAACAGCATAGTGTGAAAACACAACTCTAATTCTTACAAAGGCCGTTCCTGAACTGGAGTCCCACAAGTGAGATAACGCGATGTACCGAAATACATATACAGTTCAGATGAGTCGTTGAGGTACACCGAAGCATCACCTCACGACTGTAGACCGTTTGAGACACACTCCGCGTAATCCACGGGGAGTTACCGAAGTGACCTGCTGTCAGGGCTGTTTGATGTTGACCCTGGCAGGAGTTTCCATTCAATCACTGAGGATCACAAATGTGAACCTCTCATAAATGTTCTCGACAGATTGCTAAGATCTGTGAAGGACTCGATATGAACCACTAATGATCTTATTTGTTGATCATCAAGTGATTAAATGTCAAGTGTTCCTAAGAGATCTTTTGATGAATCTCGTGGCTCTAGACTCAATAGTGCGTTTTGGTTTTCCTGAGCGGAGACTAGGGAGAGGGTCTCCTTCTTCAATACCAGCGATCTCTAAGAGAAAGCCAATAGTTTACGTAGGGTTCCCTGTGAGAATGAAACAAGCTTCTGTTGAGAAAAACTTGAGTGGTTAAGAAGGTTTAGTGCATGCGTCACTGGGTCCATGACGACTTTTAATCTTCAATACCGGTGTCACTAAGTGACATCCAGTAGCATATGAATTGAACCCGGTGTCTGCCCTAAGTTGAATAATCTGGAGGGCTATTTCTTTTCACCCTTTACTTTACATTTCTTTTTGATTCTTCAACTCCTTCTTTCTCCGATTCTCATTTTCTCCTTTTTATAATCATTCCTAAGGACTTCTAACACTAACTAATGGTAGTGTCCTTGGGTAGATCCCTTCGGCTCTGGCGGATCATAGGACGGTTATTCCTAACCTTAGTCACCTTATAACTCCATGACTAACCTATGTTGCCATTAAAACCACTGTATGTGAAAATGTCTCTCAAAGGGTTTGTAAATGAAAAACATGTTTGAACCACTGTGAGAGATGAAGTTTTGCATAAATACTCCCCCTCCACATGTGCTTAATAGTTTTAACGGTTAAATGCACAGTGAGGAAAGAGCGCGTACTTTTTGAATTGATCCACTGAAGATAGACAATCCCCCGTGAGACACGGTTACGTTGCATAGTTAAAGAGTTACATTGTCAGCTTTTAGGTGACAACTAGCTCTAATAACTACCTTGAAGGTGTAGACAAACCTCGAAAGGTTGTCATACCCGTCAGAGTTCATGTCTATCAAGAGTTTCTCGAATGGTACTTTCTACTTGGACAAGTCCTTTGCGAGACACGTTTACATTACTAGCGAACTAGCTTGAAATTATTACCCATCCAGGACAAGTCTTTTCGAGTTACAAACAGTTTAGTACCGTCAATTCGTTGGTTAAGTCTGAGGTACACAGATTCATTTGCATTATGTACAACATATTTCTTATCACACAAATTTTCTCCCCCTCAAAAATGGCATATAAAAATGTTATTTTTGAACGGTTGACAATAAATATGACCATTTCGAGTGTTGCGGGAAGATGACCACTATGAACAATTTGTGAACAAAGTTTTAATTCAAATACTCCCCCTCAACTAGTGATATAAACGGTTGAAGTTTTGAAAAAATCATATGGGGAAGTACTTGTCTTTTTGAGCAAAACCTTGAAAAATGAAAGGTTTAATAGGTTTTACTCAAAACTGAGAAGCTTTCGCTCCTTTTATAAGGATTGTGGCACTAAGGCGTACCACAGGGTCCTTTCTTGACAATTACGGGTTGTACACTGTTATGTGTGCACAAGCCATCGACATATATAATCACACATCCAAAATTATATGAAAGAAACAATTCAAGGAGTACCAGGGAGTCCAGTGATTTTTCCAGGAGTACAAACAGGGCGTTGAAAACCAGTAATGTTCCTCCTGGGTCGACCACCAACAAAGCTCTCCAATCGTCTGAACTGATCCCTTCTGAACAACCTTTCATCAATCATTCTGATGATCCTTCTCACATCCCTTCTGTCCTTAGAGTTCCATCGCTTTGGATTCCCAATCTTTTCATGTATATCCTTCAACCGATAAGCCAATCCATCCCTGACCAGCTTCAAAGTGTGATCTCCAAATTTGTGAAGATCGTCACACGCCATTAAGCAGTTTCGTTGAAGTTCACTGCGGTAAACGACTCCGAAAGGTTTGCTGATGAGCGTAAGTTGTGTAAGCTGGTTGATGTCGGGAAGATCAAACTGTGGTGGAGTGAAGTTTACACGTTTCTGATAAGATTCAACGGCAAGCTGAAGATCTTCAACACGTTCTTTGATGACAATGCGTCTGATGAAGATGAGCAGTGACTTGATGAATTCACGTTGTACTTCAGTTGGAAATTGTCTCATGCGACCTTGAACTTTGGCAAGGTACATGTCTTCAATATCGTTGATGTTCAAATTCTCAAAGTCAGCTTCAGAGAATGCATAATCCCTTTCGTCTTGTCTTTTGACTACAATCTTCTTGAGAAAAGTGTAGTCCCATTTAGACGAAAGACCAACATGTTGGATGGCAACGATACTTTTAGTACTGAACACTGCATGTTGAGACTTCTGAACCAAGCAGCTTCTGTAGTAGATTCTTCGGCGTTCCGGCCAATGGTGAATCCCATACATTGCATCTTGGTCATATGCTACCACTTTGTCGGAGAACATGTGGGTAGCACGTTCCTCGATGGCTATACAATCAGAGTATATTGCAGCAGGGAATGGAAGTGTCAGAGATGTAGCGTATTTCCTAGAACCATCGCCACCGTGTTGAAGAAAATCTAGGTCTTTGTTGAAGAAATGTCTGAAGGGAATCCTAGGCTGGTCAGGTTGGCCAATTGTAGGTAGAGGTCGAGACCAGTCGGTGTAATATGGAGGATTGTCCCGTTTGGTGAAGTCGATGTTTGCTTCTGGGTTGAGCCAATCCATGTTGTTAGACATGGCTCGAGCAATGTTGTCAAGGTGATATTCAACCTCGATTGCACTTTCCGAGCTGTTTTTCAAGAGTAGGAATGTGTCATTCTTGATGCGCTTCAACTCAGATTTCGTCATCTTCTTCACACGGAACCTTTCTTGCAAAATCTTTGCATGCTCCAAGATACTACCGTCTACCAATTCTTGACCTTCTTCAGGATAGGGAGTGTTGTTAACAAGAGTAGCAAACCATTCAAATTCTTCAGTTTTATCGTCATCTAGCCATGATACGACGTCAGTATGAAGCGTCTTCTTCTTCTTTTTCGAAGGCTTAGATGATGATTCTGGTTTCTGTCCTTGTTTGGGAGAGGTGGGTTGTTGTAGGGGCTCAAGGACCTCTTCATCGTCACCACCCGTATACTCAAAGTAATCACCTGTTTTTTGAGTCAGGGGAGGTAACTCGGAATCGTCCCAAGGTTTATCAGTAGAAGACCAAGGTGAAGGAGACTTTTGTTGAGAAGAAGTCCGTTGTGGAGGAGGTGGCATCGAAGAAGATTCACCAGACTGCTTCTGACATTTTGGTGCAGAGTCCTTGTCCTTTTCATCGTCATCTCTTGGTCGTTTGGGTTGATCGGCTGTCTCCTTGCATGATGATCTGAGTTGAAAATCAAGTAGACTTTCGAAAAATTTAGCTTTATCCGAAGTAAACGTTCCAGATCGCTTTGACATTTGCATCACTAGTTTAGCGATTAACTCAGATTTAGAGAGATCAGCTTCTTTGGCCATTGTATGTTTAACCAATGCGACGATGTTAGGGGTGAGTTGTCTGGAAAATACTTCTCTTGTCACACCGGGGACAGTGTCGAGAAGAAACTTGTGGGTATGATCTCTTGCTGTCTTCTCCAGTTCCTTTTGGACTTTAGGAACGATATCCTGAAGGTACTTTTTAGTGTATCCTTCGATCATATCGTTCAGTTTCTCTTTACGATGATTCTTCATAAACTTCTGAACAAACTCCCTTTCTTTCTGCATCTTGTCTTTCTCATCATTTAAGTACTGTATTTGGTCAGCAAACCAATTCAGTTTTCTGTAAAGTATGTCCTTCTTTCTGACTTGTTGGACAGCTTTCACAATTCTTTCATGAGTCTGAGAAATCCAAGATTTATGTGGTTTCTTCACGGATTTGGATGATGATTTGGTTGACTTCTTAGATGGTGGTTGTGATGAATGAGACGAAGAATCCGATGATGATGAGATGTGAGGAGATTCCGGGTCCTTTGGTGGTTCAGAAGTTTCCTTCTGTGAGCGTGTAGGACTATCCAGAAGAAACTTCGTATAATCATCATCGTCATCTCTAGACTTTTCTTTCTCAGACTTCTTGGTTTCCGGTTTCTCAAAGTCATATCTGATAGTATCCTCCACAAGCTGTTGTTGTTGCAGAAGAGTGGTGGTACCAGATCCCTTATCGGGTCGATTAACCGCATCAGGATCTGGAGAGGAGTGGGCAGCACCACTTGATCCTCCGGGGCCACCCATTTGATCTTTAGCAAATTCTTCAGCTTTTTGAAGGTGTCTGACGATTTTAAACTTCGTCCTGTATGATTTATCCAGTTGCTCTTCTTCTTCTTCTTCAGAGCTCTCATCATAAGGTACAATAGCTGGAGTCTTCCCTTTTTCTTGGACAGCTGGAGGACTTGGAGGTTTTGTTACTGAGGCAGGTGTTTCGGTTGCAGTTTCAGAGTAATGAACCTCTTCATCTGTATCAGTGTCTTCAGAGCTCTTGTCCACAAGCTTTCTTTGTGGTTCAAGTGTGGGAATAGGTTCGGCTTCCTTTACGGGAACAATCCTTTTAGAAGGAGGATTCCTTTTAGGAACCTTCCTTTGACTCACAGTACTTGTTGCGCTTCCTGCACTTCCTCTTCTGGTTCTTCTTACAGGTGTTCCAGAAGATTTTTCGTCGAGATGACCAACTTTGCCTTGTCTAACTGCTTCCAGATACCTTTTGTACGTTTCGAGCTTTCTGACATCTTCAGTTAGAAGGAAATCTGGCAACACAGCACCTTGTTTCTTTGTAGACGATTCCTTGATTCTGACAGATAGAATAGGTTCCGTCAACATATCGTGATTGTCGGGGTCATTGAGCCTCTTGGGAATATCAGGATGAAGTCCAAGTGCTCTTTGGATCAACAGTTTAGTATATCTGATGTAGGGAATCTTTGAGCCAAGCTTGTTGAGAAATGACATCATGTCATCCCAAATCAGAGCTTCGATAGCGATGTGTTTCATGTTGACCAATGCCCAAAATATTTGCAGTTCCATGAGCTTAGGATGCTCATAGCCACTGTCACGACCAGAAACAGACTTGGTGATGATCATGTAGAGAGTTCTCCAGGGTTGAGGAATACTCTTAAGCTCTACGTGAGAATGCTTGGTGATTACTCCTGTAGCCTCGTCATAACCGATATCGATTAAGAATTGGAGAGTTAGCTCTTCAGCAGGTGTGGCATATAGTTTGGTTGGATTGACTTCAGGAATTAGGAGAACAGCCCTTAAGTCTGCAGGTGTAATGGTGACTTGTTTGTGATTCAGAGTCACCGTCACAGCAGTCCGTCCTTTGACCCTTTCCATAGTGTTCCAGAACTGTTGGATATAGATCTCAGGGATAGTTGCAGAGTGAGTGAGCATATTCTGATATGGATGAGTCTTCAGAATATCAATAGCAATTAGACACGAAGATTCTGAGCAAGTGAGGGTGTCAAAGTCAACACGGAGATTATTCTTTCCTATCTTCATTGGATAGCCATAGGGATAGATATCAGCAATGGAGAGAACTTCTGATGCATCCACATTCATTTGTTCAGCCATGTCGTGATCTGAAATAACATTAGCCAAAAGAACCAACATATCGAAAGACATAATGTTAGTCAACAGAAGGTCTCATTGTCTAGTTATTGAATGTACATTGTCAATGATTGTTACGAGTCCTAAGTCACTTGTATGTCCAATAGTCCAATGACGTCGTGAAATGTTTCGTGAGTTAGTTAACTTTAAGTTTTAAAGTTTATTTTATCACTTATGGTTCACAACATCTCAAACATTTTATATTTATTAGTGACATTATTGGATTCGTGACGATATGATTAGTTTATTTACAAGTTTGTATATGTAACAATTCATCATGAAGGTCAATCCAGGGTTAAGCGTAGTTTTAGCAAAGTTAAGCGTAAACAGTATTGACATATGCGTAGACGAAAGCTTACGCGTAGGATCCTAACTTACGCGTAAGAAATGTTACGCGTAGGAAAAAGAGAACCTTATGCGTAGAGCTTACGCGTAGGCGTATATATACCTTACGCGTAAGGCTTACTCGTAAGAGTAGACCTTATGCGTAGAGGTCACTGTTTACGCATATCCTTCATAGGATACGCGTAGTCCATTGTAGAACCTTACGCGTAACTGTTATGCGTAGGATTATTCTTACGCGTAGGGTAATCCTTATGCGTAAAGTTGCAAATGACCTTGATTCTGAGTTTCACGAGTAACAAGCCTGAAATAGAACCATCATATCATCAATATTAACACATAAATCCACTTTAACAACAAATCATGGCAAGAACACATGTTAAACAGTTATGAGTAGAAATCCTTACGCGTAGTCTAAAACCCTAAATTTACGCGTATGAATTTTAGCCATAGAATTTGCACCAAAGTTTTTCTGGTATATCTTAGATGTTGTGAGAGCATATTGACCAAGTCTTAACACTTAATTTGCAGTGAATCAAAAATACCCAATTTTTAGAACATTAAACCCTAATTCCTAATTCTGAATCAATTAAGGTTTCTGGGTGGTTATAAGGCATGGATATCATCAATTCAACATCACATAAGCATAACACAACAATCTTTTTGACCAAAACACTTCACATTCGAAAATACCCAATTCGACTCATAAACCCTAATTTTCAAAATTCATCAATTCGTGTTTCTGGGTGGGTTTTGATGGTTAAAATGGTATCATTGATGTATTATGAACGTTTTGACACAAACCATTTCACCACAAACACACACATATTGATTGTGTGTTCTTACGCATAAGCGTAGAACACCTAATCACGCGTAGAAAACGTTTTAGCCGTAGGATTTGTATGAAATTCAAAACCTTGTCTTAAAAACATGTTGTAATCACGAAAACACTTACAAGATGAAGATAAAAAACACGGTTTTCTTGAATCAATTCAAAGCGTAGGATGGTTTTATGTTTTGAGTAATAAATGAGAAGTGAAAGTTAGGTGGAGGATATCTTTATTCAAAATATTTTTAAGGTTTTGACAGTTTTGGTCCCTCCACCTTTTCCTTTTTCAAACAAAGCCTTTTAACTTCCATTTTGGTTACCAAAACAAAGATTTTTAGGAAAGATACATGACGACCCTCCCCCTCGACTTGAGAAAATAATGAAAGGTTATTAATTTAAGTCCGATGAGTGTCTTTGAACCAGAAAATGTACCACCATTTGTAAAAGAATCAACCGAGATATGATAACATGCAAGTACACAGATGTTTTGAAACAGTTAAGAGATTATTTTCTCCCCCTCAACACGTGATCGTAAAAAATACTGAATTTTGGAGGATTACAGTGTTGAAGGAAGAAATGTACTTGCCATGTTGAAAGATTATAGATTAGAAGAGTGTTTTTGTTGTTTTATAAGGTTTTATATTTTTGTATTTTGTTTTTGAGAAATGTATTTACAAAGGATGTATTGGTGTTTGACAGGTTTTTAAGACTGTTTTAAGAGGTCATCCAATTCCTCTTGAGTCAAACACCTCATACCAATCCGGTGGACCAACTCATTAAACCTAGCGGGAGGCAAGGCTTTGGTGAGAAGATCTGTCAATTGGTATTCTGTACCCACAAAGTATAATTCAACGGTACCCTGTTCCACGTGGTCCTTGATGAAATGATAGCGTAGATCAATGTGCTTTGATTTCGAGTGCTGAACTGAGTTGCATGAGATTACAATGGCACTCCGATTGTCGCAGTACATCGGGATTCTGTCAAATACGTAACCATAGTCTTTGAGTTGTGTTCTCATCCAGATGACTTGAGCACAACACGCGGACATGGCTACATATTCTGCTTCGGTTGATGACAGCGATGTACAATCCTGCTTCTTTGATTGCCAAGACACCAGTTTATCACCGAGAAATTGTAGAGCTCCTGAAGTACTTTTTCTTGAGTCTAAGCATCCTGCGTGATCAGCGTCTGAAAAAGCGATTAGTTCAAAACCAGAATCCTTCGGATACCAGATCCCCAAGTTAATGGTTCCCTTGATGTATCGGAGGATTCTTTTAGCCTCAGAGAGGTGGGTTTCAGTTGGTCGCGACTGATAATGGGAGCATAGATAAACGGCAAAGACAATATCAGGTCTGCTAGCTGTTAGATACATGAGAGACCCAATGATACTTCGGTATTTGGTAGGGTCAACCAATTTCCCATGTAAATCAGCATCTAATTTCTTGGTATGAGCCATTGGTGTGGCATAAGTGTCACAGGTTGTCATTCCAAATTTGTTTAACAATTCAAGGGCATATTTGGATTGACTCAAGAAAATACCACGGGGTGATTGATGAACTTGCAATCCTAGAAAGAATGTAAGTTCACCCATC
>BPTQ01000001.1:253512748-253965794 GCA_019973895.1 Chrysanthemum seticuspe | reverse complement strand
TAGGAAACACCACAACCATAAAACACTACAACACTGAAACCCTGGCTGTACGAGTGTAAGACCTAGTACTATAGAAGAGTAGTCTCATCGCCTTCGTAAACAACTTAGTACTATAACCGTCGTCGCATCGTCTTCGTACCTCACTTTTATAGTCTCAGTAACTACGTGATTAGTACTAAAGAAAACTCTACTTACACAATTCACTCGTACGCCGATACCTAACTGGCGAAGTAAGACTAGTCGACGTTTGCAGCCCGCATGGACGTATGTTGTCAATCGTTGTTTAGCGTGCTTTCACAGAAACTAGTGAAAGCAACTTAACTCCATGTGCCGGGTGCCAAGGGGTAACTAGTCATGTACATGACGGACACTAGTCCATATTAAGGCTTCTTAAAGGAACTGTCCCAAAGCGTCGACAAGATCGACAAGAGTTTATGATCCAGAATGTGAGCATGTCGGTCCCAAAGTCACAACATCACAAAATACCAACACCACAAAGGATGTGTCAGAGATTGTTGATAGCTGATGATCTCCAAAGATGGCTCAAACTTATCATCACGTGGATCAGTAAAAGACCTCCACTTGGAATAACCAAACATGCAATATGAAGAATCAATGACTACGAGCTTAGGAGCAAATGACTACATCAAGAATGCAAGATCAATTGTTAAATGTAATATCTATTTGTATTCAATGTAATTTTGGTACATGATTGAGGTGACCTCCCTTAGGGGGAGATTGTTAGGAATTAGAAATTCCCGGTATTAAAGAGTCGGTCACCTCAAGTATATGTAATTGTTAGAAAGCTCGTAGTCGTAGTTCATTTAAGTTTAGTAGTATTTAGTTAAGTAACACCGTGGAGGACGGACGGGTCTTTACCCACTGTATGCCTGATCCACAGCCCAAAGTGTGGCGATTTATGTAAGACTATAAATACTCTCTACCTCCCAAGGTAGAGAGTTGGAGCTCATAATAATATCTTTCACTTTCTCTCACTAAGTTCCCAAAACCTCTAACTTTCTCTCTCTAGAATTCCATCTATATGCTACTTTGTGTTATGGTTTGATGTGTATGTGAAAAGTTATATCTTACAGTGACGAAAGTGACCGCGTTTTTATAATTAAAAGGTTTGTTGTAAACAACGTTTTTTAATTTTGATCGACTCTCGTCTTCTGCATCTAATTCCTCTTGACGATGATATTCAACAACACTCATGACAGTATTATCAATTTTGTATTCTGCACTGGAAACTTCAGGAGTTGGTTTGAATGTTTTTAGTGAAAGCTTTGGTTTGTAACCAGCTAGATTTTTTCCATATCCTTTTGGATTGGGTTTTAAGGTAAACTTTTCAATAGCTGTTATGGATTCACCATGTTTGTAAACAACAGTTTTAAACTCTTTAAGTTTGTTTTGCAAGCCGAGAATTTCGTCAAGAAGGTCATCTACCCGATTCGTTGAATGCTTTTTGTATGCGGAGAACTGTTTTTGACAATTTAACAACTCAGCCTTAGCTTTTTTATTTTCCAAGGTGAGAGCGTTAATTTGCTTTTTATGTTCGTGTTTCAGTTGTTCTAATTCAGACAACAAAGCATTCTTCGAGGCGGCTAGATCACGCATCTGTCTCTCTAAATATTTTTCATTTTGATGAGATTTTGCAAAAGCGGCTTCAAAACCTTTTTCACGGTTTTCTTGAGTTTTGAAAAAGTTGAGTTGCATTTGTAAGCATTCAAAATCCTTGGTTAACAGTGCATTTTTACTTTTTAATGATTGATTTAATGCAACACATTCAGCAATTTTGGATTGTTGGTCTTTAAGTAACAGAACAAGATCTGGATGAGGCAAAGGTTCATCGTGTTCAACGTGAGTCACAACATGATCATTATTTAGATCCTCAAGTATAACCACGGAGTCAATTTGATTATTAAGGGAAACCATAAGGTCATCTGGATCGTCAAATGTAACTACGGGGTTTATTTGAAAATCGTCAGAATGAGATGTAGATGACTCATTTTGAACATTCTGAGCCGTGCCGGATTCAGATATTGATGGAGATATTAGTTCAGATATGATGATGGTTTGTTCGGGTACCTGAGACAAGCCATCAGTGTCATACACTGGGCCTGTTTCACTCATGTGTAACTCTTGCATATTAGCCATCAACATAACAGCTGCATTGGCCTGCAAGTCCTCCATATCATCATCCGAGTCTGCATCTGCCATAAAGCTTTGTTCTTTGTCTGTGAGAGATCCACCAGCTTCATCCTTAAGAGCCAAAAGTAAAGCCTCTTTGAAATAAGCACTGCCCCTAGTCCTTGGCTTTGGGCATGCATTAGCCAGGTGTCCCTTCTCATTGCAGTTGTAGCATCTAAGACCATTTAACCGATTCTGAGCATTTCCCTGTTCCACCACTTGAGCTCTGTTGTTATTCCTACCCACAGCATTAAACCCTTGACCACCGCCCATCTGACGACCATAATCACGATTATGAACTTCAACACGTCCATTGTTCACAACAACTTGAGTCCGTGTGTTAGATGAGGAGTGAATACGATTGTTGGATTTGTTGGTGTAACGGCCAAAAGCATTAGCAATCATCACAAATCCTTGTTGCAATGCTTCGAATGGATCGATTTCCTCAGTAGCTTCACTGACATATGCTTGAGCATTGTTGCTGTATGGAACCAATTGATTTTGTTGAGGTTGTTGCTGTGAAGGTGTGTTTGAAGCACTTGGTTGAGTTGCTGGTTGAGAGGGATAATTATGTTGAGCATACAAGGCAAGTTGTTGATTATCCGGTTGTGACTGTTTCGCAATTTGAGCACGGAGAATCCTTTCCCGATCAACTTCCTTTTCATGAGGCTTCAAGTAATCGTACAACAATCCATAAGTAGAATGATGCATATTCTTCGCTTGACGGAGAAAAATGACATACTTCTCCCATTCAGGACCAAGACTACTCAGGAACTTAGTATTCACTGCAATTCTTGGCATGATGATGTTGTGTTTATCCAAATCATTGATGATGTCTGAAAATCGATGATGATAGGACTCTAGTGTCTCTCCAGGTTCAATCATGAAGTGTTCATAAGCCAAGTAAATTTTGGATTCCAAATCCTCCTGATTGAGTACAGATCCTTCCATAAGAAGACGAATATGATCCCACATTTTTTGTGCAGTCTTTTGAGCATCAACACTACGAAGAATTGGGTTTGGTAATCCTAAGAGGATGTATTCCATTGCAAGTTCATCAGCTTCATAGTGTAGAAGTTCTGTAGGATTTAAATCTGCAACAGTAGCAATGTTGGTTTGTTCATCTCTTGGTGGAACAGCAGTTGGATCTCCGGGTACAATGACAGTAGGCATCTCAAATGGACCTTCCAAGATAACCTTCTTTAAGAACTTTCCATGTGGCTTCTTCAGATCACAAAACCTAAAGAACCTTATCACCCATTGATCGTAGTTTCCTGGAGTGAGCATTGGAGGTCTATCAAGTGATCCAGCTTCATGAATTGATTGTTGGCTGCTTAAAGCTTCACACATCTTTGCAAACCAAGTGGGTTCCTTCATAGTGTTCCTTGATGGATGTTGATTGAAATCATTTGTCTAGGTTTGAACTTGAAGGCTTGGTGGTGGTTGTACCATTTGTGGTTGTGGAATTGCACCAAGTTGTGGAGTATGTTGCTGATTAAATTGTTGTTGATAAATAGCTTGTTGTTGATTCCATTGTTGATGTTGTGGAGTTAATTGTTGTTGTTGTTGATGATTATAAGTGTGAGGGAAATAGTTAGAGTATGGTGGTTGAGACATGATGATAAACTTGTGTGGTAAAAAATGGATCTTTGTAGTCGAATGAACCTTTGTTGATGAAGTGTCCTTAGGCGTAGAAAAGACAAGAACCAAGTAGCACTTATGCGTAAAAACACCAAAAGTTACGCGTAACAATGAGGAGTTACGCGTAGGTTTTAGCTTACGCGTAAGTAGGAAAAACACTAAAGTTATGCGTAGGCAAAAGTTAGGCGTAGAAAGTTAGGCGTAGGATTACCTTATGCGTAGACCTAAGTTTACGCGTAAAGTGAATCTTATGCGTAGAATTTCTACGCGTAAGCTTATGCTTATGCGTAAGTTTAGGGTTTTTGCCCAAATGATCTTTTACACTATCACAGTGCAAAAGATATCCAAAGTCGACGTATTTTCAGACTTATCCAAGTAAGAAAACACGGAATAAACCAGGAAAATAAAGATCAAACCAAGGAAAATCTTACGCGTAATTTTAGGGTTTTGATACGCGTAGGATTACTTGTAACTTTGATTTTGCCCAAATGTGTTTCTAAACCAGATTTTTGTTATGGAATAGCTTCAATAGTACCAAAAGAACACAAAAATGTGAAACTTGATGTACCAAAACAGCTAAACGGGTTACGCGTAGAACGACACCCTCGTACAAAAACAAGCTTAAAAACGTAGATCCACGCGTAAAGTTTGAAACTTTTTGCCAAAAACAAGTATTTTAACACCTCAAAACATTGAAAGTACAAGAATCTTGGATTAAAAAGTGTAAAAAACGTGTTTTTAAGCGAACCAAAGTATCACTCGTTAGCCTTACGCGTAGGACCAAAACCCACTTCAAAAGCAATAACGATTCACCCAACTATTAGGCGATTGATACCACTGTTAGGTCACTAGTTTTACAAACACAAGTTATAGAGAAAGAGATAAGGCGATTGAACAAGTAAGCAAGCACACACACACGATATACTAAAGACGGTTTAGGCGTGAGGCATATGTGAAAGGAAAACTTGAACAACCAACCCTCAAATGAGGGTTTACAAGAGTATTTATAGGAGGGAAGCTAGGGCAACACTCCTAGTTCCCATCCTTTCTTATGTGGGCTTGGGCCTAAGCTTATGGGCCTTCTACATAAGCTAGACCTTAAACAAACATAAAGGCCATAATAAAGCTACCTATTACATATGAAATATAAATACTTGAAATACTGTTTAGGAGTGATTCCAACAGTAACCTCTAGAGGGACTTCTCCCAAGGGCCATGAGTGTTCCCCTGAGAACCCTACTAAGGGTACCTTTGAATCTACTCTCTTCGACCTTATTGAAGGTTTGAGCTTTAGGAAACATCGTTCGTAGATAACTTCGCAGGAGCTACCGCAGTCAAGGTAGGCTCTGTTTACTTCTCTGTTGGAGATCAAGACTTTGATGACCACGGGGTCATATGAAAGAACTTTCCCTGTGATTGAAGGAAAAGTGACATCTCCTACTCCGCACAAGGCTTCCTCTGTTTCTTTCCTCTTTGAGCTAGAATCTTCCTTGTATACCATGAGGATGGGTGTTTCGGCAGGTGTGGTATCTTTCCCCAACTGTGTGTCGGAGGTTTTGTCTTTACCTCGTTTTATACCCTTCACCAAATGTCCCAATTGGCCGGATTTTACGGCCTCTTCTATCTGCTTCTTGAGTTCTCTGCAGTTGTTGGTGTCATGTCCGTAATCGTCACGGAAGTAGCAAAATTTGGAAGTATCTCTAGGCCTTCCTTTGTTTGCCAAGCGAGGAGGAGGATCGAAGGCCTTCGCAGCCTTTTCCGTAGCAAGTATCTCCCTTGGAGATTTGGATAGACTAGCCAAGAGCCCATGGTTGATGTTTTTGTGGTACGGTGTGAACCTGTCCTTATTTTTGTGCTTGTTCCTCGACCCTTCCCACGAAGGATGCTTCGGGGCTTTGCTGTGATTTTCTTTATTTTTGACTGGAGTCCCGTTGGTAGATACTTCTTTTGCTTCGATCCAGGTGTAAGCCTTCTCCACCAAGCCTTTGTAGGTTGCGGGGAGGTCGGTGGAGAGGAATTCGACCAGACTTCTGTTTCGTAAGCCATGCACAAAACCTGAAATGCGTTGGTCTTCGTGTAAGCCCATTATTTGTAATGTGTCGTCAGTGTATCTGGTAATGAAAGCCCTGGTGCTCTCATTCTCCCTCTGCTTGATGTTGTGTACTGTCAGGTGTGTCCTTGTGAACTTTTTCTGTTGGCTAAAATGTGATCTGAACTTGGCCTTGAGATCATCCAAATTCACAATGCTACCCGGTTTTTGCCCGTTCCACCATATTCGAGCGGAGTCTCGTAGGGTGTATGTAAACATATGACAAGCGATAGGCATAACCCATTTCTGCATTCTAATAGCCCCTTCAAACAAGTGTAAAAAGTTATCCGGATCCCCTTTCCCATCGTAGGTACCAATATGTGCGGGCATTTTCAACCCATCGGGTAAAGGGTAGTCTTCTATCCATCTTACGAAGGGTGTTGTGGAGCCCATGGGCTCCGAATAAAGGCAATTATAAGGTGGCATGTAGGTAGGGACAGCATTGTACGGGTTATGATTTGAAGGTAATCCAACAGGGTTTTGGTTGACATATTGAGGGTAAGCAGTAGGTATATAAGGTGGGTGACTTCCTACAGGGTACGAAGGGTATACCATAGGTTGTCCGTAGGGCATACTTCCGTATGGTTGAGTGAAACTGGGGTTACTAGCCTGCCCGTTAAGTGGGGGATAAACCCCTTGAGGGTAAGAATGAGCCTGAAAAGGAGGGTACATACCATGAGGAGGAAGATTTCCTCCCCCATTCATTTGAGGTGGATCGCCTTCTACGCCGGATGCGTGAGAAGGTTGCAGTGGAACCCCCGTTTCAGTTCTTCCCAGATGAGCCGCCAAGAGTGGTGGCAAATTAACCTCCGTAGCCTCCCTTCGGTGACTCCTTCCATTGGAGCCTTCTATCGTGCCTTCCCGCCTAGTCGGAGCCCTCTCCGGAACGTCTTCGAAAACAACCGACCTTCCACTAGGCCTTCGACTGTTTGGAGACCCTATCCTTAGCACTCAGCGAGTAGTCCCAGGAGTCAAGGGCCTAGTCTCCATTTCCAACTCTTCTTCATACTCATCGCTTGAGTATTCTAACTCCCTTCGCATCTCCACGTTCCGAGCTTGCCTCCTTCGAGCTCTTAGTAAAGATTCTAATGCTTCGATGTTAGCTTCAACAAATGTCGGACTAATTACCGGTTCAGGGTTAGCTGAGGTTGAAGCATGGTTGTTGGGGGTTATTTCAGGGTGAGATCGTATGGTAAAAGTTGATGCGGTTATGTTGGGAAGGTTGTTATGATTGTTGACTGGAATTGGTGTCAAGGTCGAGAAACCCGGTGGAGGTGTATCCTCTCTTCCTTGAGTCATGCCGTAAAACTAGTGAGAGTGATTGACTGGGTGTAAGTTTGGAATAACGAGACCAATAGTAGCGGGTCCCACGAATGGCGCCACTGATTGTACAATAATTCGTACGACCAGGCCTTTGATGGTGATCGAAGGATATGGGGGGTGATATACTTGCGCCAAACTTGTAGTCAATCTGCAATAAGAAATAGTAGACACTTCGTTAAGTAATTGCGCAGGGGTTGGGCCCTGCGAACCACCTCCGGCGTGTGAATAAGTATGTGATATGAGTTATGGATAATATGATGTATGTGAAATACTGTGTTGAGTGAACATACCATTGAAATGACTCGTCCAACCTATTTATAGGTGATGAAAATAGCTTGGAGAGTGTTAGCACACGTTTAGGAGATCATGGGGGGCGTCCCCTGATTTGTGGTAATCGCTAGGGCTTCATCCCCACTATCTCGGACTTGGCGGGGAAGCTAAGGACATAGTGGGAACGTGGGGGAAGACCAAGTCAAGGTTCTTATTTGTCTTGGCATCTTCAAGAGAAGACACCGAAGGGCATAGGCCTTCGGCTGGCGGATTCCCAACTGGTAACCATGTCAACGATGAATGGTTTTACGCCACCAATGACTTATGAAGAAAGACTTGGGTCTTCGTAATGCCATTTCGACTGAGGCTGAAGGGGGGTCCTTCGACCTGGTCGGAGGGTACATCATCAAGCGCCATCTTTTCCCCAGCTAGCTTCTGGGCATACACACTCAGACTCTCTGCCTCAGCCTTGGTACTAGCCAACTGCGCCTCCAGCGACGCAATTTTCTGATCCTTTTGCGCGCCTTGGCTGCCTTCACCAGAAACCTTTGCCTTTAACTTCTCTACTAGGGAAGCTTGATGCGCAGCCGCTTGCGCCAACTCTTCGACAAGCTGCTCTATGGGCGCATCTCCAGCCACCAATGGCTCAGATCTTTGGCTATGCGGCTCAGAAAAGGCAGAAAGTACAGGACTCTATTTGGGTGGCGACTCAGCAGCCTATTCAAACCTGTATACACGGACAGAGAATTATCAGTTTCCCATATAAAAAGTTGGCGCGCAAAAAACATTGACATCATTACTTACTGTGGGCCAGAGGCATTAGCAGAGGGGTGAGATGACGCAACATCACTGGAGGATGATTCCACAGTGAGGGTCACAGGGCGTTTTTTCCTCGAGGAGCTCGCGCCTTCCTCTCCGAGTGATCTTTTGCATTTTAGCCCGGATTCTTGCTCCTCCTCTTCTTCTTCTTCCATAGGATGCGCCACTGCTACGGGTGGTGGCTGCGTTACTGGGGATGGCACTCTGGGGTTTGGCACGCTTTGCAGCGGCGTCGCTTCCACTGCGACCGAGGATCTGGTCCCTGTTTCCCCTACATTCATCTCCAGGGTACGCCCGGCAGTAGCCTCCAGTATGGGCTCTTCTCCCTCCATCAGTGGCCGTGTCCCTACATTAACCTGAATCGGCTTCGCTAGTTGCACAACGGTAAACAGATCCATCTCTGCGCAACAGAATACAACAAATACATAGGTTACATAATGTGCATAAAGGAAAAGAACGTTCTTACATTAATTAAGAAAGGGGATGCGAAGGAACGAGCACCCACCCTGGCCATTAGCGCCTAAGAAGGTTGGCACCTCATCTGGCATACCAAAGTAATTACGGCTAATGCCCATATGCACCAGAAATTCCTCAGGATAGGAACTAATGGGGATGCGGTTGGCGTTTATCAGTTCCGCATCCTCCACAATATATGATCCAGGCAGGGGGTGCTCATCCTTCGGCAATGTCCCCTGGGTATAAAATTCAAAACGCGGTGGGAAGCACACGTCGTCTACCCAGAAAAAAGTCTCTCTCCAGTTCCTGAGCGCGTCCAGTTTTTCCGTAAAACACTGGAAGCGCCCAGCACGTTTAGCGAATGAGACCCACCCGTGTGACCACGTTGTGTGGTAGAACGCACGGAATAGGTGGATAGTTGGGTTAACCGCCAGTAATCGGCAATTAACCTCGAAGTTGGTGATCTTCGCTACACTAATGCAGTGCAGCTGGGATAGGTTCAGATTGTAATAATTTAATACGTCGTACAGAAATAGGGATATGGGCACACGTTGATTCGCGAACTCGAAAAAACGTGTGTATACTCCTACTTTCCCTTCGGGGAAATCTGCAATAGATGCCTGCGCACCCGGAACAACCGGATGCACGTCAAGTGGTATAAAATAATCTGGGGTAAACTCTAGAAGTTCACCCTCAGTTATATCGGAGGTGAAATCAGATAACTGCTTGACCATGGTATTATTTTTTTCTTTTTAAAGGCGTATGCGTGGTTACCTTCGATATAGGTGATTTTCTATTTTGCAAATGAAAGGTTTCTTAACAATGGCGGATTTGGTTTTTCACTGTGAGAAACACAGTAAAATGAGGTAGCCGGTTATATAAGTGTCCTCATCCACGCGATGAGTGACACGTGGATCCCACTATCACCAACATGTGGTTCAGATCACTTGACGTGACGCTACTGCAGTTACTTTCCCCCGATTTACGAGGCGTCCATTTTAAATTACTATGTCTAGATACAATGTATAGGCGGGTCTCTTTTTTGGCTTCTTTGCTACGCTTCGTAGTTTTTTATTGTCTGCTGTTACTAGTTTAGCATCCGCTGTCATTCACTGCGCATACTAGACTGGGGGGACATGATGACGTATAGTCAATATTCAGGTCACGAACCCGACCAAAGCCCAATACTAATAAGCCCAGCACGAACTGGGCTACGCTGATAAGTGTTTAGGCCCACGAAGGCCCAAACCCAATGTTATTTACGTAACACGATATCGGATATCTCCTAATGATGGAGATAATCATTCCCCACCGACTTAGGCGGGATACGCCGAAGGTTGAGGAACACGGAACCAATAAGGATTCTGTGTGTATATAAAGGGAATCACATCCCTCGTTAAAGGTACAATCTACAAAACCCTAACTCTCCTTTAACCCTAAACCGATTACTTACTCTCACGCCGGAGAATAATCGTGGGAGACAATCCCACGATAAGCCTAACGGTGTTTTCTGTCTTCTTAGTGCGCAGGTCTCAAGCAACAATCATCAATTGGTACGAGAGCCGGAGCCCAAACAAGGAACGCCCAACTTTTGTATCAACACTCGCCACCACACCGTGGTGCTTCGTCGTGGCTCGCCAAACAAGCCTTCTTCGTGCAGACAATGAACCAAAACGCTGACAAGGTGGGGCTCAAGTGTGAGATTAATCTTTTTTTTTTCAATTTATAAATGGTTTGTGGGTTGTGTGTGTGCAGCGTGTGTATGTGTGTGTGAGTTGTAGATGGTGGTGGTGGTTTATGGAAGAAGAAGAAGATATGGTGGTTGGGTTGTGTGTGTGTGTGCAACGTATGTGTGTGTGTGTGTGAAGATGGTGGTTTATGGAAGAAGAAGATATAAATGTTTTTTTTTTTTTTTTTTTTTTTTTTTTTTTTTTTTTTTTTTTTTTAATAAATTTTGCAGTATATATGGTTGTATATATATATATAGAGTAAATTACACCGTTCGTCCTTGTGATATATGTTGACCGACAAGTTTCGTCCTTTGACTAAAAAAAGTTTACCGTCCTTCCTTAAATACCAAACGTTATCAACCGTTGGTCCTTTGCTTTAACGGGACACACTAACGATCGTTAAGTCTAAAAATGTAAGGGTATTTTTGTCTGTTTACCATTTCTCTTTAGACTTCATCTCCCTACTCTTCACCAACAATACATCCACCTTGTGATTATTTTCCCAACTACTGCCTTAAAAGAAAAAACACTTATCTTTATACGGAGTATATTTTTTCACCACACGAAAGATCACATCTTTAACACCATAATGATTTTTATCCGTTTTATATCCCACGAAATTATTATTAATCGGTTTTTTTTAAACATCAAGAATTCAAGATCAATAAAAATGAGTTCTCAGCATACAAGATCCAAGATCCATAGTACCCACATCGTAATCAAAACTCCAAAACAACTCTAAGTGTGGCCCGATCCTGTCTTCAACCTATACTGGTGGCTGGACGGCAGTGCATAGCGGCGGAGTGACGGCTGGAACTTGGCCGGATAGTGGCCAGAGCAGTGGCAAAGGAACCGGAAATAGTCACAGAGGGAGAGAGGAGTTGAGGGTGATAAAACCCTAACCCTACTCTTACTTACTCTATACTATTATATATGTAGCAAAATATTGTGTGGATTGAGTTGTTCGCATCTTTGTGATTTGTGCTTGTGATTACATTGATGTTTGCTAATAAAAAAGGATATGATAGTCAGTTAGTCACGTGATTCGCTATAAAGATAATAAATTGCGATTTAGTTCGCATGTTCTAAAATCAGGTACAAATCGAGAACAATTTATTCGAGATAAGGAAAATGCGGAATATTTAAATAATGCTAGTGTATGAGTGGTAGATGGGAATTATTATATCATGTAAATTTTGCAAAAAGAAAGCTCCAGATATTCATAATATGTGGGTTTCAAATATGGTTTAGATTTTCTGGCTAGTGTTGATTTTAAATAAAATAGAAGATATTAGATTGGTAGTGGGTAGTTGGAGGTAGTAGTGGGTGAAGATGAAGAGCAAGAAGAAAGGTAGTTGGATTGGTGGTTGGTAGTGATGGATGAAGATGAAAAGAAAAAGAGAAGTATAAATCAGTGACATGTGCCATGTTTTTTATTTGTTTATTATTTTAAAGAAAAAATAAATAAAAATATAGCAATTTACCATTATACCCTTATTTGGATATCAAGTAGAGTGATTTAACAGCTGTTAACATCGGCCGTTATAGAGGGGGACCAACGGTAGATAACGTTTGGCATTTAAGGACGGACGGTAAACCTTTTTTGGTCAAAGGACGAAACTTGTCGGTCAACTTATACCACAAGGACGAACGGTGTAATTTACTCATATATATATTTTTGAGTAAACTACACTATTCGTCCTTGTGGTATACGTTGACCATCAAGTTTCGTCCTTTGACCAAAAAAATTGCACCGTTGGTCCTTAACTGTGAAACGTTATTTGCCGTTAGTCCTTCGCTCTAACGGGCCACACTAACTGACGTTAAGTCTACACACAGGAGGGTATTTTGGTATTTTCGCCTATTCACTTTTAGCATCATCTTTTTCCTTTATTCATCTTCATCCCCAATCCCCACCACCAACCACCAACCACCAACCTCTTCCATTCACCACCCCTATAAAACCACAAACAATCTCAAATAAAACCCCAACAAAAACACTAATTTTTGTCTCCCACATGATCATAATCAACATAACCCACTGAAACTTCTAACACAAACTCAAATTTACTCACTTATCTCTCTTTTTCTCCACTAAAAAAAAGCCAAGAACCATCACCACCCACGACCACCGTCGCCAACCAACACCATCCCGAAATTACCTCCGGTCACCCACGTCGTCACTAACATAGCAAGTCGCCACCGCCTCGCATATTGTCTCCTCCACGGCCAGCCACCACCACCAATATCAGGCCCCGTATACCAAGATCTACCACACCTACATACACCACATCAAGATACGACCTAGATCCACCCCACACCAAGGTACGACCAAGATCCAACAAACCTACATAGCTACCGCCACCACAACTGGTCGGATCTTAGCGGCAACGAGGTGGGGCTAATGGCCATTTTGTGTTTAAATGGTGATGGTAGTGGTTTAAATGGTAGTGGTTTATGGTGATGGTAATGGTTATATGTTTTTTTATGTTTGAAGATGGTTGAAAAATATTGAAGAAAAGATGGGCGTGTTTGGAAAAAATGGGGTTGAAGACTTGAAGGGACTTAATTGTGTTTAAGATTGGTGGTTTGGAGTTGATGCATTTTTTTCAAAGAATTCAGTTCAGAAATGGGTTATGAGGTGGATCAATTGTGGCAAAAATGTTTATTGTATCTTCTTTCATGTGTGCTCTTGGATTTGCTTTGGTGTTTATGCTTGGATATATTTTTTTGAAGAATCTGGTTTTTTGGTGATTACAAAAGGGTGTTTGTGTTTTTTTAATATACGGGTGTGAAAAGACAAATATACCCTCCACTTAAATAGGCTTAACGGCCGTTAGTCACACCAGTTAGGGTGAGGGACCAACGCTGAGTAACGTTTCGCAGTTAAGGACCAACGGTGCATGATTGGTGCAAAACCGTCAAGTTTTCTCACGCAAGCTAGCCACTTGTGAATGACCAACCGTAAGGAACTTAAAACAGCTCAAACACCAAATGCAATTTAGATCAGGAGAATACAGTGGATTCCCGGGTCGTTAAGTCCCACGGAGGATGACTGGTGTTTAACACAATCAGATGTCGAATAATCACTAAGGATAGTGATCAGTAAGGATTTTGAGTTATTTTATAAATTACAGGGGCTTAAATGCAAATTAAAGGAAATTAAAAAGATTAACTATATTAAATAAACGCTATCACTAATTTTAAACTGATGTTTTTGATTTTATGTTTTTATAAAACTGAATTAAAAACTACGTAACGTACAAATAAAAACGTGAAACTTACACAATATTAATCCTAAAAATATGAAAATGATATTTTTACAAACCTAATGATAAAAGAAAATTTATAGAAAAAGAAAATAATTTTATAACTATTAAATTAATTATTATTAATTAAAAACTAATTTTAACTATTTAATAATAACCTAAATTACAAGAAAATAGGAAATAAAGCTAGAAAAATAAAATTATGACTTGGAAAAATCTAAAATAACAAAAGAGAATTTTCAAAACTATTTTTATATTTTTCTGATTATTTTTCTATTTTTTATGAATTTTAAACTATTTAAAACTAATTAAATTACTAAAAATTACAAATTAAATTATGAAAAGTCTGGAAAAATGATTTTTTTACTTTTTATATTTATCTAAACTTAAGAAAAATGAAAAATTATTTTTTTGAACTTTTTCTGATTTAATTGTATTAAAAGCTAATTAAAATTACCTAAAAACTGTTTTTAATTAAGAAAAATAGCAAACTGTTATGGAAAATTATGAAAATTTCAGGGAAAGTCTAATTTACTCTACTGAATCTAAGAAAAATAGAAAAACATGTGCTTGTTTGGTGGAAATTGAAACTGCAACACAAGTGCTTATGTAATAAGCACTTTAAATAAGCACAAGGTTCAAACTGAGCACCATACTTTCACAGAAGCTATTTTATGCTAAAAGTGATCTAAAACAACTAAAAACAACCAGTCTTAACCTCTGAATTGCAACTGCTTGTGATTTGATTTATTTGAGATAAGATGCTAAAACAGATTTGAGTGCTACTTTGTAGCTGGAAGATAAGCACTTAAATAAGCTGGAAATTGGAAAACAGCTATTGGGGACTAAAGAAGACCTGGCTAGGTACCTTCAAACCAAAAACCAGCCCTAGAGAAGCTCTGTGGAGCTCTGGATAAGCTCTGCAAAAGCTTGAGAAAAACTCAGCTCTGACTGAGTTTATGAACAGGGCACTTAAGCCTTGTTTGACAAGCTCAAATGGAGCTTAAGAAAAATTGATAAAATTTTATAAAAATGCTAATAAGAAATGATACCAGCTGAAGTTTATGAAACCACAAATTTCACTTAATTTGTCCCAGAAATGAACTCAAGATAATTTTCCCTAGTTGAGCCCAAAATGTCTTTTTGCAATTTTGACTTTTTGAAGACAGTTATGAACTTTGACCAAAATGAAATTTGAAACCAATTTTTGGCCTGATATTGATGTAATATGATGTAATGAACTCACTGCAAGCAATGTCTAACAATTCTAAACACAAATCAAGAGTTTGCTAATCCAAAATCACAACAGTTAAGTGAATGAGACAGATTTAATGAGATTTGACTTTAAAGGTTAGCAGGCACCAGTTTAAGACAGATATGAGTGTATATGGTCTTAACAAGCATGAACCAACAGAAATCCACTTTTAAACAAACCTCAAGCACAGCTTAATCACTTGATCCAAACACCTTTTTAGGAACTGTTTTGCAAATTAAAAGAACTGGCTACTGATTTAGTACAAACCAACTATCACTACGACTACAGTTACACTAGTTACTACTATTTAAACAGGTTCACACCATTAATTACCACAGACATAAACACAAACACAATATGAAGACTGCATAAAAAATGAAAATGAGATTAAAAGCTCACAAGTGTTTCAGCTTGTTTTGCAGCTTAAACCAATCCCAATACTACTATTCTAATCCATTTCCAACCCAAATCATTCTCTACAACAACCATAATCATTTCCAAGCTTATTTGAACCAAAATTCCTTCACAGTTGACTTTTGTTGACCATGACCAATATTGATTGAAATTGAGTTCCAAGCTTACAAAGAGCTATGATAAGCTTAAATAAACTGGATTGCACTTAAAAATAAGCTAGTGGAAGCTTGGATTCAAGAATTTGAAATTTAACTTTTGCAACAGGAAGCTGAAAACTTGAAATGTAAATGAAACTTGAATTAACACTTAAAAGCTTAGTACAATGATTTTTTAACTTAAGATTGATGCATTTAAACTGGAAATTACAATTTTGAAGCTAAGTTAAAACATTGGTATTAAAAACGAAATACATGAAAATTAAAAATTAACTACTACTCTCTTCTCTGCACCTCCTCTCTCTTTTATGCTCCAATTGAGTTCCACGTGTCCTTCTGAGAGTATCCCACCTCTTTGCTTGGCCAATGGATGATTTTTGAGCAATTTGGCCATTTTTATCATTTTGGCGGGAAAAGGGATTTGACTAGTAGCTCTGTGTTTTATCAACTAGGGGGGGTGGCATTTAATATGGTGGTTTGTGATGATGAGGGGGGTGGTGGAAAGGAGAAAAGGTGATGGGAGAGGGCCTGTTGCAGAGGCAGTCAAGCTGGGGAAGACAGGTGTACAGGAAGGTGGGAAAGGTGGAGGTTTGACTTTGTTTGACCTGGGGGTTCAAAAAGGCTAATGACAGGGGGTCAAATGGGTAAGTGGCAGGGGGTCAAATGGGTTTTGACAAGTCTTGTTTTATTATAGATAAGGACCAAATTGTAATTTTGCCAAACTAGAGGGACCAATTCCTGCCATTTTCTCAAAGTTCTCACAAGGGTCACTTTTGACAAGTTTTAATAGTACAAGTACCATTTTTGACATTTTCAATTTTCTAGGGACCAAACTTGACATTTTATGAAAGTTCAGGGACCTTTTCTGCCATTTAACAAAAGATTTATTCAAGGACCATTTTTGACAATTTAGAATATTTCAGGGACCTTGAATAACATTTTTCTTTATTTTGTTTTACCAGGGACTGTTTTTGACAACTTTTGAAACTTGGGGGACTAAAACTGCCAATTATGCAAACTTGATATGTTTTTCACCAGATTTTGATATTTTTGCATTTAAAACACATAAAACACTTATTTGTGATATTTTTATCATTTTGATGCATTTCTGAGTGTTTTCAGATGTTTTTGCAGTTTAAACAGTACAAAAATGATGAGTATTTAGACACTCATCAGTGCAATTTTTTTGGTCAAAGGACGAAACTTGATGGTCAACGTATACCACAAGGACGAATGGTGTAGTTTACTCTATATTTTTTATTGAGTAAACTACACCATTCGTCCTTGTGGTATACGTTGACCATCAAGTTTCGTCCTTTGACCAAAAAAATTGCACCGTTGGTCCTTAACTGCGAAACGTTACTCAGCGTTGGTCCCTCACCCTAACTGGTGTGACTAACGGGCGTTAAGCCTTTTTAAGTGGAGGGTATATTTGTCATTTCACACTTCATCACCTCTCCTTCTTCTCTCTTGATAAACTTCTGCATTCACCTCCTCCCTCCTCTCCATTCACCACATAGTATTGTGTTTACCCAGATCGATTCATATCACAAATCCAATACACAATTGGTTCATATCATAAAACCTCCCAAAAAAACAGATCTAGAAACAAGAAACTTACATATCAACGGATCTACAAAAAACAAAAATAAATCATACTAGTATATTCAACACAAAAAGCTATAAAAAACCCATTCGAAAAGTGCGTTAACCTCGAAACTTCCTCTTTCCTCTTTCGAAAAGTGCGTTAAACAACAAAGGACTTGCATGTTGAAAACTACCATGGAAGAAGATCCGGTCCTTCAACCTGCCTAAATATATGCTCGTAACAAATGAATGGAGATACAACTGGTACTATGTTAGCTTTATTACTTCACAAATGGAATCCCAGAAGAAACCACTTTAGCATACTCTTCGTACTCCGACCCAAAAAACTGTCTCAAGAAATACTCCTCGTAATTGAAAATGGTCCATTTGTGAAGTAATTGAAAATGGTCCAATTGAAAATGCTATTGATTCATCAAACACAAAATCCATTGTAAAAAAACTACAACGGATACACACACAGACTCTTGTACAACTTATCTCAATCAATTACAAAGATAAACCAATCATACTTGAATCGAACTAAATCAAAGCCGAATACAAGATAATCAACTCAGATCCGAAACAACTAATAAAGACCCTAATTTTGCAAAAACTAATTGTTAGTGATTTGTGCGTGAGATGAATGAAAAACCAATGAAAAAAACTCGGCTGCAAATTGAAGAGTAAATGGGAAACTTTGACCATGTCCTTCTTTGCCTCGAGATGAAAGAGAGTTATTCCTGGCAAACTTCACTTCCATTGTCATCTCCAAATGGAACCCATGATGATGCGTTAGGAAAAGAAATCGAGTGGGAGAGGGTGAAAGGGACTCATCTTGGTTTGACTTTGAAGAGCAGAGAAAGAAGAAACTCTTTTTGTTCCTTTTGGTTTTGGGGAGGACGAAATTACAGAGTGAGAAAGAGATAAGGGAAGAACTAGGGGCGGTGTGTGGGGATATATGTGTTGGTAAAGAATGGTGGTTTCTTTCATATTGGAGGTGTCGTGGGAGTGGGTGATGGTGCTTGGGCGGCGCGTGGCCGGAGGATGGCCGGGAGAGGCTACAGCCGGCGGCTGCTGTTTTGGCAGGAGGAGGGTGAGAAGTATTTTAGGGTTGCAACATCAAATACTAATAAGAGTGAAGATGAAGTGTAAAAAGACAAATATACCCTCCACTTAAAAAGGCTTAACGCCCGTTAATCACACCAGTTAGGGTGAGGGACCAACACTGAGTAACGTTTCGCAGTTAAGGACCAACGGTGCAATTTTTTTGGTCAAAGGACGAAACTTGATGGTCAACGTATACCACAAGGACGAATGGTGTAGTTTACTCTTTTTTATATTTTGGCAGTATATAGGTTGTATATATGTGAAAATGTAAAAAAAAGAAAAATTAAATTGTAAATGTGGGACCCAAATGAAGAGGTTGAGGTTTGTTATGAGTGAGGAGGGGGTTTATTGTGGTTAGTTGTGGAGAAGTGAGATGCTTATGTGGCGCTGAGGTGACACTGACGAAGAGGCTAAGCCTTGTCGTGACACCTAGTGCTCTAAGAGATGAGATGTAAGAAATTGCCCATTATACCCTTATAAATTGATTAACAGTTTTCTTTTACTTTAAATGCTTCATTTTCAATTGTAACTTAAAATGCCATGTGACACAATTTAATTGGTGCCTATTATATTCTACTTTAAAGTGTTTATCATATGAACATAAATTTAGAATTTGGATCAAATGGAAAGTGTCTTTGGGTAAAAAAGATAAAAAGGATTAAAAATGTAAAATATGTAATTTTATTAATAGGGTTATTCTAGACATTTAACCACTCATCTTTTAAGTGCTTATTTAAACCTCTTTAACATCTCATTTATATTTTAATATCTCATTTAATAGAATTTATGTATCATCTTATGGATAGAAGCGTATCATCAACTGATGCATGAGGTATCAATTTACTATTGAAATAAATACGTAACTTGCTTATATACAAAGTAGCTTTGATCGATTTTTTTATGATTGTTGCAAGTTAATTAACCAATACTTTTTGTTAATATCAATTGTATATCATTGTCGTGAAGGTTAAGAGTATTTTACAACTTGTACAAACTTCTAGTATGATTGTATATCAATTGTTTATTACATGAATTAAATTAGTATCATATACGAAACCTGTGTGCCACCGTCAATCATGATATAATATTTATGGAGTAGAAATGAAAAGTGTACTGTGTTTCAAGTGTGTCAATAAATATAAAGATGTGTCACTTTAGGATGTGTCAATATGTGTAAGAATATACGTAGCAAGTGTGTAAATATTAATAGATGTGTTTCAAGTGTGTCAATATGTATAAGGATGTGTCATTCTATTAAAAGGATTTGCCAATATGTGTAAGAATATACGTAGCAAGTGTGTAAATATTAATAGTTGTGTTATAAGTGTGTCAATATGTATAAGGATGTGTCATTCTATTAAAAAGATGTGTCAAAATGTATAAAGATGTGTCATTCTATTAATATAGATGTGCAAATATGTTAAAGGTGTATCACTTTATTAAAATGACGTGCCAATATCAAGTGTAACATTATAAATGTGTCAAAAAAAATTAATGTGTCACTGCGTATGTATCAAAAAAATAGTGTCATAAATAAAAGTTTTATATTTTTAAGGGATGATCGTGTTTTACTAGTGATAAACCAAAATAAATGTTTCAAAATTCTAAATTAATGTGTCATGGCATTAAATTTGAATGTGGCCATTAAATATGAACCTGTGCAAAATTTTGAAATAGACGTTTTAAATTTTGCATGGCATACTAAAAGACCATGATATCCTTTTAAGTTTTACAATGATACATAATAACCCATTAAAATTAATTTTTTGTCATTAATAACCCAATTCAATCTCATCCAATAATTTTTTTTGTATTGATTCATCCTATGGCTAGAAAGGGTTCCTATCCTTTTTATCACTAGTGACTTTTCATAATAACCACACTCCATAAATCTATATATATATATATATATATATATATAGATTTGCGTTCATGTGGTCACCAAGCTTAAAGTAAAAACAATAAGAATCAATCAAATTTTGCCAAGTGTCTTTTAAGCCTTTAAATTAATGTAAAAATAATAATAACATCAAAAGGGTATTTGAGGTATTTAACCTATATCCAACATAACCTACTCCCCCTATGTTTCTATAACTGCCTCCATCTCTCATCCCATCTCATAAACCAATCACTAAAATCAGATCTTCTCCTATCTCTCTCTAAAAAACAATCGGTTCATTCCCTGTCTCTAAAGAATCCAATCTACTAGATATGTACAAGGATCGCGTTCTTGATTAGGGTATGAGCGCTTTCGATTTTGTTATATGATCTGAATTCGACAACAAGAACTCCATAATCTATCCCGCATCGCTCAACTTAAATAATTTAGAAAACAATTACTACCTTTATTTTGTTTCCAGAGGCGAAAATGATGTCGGGAAACGCTCGAAAGATTTTGTGGCCCATGTCATCGCAAACAAGATTAAAACCAGACACCTTCAAGTTTCTTGTATGAGATGTGGTTGAAGTTTAAACTTGTAATCAATTTTTCTTTACTGAAGCGCAAATAATTTTAGGTTGAACATGTTCTATTTTTTTTGGGTCTATATATTTGTAAGCAAGCAAGGTGATGCTGATGTGTACCACTAATTTATTAGTTTAGTTTAGTTGGTTTCGTCACTATTTGGTTTATGGATGTATTAGTTTTTTAGTCCTTGATATATCATTTTTTCCTTCCAGATATTGGTATATAAGTTTTTTAAGATTTTGGTTTATTAGATTTTTTATGTAGTGTATTACGTTATTCAGGTTATTGTGATCTATTGGGGGGTTGTAGATGAAAGTTTAATTTATATGTACCATAAAGTTTAATTAAGTGCAATGTTTGTGTATTAGATAATTGTGCTTGAGTTTTTTCATTTGTCTATTAATTTTTGTTTATAGAATATCACTTTGTTATGGCATAAAGAAATGAACTAAAACATAACGTGTTTTTTTTTTTTTTTTGAATTACTGTAGTTGTGTATTATAAAATGATGGGTGTGCATCATGTATAATTTTATGAAAATAAAGAACTTGTTGTGTATCATTTTTTTAATAAAATGATAGGTGCGTATCAATATATGTGCATCATGTATAATTTTATAAAAATAAAGAATTTGTTATGTGTCATGTTTTTTTGAATAAAATGATAAGTGTGTATTAATATATATGCATCATGTATAACTTTACAAAAATTAGCAAACCATTGTGTATTAGTAAAAGGAGGAAATAATAATAATAATAATAATAATAAAAATGTTGTATGAGTACTGCTGGACAAAAAGAAACGCAAATTGTTAAAAAAATATTAAAAAAAAGAAGATAACCAAAGCAAATCATGGAGGCACGTGGAATGTGCATAAATATCTTTGTAAAGGGGAAAGAAAATTACCTTCACATTGTGTTAAATTACAATACTGCCATTACTAATACTCATTTAATTATAATTCAATCTCATCTAAAATGATACATCCAACGGTTCAAATTGGTTCTTATTGTTTTTATTTTAAGGTTGGTCATCACAAGAACGCTCCCCTATATATATATATATATATATATATATAGTGAAGGGTTATTTTCAGAACCAAGAAAAGGTCAAGAACTGCGAGAACCAATCTCAACCATTTAATATTTGATCAATGGCTAAAATAATTTGTGGCATTTTTGTAAATTAAGCATTTATTAAGGAATGTTTTATAATTAAACAAGGGGTAAAAATGAGATTTAAGGTTAACCCATTAAATTAACCGTCCCACTATATTTGAGGGTTGGATGCATCATTTTAAAATAAGAAAACCTAATTTTCATTTTATTAAAACATCGACCGGCCGTCACTTTTCTCGAATTAGTGATCCGATCATCAAACCACCACCACTCTGTTTTTGTCACGTGGAAGAAGGTCTTCAAGAGATTCCATTCATTTTAATTTATTAGTAAAAGGTAATCAATATTTAATTAGTTTAATATTTTCTTTACTGAATTATCAAAACTTTTTAATGGTCTTTCATCTTTTATTAATTCGATTCTATTGAATCAAGATCGTTGCATTTTTTCATGATGAATATTTAAAATCTTTTACTCATTTTTCTCAAAGTCATTTTTTTGGTGAATTTTTTTATTTAATTTAATTTATTCAGTAGTTGACTGATATCGTATTTATTTGGTTGTCGAAATATTTTTGATTTCTGATTTACCTGTTTTTTTTTTTTTTTTTTTTTTTTACCAAGTTCAGTACGTTTGGCAAATAGAATTTATAGTTATTTGAGTTGATTTAGATAGTCAAGTTGTAGCTCTTTTTAGAGGTCGTAACTAGATAATATGCACATTAGTTTTTTTTTTTTTTTTTTTTGAATAATCTGGTTGTGTTATACGTAACATGTTATTACTCTTCAAAGGTTATGTTGTAGATTTAAGTTTTGAGATTTTTTTTCAGTTACTGCTACATGTTTCTTCAAGTCGAAAACATATAATAAAGACGATTAAAACGCCGAGTTCGCATATGCAATACCCTTACTATACTTATGTCTTATAAAAACTATGACAACAATTACAGGGATTGCATCTATAAACAATGCGCAAATGACTAAATAATTTGTTTATTAATTATTTGTGGTTATAGGTACGAGTATGATGAGCAATATGAAGAGTGCACATGTGTTTTGTACATATTATCTAGCGACAAGATAGTTATGCTAAATATTCAAGGAGTAAAGACACAAGTGCATGACGTAAATACAAGTGCACATATACGTATAAAGAAATCCAAAGTGTCCAAGGAGAGAAAATACATGTGCATATGCGGCAACATATTTTTTGCTTTTAGAAATTTGTACTTAGAATAGTATATCACATGATTTTAAATTTTGTATCTAATGTTTTTGTTCTAAATTGTATACAATACATGTAAAATACATCTGTTTTCCATTTCATGCACTACAAACACACGTAAATTTATATTATCTAAAAAAACATATATGCACCTTACAAAATACATGTAAATTGAACACTACAAACACACGTAAATTTAGATTATCTAAAAAAACACATGTGCACCTCACTAAACAAGCATGCTGAAAAAAAAAATTATTCAAAAAAAAAAAAAAAAAAAAAAAAAATCCTAAATATAGGGAAAAAACGTTTTTATTAACAAAAATTCAAAAAGAAAATAAAAATGTACTTTACTATTATACCCTTTTAAATTAAATAATAAAAATTAATATCCAAAAAAATCTGATTGGTTGATGGTGGTTCTCGCAGTTCTCGACCTTTTTATGGTTCTGAAAAGAACTCTTCCCTATATATATATATATATATATATATATATATATATATATATATATATATATATATATATATATATATATATATATATATATATATATATATATATATATATATATATATATATATATATATATATATATATAAAATTCGGATCGATTGAGAAGGTTTTTATTTTGAGAAGATTGAGAAGGTTTTCAAAAACGATAGATTGTTAACTTTGATTCATGTTTTTCAAGCGTAAAACTCATTTTAATGCGATTAAAATTCAAAATGTGTAAAAAAAATTTTGAATCAATGTTAAAAATCTCTCGATTTTGCGATATATGTAGAATACTGAATCATCTGTACAAATTTAATGAATCATCATCATAACTCGATTTTAACAATGATTTGTGAATCAAATTTGTGATTTATAAATTCGATTAACAATAAAATGATGTTTACTTGTGAATCAAATCAAAAACATGAATCAATTTGCTCAAACGAAGATTTCTCAATCTTCTCAAAATAAAAACATTCTCAATGAAACCGGAGCCTATATATATATATATATATATATATATATATATATATATATATATATATATATATATATATATATATATATATATATATATGTGGGAAAACCTTGCCTACAATTACCTACAGCCAATTGGCTGCAAAAAGTCCTTATTACAACACCGTTTTACTTTACAAAAGTTTCATAAATATGTGTTTTTAGTCCTTGTTAAATTTTGGCGCCAACATAGAAACATTTATTAGCTCCTTATGTAGCTTTTTTTTTATATATAATTACGTTTGAACCTTTTCCTTTGTGATTTAAGATTTGTATTTCTTATATAATACATCATGCGTAGTTTTTTTTATTTATTTTTTTTCTTCTTTCAGTTAATTAATTTTTAATAAGTAGTAATAACAGGTTGAATTCCTATTAAAAAAAATCAATGCATTGTGCTCAGGGGTGTCATGCGGGTTATCGGGTCGGATTTGAGCTTTATCGGATCGGGTCTATCGGGTTTTCATAAAATAAAAACTAGTCCACAACCCGACCCTACACGGAATCGGGTTATCGGATTTGGTCTATCAGGTTGTCGGGTTTATTAGGTTGGACTTATTGGGTTATCGGGTTAGACATGTAATAATCACATCATCGGTAGTCGAGATAGCTAACGCGAGTCGCTTCTTCGAGAACCAAGATGTTAAGCAACATCCCATAAATGTACACACACCACTTGTGCTTTTGCGATCAACATAATCACCTGCATGGTCAAAATCTGCTTATACAATAGTTTCTACCCCCCGTCCCTTTAAGATATCATAATCCTAATTGAGTTGTACCTTTTATATATCTAAATATTCTTTTAGCGACTTCTAGATGTTAAGATTTAGGATCTTCTTGAAACCTAGCACATAGACAGACGCTAAACATGATATCTGGCCGACCAGACGTGAGGTAGAGAAGACTACCAATCATACCACTATATTTGGAGTTGTCAACGGATTCACCGTATTCATCTTTGGTGAGTTTGGTGTTAGAGGACATTGGTGTTCTAATTGGTTTGGAGTCTTTTAATCCGAATTTCTTTAACATTTCTTTGATGTATTTAGATTGGTTGAAGAAGATACCATCTTCTAATTGTTTGATTTATAGACCAAGAAAGAAATTTAATTCTCCCGTCATACTCATTTCAAACTCATCGTGCATAATTTTTTAGAAATCATCGCACATTTCTTGACAAGTTGAGCCGAATATAATATTGTCCACGTATATTTGAACAATAATTATTTGTCACTTATTTTTCTTTGTAAAAAGTGTGTTGTCAACTAACCCCATTGTATAGTTGTTCTCAATTAGAAATACTTTAAGCCTATCGTACCAAGCATTTGGAGCTTGTTTAAGACCGTAGAGAGTTTTATTAGTTTGTAAACATAATTAGGTTTTTCAAAATCAACAAACCCGGGAGGTTGTGATACGTAAAATTCTTCATTTATAAAACCATCAAGGAAAGCACTTTTGACATCCATTTGGAAGAGTTTAAGATTATGAGCACAAGAATACACAAGAAGGATTCTTATAGACTCTAATCTAGCTACGGGAGCATAGGTCTCATCAAAATCTATTCCTTCTTGTTGGTTGTATCCTTGAGCAACAAGTCTAGCCTTATTTCTAAACACGACACCATTTATATCTAACTTGTTTTTATAAACCCATTTTATTCCAATAATAGTTTGGTTTTTAGGAGGAGGTATGAGAGTCTAAACGTCATTTGTAAAAAAATGATTTAATTCTTCTTGCATAGCCATAACCCAACTTTCGTCTTTGATGGCTTATTGAGTGTTTTTAGGTTCAATAGTTGACACACAAAAAAAAGAAGATTAGTTTGATTTTGAGCTTTTGATCTCAAAGTTCTTTCATTTAATTTTCCTATGACTTTTTCTAGAGGATGATCTTTAGACTTTTTAACATTGACAATTTCTTTGTTTAATAGTCCATCTTCCTTGTTTTTAGTTTCTTTTTCTTTATATCTAAGATTTGACTTTCAATTAAATCGTCGTCGACAAGAGGTAATGATGTTTTAGGAGGACTTTCGTCAAACTTGACATTTAAAGACTCTTCAACTTTCATGGTTTCTTTATTTAGTATTATATATGCTTTACTATTAGAAGAGTATCCAAAGAAAATACCTTAAGTTGATTTTGGATCGAACTTAGTGAGGTAGTCGTTGGTGTTAAGTATAAAACATTTACTACCGAAGACTCGAAAGTGTTCTAATCAAAGCTTTTTGCCTCGCAATAACTCATAGGGATTTTTTCCTAAGAATGGTCGAATTAAGACTCGATTGAGGATGTATGTAGAAGTGTCGACGGTATTGCATCAGAATTTTTGAGGAATAGATTGCTCATTAATCATGGTGCGACTCAATTCTTGTAAGGTTCGGTTTTTCCATTCTACTACCCCATTTGATTGTGGAGTACGTGGAGCTGAGAAATTGTGAGTAATACCATTACTATCACAGAAAGCTCCGAATTGTACTTCATTATCAAATTCTCGACCGTGATCCGTACGAATTGACACAATAGGACTACCAAGTTGTTTTTGAATTTTTCTACTTAAGATTTCAAAGTGATCAAAAACTTCAGTTTTTGACTCGTGGTAAAGTGAGTGGTGAAAAACACAATATCAACATATATCAAAATAACCGTAAAACTCGATAAATTAACCTTTTAGGAAAAGGGTCAACGTACCGAACCTCACGGGTGTGATAAAAGTGATACCGGGAAAGTGATTTCCCCGGGTCGTGTCCCAACGAGGTGTGAAATTGACGGAATCGTTGAGTTTCGTGATTATGGACTTGAATTGGTTAAACGAATTTTTGGAATTGTGATTACGTATTCTACAAAATAAAGAACGAAAATGAAAATAAAGCATGTAAAACTAAGAAAACACTAAATAAACTACGACTAAGCCTAAGAAACAATAAAACAACGCTAAATTACATCCTAGGGTGCTAAAATGCAAAAACGCTAAAAACCGGGAACACACCGAGCCTAAAACGTAAAACTTTTGCAATTTAAATTCTACGGGTGTGAAATCAATTTTCCTACGTTCAAAACGACTAAAAATAATTTTAGGAAAAAGCCGGGTATTTTTCCGACTTTTAAATTATTTATTATGATTTAAAAACTAATAAACACTAATTAAATGATTAAAAATACTAAACTATTTTGGAAAAATCTGAAAATTTCACAGAAAATACTTTGGACAATACTGGTTTTAAGAAAAATAAAAAAGTGTGGTACTACTTTATGAAATAAGTACTTAAAAAGCTAAATAAGCTACTAGTTTAAAAACTGAGTTTGTATATAAATAACTAAGTGTGCAAGAATTTAACGAAATAAGACCCAAGGGCAGATGGTGTTGAGGTGTTGTGTTGGGTGTTTGAGCAAAAGGTCCCAGGTTCGAATCCTGTGGAACCTTTTTGCAAAACAAATTTTTTTTTTTTTACTTTTTCTTTTTGCAACTTAATTATAAGACAAAATCAAAGACTTTTTGTGAAAACACTTTTTGCAAAACCTTGGAATAAGCAGTTTTACATCTGCTTATTCACTTCAGTTGTGACAGATAAGCTAACCAAACACCCCTTTAACAGATTTTGAGCAATGAATAAGCAGTTCTGAGGAAAATAAGCTGAGGCATGCATATCTAAAAATCAACAATAAGCTTAACAATAATGAGAATGAACAGAAAAGAGGAGGCAATAAGCAGTTTAAGGGGAGAAGCTAACTAAGGGGATAGAGCAGTCGTGGGATATGGGAAATCCTAAGAATACTAAGCATACAAACAAGGTAATAAGCTAGGCCTAAATAAGTACTAATTAAGCTAGAATCTAATGACACCTAATCTAAATCACCTAATAAGCACTAAGGTACACAGATAAGCTAACTGGGATACCTAAATAAGCTATAAAATATGGGCTGCTATAGGCTGCTGAACAGTTTGCTGAGATGGGTTTTGACAGATTTTAAATGCAATTTTTGCTAAGGTAAAATGATCCTAAGTGCAAACAAGCTAAACACAGATTGAGATTGGTATGTAAAAATGCAAGAAAAGCAATTTTGGAACATATTTGATGCAAAATAAGCTGTGAAAAAGGTATGTAAACAGCAGCTATGGGCATGAATGGGACCTGATGTAACAGAAACTGATATGGGTTTTAGCAGATTTTTGAAGCAATTTAAGCTCAGCTAAAGTGATTCTAAGTGCAAAATAAGTTATGCTATATCTAGGTGGGTAAGTAAAGACTTAAGAAAAGCTGTTTGGAAAAAGTTTTGATGAAAAATAAGCTACAAAAGAGGGGCTGCAACAGCAGCTGCTGTTGCAGTTTTTTGACAGAAAATATATTTTTTTTCTTTCAAAAGTTAGCAAAGCTGTTAACTCAGTTATGCTCTACTCAAGACTACTCTAAAACCTTAAAACAAGTTTGACTTGTGAAGTCAAAGTGGGAGGAGATGGGTTTTGACCCAAGTGAGAGCCAAAACCAAACACCCCTGTACAGGGCTGACTACTTAACTGTTTTGAAAATCTGATAAAAAAAAACTGCTACTTGGATTTCTTTAGCTGAAAACTGAATTCAAAGCTTAGAATAACTAAATTGAAAATAAGTAATCAAGTATTTGCAGAATAAGCAGGACCTTAGACAAATAAGTAGAAAATAAAACTTTTTTCATTAACTTAAAAATATTACAACTGAATTAAAAATTAAAACTAATTTTAAAACTAAAATCCTAGGTGCCTTATACAATGGCTACATGTTCTATTTATACTAAGACATCTTGGTCTTCACTTCAATCTTGTGCTTCCTGTGTGAGGGCAAAGAGACCAAAAGCCAAAATGTGCTTTCTTCAACCAATCTTGGCCATCCAATAGAGTTAGGTACCATGAGATTACATCTGAGCCATTGATGGGGTTCTTTTGTAGCTAAGGATTGGTGACTTGGCCATTGGAATGAGCTGGAAAAAGTGATAGTGGGTTTGGGATTTGGGTGTAACTGGGTAAAGAGGATTAAGGTGGTTTTGGGTTATGATGAAGCTGGGTAAAGAGTTGTAATGGAGGTGGAGTGTTTTGGGAAGCAGAGAAAGAGGAGTGTTTAGGGTTCTGTGTTACTTGGGTGTATGTGTGGGCGGGAAAATGGGGAAGACAGAGATGAGGTTGGGTTTTGTGTTAATACTGGGTGATGGGTTGACCGGGTCAGAGGGTGGATTGGACCAGGCAAAGTGGGTATTGGGCCAAGGGTGTTGGGTTGTTTAGGCTTAGGCTTAGGATGTAAAATGGATCCAATGAGTAGTTTAGGGACCTAAGCTGCACAATTCGAAACTCCAGGGGCTAAACATGTAGATTCTGAATTTACAATCCAAGGGTTAAACTTGACCATCTCCAATAATCCAAGGACCACATCTGTCATTAGTGAAACTTGAAGGACTGAAATTGTAATTTTCCAAAAATTCTCAAAATGACCAATTTTGACAAGTTAGAATTACCAAAGGACAAAAAATGTTTATTTTCCAATTTAAAATGTCCAGGGGTGAATTCTGTCATTCTTTGAATTTCCAGGGACTAAAGTTGCCATTTTTTAAAAGTTGGGGGACTGAAACTGCCAATTATGCAAACTTTGTTCGTTTTTCATTTGTTTTTGATAATTTTGCATCTGAAACATATAAAACACAATTTTGAGATATTTTCAGTATTTTGATGCATTTCGGAGTGTTTTTAGATGTTTTGCAGCTCAGATTTGACCAAAAATGATGAGTGAATAAGCACTCATCAGTTTTATTCTTCAAAAATCTATTCCATGTATACCTAGATTAATCGTCCACTATAACCAAGGTATAGAGATTTCCTCCATAACTTTGGATGGCCGACAGACCAAATAGATCCATATGTAAGAGTTCTAGACACTTAGAGGTAGAAACCATGTTTTTAACTTTATGACTAGTATGGACTTGTTTTCCGACATTACAAGCATCACAAAAATGATGTTCGTATTTTAGTTTAGGAAGATTTCTTACAAGTTCTTTGGAAGATAGCGATTGAAGAAGTCGCATATTAGCGTGACCCAATATTCGATGCCATAGGTTCAAAGTATCATCCATAGAGGCAAGACATAGTTTATCTTTTGGTGTATTTCTGATTTTAATCACAAAGACACCATTTTTTCTAATACCTATTCCTATAGTAATAACGTCTTTTAGGATTTCACTACCGATTTCGCTAACGAAGACTTTACATTTTTTATCACATATTTGACCTATACTTAGTAGATTAAATTTTAGGTTTTCTACATGACATACGTTATTAATAGTTAGAGATTTATGAGAGATTATACCTTTTTCGATGATTTTGATTTTACTATTTCCAAACACCACATTTCCTCCGTTATAGGATTCATATGTGGAGAACCAACCTTTATTACTGGTCATATGCCTTGTGCACCCGCTATCCTTAATCCATTCGTCTGGATCGAAGTCCACCTTTAGGCATACCTAAAACAGTAAACAACTCAAGAGTTTGGTCCCCAATGTTTCATGGGTCCATTGGCGTTATACAAGTCATTCATATGGCTGATGTATGGAAATGGCGTAAAAGCATTCCAAGGTACAAATTTTTGAAATTGGTAACCATTATGTAAGTTGTGGTTCCAACCCGTTTGATTATAGTTGCTTTTTAGGATAGACGTTATTTGATCTTTTTATCGACATTTTTGGTTTGGGTAGCAATGGAGGTTTGTTTCTCAACAAGCCTTGACCTTGTCTTAAAGAAGGTAGTTGTTTAACATTTTTAACAATAGCATTAGGTTCCTTTTTTTTATTTACGACTACGAAATTAGTTCGGGAGGAAGTGGTCGCGTGATTTTTAGCCTTTGCTGTTCCAGATGCCCGGATCTCTTCGAATACACTTGCCGAATCCATTTTCAAAGGATGTGTCGGATCCGGCACATCAGTACCATCTTTTTCAGTTGATTTAACAAATTTTGTTTCTTTAACTTCGCTAGTTGAAGCCATATGTTCCTGAAAACCTAGACCTCTTTGATTATTGCTTATTTTTAACACCACCTAGTATTATATCTAGATAATCGGTACTAAGTCTATTAGTTTTAGACTCGAGATGATCAACCATAGTTTGAATGTCTATACAAAGTTTGCATTCTAAATTTGTTTCTTTTCCTTTTTCAAGTCTTTTTATATTTTCCTTTAATTCAATAACCTCATTATCCAAAAGTTCATTTCTACTTTTCAAATGTTTGTTTTTGTTAACGACCATGAGACTAATTTTGCAAAGTTTGTTGTATTATAAGTTTAATGATTCATCATCTAGAGAGGAACTACTATAGTAAAGAGAGTCGGAACATACCTCGTTTGAGTCTTTGGCCATAAGACAAATTTCGTCCTTCTCTTCTTCACTCATTCCCCGTGAGCCGCTCACAAACGCCCTTTGCTCATCGTTGGAGTGTTTCAGACAATCACTAATGAAGTGATTTGGATCTTCGCACATGAAGCATTTGCGGTCCTCCTTTACCTTCTTGTCTTCTTTGCTTTTCCGTATGTCACACCCTCAAAATGGGTCGCAGAGGAATGTTTACCGGGGCATGACTTTCATGGTACAAAATTGTAGTTATGTCAAACGACCTACATGAGTCGTTTAGAACATCATTCATGAATGTGATCGCCAACGACGACCATGACTCCATGAAATGCAATCAAGCAAGCTAGATACCTGAGAAATAAATGCTAAAAGGTCAAAATAATGTTAGTGAGTTCATAGATTTAACTTAATGTAAAATTTTGTATGGAACACAAGATTTCAGTAGTATAAAAATAAATACAATTGCACTAAGCTCATGAACCCGGCGCTTAATGTATTTGGTATGCAATCAAGCATAAATGCCCCCAAACAAGTGTTTGCCAGACACATAATGTAATCCTCAAATGGTATGCGTTCGTTTGACCATTTGGAGCAACCCAACCCGAACGGGGGTGTCAAACCAATAGATCTATTCACAACATTCACACTTTCTGGAAATTAACGGTTCATGATTATGGTAGGGGACTTAGTTGGCTATGTGGCAGCTTAGGCAATGTAACAGTTTTGTACTTATGTCCGCACGAAAACAAGCATGTATTCTCACCCCAAGCATTTATAAAATATTGTAAACAAGTAAAACGGGAAGAGTACGGTCGAAGAGTATGATGGTATGGCACCGACACGTAACCTATATTATGTGGCAAGTCTTAGTTCATAATTCTAATTTAAAACTCGATGGAGTTTACTTATGTATAAAAGTCTTTTTGTGTTGTTGTTGCTTGTGTGGCTGCACTTAATTTTAAATAATTTAGAAAACATTGGCTCATGAAAGTACGTAGGTATATAGATATAGGATAGCAAAATACTGAGTCGAATAGGTCTTTGGTTTGTCGATAACCAAAAGACAGTGTATGGAAAATATCACGTATAAATATTAACGTATTTGAATTATAGAATGTCGTTTTAAAATATATGTGCTTACATACAACCAAATGTTGGTTAATAAGAAAGGTATACGATCTATATTTCAGGTATTGGTTTTTAATAAAAATAGTTGTAAAAATATATTTATACTAATAAGGAATAGCATAAGGTTTTTAGAAAAATCAGGCATGACCCGTTTATACGTTTTAGACGAATGTTTTGAAAAAATAGTGAGACATTGTTATATTATTTAATTTCGTTGTAGTTTAAGTGTAATATTTATATAAAATATAGTTTAACGTTTTAAAGTTGAGTTTCGTTTATAGTTATAGTTAGTAACTTGATTATAAAATTGCCGTTTTGGAAATAGTAGTGTAAATATAAGTCATTAAGATTTAGATAAAACAAGCGATATTAGTTAAAAGTCTTGGGGCGTACTTTTGTTTTTATACGTTTTAAATTAGTAAAATAGGTCGAGTTGTTTATATTTATTAGTTGAATTGAAGAGACGGTTTGAATAATGATATACGTAGTCGATATTAGATGACCCGAGATACTTTTAAATAGGATGACGTTTGGTCGAGGGATACTAGAGGTGACATGGTTTGACATATTCGTTACGTGACTTTTGGCTGAGCAACATCAAACGAATCCTAAATGGAAAAGGTAGCATAACATATTTCAAAACCTTCGACTCCCAAAAGACTAGCGACCTGATCCCAAAAACATGCTAACGAAGAAGAGTATATTGTAACATTTTGACATTTGAGGAACTTATGAAACATGATGTTGGATAAATAACACCATGCGCGTCCTAATGAACGAGGGGGAGTTCCAGCAGCCTCTTGTCTTACAAAACTCAACTCGGCACGACCCATTTCTACATACTCTAACCCGAATTTAATAAGTTCAAAAGTTACCCATTTCAGCCCATAGTGAGCAAACCAAAAACACTTGTTGCCACACTAATGCACCATGGTTGGCTTGACTCTCGACACTCTCATATGCAATACAAACCAAACACCATTCTGGTTTAGCTGAGTCTCGACTCAGCAGCCTCTTGGCACCAAACACAACACGATCGAAACAAACCCTTTTAATCTTAATATAGTGTGTTGAGTGTGAACATAGGCAAGGTCAAATACTCAAAGTGGGTCTCGACCTATAGCCATACTCGAACAAGGGCACCTCATAAGGATCTTAACACAACCAAACGACACTCCACTATGGTTCGACCACAGTGGATTTCAACAAACAATCCAAACACCTCATGACTAAACCGAATAAGCAAAATAGAATAAGAATCAACATGAGTAATCTTCCAATTTTTGTGAGCCAATCTAGTTTTATTTATGATTATTAGCCATACAAGTTTAAATTAACAAAAAATTTCAATTACAATTATAACTAATATATGGATCGATCGGTTATATAAAAATAGGATCACAACTTGTAAAATAATTAAATCAACAAGTCTATTAACAAAACAATATCAAGAATTCAAAAGGTAGGAAGAAATTAAGAAAATCCTTACAAGAGGATGAGTGATGTTAATTGAAGAAGGAGACCAAAAATAAATTAAAACCAGAATATGAATCGTCCGATTCCAAAGCATATCAAACCTTTGAAAGCCTTGTGATAAATTTGAGAATGTGTGTGTGATGAGTGTGATCCTTCCTTGTGGCTTCGGCAGGAATAAAAAGGGGAGGAAGGAGAGCTCTTTGACTACACTTTCTTGATATTACTCTTTTGATAGCCCTTTTGGATCAAAGGTCTTTGTCAACCCTCATCTCCAAAGTCCTCTTGTGATCACTCGTTGGGAAGGTGAGAAAATTGAAGACAAGGATGCATTAAGCTTCTTGTTTGACCAAATAGTTGGTGATAGATGATGGAGTGTTTTGCTTATCACAAAAAGGGAAGGTGAATGTCTTGAGATGAAGGGAGGCGTGGGAAAAGTTACCAAGAGAAGAAGATACAGTCAAAAAGGGTTCTGAGAAAATACAAAAGGGATGGGTGATGGTGAAAGTTGTGTACCATCAAAAAGGAAACTTTGTGGTTCTTGAGGTTGGATGGGGCATGGTGTTATTATCAGAAGAAGAAGATAAATTTGGGAAAGAGGTAAAGTGAGGAAAGGGAGTGGGGCGACTGAGTTTGTGTAGGTAGGGTAGGATTAGGATTTGTAATGTTATTATTATTATTATTAGTATAATCAACAGTATTTTGCGTACCCCGTGTCCCACTGTATTAATCAATTAACGCGACATCCCGACATGGTAAAAATGTACTAATTATATTTCCAGACATATTTTAGTAAAACTGATATATAAATAGAGTTGCCGACTTTGGTAGTTAATTTTTATATTTAAGCCATAACTGATGTGATGTCGGTACGCGTGTGATGATATTTTTTTCTTCAGAAAATCACCGTAACTTCTTGTTTTTAGATTCTAATCATCCGTAAATACCGGAAAATAAATAGTTCGCATTTTTCTAACAGATTGAGATAGTGACGCTATTTAATAATAGTCTAAGAAATTGTTGGTTGTCACAGTCTACCACCCTTAAAAAGAATCTCGTCCTCGAGATTCAGTCCGTCTATTCTACAGGCGTATGTTCTCGTGGTTTAAACTTTCTCATTCTCGAGCTTTGCCCTCAAAAGACTCTTAGTTGGGGAATTCTATCAACTTATCGACCTGACCGGTCATGTGTTTAAGTTGTGTAGGTTGGGTAACAACTTGATTCGAACTTGATTTTCGCAACACATCAAACAAGAGCTATCACTAGATCTATATAGGAAACAAGTTGTCAGAAATAAATTGTAAAAGGTCTTTTGAAAGTTTGGCTCGAGTTTGAAATCGTTTAAACCAATCAATTCAACGAGTAGTGGTGGTTCAGATTTGTTGGAAGGCTAAGATTTAACTAAGGCCTATGACATCGGGATTGCACCATGACTGAAACAAAGGCATGTTTAACTTCTTAAAAGGAGTCTTGTCGCTTCAAGACGTGGTACGGAATGAGGTTTGCCATCCAAGATAGGATTTAGTTAAAAGTCTTCTTGGTTACTGTGCTTGTTGGTGAGAATGTGTATGAATGGTTTAAAGGTTTTGTTCATTAACAGTTTGAGTAAGAGTTTGTTTTTAAGAAAGGTTTTAAGGGTAACTATCCTCATCATGACATGATTCTTCCAAAATTATACATAGGTGATCAGGCTATGTATAATTAAGGACAAATGATGTAATGTTTGGTCTAGTTAAAATAATTTTAACAATATTAATCATTTGTTATGAAATGCTAGTAAATATAATTTATATGATACTTGTAAAACAATTTGCAAGATGATAAAAAATATATATATAGAATTGGTTTATAACAAAGTTGTGGCAAATTTTGCAAAGTGGTTGGAAGAGTGGTAGCGTAGTGGAGAGTGAAATGGACAAGGTTTGTAATAACACGACAGTAATAAAAGATAGGGAATTCATTAGATAGAGATGTATGTAGTACAACGAGTTACACAAGAAAGTACTTAAGTCTGAATACAAAAGAAATACAACTCAAAAGAGCTTCGTCTTCGGTTTTTATTAAGTCGGTGAGCTCTCTATTCAAGCATTTTCATCACTCATGACGTTGTTGAGGTCCTGATGAGCTTTTCCTCCTCCAAGGAAATAAGCTCTACCTCGAGCTTCTCCAATTTTCACTCCAATTCCTTGATTCTTTGTTTTCGGTCACTCCTTCTTAAAATGTCCTTGCTCGACAGAACCAAAGCATGTCCATGGGGCTGTCTGATTGGCTGCAGGAAACTTGCAGTCATTAATCTGATGACCAAACTTCTTACAATTGCCACACGTGGTAGGGCAAGGTCCAGGATTGTGGTGGCGTTGACATTTTTCACACTTTGGAAGAGTGCCAGCATAAACCTTCTTCTCAGTCAGGCCTGCATCATAGGCCTTGACGACTTCCTGTTTATTGTTGGGTTGCTGGGCAGCGTTACTTCCTTGGTTGGTATCCTACTTCCTATTGTTTTTACTGTTGTTGGCATCTCTAGTAGCCTTAGCTCTCACAACTTGATCCATCAAATTGTGTGCCATTCGGACAGTCTGATCAAGGGTGTTGGGATTAAAGGAAGTCACATTTCCCTGGATGCTAGTTGGGAGTCCCTAGATGTACCTCTCAATCTTCTTGCGGGTGGTTGATACCATTTCTGGGCAAAGGGTTACCAGTTCGTGAAATCGTCTGGTATAGGCAGCAATGTCAACTCCTTTGACAACTAAATTCCAGAACTCCACCTCTAGTTTTTGCACCTCATTTCTGGGACAATATTCTGCTGTCAACATCTCCTTAAATTCATCCCAAGGTATCCCTACTCTTTGTGCATAAGCATTCCACCATGACAAGGCACCATCCAACAATGTGCATGTAGCAAACTTCACCTTACTATTCTCTACACGGTTACACATGCGGAAAGTGGATTCCGGCTTCTCAAACCATCAGACCAAGCTGACAGCTCCTTCTTCTCCACTGAAGTGCTGGGGCTTGCATCCCATGAATTCCTTGTAGGTACACCCACGAGTCGTGGGCTCCATTCTGGCAGCTATTCCATTTGTCTCATTAGTCCCATTACCGCTATTGTAGTGGGTCTTGTAGTCAGCTATAGCTGCAGCGACTTGTTCAGCAACCTGTTATGCGACGAGTCGGTTGATGGCAGCTGCACTCATGCTTTGTTTCTTTGGTGGCATTTTCCTTTTACAAGAATAACAACAATGCTAAATCCATAAGTAACAAAGGTCATCATAAGAACATACCACCACGACATGTATGAAAATCACAACGAGAATAAATCAACTATTAAGAATGAATCATAATAAGAGCACAACATGATAGGAATAAATCATCACAAAAATATAGTCACGACATGTATAGATACAATCATAACACGCATGAACCATTGAAAATTTCAGCTATCATAAACCGATATCAATACATAGCATAATCAACCACATGTCCGAATAATAACTTGTCCTAATTTTTTTATACAAAAAAAGATACTACAAGTGTCATTATTACGGCCACACATCCCATGGCTAGGATAATGGAAGCTATTGTTGTTGATAGTCTAGTCTAAGATCCACTTGGTGCTCCTCTAGGCAGGATTTCATGGGGTTGTGATGGTGGTGGTGGCGGGTTCTGTTCTGGTGTTGGAATGTTGTTCAAGGCATTTTGTAGGTTTATCGCGTCGTGGAGGTGTGAGTCGATCATATATGAGAAAGCATAGAGTCCATATAGCTCTTGAGTGATCTGATGAAGATTTGTTCGAGTCTGTGGTGGTTGTGGTACTATCCACAACGAGTCATCCAAGTCTTCATAGGTAGGCATGTCAGGGGTAAATAATGGTGGTAGCGATATGAGTAGGCGCACTAGGCGGCTTCTGGTGTCTACCATCCTGGGTCCGGTAGGGTAATATCAAAAAATGTAACGCGGTTGGATACTCCCCCCGGGGATAAGCAGCACGGGTTTAGTAGGTGGTATGAGTGATGTAGGTATAATGGGGTGTGGTGAGGGAGGTGCCGGGTTAGTACTGGATGAGAAGGCATCCTCGATGTCGGAGTATGAAGTGATGATGATAGGGTAGGATGACGAAGACATGTCTTTGTGACAACTCGATATAACATAGATGTAAATTACTCGAATAAATTAGGCAAGTAAAACATGTATAATAAATGTGCACACATAGTCTTATGATGAAGTGTTATGACCTAGTGGTTATAGTCTAGGGTCTACGATGCAACCTAGTTCTCTATAACCTTGGCTCTGATACTAATCTGTCACACCCCAAAAATGGGTCGCAGCGGAATGTTTACAGGGGCGTGACTTTCATGGTTCAAAGTTGCAATTATGTAGAACGAACTACATGATTCGTTTAGAACATCATTCGTGACTGTGATCGCCAACGACGACCATGACTCCATGAAATGCAATCAAGCAAGCTAGATACCTGAGAAATACATGCTAAAAGGCCAACATAATGTTGGTGAGTTCATAGGTTTAACTTAATGTAAAATTTTATACGGAACACAAGATTTCAGTAGTATAAAAATAAATACAATTGCACTAAGCTCATGACCCAAACGCTTAACGTATTTGGAGAGGGTTTGGGTGGACTTTCATCAAATTTTATATTTAATGACTCTTCTACCTTCATTGTTTCTTTGTTTAATATGATGTAAGCTTTGCTATTTGGAGAGTAACCTAGAAAGATACCTTCGGTTGATTTAGGATCAAATTTTGTAAGGTAATCTTTAGTGTTAAGAATAAAACATTTGCTTCCAAAGACTCTAAAGTGATTTAACGTAGGCTTTTTGCCTCGGAGTAACTCATATGGAGTTTTACCTAAGATTGGTCTAATTAAGACTCGATTGAGTATGTACGTTGAAGTATCAACAGCATTACACCAAAACTTTTGAGGTATGGATTGTTCATTAAGCATGGTTCGACTCATTTCTTGTAGGGTTCTATTCTTTCTTTCTACTACCCCATTCGATTGTGGAGTGCGTGGAGCCGAGAAGTTGTGAGGAATACCATTAGCGTCACAAAAGGCTCCAAATTGCACTTCATTATCGAATTCCCTACCATGATCCGTCCTAATGGATACTATAGGACTTCCTAGTTGTCTTTGGATCTTTTTGCTTAATATTACAAAATAATTAAAGGTTTCCGTTTTGTTCTTTAAAATTTTTGTCCATGTATACCTAGAGTAATCATCCATTATGACCAAAGTGTAGTAGTTGCCTCCATAACTTTGGATAGCGGATGGACCAAATAAATCCATATGTAGTAATTCTAGACACCTAGTTGTAGACACCATGTTTTTAGCTTTATGACTAGAATGGACTTGTTTTCCTACATTACAAGCATCACAAAAATGATGTTCATATTTCAACTTAGGTAGATCTCTTACTAGATCTTTGGATGATAGCGATTGAAGAAGTCGCATATTGGCGTGACCCAATCTTCGATGCCATAAGGTCGAAGTATCATCCATAGAGGTAAGACATAGTTTGTCTTTAGGTTCATTACCGATTTTAATGACACAGACTCCATGTTTCCTAATTCCTTTTCCTATGGTTATGCCATTTTTTAATATCTTACTATCGGTTTCGGTAAAAAGTACATTGCACTTTTTATCACATATTTGTCCTATACTTAAGAGGTTAAAGTTTAGGTTTTCTACGTGACATACATTGTTAATGGTTAGAGATTTGTTAGAAATCGTACCTTTACCGATGATTCTACTTTTGCTATTTTCAAACACCACATTATCTCCATTGAAGGATTCATATGTGGAGAATAGATCTCATATGTAGAGAATAGATCTCCATTGAAGGATTCATATGTGGAGAATAGATCTCTACTTTTGCTTTCTCATTTATCCGGGTCTAGGTCGACCTTTAAGCATACCTAAGACAATAATAAACTCAAAAGTTTGGTCCCCATTTGTTCATGGGTCCATTAGTGTTAAACATTCCATTCATGTTAGACATGTATGGATAAGATGAGTATGCATTCCATGGAGCAAAGTTTTGAAAAGGAAAACCATTTTGCATATTTGGGTTCCATCCCATTTGATGGTTAATTCTTGGATAAACGTTATTAGGTCTCCTAGATGGATTATGTTTTGAAAAAGATGGAGCTTTGTTTCTTGCAAAAGTAGGATTATATTTTGGAGGTGATTGTCTAGTGGTGACATGAGTTGGTTTCTTCCTATTAACTATAACAAACTCAGTTCTAGATGAAGAAGCTACGTTATTACCACTGTTTGCTACAGCAGATCCACGGATCCCTGGCTGTACACTAGCCGGTTCCCTTCTCAAGGGATCCGTGGGATCCGCCACAACAGTGGCTGGTTTTTCTAGTGCTTTAACAAATTTTGTTTCTTTATTTTCACTAGTTGATGGATCAAGTTGTTGAATACCTAAACCTTTTAGGTTGTTACCGGTTTTAACACTATCTAATATCGTATCTAAAGTGTTCGTACTCATTCTAGCAATTTTAAAATCTAGATGATCAACTAGTGTTTGAAGTTGAACGCAAAGTTCACATTCACCACTTGCTATTTTACCCTTTTCTAAACGTTTTAGTTTTGCTTTTAATTCTATGACTTCTTTGTCTAAACGTTGGTTTTGACTCTTTAAAAGCTTGTTTTTGTTAATTAGTTTTAAGCTAATATTGCATAGTTTGTCATATTCATTATGCAATGAGTCGTCATCAAGTGATGAGCTACTATAGTATTCGTGACATACCTCGTCATTTGCCATGAGACAAATTTCTTCGTCCTCCTCGTCGCTCATTCCCCACGTGTCGCTCACGAACGCCTTTTGATCATCCCGTTTGGGACACTTACTAATGAAGTGGTTTGGGTCCCCACATTTAAAGCAAGTACGATCATCCTTTGGCTTCTCGTCCTCTTTGCTTTTCCGAAAGCCTTTTTTATCGTCATACGGTTGTTTGACGTATCTTCCCTTTCTTCTAAAGAACTTTTTAAAGGCCCTTACCGCCATAGCGTACTCATCGTCGTCACTACTCGAGGAGGAATTCTCTTCATCGCTTGAAGCCTTTTTGGCTTTAAGGGCAAGAGATTTGTGTTTCTCATTCACCTTTGAGGCTTCGGAGTCTTTAGCAAGGACAAGCTCGTAGACTTTTAGGTTGCCTATGAGTTCATCGAGGGTGAGGATTGTCAAATCTTTTGACTTTTCGATCGCCGTCACCTTGGATCTCCACTTCAATGGAAGTGCTCTTAGATATCTCCTAACATGGTTACGGCTAGAAAAAGATTCATCAAGTGCTTGTAAAGATGTAATAATAGTATTAAAGTTAGCAAATGAATGATCTATAGTTTCCTCATCCGATATTGAAAATTGTTCATATTGTTGAACAAATAAATAAATTTTATTATTTTTAACTTGTTGGTTGCCTTGATGAGTTACAACTAAAGAATTCCAAATTTCTTTAGAGGTTTTAAGCATAGAAATTCTTTCGAATTCCTTTTTCTGTAAAGCATTATATAAAACCATTTTTTGCTTCACTATTTTTAGAAAGCTTTTTCTTCAATTTATCATTTAGTTTATCATGGGGTATGTTAACTACATTCCCTTTATCATCTTTTGAGGTAGCCTCAAAATCTCCTTCAACAATAATGTACCAAAGATCAATATCTTTAGATTTTACATATGTTTCAAATCAATTTTTCCAATATATAAAACCATTAGTTTCAAGTAGTGGTGGTCGTTGCATAGATTTCCCTTCCTTATAATTTTCAGAACCCATAGTGATCGAAGAGTTTTTAAAATACAATTTTACTTTAAAACTTTTATAAACTTAGCTCTTGATACCAATTGTGGAAAACTAGAAGGGGGTTGAATAGTTTTGCCGATTTTAAGTTAGTTTCAAAAACTTTAGATTCGTTAATATGTGAGATCTTATGGATGTAGAGAAAGTATAGATCTAATGATAAAGTAAGTAAATAAAGTAAAGCTAAGGGAAAGAAATGACACAACCGATGTATAGTGGTTCGGCTACAAGGACACCTTCCTTGCCCTACTCCACTCCCCGAGTCACCTACTCGATAGTTCAAGAACTATGTCAACAAACTCCTTCACTTGGCGGAGAAGCCTTCACAACGTTGCTTACACTTTTTCCGGTACAAAACTAGATACCGAGTCCGTAACACGGTGGACCAAACCAACACGACTATTACACAACAAATATGTGAAATATCAAATACAAGATCTTCGCAACAGAAATCTTGCGGAGTGACAAATCAATCAAGGACCCCTTGCTTGGATGACTTGTAGAATGCTCGTGATCTCGCCTTAGAGAATGACCTATATGAGGATCACAATAGAAAGAAAGAAGAACAACTCTCTAGATCAAGTGATCTATATGTTAGAAGAGAATGAGAGTGTTTGAGAGATTTAGTAAGAACAGGGGTGAGTTAGAATGAAGAAATGGCTCTCTATTTATAGGCAAAATCTTCCACTGTTCCCCGGATCCCATGGATTCTGTTGGGTTTTAAGTTCCTTGAATCAAGAATTACTTCAAGTGCTGGAACCACGGACATGTTTGATGTAACCACGGACAGAAGGAAGTAACCACGGATGAAGACAAACCGCGGCTAGTAGAAGAGTATAACCACTGATAATGATATGTAACCACTGCTAGTCTTGTATAGTCGGTTTAGTTTATTGTATTAGATAAATATGGAAAAGATATTTATCTTGTAGGTTACGTATTGTATAATGTATAGGACTCCTTAGCCTATAAAAGGAGGTCCTAGGTTAGATTAGATATACGTATGTTTTATATCTAAGGTCGATACACTTCAAGGTTGCAAAACCCTAATACTGTAAGAGTATTCGTGTTATCAATAATATTGAGGTGTTGAATGTTTATTGTTCTTCTTCTTAAGACTAAGTGTTAAATTCCGCGTAATACTTAATAAGTTTTTGTTACAAGTCAGTTTCTATATTAGATCGTTTGCTCAACTGGGATCAACAAGTGGTATCAGAGCTTGTGATCTAGAAACTGTAACCAAGAAGAAGTCTGTTAAGCTTTATTCAAGTAAGTTAAGATGTCTGACGAAACTCACATGGTGACTGCTTCAAAGGTACCCATGCTCAAGCATGGTGAGTATCAAATCTGGAGAATGCGAATGAGGCAATACATTCGTATGATTGATTATGCTCTCTGGGATGTTGTTGAAAAGGGTGACACTCTTCCTAAGAAGGGTGAAGATGGAAAAGAGATAGCTATTGTTAGTGAACCTGATAAAGCTAAAAGGAAAATGGAGATCAAAGCTCACAGTATTCTCTCTATGGGAATACCTAATGAGTTTGCCTTGGACTTTGATCAATATGAGTCTGCTAAAGATTTATTGAATGCTCTTGAATTAAGGTTTGCTGGTAATGAAGCTACTAAGAAGTCAAGGATGAATATGCTCAAGCATCAATTTGAAACCTTCACTGCTCTTAGTGGAGAAAAACTTGATGGCACATATAATAGACTTCAAAAACTTATCAGTCAACTGAAGTCAGTGAATTACAAGTTTCTTCAAGAAGATATTAATTTGAAGTTCATTAGGAGTTTATCACCTGAATGGGCTATTCATATAATTGTGTGGAGAAATAAGGAGGATTTTCCTAACATGACTCTAGACAATCTCTTCAACAACTTGAAGGTTTATGAGTCTGAGAATAACTTTGCTAACACATCTTCTGCTAATCAAAACATTGCTTTTGTATTCACTAATCACAAAAGCCCACAAGATGTATCCACTGCTGCCTATGGTATAACCACGGCTATTGCAAACAATACCACTGTTAGTGATAATGTCAGTGATGGTGCAATCTGTACTTTTCTGGCTGATTTAACTACCAGTGTTACTGTGCTGAATCAAGATCTGGATCAAATTGATCCTGATGATCTTGAAGAGATTAATCTTCAATGGCAAATGGCAATGTTGACTCTCCAAGCAAGAAAGTTTCTGAGGAGAACTGGAAGACAGGTTAAGTATGATGGTCAAAGGAGAGCTGGATTCGACAAAAGCAAGATGGAGTGCTTTAACTGCAAGAAGAAATGTCACTTTGCTAGGGAATGTCGAGCTCCTAAAAGAATTGAAGGCATTAAGAATACAACAGAAGAGCCTGCTACTTCTTCAGCTTTGGTTGCTCAGGATGGGATTGGTGATTATGATTGGAGTGATCAGATTGAAGAAGGTCCAAATGCAGCTTTTCTTGCTAGTGAAGCTTCTAAAGAGCATAACTTTGCTCTAATGGCCTATGCTTCATCTTCTGGTTCAGATTCTGAGGTATCTAATGATTCTAAAACATCTACTTGTTCTTTTAAATCGTGTTATGATAACTTAGAATCTCAAAAAGCTATCACTGAGAGTATGAGGAAAGAAGTAGAAAGATTGACTCTAGATAACTTAGGTTATAGAGTTGGTCTAGAGGGTGTGGAAGAGAAGCTAAAATATTGTATTAAATGTGAGTTTGAGTATGTAGAAAAGATCAATATACTAGGTGGTGAAATTGATCTTAAAGATAGAGAGATTAAAATGCTTAAAGATAAACTAGCAGAGGCAGAGAGTGTAAAACAAAAAGCCCTAGATGAAAAAGAAAAACATGTTGTTAGGGTTGCCAAAACACAATATGCTTCTGATCTAGTAAATAAGCCAATAGGTCAAAAACTGTTCAAAGATGGTATTGGTCTTGGATACAATAATATGCCACAACCCTCTTTGATGAAACATGCACCACTTGCTAAAGAACTGTCATTTAGTAGTGAATTCAGTTTTAACAAACCTGTAGAAGAGATAAATAAGACTGAAACACCTAAGATAAGTTCTGATAAGTCATCTGATGCTCCCATAATAGAAGATTGGGAATCAGACTCTGAGGAAGATAGAACTGAATCAACTAAGTCTGAAGAGATAGAGAAAGTTAAGAAAGTTGATTCTCAGCAAGTCAACCTTGTACCTAGATTTGGAGCTAAAGTTACCAAGAAAGTAGTAGAGTACAGGGAAATACCTAGGGAACAGATGAAACAATATAAACCTAGGGGTAATCAAAGAAGCTTAAATGGTCTAATTTCTAACAGATTAGGTGATGAGTTTCAATGTGTCAAGAAAGCTTGTTATAACTGTGGTAGTTTTGAGCACTTACAGAGAAATTGACATAAAAACAGACCACAAGTTTGGAATCATTGGAGGAGGGTAAATCATCAAAACTTTTCAAGGAAAACAAACCCTCATCCTAATAGTAACTTGATTCCTAGGGCAGTGTTAATGAGGAATGGGAAAACAAAATCAATTGTCACTGCTGCACCTAAATGGGTTCCAACCACTGCTAAGCAAAATGTAAACACGGCTAAGCAGAATCAAAACAATGTTAAGCAAAATATCACCACTGATTCAAAAGAAGTTTTAAAAATCCCAAAGGTGATAACTGATACAGTGGTTGGAAATCATTTTTATGCTGTTAAGGCATCAGCTAGTTGGCAATGGAAGCCTAAGACCAAGGTTTTACCACATGTCAATTGTGCATCAATGGACCTAAAGAAATTCGAATATTTTGATGCACAGGGCAGACCCAAGTCAGTATTGGCTTGGGTCCACAAAAGGAACTAATTTGTGTAATTTAATGTGCAGGGCAATCTTCAAACTGAGCTAAAAGATAAAGGAGTTTTTGATAGTGGTTGCTCTGGGCACATGACTTGGGATGGAAGCAATCTGGAGGTTTTTTGAAGCTTTTGATGGAGGATATGTAGCATTTGGCAATGATCCAAAGGGAGGAAAGATACTTGGCAGATGAACAATCAGAACAGGGAATTTAGACTTTGAAAAAGTCTATTTGGTACAGGGACTTAAGTACAATTTATTCAGTGTTTCTCAAATGTGTGATAAGAAAAAGTGGGTACTTTTTGGGAAAACTGAGTGTGTGGTGTTGTCTCCTGAGTTTAAGATGCCTGATGAAAAGTTTATACAACTTAGGGTACCTAGGAAGGAAAATATATATTGTTTTGATCTTAAAGATGGTCTTCCTAGTAGGTCCTTATGTTTGTTTGCTAAAGCATCTGTAGATGAGTCTATTTTGTGGCATAGAAGGCTAGGTCATCTCAATTACAAAACAATCAATAAACTGGTAAAAGGCAACTTAGTGAGAGGGTTACCTTCTAAGGTTTTTGAGTGTAAGGAACTGTGTGTGGCTTGTCAAAAAGGAAAACAACATAGAGCTTCTTGTAAGACCAAAACTGTAAACACCATCTCACAACCACTGTTTATGCTTCATATGGACTTATTTGGACCTACCTTTGTTAGAAGCTTGAACCATAAGCAGTATTGCCTAGTTATCACTGATGATTATAGTAGATTTTCTTGGGTATACTTTTTGGCTGTTAAGAGTGAGACTAGTGAGATTCTCAAGAGTTTCATTACTAAGATAGAAAATCTAGTAAACCATAAGGTCAAAGTAATCAGATGTGATAATGGAACTGAGTTTAAGAATGATGTGATGAATCAGTTCTGTGTAGCTAAAGGTATTGAAAGACAGTTTAGTGTTGCTAGAACACCACAACAGAATGGTGTAGCTGAAAGGAAAAATAGAACACTAATTGAGGCTGCTAGGACCATGTTGTCAGAGTCTAAGTTACCAACTACCTTTTGGGCTGAAGCTGTAGGAATTGCATGTTATGTGCAAAACAGAAGTAAGGTAGTGAAGCCTCATAACAAGACCCCCTATGAGCTATTACATAATAGGAAGCCAATGATTGCATTCCTAAAACCTTTTGGGTGTCCTGTTACCATCTTGAATACCATAGACTACCTAGGCAAGTTTCAAGAAAAAGCAGATGATGGATACTTTTTAGGCTATTCTACTAATAGCAAAGCCTTTAGAGTATACAATAGGAGGACTAGACTTGTTGAAGAGAACCTACATGTTCAATTCAGTGAAAAGACTCCTAGTGTTGCGACCAAAGGACCAGACTGGCTGTTTACCATTGATATGCTAACCAAATCTATGAATTATGAGCCTATCATTGCAGGAACTTCCACTAATGTTAATGCAGGTACACAAAAGGATTCTGAGGCAGATATATCTTCCAAGGAAGCTGATTCTCTAAAGGAGTTCTATTTGGTTGAAAAGTGGAAAGCTGGTTCTGTTTCTTCCATCATTCACAAGCAAGGTCCCACTGATGATGATGTCCTGAATACTAGAGGCAATGTTGATCATCATCAAGATAAGGATGAGTTGTTGAAAGATAACTCAGTGTCGGTGGAAGAAATTGAAAAGAAGAAAAAGCAGTCTGCAAGCACTGCTAAGCCTACTGAAAGCACTGATAGGCCAACTGTAACCGCTGACAAGCCATCTTCTACCACTGATAGTTCAAGTGAAACCCCGGCTAAAAGTACTGGTGATAGTACTTTCTATGGACCAACTGGAAAGCTGTTATTTGGTGATGAGGAGTATCCACATGATCCTAATATGCCTGGTTTGATTGAAATTGATACTCCTACTGATGATGAAGACATGGATGATTTCTTCAATGTTGATTTGTCTAATTTGGAAACTGTCATTCATGAAAGTCCAATCACCACTACAAGGATTCACAAGATTCATCCCAAGGAACAAATACTTGGAAACTTGAATACTCCAGTTCAAACAAGAAGCAGGGTTAAGAACACTGAACCCTTTCCTGAACATGGGTTCTTTGCAGAATCACTTCACAAAAGAAACAGTCATAAAGATCTGCAAAATTGCCTGTTTGCTTGTTTTCTGTCTCAAAAGGAGCCCAAGAGAGTGGAAGAAGCTTTATCAGAAGAAGGCTGGGTAGAATCAATGCAAGAGGAGCTTTTACAGTTCAAGCTTCAAGAGGTTTGGACATTGGTTGATCTTCCTAATGGAAAAAGGGCAATTGGGACTAAATGGGTGTTCAGAAACAAGAGGGATGAAAGAGGAATTGTTGTAAGAAACAAATCAAGGTTGGTTGCTCAAGGATACACACAGACTGAAGGTTTGGATTATGATGAAGTTTTTGCACCAGTTGCAAGAATAGAGGCTATTAGATTGTTTTTGGCTTATGCTTCATTCAAGAATTTTGTTGTGTATCAGATGGATGTTAAAAGTGCATTTTTGTATGGCACAATTGATGAAGAGGTTTATGTTTGTCAACCTCCTGGTTTTGAAGATCCTGATCATCCTGACAAGGTTTATAGGGTGAAAAAGGCTATGTATGGGTTGCATCAAGCTCCTAGGGCATGGTATGAGTTCCTGTCTACTTATTTAATGGACAATGGGTTTAAAAGAGGACTGATTGATAAAACTTTGTTCATTAGAAAGCTCAAAGATGATATTTTATTGGTTCAGGTTTATGTAGATGACATCATCTTTGGCTCTACAAACAAGGAGCTATGCAGAGATTTTGAGAAACTTATGCATGATAAGTTTCAGATGAGTTCTATGGGAGAACTCACTTTCTTTTTGGGACTACAGGTTCAACAAAGGACTGATGGTATCTTCATTAGTCAAGGCAAGTATGTAGCAGATGTGTTAAAGAAGTTTGGGTTTCAAGATGTAAAGAGTGCAAGTACACCAATGGAGACTCAGAAACCTCTGCTACCAGATGATGGAAGTCCCAAAGTAGATTTGAAGTTGTACAGATCCATGATTGGATCTTTGATGTATCTTACTGCATCTAGGCCAGATATAATGTTCTCAGTATGTGTGTGTGCAAGATTTCAAGTCACACCAAATACCTCACACATGAATGTTGTTAAGAGGATCTTTAGATATTTGAAAGGTCATCCTAAATTGGGCCTTTGGTACTCTAAGGATTCCCCTTTTGACTTGGTGGCCTACACAGATAGTGACTATGCTGGAGCTAGTTTGGATAGGAATTCTACTACTGGAGGATGTCAGTTCTTGGGAAGCAGATTAATTTCTTGGCAGTGTAAAAAGCAAACCATTGTGGCTAATTCTACAACTGAAGCTGAATATGTGGCTGCTGCTAGTTGCTGTGGTCAAGTTCTTTGGATTCAGAATCAATTGCTGGATTTTGGGTACAATTTTATGCATACTAAAATTTACATTGATAATAACAGTACAATTTGCATTATTAAAAATCCTGTTTTACATTCTAGAACTAAACATATTGAGATAAGGCATCACTTTATTAGATATTGTAATGAGAAAAGGTTGATTCAAATGGTAAAAATCCATACTGATTTTAATGTGTCTGATCTTCTCACTAAAGCTTTTGATGTGGGGAGGTTTCAGTACCTTGTTGTTAGTATTGGAATGATTAATCTCTAAATTCTCAAATTGTTTTGTATCAGTTTGTATAAGTATTGGACTGTTATTATGTAATCTTAGTTTTGCTATTTTTGTTTCTAACCACTGATAGTTTTATTCAATCCACTGCTGGTTGTTCTGTGTTTCCACTAACCATTTTGCAGATAAAAGACAAGTCATTATAGAAGTTAAAGAAGTACTAAAGTTAAATTGTTCATTCATTCATCAAAACAGTTTACAGCTTACAGCTTACAATGAAACTTCAAGTACAAATCAAAAGACTACTTCTATACATGATTTCCTATTACTATCCTCAGCTGTTGGATATGCATGATTGCTGGATATGTATTTGTGATATGCATGACCAGTATGATGAAGCAGCTAAGGATCAAAATGGGAAGGATGGATTGATGCAAACGAAGATGATGAAGATGAATACAGTAGATGAAGCACAAAGGACATAGTCATATCATACTTGCGTCTACTGGTTTCACCTAAAAGCATCATTCCATTTTATTTTTTCCCTTCCCCCTTACGATGTGTGAAGAAGCACCACAACTTGGTGCAGGAAGACCAAGAACCACCTCTCTGTCTTGTGGGAGTGGTGGATTTCTTGTTCGTGGTCTTGGTTGGGGTTGGGAGTTTGAAGTTATCTTCTTTGAGGAGTCATCAGAGTCCTCAGATGCATCACTTGGATTCACCACACTATCATCTTCAGATGATGGAAGAAATGGGGATTTTAATGGTCTTGGTTCTTGTGGAGGAAAGTAGAACTGCCATGGGTTACCATCTTCACTTGATGATGAAGATGATGATGAGGATGAGGAGGATGTTAGATTCACTACTTCTGGTTTATTCCAACTAGGGTTCCACATTGTGATTGCAGTTGATTGGAGACTTTGGAGCAATTATGGTTTTGATATTGATTGGTGTGTGAGTTATGTAAGATTTGGGTTCTTTTTATAAGTGGAATTTAGGGTTATGGAGGTAAATAAGGGGCAGGTTAAATGTGGTTGGGGAGTTAATGAGTTTCTTGGGCGTTGGACTGATATTAGTTCTAGAAGTTGACCATATTGACTTACCTGTTCAAACCACGGATAGTTCTTTTGGAACCACTTCTGGCTCTTACTAACCACTGACAACAATAACCTTATTTTCTGTGTTGGTTTTGTGTTTTTGTCTTGCAGGTATGAAGGATTTGTGTGCATAAGGAGCTGGCGTGTTAGCTGCTTGTGTTAGTTAAAAAAAATGTGTAATCCTTCATATTTTTGTGAGATCTTACTTATTGTGACACAGATTTACTTGCTATATCTCTTGGTCATTTGGAAGAAGTGATTCAATGTATCCACTGATGGTATGTTTCAACCGCGGATACCAGTTCTGGAACCACGGATAGCATGGTGCTTAGTTTTGGATATTACAGGGGCTGTTTGGTAACATTGGCAAACCTATATCACTCTCCCCAAATCACGGACGGATCATTTATTTGATTCTCAAACCTCTTCCAATTGGCGCTCAACCTTAACCCTTCTTTGCATAATTCACAAAACCCACTTCATACTCATCATTAATCACAATGGCTGAAAAGTATTCCACTTCACATAACCTTGTTGCCATCCTCACCAAGAATGCTCGATCTGAAGGGTTTCATCAAATGATCGATTTCCTAGTTCACAGTCCCATTCACTATGCTTTAACAGTTAAACCCACCATTCTTAAAGCCTACATACATCAATTCTGGAGGAATGCTACACTTGAAGAGGATGATGGCGTGGAGGTGTTTAGTTCTGCTGTGGATGAGCATGCTATTTCTGTTATTGAGGAAATCATTAGGGAAGTTTTGAAGTTTGATGATGCTGATGGTGTTGATAATCTTTCAGATGTTGAGATTGTTGCTGGTTTAGAGAGATTAGGATATACACATAGGGGTGAAAAGGTACAATTCTTTAAGAGTTTGTTTTCACAACAATGGAAATTTTTGATTCACACCTTGTTGATGTGTATGAGTAACAAGACCACAGGTTTTAATGACTTTCCTTCAAAAATTGCTACTGCTATTATTTGTTTATCTGATGGAAGGAAGTTTAATTGGTCTAGGATGATTTATGAGGGGTTAGTACAAAACATTAGGAAGAAGGGTACATACTATTTGTATCCTAGATTTGTTCAACTGATTGTGGAACATCAAATAGAGGAACTTGTTAAACATACTAGGGAGTATAAAGTACATCATATGCTTCCTAAGGTTTTTGTTCATATGAGGAATCAGCCACAGAATGTCCAAATTAGAGATGTTCCTTTATTTCCTCACATGCTTACTTTGCCTGTTGATCCTGCGTTTGATGAAGGTCTTGAGTCTCAACCTATTGTTACTGTATCTACTGCTAGTACACCTCAAACTACTGATAGTCATACTCAAACCACTGTTACACCTATAGTATGGACTAGGATAAAGAAGGGCACTAAGCTACCTCAGGCTAGTGTTAGTGGTGTTGTTAATGAGGCTGTCACATGGAGTGGAGGTGACATGAATGGAAGGGCTTCCACTACTGATTCATGCTTAGATGCTGGTCAGGATAGTGGAAACATAAATAAGACCCAACCATTGGCAACTCCTAATGTGGAGAGTTCCTTGGAACTTCACACAGGTGGAGGAATCCCTAGCCAACTGGTTGCTACAGGGTGCATAGATGATCATGCAAGGTCTGATGCTATGTTTACTGTATCCAAGGATTCACCTCTCGGAGCAGTTAACACAGCTCGAAGTGATGAGGATAGATTGGAACATGAAACTGAATTGACGGATAATGAGTTTGTACATGATGACTTTTCCAATGAACCACCTCTCGGACCAGTTCACACAGGTCAAAGTGGGGAGGATATTCTTGAACGTTTAAATGAATTGACGGCTAAGTGTGCTAAAATGGAGAATACAATTTCAGGTCTACAGGAGTTGACTGTGTTTCAGGGAAAGGATATTAGGAGATTGAAGCATAGAGTGTTGGTTTTGGAAAAAGTAAGGAGACCTGGGCTTGCTGTTTTGAAAGCTCTGCGAAGAAAGAAAAAGAAGGTGGACTCCTTTCCAGCTCTGAATGTGGAAGATGTATCCAAACAGGGGAGGAGTGAAGGCATGAATTCAGGGGAGGCTGGTGATATATCTGTTGATGTACCTATGGAAGAAGATAGTGGAGATCAAGAATTTTTGGTATCTGATAAAGATGGGAATGAGGCAGTTCTTGAAAATTTGAAGAATGTTGAAGTAGTGCAGAACACAACCACTGATAGTATGTCTGCAACCATGGTTAGTACTCTTGTAACCACTGCTGCAGTTTCAGACATGACAATCATACCCACTACTGTCATACCCACTGCTATCATAACCACTTCCACTATTGTCACAACTCTCTCTGAATCACAACCTAAACCTAAAGAAGTTGAGAAAGAAGCTGCAAGTACATTGATAAACCTAAGTAAAACCTCATCTATTTCTACACCCATCATTGCACCTGTTTTATCTGTTTCATCTACTGCAAATAAACCCAAAACAAAAAGTTTAGTTATTGGTGAACCTTTGAAGAAGAAGGTAGTTCAATATGATATTGGAAAAGGAAAAGGGGTTGCAGTACCAGAGCTGAAGTTTAAAAATAAAGCAGAACAAGAAGCTTATGATGCAGAGTATGCTAAAAGTATTGTAGCAGAGGATCAAGCAGCTTTAGTGAAAAGAAAGCAAGATGAAGAAGAAGCTAGTCAGAGATGGTTAGCTACGTGGTATGAATCACAAAACTATCTTGAAGCTTCTGAATTAATGAGTAATGAGTATACTGCACAAGAATGGGCTTTGTTGGATGATGAAGAAAAAACTAGGCTTTTGGGTATATTGGCAAGGAAGGTCAGTAAAGAAAAGAAGCAAGTTGTAAGAAAGAAACCTCCTTCAATTGCTCAGATGAGGAATGTATTGATGAAGATTATTAAGAATTCAGGCATACATGTTTCTGATAATCTTAGTAGGTGTTCATTTGAAAGAATTTTTGAGATTTATGAGAGATGTATGAGAATTAATCATGATGATTACTGATGAGTGTCTAAATACTCATCATTTTTGTACCATTTAAACTGCAAAAACATCTGAAAACACTCAGAAATACATCAAAATGATGAAAATATCACAAATAAGTGTTTTATGTGTTTTAAATGCAAAAATACCAAAAACAGGTGAAAAACGTATCAAGTTTGCATAATTGGCAGTTTTAGTCCCCCAAGTTTCAAAAGTTGTCAAAAATAGTCCCTGGTAAATCAAAATAAAGAAAAATATCATTCAAGGTCCCTGAAATATTCTAAGTTGTCAAAAATAGTCCTTGAATGAATCTTTGAGCAAATGGCAGAAAAGGTCCTTAAACTTTTGTAAAATGCCAAAAATGGTCCCTCTACTTTGAATTTTGGCAGATTTGGTCCCTAAAGGTTTATTTTGGAAGAAAAAGTCAACAATGGTCCTTGGGTTTCACAAGTTGTCACAACTGGTCCTTGAGAGAAAAGATTGAAGAAATTACAATATTGGTCCCTCAAGTTTCAAAAATAACACAAATTACCCTTGGACATTTAAAATTGGAAAATTAACATTTATGGTCCTTTGGTAAAAGAAACTTGGCAAGTTTGGCCCTTGGAATAACTTTGGAATAAGTGCAGGTTCAGTCCCTTCATTTTCAGAAATTACAACAATGGTCCTTGTGATAATTATTAAGCCAAACGGACCCTTTTAATCCATATCCAGCTCAGGCCCAATAACTAAACAAGCCCAAAACCCACGGTTTAAAATTTAAAACCGCCATTCACTGTTCATGTATCTCTCCCACGCCTGAAATCCAATACCAGTGGTTTCACCACTTTCCACCTCACCTAGCTATCTCCCCAGCTGTATACCAACCCCCCTCCACCTCCACAACCTCCCAAAGTTCTTTAATTGCAATAAAACTGCCCCAAGCAGCCTTTAGGACTTTTGGCGCCAAAATACCATTTGATGGCCAAGATGAATTTGACCCATCCAAAGGCTGAGATTATTGATGGGAAAGATCAAGTGGGACCCACAGAGTCTTAGAGATCATTATAAAGAAAGAAAGAAGCAGTGTGGAAGGAGTAGTAGAGTAGTTTTAGTTTTTTACTTATCGTAGGTAGTGTAACTTAAATTCCAATATAACTTAAAGCTTCCAAGTACTTTTTTATGTAATCTCAGTGTAATATAAACCTTTTTAAGTATTCAATTTCAATTTCCAAGTACGAATTTATATTATCCAATTTTCAAGTTCATGTGTATGTGATTGTAATTTGATAATGAACCTTAAGCTTGTATAAGTTCTTATATAAGCTTTAATAAGCTCACTTTAACTTATTATTTTACTCAGAAACTCACTTACTCAAATTTTACTCTCAAAATTATCTTAGTCAACAAAAGTCAACTGTGGGATTGAATTAGTGATGCAGAGCTGGAAATGGGGTGGAATCAGAGTTATTTGGGTTGATTTAGTATAATTTGGGGTTGAAATTAATAGGGTAGTGGTTCTTTGATTATTGTGCAAGCCATAGTGGCTAGACCTCATGTGAGTATTTTTTCAATTTAAGCTTAAAACTATTATGCTGCACTTTTTGTTTTACTCTGTGTTGTAGGCAATTGTTAGTTTATTATTGCTGTTAGATTATAGATTTCATCACTGCTCAGGTTTAGGATTAAGTTTAAGATAGAGTAAGTTGCATATCAGTTTCATAAACTAGTGTTTGGTTCAGTTGGTGTAGCTAAATTATAGGATAGTATTGTGGTTAAAAGTTGCATATATAGTCATACTTAAGTGCATTCAGGTCTTAGAAGCCATTTAATTTCACCTTAGATCAGTGATAGTCAAAATTGCATGTTATCTGCTTCAATTTCAGTTTTAGTTGGAATCAGTTGGTAAAACTTAGCATATAGGTATAGAACCTTATAACTTAGCTTGCATCAGTGTTATTTCATCATATAATATCAATTTCATTCAATAAAGTTGAATCAAATCTCATATTAGTCAACTTTACAAAACTGCCTTTGAAAGTCAAAAGTAGTAAAATGCAGTTTTCACAGAACTTTGTGTAAGTTTCATGAGCTCATTTCTTCATCAAAATCTCTGAAACTTGGACATTTGCTAGTTCAATTGGTCAAGATATTGAAACTGATTTTTGTAAAATTTTTATAAGCTTTTTGTATAGTGAAATAAGCTCTTAAACATGCCTGTTTATGCCCTGTGACAGCAATTTGTGGTTTTTACCAAACTTGCAGATAAGACTGTGTGTTCATTTGAGCTCATTAGGGACTGATTTTTGGTCCAAGTGTAGTAAGCTAGGTGATCTTGAGAACCCAATATCTGTTTTTCCCCTTAGCTTATTAGGATTGCTTATTCATGTGCTTAAAGGTGCCCCCATGAATGCTGTTTTGCTTAATTAATCCCATAAGCTCAAATCTAGTTTAAGCTTATTTAGTAATCAAGAGTACTGTTAATTAGTTAAGTTAGACTTAATTTAGCATAAATTAGCTGTCTTGATCATTTGGTGCTCATTAGGTAGCTTATAGCTTATTTTTAGTGCTTATTTTTAAGCTCTTTCACTACAGAACCTGAATCTTGCACACTAGTATATGTTTTTATATTTTTCATAGATTTAGGATTATATTTTATAATTTTCCTGAATTTTTCATAATTTTCTGCCACTGTTTAGTATTTTTCTTATTTTAAAATAGTTTTTAAGGCTTTTTAATTAGCTTTTATTGCAAATAAATCAGAAAAGCATCAGAAAAATAAGTTTTCAATTTTCATAGATTAAGATAAATATAAAAATCATAAAAATAATTTTTCCAGAATTTTCTTAGCTTAAATAGATTTTCTAGCATTTTAATTAGTTTTAAATAGTTTTAAATTCATAATAAATACATAAAAAGCATAAAAAATATATTTTCAGTTTTAAAATAAGTTTTATAATATTTTAGATTTTTCTAAGTCATAATTTCATTTTTCTATCTTTATTTCATATTTTCTTATATTTTAGGGTATTATTAAATAGTTAAAAATAGTTTTTAATTAATAATAATTAAATAAATAGTCATAAAAATAATTTTATTTTTCTAATAATTTTCTTTTATTATTAGGATTGTAAAAATATCATTTTCATATTTGTAGGCCTTTTATTTCTTAAAACTCGCGTTTTATTTAGTACGTTCACGTAGTTTTTAATTTAAACGTACATTTTAGGTTTTAAACGTTAATCAACTTTAAAAATAGTGATAGCGTTTATTTAATATAATTTATCATTTTAATTTTCTTTAATTTGCATTTAAGCCCCTGTAATTTACAAACTTTTTCTTTAGGTATAAATATTCCAAATCTTCAAACCCCTTTCCCATTCAATATCACTCGATCACAAATTCGTCTTATTACAGTGTTCACACCTCGTTGGGACTTAACGACCCGGGAATCCACTATATTCCTAGGGAAATTGCATTGGTTTTAAACTGTTTGAATTTTATTACGGTTGACCATTCACAAGTGGTTGACTTGTGTAATAAACTTGACGGTTTGCCACCAATCAATTACTGTTCAATGAATTCTAAAAAAGAGGAAGAGTGGATTAAAAAAGATGATGAATGGATTCAAAGTAAAAGAAATAGAAAATCTGAGGTTCAAGAGACATCTGATTCTAAAAGATTGAAATTAGTTGCAGATGGTAATCAAATTATTTCTTATGAGTTTGAGCTTAATGGAAGTGAAGGAGTTTGGAAAATTCAAAGACTCAATAATGATGTTTATGAGTATAATAAATTTTCACAGATGCTTCAGTATTTTGATAGAGATGATTTGATGAATCTTTGGATACTTTACAAGAATAAGTTTGGTGAAGTACATCCAAATGATTATCATGAGAGACTGGTTTATCATCATTTGAAGATTTTATTTGAACCTACTCATGATGAACCTGAATGGAAAGGACTCTACAATGGTCAAGTTACTAGATGTTTTTTATATCAAACTTGTGGAGTTCATGTTTTAACTGTTTCTGGAGAAATTATTCATATGCTTGTAGAAGGTGATTATCCTCAACTGCATAAGTATCTAGCAGTTATTGCTCAGATGTTGAAGCCTGGTTGTATCAAGATGTTAGTACCCTATGATGGTCAAGCTTACAATTTGTTGCTGAAGTATGAGAATATTCTTAAGGCTAGTAAGTGTTTGGCTACATCCTCCAATTCAGATGTTTTGAGCTTAAAAGAAACTTGAGAATTCTGTTGGAATGTATCAAGTTTAGGGGAGGATTGTTGGGTTTTAAGTTCCTTGAATCAAGAATTACTTCAAGTGCTGGAACCACGGACATGTTTGATGTAACCACGGACAGAAGGAAGTAACCACGGATGAAGACAAACCGCGGCTAGTAGAAGAGTATAACCACTGATAATGATATGTAACCACTGCTAGTCTTGTATAGTCGGTTTAGTTTATTGTATTAGATAAATACGGAAAAGATATTTATCTTGTAGGTTACGTATTGTATACTGTATAGGACTCCTTAGCCTATAAAAGGAGGTCCTAGGTTAGATTAGATATACGTATGTTTTATATCTAAGGTCGATACACTTCAAGGTTGCAAAACCCTAATACTGTAAGAGTATTCGTATTATCAATAATATTGAGGTGTTGAATGTTTATTGTTCTTCTTCTTAAGATTAAGTGTTAAATTCCGCGTAATACTTAATAAGTTTTTGTTACAAGTCAGTTTCTATATTAGATCGTTTGCTCAAGTGGGATCAACAGATTCCTCCCACTTGGGATTCGTCTAGTGTAATCCTAGGTATCTGTGGGATGCTCCTCTTTGCCCATGGGTTATGGGTTGGTCCATGGGTTTTCTTTAGATTTAATGTATCTAAGTATACATTGTATCTAGCCAACTTGGGTATGGGTTATGATCCATGGGTTATGGTCCATGGGTTGTGGTTTTTACCCATCCTAATAAACTATTACAACAAATGCTCAATTACTACATTTTTGTATTTAAATGGCTATATGTAAATGCTTTACAAAAATAACATGTATCCTTATAATTATACTTAAGATAACATTATATTTGTTATCAACAAAACACAAAGAGATCGCAAAATATTAATAAACGTTTTTACGATTTATTTGTATTAACAGTGCCGACTGAGAAAGAGCTAGAACTGGAATAAACCCAACAAGGTTCTAGTTATAAAGTCTCGGTAAGCACTGAAGGGGTTGAAGAATGAAAAAGAATTGAATGTGAAAAGGGTGAAAAGAAATAGCCCTCCAATAATTCAATCTTAGGGCAGAAACCGGGTTCAATACATATTCTACTGGTGGTTACCAAGGTAACGCCGGCATTGAAGACAAGACGTCATGGACATAGTGACGCACTGCACTACAACTTTTCAAGCTACTCAAGTTCCTCTTAAAAGGGCTTGTTTCATTCTCACGGGGAACCGACATTATCTATCGACTTTCTCTTAGAGACGGTTGATATTGAAGAAGGAGACCCTCTCCCTAGTCTCCGGCATAGGAACCAAATGCGCACAATTGAGTCTAGAGCCACGAGATCATCAATAAATCTCATTAAGGATACAATCAATGAAGACTCTCTGTTTCACACAATGTGGAAATAGAGAATATACTTTTAGAGTCCTACGCATTATCCTTGTGGTATTGCCAGAACATCCGAGTGATATGCAAACATATTCACAATGAAGATGGAAAGCCTTCTAGAGCCAACATCAAACAAGCTCTTGGTATGTGGCATGTGAGATCTATCCAATAGATCAACCATGTGACAACTGAACAGAAACAATGGAGCAATTCAAATTTATGAATCAATCCTGGTTCAGGTTATGGATTGACGGATACCTTTGAAAAAACCGGTCGTTGTGCTTAAAATTCTTTTCTCTAGCACATCGACTGTGTATTAATATTTCAAAAATAAAAGGTGTTTATGATTTATAAATGATTTTCTTTAAAACCTTCGTTGTATTGCAAAAACACTTTATTTTGAGCAATGCACGATTGTTTTTCAAATCTCTTTTCATCAATCAGTGAATCTCAAATTCGCTGGTTCACTCACTCCGTGCTGTCTTCTTTGAGACGTTCCGGTATGAGAACAGCTAGAACAGCTGCGAAACCCTGTCAAGGAGATTCTTCGGAATTATACCTGATCACAGGCAGTACTTGTACTGATCAACGGGGAACCGTGGGCCGTGTACCTCAATTCAACGAAAGTGATCAAAGACACTTTCGTGCACTTTATTGCTAACTGTTGTATGCAGGTACACCCGACGCTTGTAGCTGATCAGAATGGAGAGGTCAATCCATAGCCGCATGCTCACACAACACATTCATTTCAAAAGAAATCATGATTAGTGCATCAATGACTCTGATATTCTCACTCCATGCTTCTGCTACGCTGCAGCAAATATCATGAATCAACTAAAGCTTCTGCTACTCTGATAAGAAGAAATCATGATCCAGAATGTGAGCATGTCGGTCCACTGTCATAACATCACTTAATATCAACACCACAATGGAAGAGTCAGAAATTTATGCAAGCTGATGATCTCAAAGCTGGCTCAAAACTCATCATCACGTGGATCAGTTAAAGACCTCCACTTGAATTATCCAAACATGCAAAACATGAAGAATCAAAGACTACGCGCTACAGAGCAATGAAGTTAAACAAGAATTCAAGAACAATCTTAATGTAATATCTGTTTGTACTCTGTGTAAATTGAGGTGACCTCCCTTAGGGGGAGATTGTTAGGAATCAGAAAATTCAGTCATTAAAGTGTCGGTCACCTCAAGTATATGTAATCATTAGAAAGCTCGTAGTCGTAGTTATTTAATGTTAGTAAGTAGTAAGTTAAGTAATACCGTGGAGGACGGACGGGTCTTTACCTACTGTATGCCTGATCCACAGCCCGTAGGTGGCGTTTATTGTAAGACACTATAAATACCCTCTACCTTGCAAGGTAGAGGGTTGGAGCTTTCAATACCATTTTTCTTTGTTTCACATAGTTCCCAACTCTCTTCCCTTTCTCTCTCTAACTCTCTCTCTCTAAACATTGTAAACGCCCCATATGGTTTGTGGTTTAATGTGTTTGTGAAATCCTATATCTTACATTAACGTTTTAAAGTTGAGTTTCGTTTATAGTTATAGTTAGTAACTTGATTATAAAATTGCCGTTTTGGAAATAGTAGTGTAAATATAAGTCATTAATATTTAGATAAAACAAGCGATATTAATTAAAATTATTGGGGCGTACTTTTGTTTTTATACGTTTTAAATTAGTAAAATAGGTCGAGTTTTTTATATTTATTAGTTGAATTGAAGAGAAGGTTTGAATAAGGATATACGTAGTCGATATTAGATGACCCGAGATACTTTTAAATAGGATGACGTTTGGTCGAGGGATACTAGAGGTGACTTGGTTTGACATATTCGTTATGTGACGACTTGTGGCTGAGCAACATCAAACGGACCCTTAATGGAAAAGGTAGCATAACATATTTCAAAACCTTGGCCTCGCAAAAGACTAGCGACCTGATCCCAAAAACATGCTAATGAACAAGAGTATATTGTAACATTTTGACATTTGAGGAACTCGCAAAACTCAACTCGGCACGACCCATTTGTACATACTCTAACCCGGATTTAATAAGTTCAAAAGTTACCCATTTCAGCCCATAGTGAGCAAACCAAAAGCACTTGTTGTCACACTAACGCACCATGGTTGGCTTGACTCTCGACACTCACATACGCAACACAAACCAAACACCATTCTGGGTTAGCTGAGTCTCGACTAAGCAGCCTCTTGGCACCAAACACAACAAGATCAAAACAAACCCTTTTAATCTTAATATAGTGTGTTGAGTGTGAACATGGGCAAGGTCAAACACTAAAGTGGGTCTCGACCTATAGCCATACTCGAACAAGGGCACCTCATAAGGGTCTTAACACAACCAAACGACACTCCACTGTGTTTCGACCACAGTAGATTTCAACCAAAACTCTAAACACCTCATGACTAAACCGAATAAGCAAAATAGAATAAGAATCAACATGAGCAATCTTCTAATTTTTCCAAGTCAATCTAGTTTTATTTCCGATTATTAGCCACGCAAGTTTAAATTAACAACAAATTTCAATTACAATTATAACTAATATATGGATCGATCGGTTATATAAAAACAGGATCACAACTTGTAAAATAATTAAATCAACAAGTCTATTAACAAAACAATATCAAGAATTCACAAGGTAGGAAGAAATTAAGAAAATCCTTATAAGAGGATGAGTGATGTCAATTGAAGAAGGAGACCAAAAATAAATTAAAAAACGAATATGAATCGTCCGATTCCAAAGCAAATCAAACCTTTGAAAGCCTTGTGATAAATTTGAGAGTGTGTGTGTGATGAGTGTTATCCTACCTTGTAGCGTCGACAGGAATAAATAGGGGAGGAAGGAGAGCTCTTTGACTACACTTTCTTGATATTACTCTTGTGATAGACCTTTTGGAGCAAAGGTCTTTGTCAACCCTCATCTCCAAAGTCCTCTTGTGATCACTCGTTGGGAAGGTGAGAAAACTGAAGGCAAGGATGCATCAAGCTTCTTGTTTGACCAAATAGATGGTGATAGATGATGGAGTGTTTTGCTTATCACAAAAAAGGAAGGTGAATGTCTTGAGATGAAGGGAGGCGTGGGAAAAGTTACCAGGAGAAGAAGATACATTCAAAAAGGGTTTTGAGAAAATACAAAGGGGATGGGTGATGATGAAAGTTGTGTACCATCAAAAAGGTAACTTTGTGGTTCTTGAGGTTGGATGGGGCATGGTGTTATTATTAGAAGAAGAAGATGAATTTGGGAAAGAGGTAAAGTGAGGAAAGGGGTGGGGCGTCTGAGTTTATGTAGGTAGGGTAGGATTAGGATTTGTAATGTTATTATTATTATTATCAGTGTAATCAACAGTATTTTGCGTACCCCGTGTCCCGCTGTATTAATCAATAAATGCGACATCCCGACATGGTAAAAATGTACTAATTATATTTCCGGACACGTTTTTGGTAAAACTGATATAAAAATAGAGTTGTTGACTTCGGTAGTTAATTTTTATATTTAAGCAATAACTGATGTGATGATATTTTTTTTCAAAAAATCACCATAACTTTTTGTTTTTAGATTCTAAAAATCCGTAAATACCGGAAAATAAATAGTTCACATTTTTCTAACAGATTGAGATAGTGACGCTATTTAATAATAGTCTTTTAGACATTAATGTTGACATTTTTGTATTTCTTTAAGTATTATGACCATGACCATTTTACCATTTCTAAATTTTTTTCGAAATATTTTTTCCAAAATATTTTTTTTGAATTTTTTTTTTCGAAATTTTTGTTCCAAAATTTTTGAAATGTATTTTTTTAGATTTTTTTTGTGACACGTGAAAAAGATTTGAATTTTTTTTTGTAATAAATTTTCGATAAAAAAAATCACTTGTGACAAAAAAAAAATCAGAAGTGAATAAAAAACAGGTGAAAACGTATAAATATTTTTTCTGAATTTATTTTTTGAAACTCTTCTTTTTTTTTTTCTTTTCTGAAATAATTTTTTTTTTCGAATTTTTTTTTGTGACATGCGATTTTTTTTAGATTAAAAGAATTTTCTAATTTTTTTTTTAAAATTTTTTTTTTAAATTTTTTTCTGAAATAATTTTTTTTAGAATTTTTTTGTGACATGCGATTTTTTTTTTCTTTTTTAGATTAAAAAATTTTCTAAATTTTTTTCGAAATACTTTTTTTTGAAAATTTTTTCTAAGGGTAAAATGGTCATAATAATACTTAAAAAAATACAAAAATGTCAACATAAATGTTTAAAAGAGTTATTTTTTTAGTTCGCGTACGGTGATTTAAATGGTTATTAGCCCAATAAATAAATAATAAAGGTTGACATAGCAGCCTGTTTACAGCATATAATTAAGTGATTTTGGTTCATGCACATGCTTTGGCGGTGGCTCATTGTCTGCCAATAAATCCTTTGACCTTCACAAAACTCAAACTTTCTTTAAATCACCAATAGAAATCTTTCAGTCAAGATGGGTTACCCATAAATGTTGTCGATGTCGGTGTCAATGGTGATAAAAAAGACTTCTATATTCTTTTCTTTTCCACACATTAATAAGTTTAAATTCTTGTATATCACGTTCACATATTCTTGGTGGTTATTAACTGTAATAAACACTGTATGGCCGCTGAGGTAGATAACATTGGTATAACGAGTCTTTGACTTAGGTGTACGCGACACAACTGCAATATTTTCATAACAATTTTCGAATCCAAACCTAAGGAGATACGAACTTGAGACTTCTTGTGAGTGTATCTAAGACATCTGACATCATGGCACCTTGATAGTGGTCGTGTATCGTATATAATAATGTCACATAAATAACTCAAAATATGTCTCATACTATTGTCAACATTCTAAAAACAACTAAAAATAATGTTACATAAATAACTCAAAATCTATTTCATACTATTGTCAACATCCTTAAAACACCTAAAATTAACCTAATCATTTTCGTTACCTACATAGAATTTGGATTGACCTTTTTTGTGTTAAATAAGTCTTCTAATAATTAAACAAAACCCTAAATTCAAGAGAAGTGTTCACCTTATTCCAAAAGTCGCTTGCTGCATGTTTGCACATGGAAAAAACAATATAATGATCAGTTATAATATTAAACGAGGAAAATCTGTGAACTAAAAGTTCAAAAAGTTGGAACTTCAAAGTAGAGATTATGAATTGACCCAAAAATATATTATGAAATTAAGTCTTTACTGAAATGAAAAATAAGGAACTGGTTTGTTATTGGGGGTAAAGATTAAAGAAAAATCTCTTTGTGGTTCTCATTAATAAAATTATAGTCTAAATTTATTATGTGAGGTTAATGAGAAAATTAAAAACAGAGTTATTATTGGAGCGGCAATATATAATAAAAAAAAGTATAGACTAAAAAATGGTTTTTAATCAAAAAATATTTCTATTAGAATAATTATTATTGGAGGGGCAATATTGTCTTTTCAAGTGACCACCAAACATCTCATCATACATTCAAGTAATTTGCATTCAAGTAATTTGCAATGTTATTAGTTATTAGGGGTGAGCACAAAACCGATAAACCGAATCGACACCGAAAAAGCTAAACTAAAAAAAAAATGTCCCAATTGGCAAATCTATGGTGGTGGTTTTGATTTTTATAAAAACCGAATATTTGGGCGGTGATGAGTGTGTAAATACTCATCATTTTTGGGTCAATCTGAACTGCAAAACGTCTAAAAATGCTCAGAAATGCATCAAAATACTGAAAATATCTCAAAATTGCATTTTATATGTTTCAGATGCAAAATGTTCAAAATCAGATGAAAAATGAGCAAAGTTTGCATAATTGGCAGTTTCAGTCCCCCAAGTTTCTAAAATTGTCAAAAATAGTCCCTGAGTCAAAATTTCAAAAGAAAAGTCACCAAATGTCCTTTTAATATCATAACTTGTCAAAATTAGTCCTTTGGTGAAAAATGTAAAAAGTTTGAGAAAATTACAAGTTTGGTCCTCCAACTTTGAAATTTGGCAAAAATGGCCCTTGGAAAATTGAAATTGTCAAGATTGGTCCTTGTACTTTTGAAGATTGTCACTTGTGGTCCCTTGGAATAACTTTGCATAATTGGCAGAAGTGGTCCCTCACTTTTCAGAATTGACAACATAGGTCCCTTAAGCATTAAGACCCATCACTAGCCAATTGGACCCCTGCCTAATTTTGGCCCCCCTGTCATAATACATTGTGAACCCCCTTGTGTTATTAACCCCGGTCAACCAAGATAGTCAAACCATCCCATGGCGCCAAAAAGTCTACCATCCCAACTGCTTCTCTGCAACTAAGCAATACCCCATCCCCCCTCCTCACCTCCACTTTTCCATGTCCCCCCACCTACAACTAACCTCCAAACTGCATTTAATGTTCCTTCCCCCTCCTCACTCTTCCCCAACTGGCAGATAAGAGTTTTGGCGCCAAAACTCAATTGAATGGCCAAGATGAATTTAAAGCCATCCAATGGCTGAGAAAGAAGTGGGAAACAATCAGAGTAGTGAGAGAAAGTACTTGGGTATAAAAGGAAGAAAAGAGAAGCAAGCAAGAGTAGTAGATTTTAGTTTTAAAATTCTCTTATGTCATTTTTATTATTACTGTCTTAGTTTAATTCCAAAGTTGTAATATTTTGTTCCTAAGTACTAAACTCAAGTTACATTTTCAGTTTAATCAAGCTTTAGTCATTAATTCCAAAGTTTCATTCATTTTCATCTTTATGTGCTTACTGTTGAAAATTTAAGTTTCCATTTCATAAATTCAAGCTTCATATAGCTTCTTTTCAAGTTTATATAAGCTTATACAAGCTTTTCATAGCTTTTTATAAGCTTAAAATCAAGTTTCAAACCATTTGGGTTCTTGGTCAACAGAAAGTCAAAATGGGTCAATATGGTTATGAATTGGATAATGGGGTGAAGCAGCCATGGAATTGGGTTGATATTGAGCTAGGGTAGGGGTTTGGATAGGTTAGTGGTCCATTGGTTCATTGTTTCAAGCCATAGTGGCTAGGACCCTTTGTAAGTAAATTTCAAGTTTTCTGGCATTATCTTAATTTGTAGTTAAACTTGGTTCTATTCTGTTTAAAAAGATGTATTTAGGGTAGATAGATGTAGCTTGATCATTGATTCAAGTATGTTCAGTAGTTGTCTCACTTAATTTGCATAACAGTAAGATAAAGGTGTGTTTGGATTTGCTGATAAATCTGTCCCATAGGCTTGTTCAGTGATCTAGGTTTGTTTGTTCATGCTTGTTCAGATCATATATACTTATATCTGTCAAAGTTTTGAGCCTGCACAGGCTCAAAGTCAAAATCCATTGAAATCTATCCTAATCAGTTAACTGTTGAGATTTGGCAATGATAAAAAGTTGATTTGTGTTTAGAATTGAGAAACATAGCTTGTGTTAGTTTAATTTCACCCATTAACATCATATTCAGTCCTTGAAGTTAGCTTAAATCTCACCAAAGTCAACTGTCCATATTTCTTCAAAAGTCAAAAGTTGCAAAAATCTGTTTTTGGGCAAACTACAAGGATTTTTCAAGGCTTCATTTTTTAGCCATTTTCAGTGAAACTTGGCATTCTAAAAACTTCAGTTGGTGTTCTTCCTTATCACCATTTTAGTATAATTTTATAAATTTTTTAAAAGCTCCAAACAAGCTTCTCTTTTTAGTACCTGTTGCCCTGCTCCAGGGCTTATGATAAACTGAGATTTCCTCAGTTTTGTGTAAGGTTGCATAGTGTTCATAAGAGCTTCCCAAGGTCTAGTTTTTGGTGTACTTAATCTCAACCAGGTCTAGGACAAGTTCCAATTTGTAGTTTTCATTTTGAGCTTATTTTAAAGCTTGTGCTTGTGTCCAAAGTAGCTACCCAAAAAACTGTTTTAGCTTATAAGTTCTAATCATCAAATATGTGCTCATGATGAATCAGAGGTTTAAGCTTATTGTTATTTGTTGCATTTTGGTTCTTATTGCATAATATTGCTTCTGTAAACAGTTGGTGGCGTGTTGGTTTCCATTTGCTTATTCATAGTGCTTATTTATAAGCACTTTCCACATCAGTTGCATATTCCTCCACATAAGCTCCTGTTTTTCCATTTTTCCTAGCTTCCTCATATTATTTTAGAGTTTTCCTGAAATTTTCATATTTTTCCAAGCTTGTTTGCTATTTTTCTTAATTTAAATTAGTTTTTAAGCATTTTTAATTAGCATTAAATACAAAAAATTAAGAAAATGTTCAAAAAATAATTTTTCATTTTTCTTAAGTTAAGATAAATATAAAAAGCCAAAAAAGTATTTTTCTAGATTTTTCTTAGTTAAATTTGTATTTTTAAGTAATTTAATTAGTTTTAAATAGTTTTTAATTCCTAGAAAATAGAAAAATATTCAGAAAATTACAAAAATAGTTTTGAAATTTCTATTTTGTTATTTTAGATTTTTCTAAGTCTTAATTTTATTTTTCTAGCTTTATTTCCTAATTTCTTGTATTTTAGGCTATTATTAAATAGTTAAAAATAGTTTTAAATTAATAATAATTAGAATAATAGTCATAAAAATAATTTTCTTTTTCTATAAATTTTCTTTTATCATTAGGATTGTAAAAATGTATTTTTCATATTTTTAGGATTTATATTGTGTAAGTTTCACGTTTTTATTTGTACGCTACGTAGTTTTTAATTTCAGTTTTGTAAAAACATAAAAACAAAAACATCATATTAAATATAGTGATAGCGTTTATTTAATATTTTTTTATCTTTTTAACTTTCTTTAATTTGCATTTAAGCCGTTGTAATTTGTTGGCTTTCTCTGTAGTTATAATCTTATCACAATCCCTTTTTCGTTCAAATTTCTTGATCACTTTACGTTTGATAATCCATTGCATAGCTCGCTGGGACATAACGACCCGGGGAAACACTATACTCCCCAGATCTTCATTGCATTCGTGCTTAAGCAGTTTTAAGCTGATTACGGTCTGTCATTCACAAGTGGCAGGCTTGAGTGATTTAGCTTGACTGTTTGGCACGCATCAAATTTTTGGCGCCGCTGCCGGGGAGCTGTGCTGATTATCTTCCGTCTAGCAGATTAGTGATTTGGATATTCACTCTTTGTTCATACAATCCATCTGTATATGTTTATATTTTCTTATCCAAAAATACAAAAATATTCTTCTCATTCTTCTTATTCGTTGATTCTATTTCTCTTACCCTCTTTTGTCGTTTAATTCTATTCTTCGTATCCTCTCAACCATTTGATTCTCTTCTTAATCCTCTATATGTTTAATTCTTATGTCGACAATCGTCAACATCATCGTCACAAATGTGTGTGAGCGGTGTGGAGGACCTAGTTCAAGCGAATTTTGCAATTCGTGCGAATTATCCATCAAAAATTCTTTTCAAAGTTATTTCGACCACCCGCCACAACCTGAAATACATTCTAATCTAGACAAACCAGTTCAAACGTCGGAGTTACACCAAGCACCCACCGAGGATTACGAGGACACTTTCTTTGAAGATAGAGCCCGTAATTTAATCGAACAAATTCAAGCCGATGAAAAAAGGTCGAGAATTAGAATTGATTACGATGAACCCGTTCAAACACCGGTGACTAGCAAGAATGACTTGCCTAATCTTCACGTTTCTCAAGAACCAAAACCGGAGACCATAACGGAAGTGGTGGAAATTGCTAGCTCTCAGAGCCACCACTTGTCCCACCTCCTGATTTTTCTGAATGTTCTTCGAGACTTGATAGTCATTCGGATCACCATGTTGGTTTTGTTGATTCTTTGAATAAACCGATTCCTTATCATGACTTTCAAATACAATCGTTTATTCCTTGTGTCGGTTGTGGTGAGCCTCTTTATGGTTCACCCTGTCGTTGGTGTACTTGTGTACAATGTGGTAATGATATTCATAACGGGAGTTGTTTGTTTTGTGGTTCAAGGAATTCATTTGATTATGATCCTAATCAGAACTCATTTAACGACTCCTCAAATTTTTTTCAATTACCCACCACAGCCCGACTTATCTTCATATAATCAACAATACTGTTGTGAATTTTGTGGAGGTCCTCACCAAGGATTTGAGTGTCAATCCGGAAACACGTTTGTCTATGAACAGTTTTCCGGTGATACTCAGAGTTTTGGTTATGACCAAAATCCATATGATTCACCATTCCAAACTCAACAGTTTCACTGTTGTGAGTACTGTGGAGGTCCCCATTTCAGCTCTGATTGTCAAATAGGGAACCCAGTTCCTTGTAACAATCATGACTCTCACATGTTTGATAAATTCCAACCTCCACAACACTATACGGTTCAAACTCCACCTGAGCCGTTGTCTCAAGAAATCTCCCAAGATTTTGAAACCACACTGAAAACACTTGATGATATGATTCAAAACTTTAAGAATCAAGTGAGTGGTGAAAAGACCATAGGAGAATTGCTGGCCGAAGAACGAGAAGAACGAGAAGCTCGTAAATCTAGGGAAGAATTATTAGTCCTAGAGCATGCAGCTCTAAGGCGTTCCCAATTTCTCAAGGCAGCTCTATATGACGATGACGAGGAGAGTTTTTATCCTTTTAAAGATAATACTTCTCAACTCCCTCAGTCAGTTGATATCCCAGCAGTTGAGATTCCATCTCAAACAACTGCTATCACACCCGAGATTCACACTCACTCTCTTATTATGGGGGACGAGCATCTCGACACTGTTCCTGAAAAGGAATCGGACGAATTCATAAAGTCTAGTGTTGAGAACCTTGTCCCAATCCCAAGAGAGTCACAGGGAATTCTTGATCATGTGTGTGATATCCCTCCTCCTCTTGTCTTCCAAACAGATCATGTTGAGATGTTCTCCGATTCTGATGATGATGATTCGTTATCTTGTGGAGACATCGCTTATGTAGAAGATTTACCTTCTGAGCTTGTTAGCTTAGAAGAAGAGAATGATGAAGTTACTGACACTGAAATCAAAGATGAAGCTCTTCGAGCAACATTATTGAATGTCAGTCTTCTCATTTCTAAAATCGAGGCTTTCAAAGAGAAACCTATTTCATCTCCTATCCCCATTAAGGATAGTGACATTCTTTCCGATGATTCTATTCCGGAAATGAAAGCCTTCTGTTTTGATAATATGGGAGAGAAGATTAGTGGCAGTACCACTTCTCATTCTCATAATTCTCTCCTCGATCATGAATCATTTACTTTTGAGGAGTTCACCAGTGAACCCACTCATATCAATTCTGAATATGATTCATTCACCTTCATGGAGTTCTCAGATGAACTCACTCATATCATATCTCCGCGGGAGTATGATAAATTCTACTTTGATCTAGACACTCCCGAGATTTGTCTTGATCACATAAGCTTAAATGATGAGATTCATAATCCTGAAATTATGGATCCTCCTATAGATGAAGATGAGTTAGTCATGATGTTTATCATGATTTTCTATCTCTTCTTCACCTATCCCGTGACTTCTCCTGTTCTTCACTCCTTCGGGAATGAAGACATTATCTTTGATCCCGGCATTTCCATATATCATTTTTGAGCCGGTTCTATGTATATCTCATCGGTGTGGAACTTTCACGTGCTTCAAATGTTTGTCCAAACATCTTGAATGAAAGTCCGATGGAGATTGTCTCTTCCACTTTGCTTCCCCATGAACCAATGAATTCGGGGTCGAGTCAAGCTAGCGACTCGGTAATCAAAAACAGTAGCTTAACATGGGTTTTCACCGATGTGCACCACCTTAGTGTGGGGGAGTTGCCCCACGTGTTATATATATATAAGTTTCATAAAAATTAAAAAAAAAAAAAAAAAAAAAAAAAAAAAAAAAAAATCATCTTTCTAAATAATGGCCGTAGTATTTCCCTTTTACGTTCTTTGTTTCGGCATAACCGCCGGTACTTTGAATATTGAGGGCAATATTCATTTCTAAGTGTGGGGGGGGGGGAATTCTCACGAATTTCATATATTATCTACCCAATTCCCCCGTTTTTGGCCAAAAATTTTTTTTGGAGTAAGTGTTTTACACTGACTCATCTTATGGTTATCAGTCCGCCTTGTCTAATAAACAAAAGGATTGGCTAATCCAGGAGCAAACGGCTCTTGGTAAAGATATCTCAAATCCGTTTACGGCTTGCAATTTGCCCAAAATTGTATGGTATTCAGCTCACCATATCCTAAAAAGTGAAGAGTTGGCTAGCCCGCAAGTTTATGGCTTGTGGTAAAGGCAGTGGAAAATCCATAATTGGTAATCAGCTCACCAAAGATAATTCTGATAATTTATCTAAGAGTTGGCTAGTCCAGAGCAAACGGCTTCTGGTAAAGACAAATCAAATCCGTTGAAAGCTGGTGGTTTGCTCAAAATCACATGGTTATCGGTGTACCATGGTTCTTACTTGAACTGAAACATTTGGCTACTCCAGAAGTAATGGCTTTTGGTAAAGAGATTCAAATCCATTAAGTTTTTCTCAAAAGATTGCTAGGGACTAGCAATAGTTTAGTGTGGGGGATTGATGAGTGTGTAAATACTCATCATTTTTGGGTCAATCTGAACTGCAAAACGTCTAAAAATGCTCAGAAATGCATCAAAATACTGAAAATATCTCAAAATTGCATTTTATATGTTTCAGATGCAAAATGTTCAAAATCAGATGAAAAATGAGCAAAGTTTGCATAATTGGCAGTTTCAGTCCCCCAAGTTTCTAAAATTGTCAAAAATAGTCCCTGAGTCAAAATTTCAAAAGAAAAGTCACCAAAGGTCCTTTTAATATCATAACTTGTCAAAATTAGTCCTTTGGTGAAAAATGTAAAAAGTTTGAGAAAATTACAAGTTTGGTCCTCCAACTTTGAAATTTGGCAAAAATGGCCCTTGGAAAATTGAAATTGTCAAGATTGGTCCTTGTACTTTTGAAGATTGTCACTTGTGGTCCCTTGGAATAACTTTGCATAATTGGCAGAAGTGGTCCCTCACTTTTCAGAATTGACAACATAGGTCCCTTAAGCATTAAGACCCTTCACTAGCCAATTGGACCCCTGCCTAATTTTGGCCCCCCTGTCATAATACATTGTGAACCCCCTTGTGTTATTAACCCCGGTCAACCAAGATAGTCAAACCATCCCATGGCGCCAAAAAGTCTACCATCCCAACTGCTTCTCTGCAACTAAGCAATAACCCATCCCCCCTCCTCACCTCCACTTTTCCATGTCCCCCCCACCTACAACTAACCTCCAAACTGCATTTAATGTTCCCTCCCACTCCTCACTCTTCCCCAACTGGCAGATAAGAGTTTTGGCGCCAAAACTCAATTGAATGGCCAAGATGAATTTAAAGCCATCCAATGGCTGAGAAAGAAGTGGGAAACAATCAGAGTAGTGAGAGAAAGTACTTGGGTATAAAAGGAAGAAAAGAGAAGCAAGCAAGAGTAGTAGATTTTAGTTTTAAAATTCTCTTATGTCGTTTTTATTATTACTGTCTTAGTTTAATTCCAAAGTTGTAATATTTTGTTCCTAAGTACTAAACTCAAGTTACATTTTCAGTTTAATCAAGCTTTAGTCATTAATTCCAAAGTTTCATTCATTTTCATCTTTATGTGCTTACTGTTGAAAATTTAAGTTTCCATGTCATAAATTCAAGCTTCATATAGCTTCTTTTCAAGTTTATATAAGCTTATACAAGCTTTTCATAGCTTTTTATAAGCTTAAAATCAAGTTTCAAACCATTTGGGTTCTTGGTCAACAGAAAGTCAAAATGGGTCAATATGGTTATGAATTGGATAATGGGGTGAAGCAGCCATGGAATTGGGTTGATATTGAGCTAGGGTAGGGGTTTGGATAGGTTAGTGGTCCATTGGTTCATTGTTTCAAGCCATAGTGGCTAGGACCCTTTGTAAGTAAATTTCAAGTTTTCTGGCATTATCTTAATTTGTAGTTAAACTTGGTTCTATTCTTTTTAAAAAGATGTATTTAGGGTAGATAGATGTAGCTTGATCATTGATTCAAGTATGTTCAGTAGTTGTCTCACTTAATTTGCATAACAGTAAGATAAAGGTGTGTTTGGATTTGCTGATAAATCTGTCCCATAGGCTTGTTCAGTGATCTAGGTTTGTTTGTTCATGCTTGTTCAGTTCATATATACTTATATCTGTCAAAGTTTTGAGCCTGCACAGGCTCAAAGTCAAAATCCATTGAAATCTATCCTAATCAGTTAACTGTTGAGATTTGGCAATGATAAAAAGTTGATTTGTGTTTAGAATTGAGAAACATAGCTTGTGTTAGTTTAATTTCACCCATTAACATCATATTCAGTCCTTGAAGTTAGCTTAAATCTCACCAAAGTCAACTGTCCATATTTCTTCAAAAGTCAAAAGTTGCAAAAATCTGTTTTTGGGCAAACTACAAGGATTTTTCAAGGCTTCATTTTTTAGCCATTTTCAGTGAAACTTGGCATTCTAAAAACTTCAGTTGGTGTTCTTCCTTATCACCATTTTAGTATAATTTTATAAATTTTTTAAAAGCTCCAAACAAGCTTCTCTTTTTAGTACCTGTTGCCCTGCTCCAGGGCTTATGATAAACTGAGATTTCCTCAGTTTTGTGTAAGGTTGCATAGTGTTCATAAGAGCTTCCCAAGGTCTAGTTTTTGGTGTACTTAATCTCAACCAGGTCTAGGACAAGTTCCAATTTGTAGTTTTCATTTTGAGCTTATTTTAAAGCTTGTGCTTGTGTCCAAAGTAGCTACCCAAAAAACTGTTTTAGCTTATAAGTTCTAATCATCAAATCTGTGCTCATGATGAATCAGAGGTTTAAGCTTATTGTTATTTGTTGCATTTTGGTTCTTATTGCATAATATTGCTTCTGTAAACAGTTGGTGGCTTGTTGGTTTCCATTTGCTTATTCATAGTGCTTATTTATAAGCACTTTCCACATCAGTTGCATATTCCTCCACATAAGCTCCTTTTTTTCCATTTTTCCTAGCTTCCTCATATTATTTTAGAGTTTTCCTGAAATTTTCATATTTTTCCAAGCTTGTTTGCTATTTTTCTTAATTTAAATTAGTTTTTAAGCATTTTTAATTAGCATTAAATACAAAAAATTAAGAAAAGGTTCAAAAAAATAATTTTTCATTTTTCTTAAGTTAAGATAAATATAAAAAGCCAAAAAAGTATTTTTCTAGATTTTTCTTAGTTAAATTTGTATTTTTAAGTAATTTAATTAGTTTTAAATAGTTTTTAATTCCTAGAAAATAGAAAAATATTCAGAAAATTACAAAAATAGTTTTGAAAATTCTATTTTGTTATTTTAGATTTTTCTAAGTCTTAATTTTATTTTTCTAGCTTTATTTCCTAATTTCTTGTATTTTAGGCTATTATTAAATAGTTAAAAATAGTTTTAAATTAATAATAATTAGAATAATAGTCATAAAAATAATTTTCTTTTTCTATAAATTTTCTTTTATCATTAGGATTGTAAAAATGTATTTTTCATATTTTTAGGATTTATATTGTGTAAGTTTCACGTTTTTATTTGTACGCTACGTAGTTTTTAATTTCAGTTTTGTAAAAACATAAAAACAAAAACATCATATTAAATATAGTGATAGCGTTTATTTAATATTTTTTTATCTTTTTAACTTTCTTTAATTTGCATTTAAGCCGTTGTAATTTGTTGGCTTTCTCTGTAGTTATAATCTTATCACAATCCCTTTTTCGTTCAAATTTCTTGATCACTTTACGTTTGATAATCCATTGCATAGCTCGCTGGGACATAACGACCCGGGGAAACACTATACTCCCCAGATCTTCATTGCATTCGTGCTTAAGCAGTTTTAAGCTGATTACGGTCTGTCATTCACAAGTGGCAGGCTTGAGTGATTTAGCTTGACTGTTTGGCACGCATCAGGCGGTTTCAGGTTTCATACGAAAAAACGAACCGAGAAAACCGCCCTGTCCCACCTTTATATATATTTTTTATTTATCTATATAGATATTTGATATTTAATTTCAAAATTTTGAGTATATAATATTATCTAAAAAAAGTAACAATGTTGTTTATTATCTAGACACTCAAATTTGATCTATTTGTGGATATTATATATTTGCTTTCGAACAATAGCGTTCTTTGAATGTTTTTGCGGACGAAAAACACTAAGACATTCATTTTATATTTAAGATTCTTGTTTGGTTGTTTAGTAGCTCTGAATTATTGAAGATTATAATACTGTTGATATTTGTTTAAATATTTTTGCTAGAAAATTTTGAATTGTAAACTTTTTATATGATTAAAATTTGCTTGTTGTCAAGTAAAAAAACCGAAACAGAAAAACCGAAACCAAATGGTTTGAAGTTTTCAAAAACCGAAATATACAGTCCTTTGTTTGGTTTTAGCATAAAACCGCCTCACCCCGCCAAATGCTCACCCCTATCTGTTACAATCACATGTGCTTTCTAAAATAATTGCATGTTCTAATATAATCACATTTCACTTTAAATATAATCACATGTGATTTTACCATCCAAACTAAGTCACATGTGGTTTTATGTTTAACAGTTATGTATTCTTCAAGATCGAAACCTGCATCTGCAATAACCTAATTTTCCTCATCCATAACCCGACTTTCATCAGCAACAACATGTTTTGGATCATAATGATAAAACACTTTGTGTATTTGTAGTCTACACAAAGTGTTTTATTTGGGTGGTTCAAATCAGGGTATAATATCCACATGATTTAGATCCTAATATAACCGTCATTTTATAAGTCGCAATAAACCTCAACATGGATCATGATAAATTGTTGTATTTAAATACGTTAGATAATTAGCTAAAAGTAACACATAATTATTTATAAGAAAAACTTTAGAATCAAACCTGAAGACGATTTCGAAATCTAGACTTTGATTTTGAACACAAGTTGTGAACTTCAAAGAATCCTATGAAGTAAAAAAAAATGATTATATGCACAAGAATAAAATTATCCTCGAACACCTCTTTTTAATACCAAATAAAGATTACTGTTTGAGTAAAGAAGAATTTGAAACTAGCATCCTCTTTACATTTTTATATAGAGATGACTATGAACCATGTTTGAGTTGGTTTAGGAAACACCCAACCAACCTTCCGTGAATCAACCTGTCATATAGACACTTTTTTGCCTTGCAAGGCAACCTACACTAATCCTAGTTAACGTATGATCCTATTCAGTATAACAACATACACTTAAACCCTTAATCTATGTTTAACTTTACTCATAATATATTACAATTTCCACCTTAGGAGTAACAGTTAAACATAACCGATACTCAACATCTTTTCCTTGTGCCAGAACCTCGAACAAGGGGCCACTTTGTCGATCATACATTGTACTTTGGTAATTTTCCCAGATTAGCTTTCTTAGACCCCTTCATTGTCTTCTTGTCAGCAACATTACCATTTACATCCTCTTACTAAGTACTTTGGTTTCCATAATGTCTAACCCCAACTTTACCCCAAGGTGTAACCTTTCCTACTCCTTTACCAACTAGTATTAAAATCATATATATGATCACCCAGTCTCGTACCTTGACTCATATAGTGCGCGTACAACATTTTATTCAGATACAGTTTGTTTGCTAAGAACTTAGTCATATACATACTAGTCAACTCCGTCCAATTACAGCAACAGTAGTTTCCTTACCAACTTTCCGTATAACCTGATCTCCCAAGCATAGAATCAAGTTACTGCATACCTTCCTCATAAAACTAGCCTTTTCACCTTCTTCCATATTTGTGGCCATGTGGGTAATTTTTCTAATGTTGCATCAGATCCGCGATGTACCATTAAATCACGCATATTTATTTTTCATAACCCAAAGTCAATCTTTCCATTGAATTTCTCAATGTCAAACCTAGTTATAGAATTAGCCATTCTTCTTTAATCTTGCTAAAAACCTTGTCAAGTTGATTTTTTTTATTAAACTGTTAAGTCAATACGCTGTATCTAAAGTCTTGGATACGTCATATTGGCTATACGGTTGAATACTTCGTATACACAAACTGGAATACCTATTATGCGCCTGAAGACTAAATACACCATATCCATTAAATGGAATACACCGTATTCAGTTTTGAACCCAATACGCCGTATCTATGAATCTGGATACGTCGTATTGGCCTATCTGATGTTGAAATAACTACAGAAAACTACAGTTTCTGCCATAACTAATTTGGCGCAACATAAACTAATATAACAAAAAAACAAACATGTATTTACTTTATAATAACTATACATAACATTTACTATTCTTTAGACCCGTACATAACCAAAATGGGTCATTCTGGGCTAGAATGGCTTTATGCAAAACACCCCTTTCATATACTAACATTAGACCTTGAAAGACACATATGGCATTACAAGTATAATCAAAGTGCTCGAATGAGTCGCTCTTAACTTATACCCGAGCGTAGCCGTTAATCTCCCAAAATTGTACTCCTACTTGCTATCTACAACCCCCATCGCCTATATTCATATACCTACATGAGACATGAACTGAGAACGGTAAGTCCTTGTGACTTAGTGAGTAAATGAAATAATTATAAAATATTACATATGATAAACTATTCTACTCTTTATCAAACTTATATTAAAACTTATTGAACATGTTAAGATCATTTTTCATTAGGCCAATAAGCTATCTTTCTAGTTTAAGCAGTTAATAATCTTCTACCAAACACGCCTTAACTTAACATACTCAATCATGATCAACATCACTAACATGAATTCTTCTACACATGTAACCATACGTTTACCACATAATTCTATCATAATACTTTACATGATTACTAAACATGGTTTAAACATAAAATCATAATGACATGATTTCTAAACATCATGTTTAATCATAAAAACAAAACTAGGTTTATAAACCTTGATCAATCACAATCTCAAATTAACATAAACTTGAAATATGTTTTAAAGCTTACTAACTTTGACAGGGATTAATTTATAACACCTTTAAGACTTGTAAGAACAACAAAATAATCGATTATGAAAAATTAAAAATAAAAATAAAAAAAATCCAATCGCGCCTTTGTTTTAAACACAAAAATGAGAGAAGAAAAATGTGACTTATTGGGAATTTAATTAAAAAGATTCTAGCAATATAACTAAAAAGTGCAGCGTGCCCCTACCATCTTGTAGTAAAAGCTAATGCCATATATATATATATATATATAGGTTTGGGTTATTATGAAAAGTTTCTTATAATGAAAAGAATGAGAAGGCATGTGGAGGTGACATGTGTCACCTTTGCCACATCATCATGCCACATCACCATACCCCACCCCCCCCCCCCCCCCCCCCGCCCCGAAAAAAAAAATTCCCGCCAAAAAAATTTTTTTTTGGGCAAAATTTTTTTTTCCCGCCAAATTTTTTTACTGCATCACAATTATGAATTTAGTGCATCAAGGTTATAAATTACTGCATCACAGTTATAAAGTTACTGCATCACAATCATGATTTTAGTGCATTAATGTTATAACCTTGATTTTAGTGCATTATAGTTGATGCACTTAACTATTAACTATGATGCAGTAACTTATAATAAAGATGCACCAATCTTATTAGTGCATTAAGGTTATAAGTTACTGTGTCACAATTATGATTTTAGTGCATTAAGGTTATAAATTACTGCATTACAGTTATAAAGTTACTGCATCACAATCATGATTTTAGTGCATTTAAGGTTATAACCTTGATTTTAGTGCATCATATAGTTGATGCACTGAACTATTAACTATGATGCAGTAACTTACCAATGGAGCATTAGTCCAATGGTTGGAGCACTTGTGCTTGAGTCAATTGACCCAAGTTCAAGTCCCATCCTTGGCATTTGCTTCATATAGGTACCCACCTCCGCAAAACCTGTGGGCACACTGGAGAGACTTTGTGGAATAAGAGCTTAGGGGTCCGAGTCTTGGCTCGTGCTCACTCCAGTTGGTGCCCCACTAGGCCAGGAGAGTTGCCGGAGATATTCCTTGTGGGGTGGACAATGGCTGGTGCCAAAAGGCACCAGGGGTCAGGGTGTTCCCGCCAATATACACTTTTTGTGGAATGATGCAGTAACTTATAATAAAGATGCACCAAAACTTATTAGTGCATTAAGGTTATAAGTTACTGCATCACGGTTATAAATTTACTGCATCATAATCATGATTTTAGTGCATTAAGGTTATAAATTACTGCATCACAATTATGATTGTGATGCAGTATTTTTATAACTGTGATGCAGTAATAAATTTTGGCGGGAATTTTTTTTTTTTTTTTTTGCTCAAAAAAAATTTTTTTTTGGCGGGATTTTTTTTTTCGGGGGGGGGGGGGATAGGGGGTGGGTGGGTGAGGTGGGGGTGACACATGGCATGGTGATGTGGCAAATGTGACACATGTCACCTCCACATGCCTTCTCATTCTTTTCATTATAAGAAACTTTTCATTTTAACCCTACCATATATATATATATATATATATATATATATATATATATATATATATATATATATATATATATATATATATATATATATATATATATATATATATATATATATATATATATATAAGTGGATCCAAGACATGGTCCATTTTCAACATTTTTTTCTTATTTTGGTCATGTTCGACTAGTCGACTCCACCCCTTTTGTGACACGTATCCCTTACAAGTACACATATTGATGTTTTGTCTTATTATCAATAATAATAAAATATCAAAAATACTCATCTTTATATTTTTCCTATCTATTAACTACACTCACCTAACTCTCACCAACATACCTTACCACTTTACAAGTCCATAACCACCACCACCACCACTGCTCGACCACCACTTCTCGATTGCTCTACCATTATTGCTCAACTGCTCGACCAAACACCTCTAAACCCACACCACAACAACCACCCTCTACCTACACCTGCACTACCTCCTCCTGCCATCCACCACCGCCTGCACCACCTCCTAACTCCAAATGCAAGCCTCTATGTTTTTGAGATCACAATACACAAATACTTCCATCTCTTTTAGGCTAACTGTTAGAAAGTTTATGGACAATTCATAGTTTCATACCATGTACATTATATGTATGTGCGACGACTTGTTTCGACCCCAAAACATCATCATGAAAAGTAATTCAGTTCATTCTTAGTTACGATGCGACATAGAAAAAAAGATCAACACATTTTTGGAAACCATGTAACCACAACAGTGGGTTGTACTCTATGCTTCTTGAATTTTACCTTTGTTAAAAAGGTCTTAGATGAGATGATTCTAACATATGGAGCAGTTGACCCATTTCAACCAATGATCTATTTGAGCAATTGTACTCTACGTTTCTTGTTTTGAACCATACCCACTGTCACTAGGGTATTACTTCTTAGCGCACAATACAAGTTACAGAAAATGACTCTAAATGAGTCATTTTGAAATGATTTATCATTCGATTAATTAAAACATCAGAGTTTGCAAAGAGGTCCCACAAGTTTATAATTAATAACATAAGAGTTTAAAAGTTTTATCTAGTGATAATGATGCATCATCTTCAAAATTTATCCATGTGCCTTCACATGCCAACTAATATAGATCTGAGACAAAACATGCTAAAAAGTCAACACAAAGGTTGAGTGAAATTCATAGATTTATAAGTAAGACAGTTGATCACAAGATTTCAAGTGTTATGGTGTCTAGTTGTTATACAGCCAAAAATCAAAGTAGCTAATATTGCCTAAGTACCTCTATTGCCAAAAAGACCCCAGATCATGCACCATTAATTACTATATGTTAGTAAACGTGAATATATTGGATAAGCCTATTGGGATTGACGAATCCTGTTTGTGTTAGCCGTATAGGTAACCAGATGCATTATATTTGAGATACTAGGTACACGACAAGTACCTACATGCGGCCATTATTATATATATCACTGTTTTGATATACATAGTCTCATAGAAACACATCAAATATTTTCAGCATGACTTAAACCTATCATCTTATAACATGTTTACCCCGAGTGGTAGGATTTATTCAACTCATAATTATCATCTATTTATATCAACATGTTGTGAAAAAAATTATGTCCATTACACTTGCTATTTCAATATCATTTTGTAAACACCTTTGTTTTTTTTGGGTAAAGGGGAGTAATCCTGCACCCTGGTAAATATATTAACCAAATAAACGTTTAAGTACAATGGATATGAGTGAAATCCCATATCTCAGCCCGTTACATAGGCATAAAGCTTACATAACAAGTTACTTCCAATTCTCTAAACAAGAAAACAAACCACTACTCAAATGATAACATATGACACAACAATAAAACTACTTCCTAGGACCTTGAAACGTTGTGCCATACATGGCATTAAAGGAATCCAAATTCCCTGGAAGATCACGAACCTGTTTCGCATAGTCATCGAAGTCATAGTCATCATACTCATCTTCAAATTCTTGGCCCCCACCAAAAATATTAGCAGACTCATCAAATGGGTTAGCAACAACCTCATCTTCAGAATCAGACACCTCAATCTCTCCCACTTTAGAGAAAGGGTTAACTCTCTTAGTAGAAGAGGTAGACGGAATAGGTTGACCATCATCATCCACAAGAGTAGCTTTCCCATCAATAATTAGCTTTTCAAGCTTACCAATTTTCTCAGCTATGGGAGTAGAACCACCATCCATTGTTCCCATTGAATCACTCACAAGCTTTGCATCAGAATAAGTCCCAGTCTCCGGAGGCTTAGACGCCTCACCAATACAAGAGTCCGTCCCCCGAGATCCATCAATACCTGCTTCCTTAGTAGTACCAGAAGACTTCCCAGTCTTGACCTTGTTAGTAGAAGAATCAGCCACAGTACTTGGGTTGCCCAAATCATCTTCCACCTCAAGAGTCCCAAAAGAGTTAGAAGTAGTAATCGGTGTATCTTTAGCATTACCACTTGCAGCTGCCGGTGTCTTCGTCTTTGCAACATATACCTGCTTCCTAGGTGCAAATCTAGGACCCTTACCCATATTAATACCTCCAGTCATCTTCGTACCTTTAGGTTTGGCTTTCCGATTGTGCACCACCTTAAAACCATCATCAGGTTCGTCCACATTTAAGCTGGGAGGAACATCATTATGCTCCTTAATACTCTTAGGACAACAAGCAGTATCATGCCCAAACACTTTACATTCCACACAGTGTGGCGGCTTCCATTCATATTCCACCTTTATACTTGCCGTAGTAAAACCACTATCATCCTTATTAGGGATCGCCATAGTCACCACATGTTTAAGCTCAAATTCAGATGATAATTCCACAAGAGCACGTGCAAAACTAATGCGACCCCATGAATCAACACACATGGAACTAGTAAAAGCATCCAACATAATCGGCTTACCCACCTGAGTAGCAATTAAGCTCAATCCATCTTCCGAATATGCAAGTAATGGCACATTATGCAATTTAATCCAAACGGGAACTCTAGTTACCTCACTTTTAGACAATAGCACATCAGGAGTCCATTCAGTGAGAATGAGAGGAGAATTACGAATAATCCATGGGCCCCGTTGAAGAACACTCTCAACACCCTCTTTAGAATCGAATTTGAAGAGGAAAACACCATCATCATTCTTCATTAGTTTCTTAAAACCAAACTTACCCCACGTATTGGAGACGTAATTCTGAACCAAATGAAAAGCAACATTCTTGCCAACAAAGAATCCAACAAGTGTATTTTCATAACGGTTGAATACACCCTCCATAGCAGCCTTTGGAAGCACCGTATCATGATTTTCAATTCGCGTCTCATTCACCAAGGCACGAAAATTCACTTTCCTAGAGACACGTTCCGGATTTAATACATTAGCAAATGACCTCACTTCGTTAGTTTCACTACCAATCACGTTAGGGCCTGAAGTAGAAGTATTCACCACGTTAGGACCAGACATCAACACATCAGCAGTTTTAGTACTCGAATCCAAACCACCCACAAACGTAGTACTATAACTTGTATTGTCCAGATTAGTATTACCCCAAATAGAATCCGAATGAACATCATGCGTGCTAGGGTTAAGAACAACCCTAGCATCTTTACGCAACTCAGGATCAGCAGTGTCACCCTCTATATCACGTTCACCATTGAGACGTTGTAACCTATCTTTCAACGCCTGAATATCAACCCTTTGATAACTTGTATTATCCAGATTTGTATTACCCCAAATAGAATCTGAATGAATATCATACGTGTTAGATTCTAATACGACACCATCAAGCTGGTTAGCAGCTTCCAACGCATTAATGTCAACTTGATCGGCCAAGTTGATGCCAGGTTTTGTAGCTTTCACCGACGAGCTACACTTATTCGACGAGCCATCCTTGTTGAAAAACCCTTTCTCCATCAAACGAAACCCTAAAAACAATCAAACAACAGCCAATAACAACCTTAAATCGACCTAGAAAACCCTAACTGAAAGTTAGGGTTTAAAGCGAACCCACCACCAATCAACCAGCCTCCATATTCAAGAGCATAATCAGAAAGATATAAACGTGCAGCCTACCCTTGAATGATTAACCGACACAAAGAATCAACAATAGAGCGCAAACAATTCAGAAAACCCAAAAAACCCTAATCAATCGAATGAATAAAACCCTAACGAATTAAACTAAATACGATCTGATAATAAGTAATCAGAAACGTATTAGAGAATAACAGATTAGGGTAATAAGGAACGATTAGAAAAAAAATAGGGGTTTCGGTTTTCTTGAAAATCGCCTAGGAGAAAGTCGACTTAGGGTTTTTTTATTTTTTGTAAACACCTTTGTTATTATCTTATGAACGTTCTTTCACTATGTTACAAAACTACTTTACCACCATTTTATAAACTAATTCACTAATGTACTACTATTACATAAACTTATTTGGACTAGTTCCGAATAAACTATTTTGTTGTAACCTTGCAAATCGTTCTGTCAATTACCTTATACCAAAATTGTCACCACCCTATAAACCATTTTGTTATTTTTTTTACAAAGTACTCTACCACTATCTTATTAACTAAACATATTGATTTACTATTACCTCATGAACTGTTTTGTTATTATTTGGTTATTCTTCATTTTCTTATAAATCTTATAAACTGCATCATAACCACTTCCCCGCGTACTTACTTGTATTTGTTTTATCACATGTGTATCAACTTCTATTACTTTTTATATTACAAGATACTTATTTAAATGTCGTACTAGTCACAACAACGGACATATTACAAGTATAACTAAGTTGAGTATTTCAAAATTCAACTAGCCTCGGTTAAATATAGGCTGGTAACTTATATTTAACCTAAGGACAGTAGAACATAGTCTGACCACCTATGTTCAAGTTAAAAATGAATTTTCGATACTTAGAGTAGTTATATCAGGATTATATTCTGATTGATTTTCTACTTGATTTTCAAGGAACGCAAAAATTTGGTGTGAGTATAAAAACTTCATGGGTATTCATACGATCGAGCACAACAACTAAGCAGATTCTTACTCTATCCTTATCACGTGTAGTCAACCTTACCCTACACTGTATTCCAAGGCGACGAGATTCAAACTACATTTGCTAGTTATTCTAGACTTCATTCTTTACGAGTGACCACATCTCTTCACCGACACCACTCCGACAGATAACTCGAACTAAATCACGAGGACGTGATTCTTTTAATGGGATAAGGCTGTAACAAATGAGAATTTTCAGGTAATTCTTTAACTATTTATTTTTACTTATTAACTTATTTTAAATAAGTTTACTTTTACTTTCGGGAAAGTTACCTGCGTACGTCGTAATACGTACACTTAACTCATAATTAATTATAGACTTTGTTCAGTCTACTAATCTATGCACTTTATTCCCCATATACTTATTTTTATATGGTATAATTTGTTTTGCCGTTTCAATGTGAACTCTACATTTTTTACATTTTACGCGTTTACGACTCGCGTTTTAAGTTTAAACGACATCCTAACACTCCGAAAGGTTTGGGAAACACATAAAGTACCAAATTTAGTTAATTTAAACTAAATATAATGCTTTTGTAACAATATTATTTTTATAATATTTATTTTGACATTTACGCGATTTAAATATAAGTTTTTAAGTTTTAACGACACTTAAACCCTCCGATAAACTCACCACTCATATAAACTATTAAAATAAATTATAATAACAAGTTTTAATATTTATATGAGTTACTATTGGTGTGACCACTTGATTCTGATGGAATTTACATTTTAAATTCAACCGTACACGTTTTAAATTCCTGATCAATTTTATTGGATCTAAACTTGCCCCGTCTTACAATAACACAAAAATTACAAAACAAACCCCCAATTTTGGCCCTATATCTCTGCCCCCCCCCCCCAATCTCCCACACCCTTGCTACTTTGTTTTTTAACTTTTGGGTATAAAAGGGTATCGATTAGGGTTTTTTCATTTCAAAACCCTAGCAACACATACCACCTCCCTCTCATCTCTTATTTATTTTATTTGTTTATCTTGCATATATAATATTTATAATATAAATATTATACTTTGGCGTATTTTCATACGAGTCTAAACTTTCGAGCCACAATGTAAACAATGATACGACCATCAATGATACAAACTTTTCCGAAAACTCATGCATCATACTATTTTTATGTGACATTTTCTGAGTCGAACTATATATATATTTATTAGGTCGCGCTGACCGAGTACCGTTGTGCTACTTTACTTGATCACTTTGGATACAATTCATTTACTTTTCACTAAAGTGAGTTCATTGCCCCACCTTTTAGCTGTTTAACTGTTTATAAACTTCGTGGAGGAGATACATGCTACCTACTTTTATTATGATTACAATTTATTAAAAATTGTATTCTGAACAGAAAATATCATTGCTTTCTGATATTATTATTGCCTAAGTGTTCCCATAGCCTGAAAGACCCTTTTATCATTAATCGTTAATTATATGTGTGTAAACACAAATGCTGTGAATAGATCTATTGGGATGACATCCCATATTTGGACTGCCCTGTGCTGGCTACCATATGCACTATATTTGAGAACTCTAGGTAAATTGGCTCTTACCTACAAAGAGCAGTTTATATTCTTTTAGAATATCCGTAAATGCGTTAACGTTCGGTGTCATGAGCTCAGTGCAATAATGAGTGCTTTTGAACTATGGGTGTTTAACAACGTAACCCATTGTCTATTAAACTTGAAATATTGTGATCAACTGTTATTTGATTAAACTCTATGGATTCACTCAACCTTTGTGTTGACGTTTTTAGCATGTTTTATCTCAGGTCTTTATTATCTAACATGTGAAGGCGCATGGATAAATTTTGAAGACAATGCATCATCATTATTCGATAAAACTTTTAAACTCTTATGTTATTACTTATAAACTTATGGGACCTCTTTGAATCGAATGATAAATTATTTCAAAACGTCTCACTTAGAGTCGTTTTCTGTAACTTGTATTGTGTGTTAAGAAGTAATACCCTTGTGACACTATCTTCCGCTACGATAATTTTAAGGGTGTTACAGAAAACAAAAGAAAATACCTTACCTGAGACCTTGTTTAAAGATCTTGAAGCCTTGTAAGAAGAAAGAAACCAAAAGAGGTCTAGTGTTTTAGTGATTGCGAGATTTGGTTTTGGAATTTTAAGATTTGGTTGCAAGAAGAGAGAAGGAAATGGGATAATAGTTCACATCAAAGTGGATATGTAAATAAGAATAAAGTGGGTGTGGAAAAAAGATAAGGTTTGTGTGGGTGTATTTGAGTTGATAATAAAGAGAAAGAGAAGATGAGTGTATTTTAGACTTTCACTATCATTGATAATAAGACAAAACACTAATGATCATCACCTAACATTTGTACTTGCATTGGACACTTGTCACAAATTGAGTGGAGTCGAGCATGACCAAAATGAAAAAAGAGTGAAAAAAGTGACCATATCTTGGACCCAATTAATATTTTTGCCCCCTTTCTAGCATTAACTCTTGTAGTAATATATATAACCCACGTCACTTTAGATCTTCTTCAACGATAAACCTACAACTAGCTTCTGGTCAACCTTGCGACTCCAAGAAACCCTATTGTTCCTTCGTCGAACTTCAAACTAGAACTCGACTTCACAGACCACAACACGTGTGACTCTAATACCACTTGTTGGAAATTCTCGACAACAAACCTGAAGATGATTGCGGAATCTAGACTTCGACCTCGAACAAAAGTTGCGAACTTCAAAGAACCCTTTGAACTTTAACAAAGAAGAAGTAGAACACAATGTTCACGATTATATGGACACAAATGAAATTACCCTCGAACACCCGTTTATTAATACCAAATAAAGATAAAGATTTGAGTAAAAATAATTTAAACTAGCATCCCCTCCCCTTTATTTATTGAGATGAAGGGTAACAATCATGTTTGAGTCGGTTCAGAAAACGCCCAACCAACCCTTGATGAACTAACCGGCCAAGTGGCCTTTTCCTACACTAATCAGAATTCGCGTCTAATCCTAGTCTATATCATAACGTACACTGAAATTAGGAATTGTACTCCTAATATACTACAGTTTTACTAAAAAAGCACATATAGTTCATCTTAAGCCATGTTTATAAAGAGAAAACGAAAACTTGACAAATTGACCAAGATTTAATTTAAATGCCTGATATTTAATGTGTTTAAAGTTCTTTTAAAAGCATTTGAAAATTAAAAACAAGATCGACTCGATCATCGTGCAAATCGTAGTCACATGGCAATAGGTCTCCTCTTAAATTTTGTTAGGGGTGGCAGTCATGCCACCGTACCTAATCCATACCTAATCACCCACCAATAATATTTTTCCATATCATCTCATATCTATCTAATACGTAACCATAGATTTTTAGTGGCAACCATGCATAACCCATACCTCATATAATTTATAGACGTTCAACGGCTAGTAGATGCAAGCCCCGCTCCCACACCAATTCAGTGTCTTATACCGATTTCATTCATCACCAAACCATACCGAGGAGGTGGCATTGGTGTTACCGATCGGTTTGCCTCATACCGATCCCCACCCCGATACCATTGCCAGTCCCCTTAGAATCGGTCAAATTTGTTATAAGTGCATTATTCTACACCAATAATAAATTATTATTCTATGACTTGGGAAATTAAATGCAGAAAACAACCATTGATTGACCTATTATGAAGTCTTAAAATCAATTGCAACATGACATTGTGATTCAATGGTTAAAAATTACTACAAAAATATTGCAACTATATGTAAAGAGACTAATCAACACTTGTTTGTGGATTGCTCGACAGTTTGGAATATGGTATCGAGGTGGTGGGTATTGATAATCATCCAACATCCATTCACAATTTAATCTTTCGGAGTGAATCTCAACCACCCGAATTAGTAGTTTAAAGGTATATGTTGGACGTGGTTATTATGGTTATTTGGAAATATCAAAATGTGTATGCTTTGATCACAATCCTCCTAGAAAAGACATGCATGCTTGAGGAAGAAATTAAAGTATTGTCTCACTCTTGGATCGTTCATAGCTTTAAGAAGTTGACTCCACTTTATACAGATTGGATCTTTGATCCAAAAGATGCTCGTATGTTTTCCATGTAAATCACCTTTGTTCTAAGTGTCTTGCTAGAGTGTGTTAATAATTTACCGTTTTAAAAGGAAAAAAGAAAAGAAAATTCTCTTCCTTTTATTGTGTGGCTTACAATTTTACTTGTGTCTTTCACTTTCTCTAGACTTTACTAATATTAATTAATCAGTTAATTTGTTATTAGAGAACTTAAATTTCACACCGCTTTGTGTTACAATAATATGACATTAATAACATAACTACTACGAGAGAGAACATAGTTGACTTCTTAGATATCGAAAAGGTCCAAAGGAGAAACTAATGGAGACGACCATTTTTTTATAAAACTGCCGACTACTACGGTACTACTCATTAAAAACAAAGAAAAATATTCCAAAATTCGAAAATTTCAACTTCGCCATCAAACTTTCAGTAGTCTACATCTTTGTACTCAAAGTCTCAAACTATTTAAAAAAAGAAGGACTAATAACCTATTAAAATACTATACTTGTCAAGAATGACAGTTCTGCGTAGCGAACTAAAAAAATAACTCTTTTAAACATTAATGTTGACATTTTTGTCTTTCTTTAAGTATTATGACCATTTTACACTTCGAAAAATATTTCAAAAAAAAGAAAGAAATTCGAAAAAAAAATTCAGAAATTTCGAAAAAAAAGTATTTCGAAAAAAAAATTCAAAAAAAAAATTTGGAAAAAAAATTTCGAAAAAAAAAATATTTCGAAAAAAAATTAAAATGGGTAAAATGGTCATAATATTTAAAGAAAAACAAAAATGTCAACATTAATGTCTAAAAGAGTTTTTTTTTAGTTCGTTACGCAGAACTACCATTCTTGACAAGTATAGTGTTTTAAAAACATACGAGTATTGTTTAGCATGTTTTCCTGTGGTCTTTATCCCTTGACAGCTAAGCCACACTTTATTTTATATCGAAGAGGTAAACTGAAATAACATATAAATTGGAAGGGCACAAAAGATCAAAATACCAAGAGATACATGAAAGATCGACTTGCATACAAATAAATACGTGTATGAATATAAGTACCGAAAGTTTTTCAAAACTTAAGACTTACAGCTAGTTTTGCAAAATATAACCTAAGCCGTAATTAACCCGCTTAACATAACTTTGCTTCGTGCTTTAACATGGACTAGCGTTGGAATTACAATTAGCAAAGTATGTTACTACATATGGAAATATGTGAAGTATATAGAATGCACACCCGAAGTACTACGAAGTATAAAATAAAATGTGTACTCGATATATATGGCAATGTGATCGAACACATTTAGCCACCTTTGCAATGAGCTTGTTTTAACCAACAAGTAAACTTGGACTTATCTTAAAAGCTAGATCATTATTAAACAAGTGATAGAAGCTCAAGGGCCAAAATTAACACATTTTATAAAATAAGAAGGTTATCGTTTCACACATAAATAACACACTTTTGCCACTCTTTAAGCTTCGCATATTATATCTATTCAAAGTCAAACATATTACGTGTTACCAATAACTTCCTTTTAATAACTTCCTTTTAAAAGTATAAAACCAAGTCCTCTCTACCCTTTGACATCATTAAATTCGTAACCAATATTCACCGGAAAAGCTCCATATATAGTTTCACATAAGTTGACAATCCTTCATTCATTTCTAAATATTTTCTGAAGTAGCATTTCTCATATTCTTCGTTCGTAAATGAGTAATCTTGATGATGTCGAAGTTCCTTCCTTTTTCGTGTGCCCGATTTCACTAGAGATCATGAAAGATCCTGTGACACTTTCCACAGGGATCACATATGATCGCCATAGCATTGAAAAATGGTTGTTTTCTCTAAACAATGATGTTTGTCCCGTAACAAAGCAAGTTGTTTGTGATATCGAGCTTACACCAAACCACACCCTTCGTAGATTAATCCAATCTTGGTGCACGATTAACGCCTCATCTAACGTCGAAAGGCCACCAACACCACGAGTTCCAATCTCCAAAACCGAGATACTTAAGCTTCTGAAAGATACAAAGTATCCTCAACTTCAAATGAAAAGCTTACAAAAATTAAAAACAATTGTTATGGAGAACGAAACAAACAAACGATTGATGGAATCAGTTGGAGCAGCTGATTACTTAGCATCCATTATAAACGCGGGTGAAGTCAGCGTAGCCAATGAAGCGTTGACCATTCTTTATCATCTCAAGCTTTCACAAACGGGCCTTAAATCTATATTTGGAAAATCAACAGATTTCGTGGAAGCATTGACGCGCGTGATGCAAAGCGCCACCAGTTACGAGTCACGTACTTATGCAGCCATGTTACTAAAATCAATGTTTGAAGTGGCTGAGCCCATGCAAGTAACTTCCCTAAACCCTAGTTTCTTCATGCAAGTCTCACAAATCTTGAAGGATCAAATTTCCCTAAAAGCCACCAAAGCAACACTTAAGCTACTCATAAGTGTGTGTCCGTGGGGCCGAAACCGGATAAAAGCAGCCGAGGCAGGATTAGTTTCGGTATTGATTGATACCCTTTTAGATACAAAAGAAAAAAGGGTATTCGAAATGATTATTGTAGTTTTGTACCAACTTAGTCAATGTGCGGAAGGACGAGGGGAGATATTGAAACATAGCGGTGGTTTAGCCGTGGTTTCTAAGAAGATATTTCGTGTGTCGTCTGTGGCAAGTGAAAGGGCCGTGAGGATATTGTATAACGTCGCGAGGTATTCCGGTAACCGAAGTGTTTTGCAAGAGATGTTGGAGTTAGGGGTGGTTGGAAAGCTTTGTTTGGTGTTACAAGTTGATTGTGGTATCAAAATGAAGGAAAAAGCAATGGAGATATTGAAGATTCATTCTAGGGTTTGGAAGAATAGTTCTTGTATACCTTATAATTTGATTGCTTCATATCCAACATAGAAAGAATAGTTGATCATATTTTAGATGTTTGAAACCTCAAAAATAAGAATATTCAGATCTGGGAATGTCATGGATCTTGATCTTGGACATGAAGTCCAAGATTCATGACGTCCATTCTGAGTATTCTTATTTTGATACAATTTTTTTTATAAGAAGGAAAATATAGAAAACCTTCTTTGAATTTATCATTTGCCTGATAATGCACAAGTGTAATTAATGAGATTTTGATGAAATGGGCTAGACTTATTTGACGTATTCTTTTATTTTTAGTTTTTCTTCTCATCGGATTTTTTTCAGATCCCTTCTCGTACGAGTAATTATATTGAATCTGACAACTACTTTTTGTAATTAGGTAGGCAAACATATGACTACCCTGTGTGGGTATTATGGTATTGCCATGCTTTTAATTTGAGAAGAAAACCATTTCGTGATGAAACTGCCACGAATTGAAAAAAGAAAAGTGGAGACGAAAAATACAAGACAAATAAAGAGGAATGAATTGATGATAGTTACTAGTTTTACATTATGTGCACGCAAATGGAAAAGAAATTATACTACTTTATAATGCATTTAGGCCTTCTAAAATTAGAAGGCTTAAAATTTAGATTTTTAAAGTTACTTATTATGGAAAGACACACTCCCTCCCTTTCTCTTCTACACATAAAAACACACATAAAACACACACTCCCTCTCTCTTCTCTCTACCCTCGCCGGCCGCCCTCTTCTCCGGCAACCACCGCCGTCGTCCGGCCACCACCAGTGCCGGCAAATTTTTCGGCGAAATATTTTTCTTGCCGATTCGATAGATCGGTTAACCTACATCATTTCTGGAGATTTTGAGCCCTCGACTCCCACCACAGTGCCACCCACGCGTCACCACCACCGCTGTCACCACCATCTCATCACATCACCACCTAAAAACGATAAATCTGACCCTCGTAGTCATTTCTATGCAATGCACGCGCTGTGAGAACCCCTCACGCGTGGTACATCTTGAATATAAAGATTCGGGTACGGGTTATTTTGAGGTGAACGTATCACCACGGCCACCACCGTCGTCTTCCCCCCTTCTCTTATTTTTTTCCATCTCGTTGTGGTAAGTGGTCGCGTGACCGTCTCGTATTTATGTTTCATTTAAAAACCAGTAGTTACCGGGTACCTGCCGTCGCATTGCGCGGGTACCCTGCTAGTAACAAATCATGTGTACATGTCAAATTAACTTTTCTCCAAAAGTTTTTTATTTTAAAACGAAAATTTTGAAAAGAAAACTAAAAGAACCCAATTTCTTATACTAGTAATTTTCTACCACTCTCTTTTTTGGGTAAATGTGTAATTGCCTTTATTTTTTTACTTCTCTCCAAATAAAACCTTAAAAATGTAAAAGTTGATATATATACTATGATCTTGATCGAGCTCATGACAATATAAGTAATTGAGCATGTGATGAGAAACGAAAGTTAAAACAATTGTTGATGTATTCACAATTTATCTCACCGCCTTTATGTAATTACAATTTTTCAGGCAAATATATCTCATATATTTCTCAACGGGTTTTGGCTCAGTTGGTAATCACGGAAGAGATTTTGTGGATAAATGGTCACGGGTTCGAGTTTAGGCTCGTGCTCAGTCCCGTTAGTGTCTTATTCAGCAAGAAGAGTTGCTGAAGCAATTTTTTATGAGGTGAACAATGACTGATACCAAAAAGTATCCAAGATCAGGGTGTTCCCGACAATTCACACCATTTGTGGATTTCATATATCCATACTAGTTGTTACGTGTGACTGCATGCGCTAATGAAAATGATGCCGTCTTGGAGCAACTTTACATAAAACAATCCATGTCGGGTACGTGCACTGTCACGTACGCAAAATTGCATCACCCACCAAATAAATTTGAATTTGAATATAGTTGTTATTTATTCTTAACTTTGACTAAGAATTGGCATTATTATTCATATTAAATTATTTGATTTGTTAATTGTTAGGTTATGTAATCAAAAGTAAAACAATATGAGTAGTTGAATGTAGCATTCAAGTGGGAACAAAATTAAACATATATGTGAAAAAATAATGATGATATTCAAAATGCTTGTGTTACCACTTATAAAGATGATTAGATAGAAACACTTATAAAAGTATCAACAATATGCCAATATATGTCCTCTTGTTGACTTCACATGCAACTTATCATAACACCTTTTTTTGAAAAAATATAAGATGTCAATTTTTTAGAATCCTTATATCACACCCGTCTCACAAATGTATTCAATAAAACTAGAACCCACAATCTTTTAAGTACCTCGTCACACTTACATATCATTAAACCAAAAGTCTTACATCTTATTATAAGACGTATATTTACAAATTTTATCACTGGTGTCTAAATTAAACTTGCTTTGCTCTATTTTATTTCTAAAGATGTACTTTTAACTTTTGATGTGTTTGTAAAGAGATCATATCATCCTTCATCTGAATATTTATTATACACATCTCCTGTATTACAGCTTTGATAATTTGTAATACTATAACTAAACTTGGCAATAAAATATATTGGATACTAATAGTAGAAGCAGTGTAGCAAAAAAAGTCTACAACGATGATTAATCGCTGCCTAGATGCTAATCGGTCACCAGCCTTTTTGATTTGTGAAAATCGGTCAAACAAATTAGTTAACGATGGTAAAACTTATTGGAAACCAACAAAGCTTATCAGAAATACCATAAACATGACTGAAAGTTGTTTTAATCACTTATAGTCGATGTTTATATTTATTACAAGTTGTTAGTGTAACTCAAATCTTACCGTAAATACCTAAAACTCACAAAAAATACCCAAAGCTCGTTGAAAATACAAAAAAATCCCGAAAATGCCAATCCAATTAATCCTGCTTAGAACGATTACAAGATAAAAAGAGATCGACCGACCGACTACCTATTCACGGTTTTGCAACCTTGAGTAGAAGTATCAAAATACATTAAAAAAAACACCCTATTGTTAATGGATTATGACATTTTTTTAAGGCAGTGATACCCTTTTAGACAAAGTGGTCAACTTTTCATGTCTACTAATATTACGTAATTATATAATACTAATTTAATTTCAAATGTAGGAGCCATAGATGGTCCATCTTAAAGTCACTTTCTTGGTTGTCGGTCACTGATTAATGGGTCTAGACAGGCGTTGAGAATGGGTCCGATTAAGACCAAGCCAATTGGCACAATTAAAACTGGATTTTAGGACTCGGTTATAAGATTAAAATAAACATGAAAACACCCAACTTTAAGGATTTGAAACCAAGTAAATTCAAAGTTAGGAAAGTTCACCTGAAGTGAAATCAAGGGTGTTTAAAATCATACATTTTTAAGTCCTGGGTAAATATTTTCTAGTGTGCGAGTATGATAAACACTGAATTTGATTATCCGGTCTCATTCTGCACGTAGATCCAGAGCATCTAGATACATTGACCATTTAACAAGTTATCTGTCCAAAGCCAGAGAGTTGTTAGCATGGCAGCATGCATGTGGTTATCATCTATAGATGACGAGGTTAAAGTCTTTAACCTGGCAGTATGTTAGTGGCTATTTTTTTGGCTTAAAAGCATATGAACTTTATAAGCTTATAAGTCCGAAAAAACGAGCTTATCAAAATTATAATAAGCTGAGACAAACACCCCTTTAGCTACTATTTAGGTGCATGAATAATATGTTTTTTTTTTTCTTAAAAATATTCATATCCAAAATCAATCGTAGGCAAAAAAATATATATATATGTTGTTATTTGACCAAATGAAACGGGTTATCGGCCATGCAATACATTAAATGCAAGTCTAAATATAAGTATGGTCTGTCTTGAAACTATTGGAGAAAATAAAGTTTAGTTTCCCATCCGAAAATAATATAACACTCTTACACAATTTGAATCTACAAGTAAACATCTTATGTGTCCTAAATTGATTGTAAAAAAAGGAAATGTTTAATACCGAACATTCGGGTTGTGCAATAACTCGACAAGAGCAGCAACAACTCCTTTTCCTTCGGCATAAACATCCATCTTTGGATCTTCGATCTTCCTTTTCAATAATCTGCCTGCTTCCCCTCTTAGTTTGTGCAAAATCAACCCAAAATAAATCTTTTGTGAGCAATAATTCAAGAAATCAAAAAATAATGGCACCTATGCTTATTACTTATAAATGTGTCAATTAACGTTAGTGCTTTAAAATCAATTTCATAACCTGTCAAATGGCTCAATTCGAGTTGTGATTTCCCTCATGGGTCAAACAAGAAAAATTAGTAAAAAAGAAATACGGATCAAATGAGTCAACAACAATTTCAATAATTAAGGTATTCATGTACCAGTAAAACGCACACCAATAATAATTGATAAATTTCCAAGTCAATTTTCTTGTGTAATGTTCATCATGTACATATACTATACAACCTAATAGAAAAGCTATAACCTAATTGGGACCTAATTTTTGCCCCGTATAACCTAAACATATTATCTATAAAACCCTGAAACGAAATCAGTAAGATCGACAAACTTATAGTCAATCTAAGTTTCATTTAACATTAGGGTTTAAATTCATCAAATACCCTTTTCCAAATCATAGTTTATAGTTTATACAAGGTGACTTATTCCAAACCCTAGAATGCATCTTCAATATCTCCCTTGCTTTTTCCTTCATTTTAATGCCACAATCAACTTGTAACACCAACACCAGTTTTTCAACCACTCTTAATTCCAACATTTCTTGCACAACCTTCGTGTTACCCGAAAACACTGCGACCGAATATAATATCTTAACCGCCCTTTCACTTGTTATCGTTGACACACGAAATATCTTCTTAGAAACCACAGCTAAACCACCACTATGTTTCAATAGCTCATATCGCCCTTCTGCTGATTGACAAAGTTGGTCCAGAACTATCATGATCATTTCCGATACCCTTTTTTCAGTTGTATCCAAAAGGGTGTCAATTAAAACCGGAACTGCTCCTGCCTCAGCTGCTTTCATCCGGTTTCGGCCCCATGGACACACACTTATGAGTAGCTTTAGTGTTGCTTTTGTGGCTTTTAAGGAAATTTGATCCTTCATGATTTGTGTGAGTTGCATGAAGAAATTAGGGTTTAGTGAGGTCACTTGCATAGGCTCAGCTACTTCAAACATTGATTTTAGCAACATGACTGCATAAGTACGTGACTCATAACTCGCGGTACATTGCATAACACGCGTCAATGTTTCCACAAAATCTGTCGTCTTTCCGAATAAAGATTTAAGACCCGTTTGCGAAAGCTTGAGATGGTATAGAATGGTCAACGCTTCATCGGCTTCGTTGACTTCACCGGCTTGTGATGAAGATTTCGTATTAGTTATGATGGATGTTAAGTAATTAGCTGCTCCAACTGATTCCATCAACCGCTTGTTCTTTTCGTTCTCCATAACGATTGTTTTCAATCTTTGTAAACTTTTCATTTGAAGTTGAGGAGACTTCGAATCTTTGAGAAGTTTGGAAATTTCGGTTTTGGAGATTGGAGGTCGTGGCGTTGGAAATCTTTCGACTCCAGATGAGGCGTTAATTGTGCACCAAGATTGGATTAATCGGCGAAGAGTATGGTTTGGCGTGAGCTCGATATCAGTAACAACTTGTTTGGTCATGGGACAAACTTCATTCTTTTGAGTAAACAACCATTTCTCTATGATATCACGATCATATGTGATCCCGGTGGAGAGTGTTACAGGATCTTTCATGATCTCTAGAGAAATTGGGCATAAGAAAAATCTAGGAACCTCGACTTCATTTTGAAGATCAGCCATTTTTATCAACAATTTAGACAAAAAGATTGTTAAGCTGAGAGGTTTTTTCTGGTGAGAATTTGTTATGAATGATTGAGTTATGAGTATTATGATTTGGTGTTATATATATGAGTTGTCAAATGAAATTAGTATTCAAAATGATAATGCCAAAACACGTGAAAACTTTGACTTTTCAAAGGGTAAGATAATTTCCATTTGGTCATATATGTATGCTGGATAATCCAAGCTAGTGTGTGTGCAAATTGTGTCCATTGAGTGGGCAAGCACTACGAAATTAAAAAACAATTTCTTTCTTAATTAAGAAATAACATGTGCACTTTTGACCTTAGTGGTTTTAGCTTGTCTTTTTAAGAAATGAAGTTATGGTCAGATTCCTTAACGTGAGTTAATTAGGTTCTATTTTGTGCCTACGATAGATTATGTGAAAAGAACCTTTTTTGTTTCCATTCTTTTAGTGGACAAACAAACTCAAACATTATTATCCACGTATAAGGAAATGTTGATTACTTAATTGTAAACCTTTAAGTATGTTTGTATCCAAATCAATCCACAAATTTTTGCATAATTATAGGAAGAACCAGCAATATTAACCTATAAACTTTAGAATTAATTAATTTTAGAGTTTGCCTAATGAGTGACCCGGGAGCACTTATTAAAATACAATGTTATCCTTAATTTAATGAACATCAAATTTTCTTGTAATTAATCGTATACTACAATGTTCCGATGGTACTTGTTAAACAAACTCTTAATTTTATGAGATGTAGAAATTAGGGTATTTCAAATTAGATACAAAGGCTTGATAACAGGATTTTGCATTAACATTAGATGTCTCTGCAATATGGATTATAAGATTAAGTGTTTATAAGGAGTTTTCTTTAACTCCAATGCAAGGTTTTCTACAAATGTTTTTACAAGCTTTTTAGCATAGAGGGAAAAAACTTTTTTCGAAATAACTTGGTATTCTTCATGTCATTGTAGTAAAATAACACTGCTAACTTCAAACCTCACAAACATCAACTTTGGGGCCAGCCCGCATCGAGCGCTTATTTTTTCATCGCAAATGTTCTTGTAGGGCTGGTAAAGGGAAGACTTGAAAAAATAGTTTATGGGTTATATCCCAACTCCCTCCAGTTAGCAGAAAACAATTGGACATTGCTTGTGTTGGTCCACGAGGAAGGATCAGTTGATACCAAAAGATGTACGTAGCTAAGGTTTCTCCGCCGATTTAAACCCTTTGAAAAAACTACTCACTTTGCAAAATGCTTCTGCATTTTAAGATAGAATTGCAGACATGTTTTTGTTAATTAACAACCACTACAAGAAAAAAGGCTTTTGGTGACAACACGATTATGGTCACTAATAGTAGATATTTGGTCACTAAGCTGAATTAGTGACCATATCTAAGTGGTCACTCGTCGTCACTAAAAGTCGGTCACAAAAAGTAATAGTGATAACATTTGAATATGGTCATTAAATAGTGACCAAAAGTATGTTGTCACTTTCATTTGTGACGACTAATTCTTAGTCACTAAATGTAAAAGTGGTCACTGAGTTTGGTCACTAAAGGTAAAAGTGGTCACTCTTTTAGATGAAGTGACCAACGATGTGGTCAGTGAGTTTATCTAGTCACTAAAAGCCCTTTTTCTTGTAGTGAACGAATAAAAAACGAAGTGAATTGGCAAAATTAAAAAGTCACTGATAGGTTGAGGATTGTGAATTCTATCATTTAAAATGGTTACTCACACACTATTTAAATCTCAATCTCGTAGCTTTTGTCTCATATATATGAATCTTTTAACCTTCAACATTATGTCAAACGAAACTTTTGAGACATATCGGTATACTGCTGCAAATAAATCAAGTTTTTATCAAGCAACTCGAGCTCGAGCTTTTCGAGATTTCATGTACATATATATTTTTGTCATACATATTTATATAAACAACATAAAAACTAACGTGAATATTGGTATAATAATTAGATATTTGTTGTAGGATGACTATAAACCATCACTACAAGAGAAAGTGCCTTTAGTGACCAATTATTTTGTGACCACTCATGCTTTGGTCTCTATTATCACAGTTTAGTCACCAATATAATTGTCGTCACTGCATTTTCGTCATTGCCAAAGAATTAGTGACCGTTACAAAATGTGGTCACTAAGTTGTCATAATGACAAGTATTAGTGACGACAATAAGGGTCACATAGTCCCTAAAACCGTAAATCTAACATTTTTCAGTGAAATAGTAAGTTACCAAAAGTGGTGGTCACTGTCGAAAAGGTATTTTAAGTTTAAAGAAAAAAAGTAGTGGTCACTGGGTTTCTAAGTTGGAGACCAAGGTTGGTGGTCACTGATTTATAAAATATTGAGACGAGAATCAGTGGTCACATAAACCTTAACCCCGAAATTTTAAAGACCAAATATTAGTGGTCACTAGGTTTTGTAATTAGAGACAAAGGTTGGTGGTCACTGATTTATAAAATATTGAGACGAAAAACAGTGGTCACATAAACCCTAACCCCTAAACTTTAACCCTAACCCTTAAATTTTAAAGACTAAATATTAGTGGTCACTAGGTTTTCAAATTAGAGACCAAGGTTGGTGGTCACTGAGTTATAAAATATTGAGACAAAAAACAGTGGTCACATAAACCCCAACCCCTAAATTTTAAAGACCAAATATTAGTGGTCACTAGCTTTTCAAATTAGAGACCAAGGTTGGTGGTCACAGAGTTATAAAATATTGAGACAAAAAACAGTGGTCACATAAACCCCAACCCCTAATTTTTAAAGACCAAAATAGTGGTCACTAGCTTTTCAAATTAGAGACCAAGGTTGTTGGTCACTGATTTATAAAATATTGAGACGAAAAACAGTGGACATGCAGATATTATTTATTTTCGTGTCTCATCTGCAATATCATGTTTGCGAGAGAAGAAGTGAATTTGAACTCTTTTTATTATTTAATTAGTTATATAGTAACTCGCAACCACAATATAGTAGAGTATGATCAAATTCGAATGTGAATAATCTCATATAATGCACATGTTACTTTTTTTTTTTTACTTTTCTGCAACTATGCAACTAGTTCAGATCATTATTATTTTCTCTGACTCAAAGTTTATCGCATTTGTAGGGTGACTAAAAGTTCGGATAGATGCAAGGGCGAGTTGGATGCAAGGACTGTTTGGTACTAAGTTGGATACAAGGGTTGTTTGGTACCGAGTATTTTTCAATTGTCATTATTGAGGGTGGATATGATTCAAGACACGATGTTAAACACTTGAACGTTACATTTTTCTCTTTTGTGGTTATCTTTGTTTCATTTGATTAGCGAGATACAAAAAATTATATGTTTAAAGAATCTTTATGTTATGCAATCATAAGTGATATTTGATATCTTTGTTATTAAAATCCGTAGGTTTCAATTTTAATGCAGGTATATATTTTGTGAAATTGCTAAATCGTTTTGTAAATATGTTTGAATAAGTGACCACCTTTTTGCTTTTAAGAGTGACCGCTAGTTGGTCTCTAAATTATATACGAAGTGAGCACACACAAGTTCACTGATGGGTGTTAACAGTGAGTTAACGGGTCCATTATCTTTAATAAATCAGTGACCAGTTTCATGACCATCATTATCGGTCACTATCTTTCAATTCAGTGACCACCTTCACCTCTTAGTGACCAAAATTAGAGACTGAATATATCGTCACAAATATAGTGACCACCGTATTATGGTCATTGGTTAGAGACGGATTTTTATTTTTGGTCTCTAATAAAAATAGTGACGGAGCTATAGTGACGAAAAGTGACCACCCAGGATTCGGTCACTAAACAGTGTTAATGACGAATTTTATACTAATAGTGACCATATTCCTTTTGTCACTAAATCCAGTTTTTCTTTTAGTGCATAATGCTCCCAAATGTTTTGTATAAGTTTTTTGCTCTTGAGTTTCAAGCTTTTCGAGCCGAGCTCAAGCCTTACTCAAGTCAAGCTCAAGCCTGGATTATTGAGGCTCGTCGAGCTATTGAGCCAAGCTCAACAATATCTTAAAAAAAAATTTCCTGTCAAGCTCGATCTCGACTTGACTCAGTTACAGCCCTATTGGTATATCCTTAGCCTAGCCAAAAATCCTTTAGTTATCAAGCTAGAAAAACACAAAGTATCCTTAGCCCAAAACATTGAACTAGCTAGGATTGTAATCAAGTTGAGCTCAAGCTTGACAGGGCTTGAGCTTGGCGCGCTTGAGCTTGACTGGGCCTTAGCATAAAACACTGATATGTGTGTGTTATTTTAAGTAATTGCCAAAAATGAGTAATTATTCAGGTTTTTTGCGTTTATTAGGTTGTAGGCTAACATGAGATCCATATTGCACTCTTTAAGTTCCATGTGCCTACTTGCGACTTAATTGATTTTATAATTTTTATTAGATCATTTTTGTATGATTATTTCCATGTCGAGCATTAATTATCATGTTATCCAACTGGACCACCTACAAGCAATAAGTAATTGGTCAAGATGTAAGAGTCTCATAACTCATGCCATACATGCATCTCATCTTTTTCCTTTTATAACATATTATTCTATTGATCAAGCATATAAAGAAATAAGAAAGGTTGACATAGCAGGATATAATTAAATAAAGATATGCCAAGTATTAAGTGATTTGGTTCATGCACATGTGGCTCATTGTGTGCCAATAAATCCTTTGACCTTTACAAAAGTTTTTAAAGCACCAATAGAAATCTATCAGTCAAGATGGGGTTACCCACAAATGTTGTCGATGGTGATAAAAAAAAAAAAAAAAAAAAAAAAAAAAAAAAAAAAAGACTGCTACTGGTATATTCCTTTTTTCCTCACATCTGAACATTAAAATTCTTTTATGTAATATTATCTTGGCGGTAGTGTAAACACCAAATGGACGAACGAGGTTTTTCTTTTTCAAGCTAGTTACTTAAATGTTACTAGTACAAGTTTTTAACTTAAATATATACAGTTTATCTAGGATATTTCTCCAACCTTTTTTATGGTGAAAGGCCAATAAATCCTTTTTTTTATCGCTCGGCCACACCCTCACAAAGTTTATTTCAAGAGGCAAACTTGAACCTCAAACTTCATATAAAAATATTAAAACGTCTGACTATAAGTTCATTTTGGTGATCGTATATATGCTACATAACAGTAATATAATGCTACACAAATAATTCCATATATTATTGGGCATGAATGATGTATTGGTAGGTGAGTTAACGTTTATAGCAAATAACTTGATATAAATTAGGGCTAATCGCTGTAAAAAAAAAACAGATCAAATCGGTAAAAACCAGACTTTGCCGAATCCGAGTCGGCCAAAGCATCAGACCGAAATGTGTTCGGTCCGGTTCGGTTGAGGATGCACGGTCTGACAAAGATTATTTTGTGCTTTTAGATTACCAATTTGAGAAATAACAGAAATGTGACCATTTGGTAAGTTTATAAGTTGCTGATACTCTAGAACCCTCAAGTCTATCAAATCATTGGTTACATGTGTCATATGATTTGTGCACCCTGTATCCAATATCCAAATGACACCATTTATGCTAGAAAAGCGGTATATACCTGCCACAAAGTGGTGATCCAACTCCTCATCTGAATCTCCCCCTTTGCTATCATTTTGAGCATTGAAGTGAGGAAGGTTTTTCATCAACTGCTCAAATTGTTTTCAAGTGAAGATCACATTCCAAGATTCAACAGTTGCTGCAATTTTCTTCACTGGTCCATGTGCAGGCTTGGCTTTAGCTTTAGCTTTATGCTGATTCTGTTTAGACTTGTAATGCCATGCATGATACCCTACTTTTTCCCAACATTTATCTACAGGGTGCCACTTGTAACCACATATTGAGCAATTTTCTTTATTCTCAGCCTTGCTGAAGTAGTGCACAAGCAGATTCAACACTAGGTTGTGGAGACATGAGCAACAATTGCTAGTTTCATAAGTCAGAATGAAGTGGGACAGTGTAGCACAAGAATTTTGGAGGAGGAATTGTAAGGAGGGGGTTTAATGCTTAAAAGTTTTAAGGATTGTAAAACTGCTATTTAGAATGTCAGGGGCTTGGTTAAAAATTCAAGGCAGAAGGAAGTAAATAATTTCATCTTGAATGAGAAGCTAAGTGTTTGTGCAGTCATTAAATCTAACCTTAAAGATGAAAAGTTTGCTAATGTTTGTGATAAGATTTTTGGGTATTGGCAATGGGTTAGTAATTCAAAGTTTAGCCTTAAAGGCTGCAGAATCATTATTGGATGGGATCACAATGTGATGAGAGTTATGATGGTTCATTATTCTAGCCAAGCAATGCTCCTTCTAATTGAAGATTCTACTGTATTGTTATATATGCCAGCAAAAATGGAATGGAAAGGAGAAAGTTATGGAGAGATCTTAGAAGCCATCACCAATTTGTTAGTAGTCATAGATGGTGCATTATGAGATACTTCAATGTACCACTTAAGAATGACGAACATAGTGAGGGTATGTCTTGTTCAAGTGCTGAAATGATTGAATTCTAGGATTGTATTGCTGATATTGAAGTAGAAGATTTGCATAAGACTGGGTTCCATTTCTCTTGGACAAAAAACCTATTGAATTCCTCTACAAGCATTATAAAGAAGTTGGATACGGTCATCGTGAATGAAAATTTTATGGCTGATTATCCATAATCTTATGCTAATTTTTTGCCATTTCTGGTTTCTGATCATAAAGCTGTTTTGGTTTTTCCTAAATGCTTATCCAAAAGAAGAAGTCATTCAGATTACCCAATTTTATAGCAGATAAAGATGAGTTTCTCTTTTTGGTTCAGAAAGAATGGCAAAAGGATTATGTGGGATGTGAAATGTGCAGATTGGTCAAAAAGCTAAAAAGTTCGAAATACCATTTGAATAATCTTAGTTGGAAGAATGCGAATGTATTTGAAATGGTGACTGATATGAAAAGAAAATTAAAAGAAGTGCAGACAAAACTTGAAACTGATCCTCTGAAAACAAAACTAAGAAAGGAAGCCAGTTTTACCTTAAATGCCTATAATGATGTTGTCTTTGATGAAGAAAATCTTTTATTTCAGTAAGCAAAAGTGGAGTGGCTTATTGAAGGAGACAAGTATACTGCATACTTTCATCATGTCATTAAAGGAAGGAAGCACAGATGTAACATTGTTTGTGTGAAGGATGAGCAGGGGATTATGTATTAGGGTAAAGAGGTTCCTGGTCAGTTTTTCAATCACTTCCAAAAGTTTCTTGGCAACAGGAGGGATACCCAACCAATCGGTAATATTGATGATTTGTTTCCTGACAAAGTATATCAAACTGAAGCTGAATTAATGTGTAGAAGTATTACAGAGGCAGAGATTATAGAATCTCTTATGAGTATTAATGATAACAAGGATCCAGGCCTTGATGGTTATACTACCAAATTCTTCAAGAAGGCTTGGTGTATTATGCGTAAGGATGTGTGTGAGGCCAGAAAAGAGTTCTTCCAAACAAGTAAGATGCTTGGTGAGGTAAACTTTACTCTCATCTCTTTTATACCCAAGGTAAAAGACCTTGCTAAAGTCTTTGATTATAGACCCATTGCATGTTGCAATGTGGTCTATAAGATCATAAGTAAGATTTTAACAAATAGGTTGAAGAATATTCTTTCTAGAATTATTCCTTAAAACCAAAGTGCATTTATACCAGGGAGGAGTGTTACTGATAATATCCTCTTAACTCAAGAGTTGTTAAAAGGGTATGATTGTAAAGAATAGAAAAAGGAGATGTGCTTTAAAGATTGATATCATGAAAGCATATGATACAGTAAGTTGGGATTCTTTAGAAATAGTGTTAAGGGGTTTTGGTTTTCCTAAGAAATTCATAATATAGGTCATGAGATGTGTTACTTCTGCTTCATTTTCTATGGTTGTTAAAGGAGAAAGGTCTGGTTAGTGTAAGGGTGGGAGAGGGCTGAGACAATGAGACCATATCTCTCAATATCTGTTTACAATTGTGATGTAGGTATTTAATCTTCTATTGACAAGGAAATCAATCTAGGCAGTTTTCATATCATCGGGGTTGTAAACGATTTGAAAATTACCAATCTATGTTTTGTTGATGATGTACTAGTACTATGTTATGGAGATGTTGAGTCTGTTATTATCATTAAGGAAGTTTGGAAGAATTTAGTGATGTTTCTGGATTATATCATAACATAGGAAAAAGTACAATGTTTTATGAGAACGTGAGTGAAGACCTGCAAGATGAGATACTACAAATTGTTCCAATTACTGTGGGAAAACTTCCTGTGAGGTACTTGGTTGTTCCATTAGTCACTAAAAGGCTTAGCTTCAATGTTTCTAACGTTGTGTTCTCGAGTTCACTTATTAAAAGAAGAGAATAGAAGAGAAAGGAGAGAAGAGAAGTTACCTTCCTCCCAAAACCGAAGAGAAGATTTGATTCAACAAAAACAACTACAACGTCCTTCCACTTCTTTCCGGTTCTCTTCCTTTCTTCCCCATAAAAAATCTCAAGAACACAAAACTTCTCAATTTCTTTCCACTTCTCTTCCTTTCTCCTGTTTATGGATATCGAGAACCCAGCATAAGAGCCTGATTAATAGAGTCAAAAGAAAGATAAATGATTGGAAAAACAAATTCTTGTCATATGTTGGTAGAATGCAACTGATCTTTTAATTTCTATTCTAGCTGTTATGCAAACTATTCGGGTTTCAGTTTTCTTTATCTCTAAAATTGTAATTTAGGATATTGAAAAGCTATTTAAAAGTTTCTTATGAAGCCAAGGAGAAAAGGTGCAGGGTAAAGCAGTGATTGCTTGGAAAAATGTTTGTAAACCAAAGAAGTGTGAGGGTCTTGGTTTGAAGCCACTGGAACAGTGGAATACTACACTAATGGTAAAGCATTTATGGAATGTTGTAAGTAAGAAAAAATCTCTCTCGGTTAAATGGGTAAATGTGAATAGGCTTAAAGATTGGAGTATTTGGGATATACCAGTATATGAGAAAGCAAGCTGGAGATGAAGGAAGTTGTTATAGATCAGAGACATGGTTAGACCTCGTATATATGGTACAATTTGGGAAATGGGGAATCAACAATGGCATGGCATGACACATGGAGTGGCAATTTCTAATATTGTCTCAATAAGACAGATTTAATGCAAAATTTCTTAGCTCAACCAAAGTTGTTGAATTAATGGTGAATGGGCAGTTAAAGTTACCAAAAAAGTGGATTCAACAATATCCACATTTAAGTCAAGTAAGCAGCTTTAGACTTAACCCAAACAAGAAGATTGTGTGAAATGGCTAAGAAATGAGAAAAACCAAGTGAAATTTAGTGCCCACAGAGCATGGAAAGATTTGAGAATCCAAGAAGAGGAAGTATTATGGAGCAATGTAATCTGGTTCCCTAATTTAGTGCTAAGACATGCATTCATCTTGTGGTTGCTGATTCATGAAAGGTTACCCACTCGTGACATGATTTTGAAATGGTACCCTAACATAATTATGAATTGTGCTTTCTATGACAATGTTAATGATAGCCATGATCATTAGTTTTCAAGTGCCAATATTTTGATGAAATATGGAACAAAGCAAAAAAAATGTGCAAGATTAACACTAGCATTAATGAGTGGAAAGTGATCTTAGCAAAATTGGAAGTAATGCCAAACTGAAGGAATGTATGGATTATAGTAATAAAGCTAGTCTTTGCTGCTACTATATATTTATGGCAAGATAAAAACATAAGAATATTTCAGAATAAGAAGAGAAAGTGGGAAGTATAGTGGCAAACTATGGAAGACTCAATGGAGGTGAAAATTGCTAATTTGAAGGTTATAATGTCAAATGATGTGGGATGTGCATATCGGAAAAGGATGTTAAAAATAGTTGAAAGCCATAAGGTAGTTTCCTGCTTGGCATGGGTATTTCCAAATATTCATATGGCATTAAGCAAAGTGATGCATATGAGAAGAGTTGAGGTTAAAGTATCTGCAAATAAGACATATCATGTTTCAAAATCTCAAATGCAATAAATTTTGAGATTTGTAAGTTTACTTTAATAGAATCCTTATGCAATAAATATTGGAATGCTTGAATCCTTATGCTTTGAGTAGTTTAGCAGACTTGCAGTATGCCATGGTAAGGTAACTGTAAGTTATGTCTGAATTATCATTATATATAGGAGAATACCACTTTCAAAATGTAGGTTTCCTATTTAGAAGGGTAAGTAAACTTGGTGGGTAATACATGATGCAAGGAATAGAGAGATGTGAGAGATGAATCTTCTTGGTCCTAGAAATGTATTTGCCATTCGAGGTTTGGTTGGTGTTCACACTGAAGATATCAATACATCTGATGAGGCCTGATTCTTTATGATTTATGCCTTGCTAGTGAGGGTGTTAGCTGCTGGTATAGTATAGTTTATGAAGAGATGCAGGAAATGTACCAAGATATAAGTGTTTGTTTAGGGTTGAAATCAGGGTGCTATACTCTAAATGATGAAGCCTTTCTTTGATCTTATCATAGTTTCTTGTTTATGGATTGTGCTGATATCAATGAAGAGGAAATGTAGTAACAAGGGTATGGTATTGTTTAATTAAATGGTGAATATGGTCTACTGTCAGTATGCATTGTACTGATCTTGTATGTGCTTTGAATTCTTTGCTATTTTTATTCTGGAAGATTTGGGCATGTTCAAATCTTTCTTGTCATTTGATGTATAGTGCTGATAATAATATATATCCACCATTAAAAAAATGGTTTCATTCAAACCATTTAAAAACTGAAATAACCTCTGTTCCTCTTTCTGATTATGCAAAGTAGCCAAGAACACACTAACTTCTATAGTAATGTTAACAATTCTTGGCAGCTCGTTCATTGAACCCAACTATTCCGAAACACACTTCATATTAGTGTAATATTCACTTACAGACCTTACTAACTGAATTATATCATAACTTTGCCTATTTAACTTTTACTTGTGTGATCCAATACTTAAAGCAAATCTTGTTTCCAACTGATTCCATATAGCTTGAGCAGTTCCAACAAACATTATTGATTTTGCAATAGACTCAGAAACCGAACTCTAACCAGCTAATTACCATATTGTTACATGTATCTCACTATTCTTGGAACACTCAATCATCTAGAGAGCGAAGAACAGTACCTTTGATGAATCATAGCTTCTTTTTGGCTGACAGGGCAATCTCAACCGATCTCCTTCAAAAACGATAATTTTGAGCGCTAACCAACTTTTCTTGAACACATAGTGAACCATGTCTATCAGAAGGATGGAGAAATAATGGATTTTGAAAAAAAAAAAAAATTGAATCGGGTTAACGAAATCAGTTGAGGATGTAGAAGTGATAGCGGAATCTTGCAAAACCACAAAAGTTTTACAATCCTCCTAAGCAGTATACCTAATTGTTGTAGTGTAATATACGTAGGACATGGTGAATTGAATGTTCTCTAGGGGAATGGTATTGTGAAAGCCGAAGTGTATGTCGAGATAGGTCTAAAGGTGAGGGATGAGTCTTTTTGTATTTTTATAATTTTTTAGAAAGTAAATTAAAATCTCGGGGTTTGAATAGTAGGCGTTTTAACTAGTAACTAGTTAAAAAACTAAATAAATTAAAATTCAACTACGTGCGAGAAAAGTAAATTGGTGGTAACTCTTATGATAAGAAAATGTGTTTATTTAGATTTATTTACTCCCTAGTTATCTCTTATTGATTAATCGAATTGTCATGTCCTTGTTTTAATAGGAGCGTTGTAATCCTTATTATTAGTCATAGGAGGTGCCAAATGTCCTAACTCTATGAACGTATAAGTATCCTAGGATCTACAAGCCGCAACTCACGTAATAAATACAACGAGAAAAACCACTAGTGCACTCTATGGTTGCATTTAATAAGATGGATATGCTGGTTACATATAAGAATTAAGCCAGATTTCTTACCCTAACGCGATGCAACCAACTAAACAAGAGACGAAAATCAATAATTAATAACTCGGTATCATTAGATCTAAGCAAACACTAATAAATCTAGCCTAGCATGTTAAAGTGATTAAAAAAAACCACATAATCAAACAACACATAAACATATTGAATGATTAAAGATGGATTAATTAACTTCAATTAAACATGAGCCAAAGTGGCTGAAAAAGTTTCACAAAAGCTGTGAAATTCTTCTAGGGTTTTGTCTCTCCAAAGTGTTACACGAATAATGGAAAACATGCAATAATATATATAGTATTACAATTGTGACGGTGTCACTTTATGATTGTGACGCCGCCAGCTCACCGTCATTGGGGTTTCGTCTTTTGCAAGTTGTTGTTGTGACGTCGGTGCCTTGAGTCATTAACGCCGTCATGATGTGTCTTGACACCCTCTTTTATTAAAATATCTGAGCCATCATGTATAAGTTTTACTCAGAATTATGGTCTTCAAATACAAGTGATGTCGTCAGGTGTTAAGGTCTTCAAAGGTTCTGAGTCGTTGCTTGTAAAATTTCCATCAAATCATCACGTCCAAATGTAAGTGACGGTGTCGCGTGTGAGATGTGACGCCGTCTAGAGCCCTTTTCCAAACAGACTCGCGACTTTGTCGTTTTCTTCACTTTCTTGTCCATTTTAGCCCAAAACAAGTCGGTTTTCATCTTTTGTGTCCCAAGTACCTAAAATGTGAAAAAGAACGATTTAGGGTAGTAATTGATCACAAATGTACGAGTTTAGAGCTTAAATGACCCCCCATAAAAACGCATGTTTTAAATCCTTATCAAATATTGATGCACGCGGAAGGCGCGTTCGGGGTCAAGGAAACTTCCTTTTCTTCGAGCAAGTTTTTCAACCTCCTAGGCAGTAAACCTAATCGTTGTAGTGTATTATGGGGTAAGCCTCGGGGATTGATATAGTTCTATAGGGGAATAGAAATGCTAGTAAGAAATATATGACGAGAAGGTGGGGTTGAGGACGATTCTTTTTTTCTTTTTTTATCTTTTTTATGGTTTTTTAGAAAGCTAAGGTAAAATCTCGGGGCAATTGGTTTGGGGGTGGTACTTCTACCGATTACTCTAGTTTAACTAATTATCTAATTATCTAATTACTACGGATAGCTATGTCTAATTGAGGTGTGCTCGTATGATGATTAAAGATGTGTTCACTTAGATGCTATTACTCCATAGTTATCTTTTATTGGTTGGTTGAGTTGTCACGTCCTTTATCTTAACTCGTTGTATTCCTAAAGGTGGTAGGGTATGCGTAGTCCCTAGTTCTTTGAGGTTATCTCTCGTATATGACTCACGGAAGCCTAGTTGCACTGCTAAGCCAATTTCAATTAAGACAAGAAACAACCTAACAACAATCAATAACTAGGTTTCATAGATCTAAGCAAACACACAAGTAATTTAGCTAGACATGATAGACAAGCAAGCATACACACAATCAATCGAATATGGGGTAGACATAATGATAAATTGGATTAACAAACTTATTTTGATGTGTAAAATAGGGTATGGGACTCTGGAATACTGTCTAAGTCGGACTACAACTGAGTTAGGGTCAACTGGTGGTGGGTTGATTGGAAGTGGTTGATTTGTCTATACTCATGGATGGGACACCGTCAGCATCTGCTGATCAGTCTTGAGTGGCTTCGATCTTGACTTTGCCATTTTCTTCATGTTTTTGCTCCTTTTCGTCCAAATATGCTTCATTCCAGCATTTTGCTTTCAAAAGACATAAAAAGTAAAAAGGAACGAAATTAAGCAGTAACGGATATAAAATGTGTCGAAATAGGGCTTAAATGACCCCCTAAAAGCGTATGTTTTAAATCCTTATTAAATATCCATACACTTAGGATTTGCTTGTCCTCAAGCAAATGTGCTTTTATCCGATCAATCTACAAGTTAGGGGCATTTAACATTGGTTTAAAATAGTTTACAACATCCACAAGCTCTAAAATATTCAAAAAAAGCACGGGGAAATTATATACTAGCACCTCACATAAAGTGTTTGAATTCTCACATCTCTCGGGTGTATAAGTTGTATAACATGTATGGAAACGAAAAAATTAAACACTCTTTACCTGTCACAGCACAAAGATTACCATAGGCTTGAGAATAGATCAAACCTTCACCGCTTTGGCGTAAGCACCTAGGATAGACTATCAAAGAGGGCTTTTAAAAGGTTTTAACGTTAGGTGTAAGGGTAAGGAATACACGGTTTGGTTAGATATAGGGAATTTTTCTGGTGGTAAATCAATCATCTAAGTTAATCACATGTAAAATGTGGCGTTGCTAAGCCAAGACTCGACTCACTAACATTAACTCTTTTTGTATTTTTCTTGACTTAAACAAAAACAAAAGATAAAGGATAGAGGCGGGATGGTAGTTCGTATGTTTTCTTTCTTTCTTTTCTTATTATTATTATTATTTTTTTTTTTTCATTTTTCTCTTTTTTAAAATTTTTTTCGATTTTATTTCATACACTCTTGCCCTACCATCCACAAAATAATACATCATAACAAAGGGATTTATAGTTGCATCCCTATACTTGAACTTTTAAATATATAAAAACTAACTAATGACCCGAATTGCAAGGATCAAAACACGTGGAGTACTTAAACATTTACGTAGATATGGGGACTATAATTGATTTCTTCCCCATTACTCCATAATAAATATTACTAAACCATGAGTCCCAATCATCCCAAAACTGTATACACAAGATATGACTCGACTTAGCAATCATGTAATCAACTAGACAATTAACTAAATGTTTAACAAATAACAATAATGCACTAAAAATGAGTGCATACAAGGAAGGCTAAGACGATTTGGGTGTACATTTTAGGGTGGGTTGTTAACAATGTTCTTCATTAATATTCTGGAATCCACCAAAATATTACAAGAACGGCTAAAAGGATAGGCTCAGAGGGGTTAACTAGGGGTATCTTTTACTAAAAATGAGTACACAGCAAGGGTCTGGGGTAATTATTTGACCGATGTAGCCAATGTAATTATAATAAACAGGTTTAAAACAAGGGTTATCCTAATGCCTTTTATCATTTAGTTAATCCTAACTACACGAATGTAGTCCCACTAGCGATCTCGAAATGCATCACAAAACAAGTTCTATAATCTATATACTACTTGTACACTCATAAGCATTAAAAGTGAATGATTTTATCTTATATATCTAAAGACGAACCTCACATTTTTGGAGTGAAATTTGAGTGGAAGGGTTTTTGTGCTAGCTACATAATTCATATCCATGATATATTTTATTAAGGCTAAGGTTTTATTTGTAAATATCATAAAAAATTTAAATTTTGTGCTAAAATTACCATAACAAGTATTTCTTACGGTTTATTACACAATTACTAACATATATATATATACTAGACGAGTACCCGCGCCTAGCGGCAGCGATGTCTAGTTTTCTGCAAAGTTCCGACGACCCATAAGTTTCTTTCAACAAACTGTATTTGTAGCATTAGAGAATCGTTTTCGAATAACTACAATTCTGATGCGTGGTTGCATAGCAGCATAAATATATAGTTTTTAAAAAAATTATGTGAAGTCGATCTAAGTGTGTGAGTATATTTTCTAATAGGATTGTTTTAAGTTATTAAGATTTTTAGTAATAATAGATTCAAGCATTACAAAAAGCAACGGTATTATGTAGTTGGCAATATTATATTGTAGTTTAGAGGTATAGCCAACATGTGTGACCGCTTTTTCTTGTTTTGTCAGTAATTTAAGCAGTGATAACTATTTTTTTTTACATGTGTAACGTTTATCATTTGGTGTGTGGCTTTTAAAATTGTAACTTTGCAAATTGGATATCACCATATAAGATTATTTTGTACTATCAATTTGTATAGATATTTATGCATTGTTCAAAGCTATTTGTTTGAGGTACAAATAATTATCGCTAAAGATAACAATACTATTTATTTTTTGTGATTTTAATAAACTTACATAACATTATTGATACACTGGACAAAGGGCTATACAATATATATTAACTTTTAAACGACGATTCATATATGCTAGTCCCTTAAATGGTGCAAGAGCAATATTTTTTAAAATAACATTATACAAATGACAAATTACATGTGTCAAAGCAAAATAAACCAAAAACTACAATTACTTGGTCTCTCCTTTCAAAAAAATTATCACGGGTTCCACAACTACTTCATCATTTCTCATATAATTTTGTCAAATTTGAAACCCGATTTCACCCGGGTGATTCAACTGGTTGAACCGTTCCGATAAAAAAACAGGTCGATTTAAACCAAGTCAAACCGATAGGTTGGGTCGAAAAAATGTCAAATTAAACCGGGTCAGCCCGCCGGGTTTGAAGCGTCCCGGGTCAACCCGGTATCGGTTTCAACAGGTCAACCCGGTATCGGTTTCAACGGGTCAACCCGATATCGGTTTCAATTGGTTGTTTTTAATTTGATAGATGTGCTTTTAATTGGGTGTACAATGTGAATAAATTATTGTACTTTTAAGTAATGGGGTGTTTTAATATGAGTATTAATTATATTATTTATTTCTCTCTCCATTGACCATGTTTTCAACATTCAACTTTCAACATTTTTCACTTTTTCCACTTTGACCATTTTTCCATTTTATATAGTATAGATATAGATATATATATATATATATATACAAAATACCTCAATTGCCCTTTTAAAAAAATTGTTTATTTTTTCTATTAATTACATTAAAACCCTTATCTTTTGTTTAATTGCACTTTTGTCACTTTTGATCTCAACCTTTCATTTAATTTATCCAATGGCCCAGATTGGTTTATATGGTTCTGTAAAGTTCTGTACAAAATAATGGTTCTGCATTGAACGCTGCACTATATATATATATATATATATATATATATATATATATATATATATATATATATATATAGAGTTAGGATCAAATGAGAAGAAAAATTAAAATAAGAATGATAAGAAGAAACTACAACCACTCATTTCAGATGCATCTACAAAAATAGATGCATCTCCCCTTAAAATTCTCCCTCATATTTGAAATGTGTTGTTAGAAATCCTTCTTATTCTTCTCATTTTAGTTTTTCTTCTTACCGGATCCCTTCCCTATATATATATATATATATATATATATATATATATATATATATATATATATATATATATATATATATATATATATATATATATATATATATATATATATATATCAAGTGAGTGATTAGTTTCTAAGGTATCCTTTTTTCCCTCCCAACAATTTAATTGAACATTGTCCCCAATGTTCTTGAAAAGTACCAAAGTTATGATAATGGGAAAAATAAAAGAGATAGGAGAAACTAATACTCCCCTGATTTTCTCGGCATGGATGATAAAAATACGGTTAAATCCTCCTCCAAGAAGATTAGTTCAATGCTATGTTTCTCTTTCAATATGCACTTGAATCTTCTTGTCCAATATAAACTGTAAATTTCTAAAAAAAACAAACACAAAATCTCGCATAAAATCGGCGGTAATATATGTAATAAAAACTATCCTAAAAAGCGAATAAGATATAATGCTTGCAAAATAAATATTTAAAAAATCCTTGAATTTTAAAAAAAATTGTGGAAACTTTCAAAAATTAAGTTTGACAGAAAAAAAAATCTAGAAAACTGTTGCTACAGTGCTTGACGTCGTCAGGCTTTAAATCTGACGCCGTTAGGATTGACCTGACAGAATTTTAAGTTGCGTTTTCTGCAAAATTTCTGAAAGAATCTGTATTTTAAAACCTGTAATTTTCTGAAAAGCATACATTGTGACTCAATGCAAGTATTTGACTCAAACTAACACACAAACATGATAAAATATATGTTCATAATTTTCATGTTTGATTTTCTTTATATTAAACAAATGTGAACTTCCCAACACTTATCTTTTTTTTGTAAAATACATTTATATGTGATTAAGAACGAGGTTAAAAACAAAATAAAGTATTTTCACAAATTTATTCGAAACATGGAAAAACAATAAAGATGAAACGTATATTTGACACAAACAAATATAAATTAAAAACAAATAAGCAAATAATTAAAAACATTGGTTGCCTCCCAAGAAGCGCTTTTCTTTATTTACGATTTTTTTAGCTAGACTCAAAGTCATGACGTACTAGCCTATGTGAGTAAGCTCCTCATCGAGGACATATTTTGGATCAAAATTTTCTTTTAGTTTTCTATTAGTATGTTCGCTATGACTTTTCAAACTTCTCTCCATCAGAATCATATATTGTCATCTTTATGTGCCATGATCCATCTCATTCTTTTGGTGGCTTGTCTCAATTCCATTTCTTCTTTGAGCTCTCCTTCTTCCACCTATTCATCCCTAAGTTAATTGGCAAGGCTACTAGAAATTCAATCAATTTTCTAAATACTAAAGGGTCCTCAAATGGGTCCATCTCGGTATCCCTAGCCAATTGTTGTTCAATAGAGTGTGTATTATTTATAATTTCTTCTTCTAGATAGAATGGTCGTTGAGGTCCTATAAAATCTCCATTAATCCAAGGTTCATATCTCGATGGTCTCTTATCCAAAGCTATCCCATGAGGTGTTTGTTCCTCATCATTGTCATAAGCATGCTTCTTGACATCGTAGATCGACGTAGTGTATCCCTCTCCTACCATTATTTTGGACATCTTATAATCAATTATAGCACTAGCGGTAGCTAAGAATCCTCTTCTAACTAACAATGGGCATGTAGTGTCACTAGCCATATCAAGGACATGGAAATCCGCCAAAATAGTTAAATTCCCTCTATACACTATCATGTCCTTTAGTATCCCTATCAGATATGCTAAACTTCCATCCGCTAAACCAATTTTTGCTTTCGTTTCTTCTAACTTCCCTAATTTGAGACTTTTATAAAGGGGTAACGGGAGTAAGTTAATGCTTGATCCTAAGTCGGCTAATGTATCAAAAGCTTTGGAACCTCCAATGCTACAAGGTAGAACGAATAAGCCCGGATCATTTAACTTTTTAAGTAACTTGTTTTGAACAAAAGCGAATCCATTTTTACCCAACTTGAATCTTTCTCATATTTATCCATTAAACACCTTTTACCCAAATTCCCAATTTAGGGTTCGTAAACCCTAACTTCTTAAATCACTAATTAATTCAATATTTTAGGTTACTTACTTGTGGGTGATTGTTGTTATAGACTTAACCCTTGATTTAGACCTTTGTTCCTCTTCAAATGATCATCAAAGATTCATGGTTTTCTTCTTGTTCTTTTCTCCTCAAGCCATAACCACACACACACACAAAGTCTAGACACCAAAAATGATAATAAACTAGAAAACCTGGTTATTTATGTATAAGACTTCTTTCATCTTTAAGTTATTTCGCAAATAGACACCTTTGGTCCCTCAAGTCCCTTTTCTTATAATTTGGCCACATTTAAACTTTATAGTTCATTCACTACTTGACAACTTTAGTCCCTTAAGTTTATTTCTCTTCTAATTGTGACACATCATACTTTCTATAACCATATTACACTTACTTTGACTATTAGTTTGACTATCGGCTTGACTTCAACTTAACATCCGTTGACTAACCAATCATATCGAGTCTCCCGACTCATAAAAGTCTTAGTCAAGTATTCCAATCGCATTTCGTTATTTAATACTTAAAACTAGGTTTTGAGTGTAATATTGATGGTTCGAATTACATCACTCATCGAACTTACAAGGTCCAAATCAGAGTATGCGTTTTATCGACATGTAGTTCAGATCCTAAAGTGATAGTCATACTTAACCAAAAAAAAAAAAAAAAAAAAAAAAAAAAAAAAAAAAAAAAAAAAAAAAACAAACCTCAGCTTAGGTCTCAAATAAAAATTGAAATAATAACATTTCTTTAGAAAAATTAAATAAATAAAGAATAACATATGAAGTACTCGTTAAACTTTTAAAATTTGTTTACCGTAAAAATACACCTAGCTTATCTTACAAGAAGACTCATTCACGTTGTAATTTTATCAAAATGTTGTATATACCCGAATCCCTAATTATGAAATGATAAGAAAATCATTACGCAGTAATGGAGTATATATTAAGATTGAGAAATGATAAAGGGGCCTAAACTTAGAGTTAATTTTAGGCTTAAAATCAAGTGGCATCATTCTGATGATTGTAAAATAAGTGGGTCCTTGTCTAGAACCATAAAAATAAGAGTAAATTACACCGTTCGTCCTTGTGGTTTGCGTTGACCGCAGGGTTTCGTCCTTTGACCAAAAAAGTTGCACCGTTCGTCCTTAAGTGTGAAACGTTATGCGTCGTTCGTCCTTTGACCAAACGACGTTAAATTTGACTGTTAAACTCCCCTCATGTGACCTGCACATGAGGGTATTTTAGTCTTTCTAATTTCCTACTCACTTACATACTTGATACTTTCCTACCGTATCTTTTTTCTTCTTCCTCTCTTCATAACCACCACAACAAAACCCACGGCATCACATCTACTTTTATGGGTATGTGTGTCTGCAACTCTCACGGCATCACATCTACTTTTATTTCTTCTAAACCCGACCACTAAACTCATCCCAATTGAAGATGAAGTAAATTCAGATCTACTTTTATTTCTTCGAAACCCTGCCCTAATTGAAGATGAAGTAAATTCAGATAATGGAGCTGATGGTGAAATGCCCCTTTTAAATTCAGATGCTGATGGTGAAATACCCGTTATGGATCCGAATCTGAACCCGCCATCTCCTGAAAATGGCTCTACTGAAAACGGATCCCCGGGTTCTCCAAGAAACCTGACTTTTAATGATACCAAGAGAGAGTACCCTGTTGACCCGTCGTTACCTGACATCACGCCATCAAGCTCAGCCGTCGTTTGAAGACAAGGTCGTGAAAGTTGTTTTGGGTTTAGAGTGACTTGGGTCAGACCTAGGTTTCATTCATGCTGGCTTGCGAGTAGCTAAGCATTATAGCCAAAAGGCTTTTTGAATATTGCTTTTGAGAGCACATATATAATCAAGAGTCATTTAACAACCATAACTTTTGTGAGGAGTCGGAAGTTTTTGTTGTCAGGAAGCTTCAGAGGCAACTTGGTTTTCCGATTCAATCTTGTGAGTTTGCGGAGGGTAAACTTGTTATGCAGGAAGCAAAGTAGAGGCTCTTTTGTTTGACATTTTTATTAGCCTTCTAATATGATTACTTTATAAAAAGCCTCTAATATAGTCTTTGTTTATCTATTACAAATGTTGGTAGTATTTTGACTAGTTATCCAAGTTGTTTTTGCTTACACTATGTACGAGTTAAATGTTGTATTTATTTGAAATCAGGTAGTACTAGTTTTGATATTAAAACAGGTAGTACCAGTTTCCGATCTACCACACACAAATTCGTCATGATTTGTAGCGCGTGTGTTGCAAAAATGGAGTCACAAGGACCCGATCTACCACTTTAGAAGGGTGGTGAGATTTGGTGGTGGCGCGTGGCCGGAATAGTCGTCAGAGATGGTGACCGGAGAAAGATTCCGGTGACCGGATATTAAGAGAGAGAGAAGTAAATTTTTAAGAGAGAGAGTGAATAGGTGAAAAATGAGGGGAATGGTTAAGAGAAGAAGATAGTGAGGGTATTTTAGTATTTTTACCCGACTTTAACAGTCAAACTTAACGTTTTTTGGTCAAGGGACAAACGGCGCATAACGTTTCACACTTAAGGACGAACGGTGCAACTTTTTTGGTCAAAGGACGAAACCCTGCGGTCAACGCAAACCACAAGGACGAACGGTGTAATTTACTCTAAAAATAATATCATTTAGTTTTAGGCCTAAAATTAAACCTAAGTTTAGGTCCCTCTATCATTTCTCATTAAAATATTCTTAAAAGCATTTGAAAATAATTGGCAAGATCCGAGATCGATTCATCGTGCAAAGTGCAAATCAAACAATGGCCACATGACAACAGATCTCCCTTTAGCCGTTTAAGATCATAAATTTGCGTTTTGGTCAAATGAGTTGCACTTGAACTACTATAAGTCCATTATTTTACACCAATAATAAATTTGTTATTTAGTGACCTGGAAAATAAAGTGGAGAAATCTATACTACTTTATAAAAGGTTTGAGACTTTCTAAAAAATGTAGTTTTAAAATTTTTAAGACAAGAAAACATTTCTTTATTAAAAAATAACAAGCCATTTATTGAATGTTTTTCACAATATTGGTCAATACCTTTTAATTGTGATGGTCAATAAGTTTTGTAATAAAAAGTCATATAATAAAAGCCCTTAATAAAAGCCTTGTAACAACAAAATGTTCACCGTATACATTTTTCAATACTCCATTTGAATGATTTCAATGTATACGTTTTTTCAGCAGCCCATCTAAGTTCAAAATAAAAGTAACAACCCATTTAAAAGTCAATAACAGACTTTTTTTTTAAAGGTATATTTCATTAGAAACTCACCAACCCACGAAACGGGGCGGCACTAAACAACAAAAACAAAACTACATAATAACAAATTTACACCAATTGCCCCAAGACAAAAACGCCAACTTTGCTCTATTCTTAGCCCAAAGAAAACCCAACACCTTCACTTCACCGAAAATGTCTTCCATTTTAACCTTCTTCTGATGAAACTTGAGGAAATTCCTCGCCTTCCAAATGCTCCAGCACCCAATAATAATGATGCCATAGAAAATATCTTTAGCTCTTCCCGACAACCCGACATAGTTGTGCGCTTCCAAAAGGTCTTTGAACGAGAAAGCAAACAAGTTTTGAACTTTACACCACGAGGAAATATGTTGCCAAAGCACCGAAGAGATAACGCATCCTGTGAAAAGATGATCCACAGTTTCTTCGGCATCTCCACAAAGAGGGCACGAAACATCCAAAACCTGAATGTTCCTACGACTCAAAGCAACAGCCGTTGGGATCCTTCCCATCTCGGCCCTCCACCCAAAAATGTTGCATTTTTTGGGGATCCATTTACACCACTCAAAGACTGTAGAATGACTAAAGTCCGATTCGGTTTGCATCATCTTCCTGATAGCACCAACTGAAAAGCCCCCATCACCAATACCAACCCAAATCCAATTATCCATGGAATCAGATAGCTCGACAGTCCCTAACAACGAGTTAAGGACCTGCCATTCAGCAATCTCCTCACCAGAAAACTCCGTCCTTTTCCACTTCCATACACGAGAGGAACCAGTGGCCGTCTTGATAAGCCTATCACTAACCATACATCTTTTATAAGCTTCTAACCGAAAAAGACGAGGACAAACATCTTTCAGAGGCATGTTTAGAACCCATGGGTCGATCCAGAAAGAGATACAATTCCCGTTTCCAACTTTCCCTTTGAAAAGAGGCAACCCCATAACCATCGTTCTAGACATGACTTTAGAAATATTACTCCATACGCCATTCAAAGCTTTGTGGGATGGAAGAAAGTCCCAGCTCCGACTAGTAATGTGAAAAGCTTCAATGACTTTACACCAAAGACTATCTCTATCGATTTTAAACTGCCATCCCCACTTAGCTAACAAAGCCACATTACTGATCCTCATCCTACACAAGCCAAGACCCCCATACTTTTTCGGCCTACAAACACGATCCCACGCCACCCAATGTAACTTTGCTTCCTCCCTCGTACCTCCCCAAAGAAATCTACTCATAAGCGACTCCAAATCTTTAATAACTTGGCACGGCGCTTTATAGATAGAGAAGAAATACAACGGGAGGCTTTCCAAGACAGATTTGATAAGAGTCACTCTTCCACCAATAGATAAACAACTAGCCTTCCATTTAGACAACCACTCCTCGAATACATCGTAGACAGGCTTCCAATTGTTAATACGATTCATATTAGCCCCGACTGTAATACCTAAATATTTGAAAGGTAACAACCCAGCCTTACATCCCACAATACTCGCTTTATCTAACACTTCCGCCTCACTCACACCAATCCCATACAAGCTAGACTTCGAGAGGTTGATTTTTAATCCGGAACACAAGTAAAAACAACGTAGAATTCTAACCACATTGCCAATGTACTCCTCCGACCACTCACCAATGATGACAGCGTCATCCGCTAAGAGAAGATGTGAGATAACTGGACCACCGTTGGGGGTTTTAATTCCGTTAATCAAACCGTCCTCCTGCGCCTTGTTAAGGACACACGACAAAGCTTCCATAACAATCAGGAAAAGAAATGGAGAGATCGGGTCCCCTTGACGCATTCCTTTCCCAAATTGAAACCCGAAGGTTGGCGAGCCATTAACCAACACTGACGAACGCGCCGAGTTAAGCACACCCCTGATCCATTTGCACCACAACTGGGATGTCAAGGACAAAATTCCAGTTAACAGACTTTATAATTATATATAATAAACGCATACGTTTTTTTACTATATATGGTCAATGCAACCCATTTCACAATCAACACTCCCCACACAACAGCCTCCAGCTCTCCTCTGACTACGAACGCCTCAGCCACCACCTTCTCACAACATCTGCCACATTTGTCACCGCCACCATCAGCCGCAACCATCACAGGTTTGTTGTGCTTTAATTTTGAGGGATTTTTTAAATGTATATCAAAGTTATAATTTTTTTTACCTTTTTGTAGATCTCTTGCTGCGTTCATCACCACCGTAACTTGGTTTATGTGGTTTTCAGTTTGGTAATGGTATATGCGTGTCTTTGTGATGGTGATGACTGTTTCAATAGCAAGTGGATGGTTTTGTGTTTGTGACGGTGGACTTCTTCTACATCAAATTACTTGCCCTTTGTTTCATTCAATTCATTTTTATTTTATTATTTTTTTAGCCGTAATTTGGCTACCATAACCCATAATCAGATACGATCTTTTTGAGTCAAATTTGATTTTTGAGGATTCAAATGATATGGATCTAAGATTTGATATGTTGTGTGTGTTGAATGATTATATTGTAACAAGTTTTGTAGCTTTCTTTGTTGGATCTTTAGAGCTAAGCTAACAAAATCCATTTGTTTTATACTACGTATTTGTTTAGGATTCTAAATAGTTTTTTCTTATATAAGTTGCGAGCTTTATTTTTGGTCCGTCCGAGTTTTTATTTTTACCTTGGTTAATTTGGTTTTTATAATTTTTATGCAAGTGACATAAGTCAAGAGCATCGGGTAGCGTCAAGCAAAAGGCTAATATTTGTAACCGACATGTTCCTTAAAATGAAATTAATTCACGTAAAAGGAAATTAATTTATGTAATTAAAATACAATTAAGTAAATATTATTAACTTTCGGTTACACAATTTTAACTTCACATTAAATTATAAGTTATTTGTGGACCATGAAAAGATTTGCTCAAATACTAATATTAGTAACCGACATGTTCCTTAAAATGAAATTAATTCATGTAAAATGAAATTAATTTATGTAATTAAAATACAATTAAGTAAATAACCATTATTAACTTTCGGTTACACATATTTAAATTCACATTAAATTCTAAGTTATTTGTGGACCATGCAAAGGTGACAAATTCATTTTAGAGAATGATTGTGTACAATTTGTTAACGTGGTGAAGGTAGAGATGTTGGCTTGAGATGGTGAAGTAACCACTATGTTTTTGCAATACTAAGAATTGACATTGTTTTTGTCTTCACATTATCAGCAATTACGACTTGTCATCACTATTACCGTGTACCAAAATGCCACCATTGTTGTTTTCTCCCTTTTTGGTTTTGATGGATTGCACATGTACTACTATAATGTATAAAGATGATTGTGATGCTTCAATTGTATGCTATTGTGGATTATTTCGTTACATGAGTATCCGTTGTCGCAACGCGCGGGTACCCAGCTATACAATTATACGCAAACAAGTTGATGGTACATATGGTTTTAAAAAAAATCAAATCAACGGGTTCACCCAGGAACTGAAGTCACCACCGGTTCGGCTAGCCCATAAAAGTCGTCCGAAAATGATATTATTAAATAAATAGAATATAATGCATACTAAATTACATTGTTTAAAAAATATTATTAAATCGCAAGAGTGCATCGAGAACCAACATATACACCTTTTATACTTTTTTTGATAAAACTTACCGTAGAAACTAACAATTTTTTTTATAAAAATCGATCTACTTTTTCAAAGCAAAAGAAGCAAAAGTGCAAAGTGCTAATTATATATTTTATATTTATTATATATATTTGTACAATAATAATTATACTTTTAAATTAACGCATATGACTTCTTAAATATTTAGTCTTTCTTTATTTTTATAAGTACTCTTTTATTTATATCATACATTTATGTGGGAAAAATATAATAAACATTGTTTTAGATAACTAAATTTTCTTAGTATAAGTAATTTTTAAATTTGCTATGATGTTATTATTTAATAATAATTGCGACTACGGGCCATTGTCAACGACTTTAACTACATACGTTTACAATATACCAGGTACCAACTTAGTATAGTCACAATATGACGTGAATAATCTACAATTTTTATATAAAAAATATTGCTATTGCATTAAAATATTTAAAATAAAATTGTAGTCTTCCGTATATTTATTGTATCGTAAAATATATAGCTAAAATAAAACTTCGCTGAATATTTTAGTTGCATGGTACCCGCCGCTGCAACGCGCGGGTACCTTGCTAGTAACTATTAATTGACCTATTATAATAATCTATCTCTATCTACATTATAAAGTATTTGAGATATTTCAAAACTAAAAGACTTAAAGATTAAGATTGAACATATGCTTATAATGAAAAGAATTGTATTTGTTTTGCTATTAAATCAATACAAGTCTATCTATACAAGTAAAAAAAACATTATTTACAACTATTTAAAGTACACCCTCACTCAAATATACAACCATTTTATCACATTATACAATCTAATCAAGCTACTAATATTCTATTGTTAAAATCCAATAAACCAAACACTTAAAAAAACCATGCATCTTAAAACACATAGATCTATGCCAAATGCGCATAGTAAAGAGAATCACTCGATTACTTTGGAGAAACTTATTATACATTTGTTACCTAATCTAATTACATCAAACTAACATGATTATCCCGTTTGATACAGATTCATATTAATTGCAGTTACACTTTTATTTTTTATCTTAAACAATAAAAGCACAAAAATAAACGAGTAATAAAAAAAATGAGAAGTTTAAAACTTTACAGAAAATATATTAAAACATCAACAAAACTCATGCATCCAAGATAACTTTTATAAGAGATGATAACTTATTACCTTAACTTTTTAATAGAGATGAAGAGTAACGTAAATGATAAAAAAGACTCGATATCTTTATAAATCAATAACAATAAATTTTTAAACCAAAAGAACAAGAAAAGTTCAAACATAGAATCGGAGACGTCACTATGCGGCTTAGAAGGAGAGAATTGAGAAGGATGAATTGATTTACATTATGATAAGGAAAACATATTAACCCTAATATTCATGTATAAGGTAAAAAAATATAAACCCAAAATTCAATATATATTTCTTTTATTTGTTAGGCCCATTAGTAACAAAATAAATTTTATTGTAATACTTTTGTTTTCTAGGTAACAATACGTATATGATAACAAGTTAGAATTACCAACAATCATTATGTGCCCATATTTCATTCATATATGTTTTTAGATGAAATAATGATGTGGTATATTTTTTTAAAATAGTGAACACATTAAGTGGGCGATTTGATGTTATGTCGGGTTTTCAAAATAATGATATGGTCTATTACAATACACGTTTTTATTAAACTTAATATATTTTCTATATAATAGTTGCCTATTTCTAAAGTTAATTTCAATATAAAGTTCTCAAAAAGTTGTTGTTTAGAAAAGTTTATACTCGAAATGTATGATTTGCTGAAATACTAATTACAGGGTACATGCCACCGCAACGGCGGATACCCTGCCAGTTTAGATTAATTTTCACATGACATAATGATTCGATGGCTAAAAGTTACTACTTCATCCTTTCAGAAAAGAATGTTCAGAGACAAAAAATTACAAATTATAATATGTGTAATTAATGCTTGTTTTGTGTGATAATTTTACCCTCACATTTTATTATAGAATTAGTAATGCGCAATTAATGATAGTATTACTTAAAAGGACAAACTGTAAAAATGATTGTAAATACTATCATTATATAAAACTGGACCTTTTTTTGGACAAACATAAATAGTAAATTGGACGCTTTTTATGAAACGAATGGAGAACTAAATAGTGCAACTATATGTTAAGTAATTACAAATAGAGTAAGATACACCGTTCGTCCTTTAGGTTGGTACATTCCAAAATGTAAAAGAACCAAATCATCAACTGTATCAAAGTTTGTTTGTATATTTCAAAACTAGTTATAATACCCGTGCACGCACAGGGTTTTGACAAAAAAAAATATTCTATATTAATACTGAATATTGTGTCTTTAAAAATAATTGCATATAGTTATATAGTTATAAGTTTCGTGCACGCACGAAGTTTACACATAAATCAAATTTATTTTAACATTTTAGTTCAATGTATACACATATAAGAATTTGCCCATGAAAATTGTGATATAAGTACAACTAATACTTATGCACGAGTTTTTCATTATGCATTAATATCAATTAGAATTTGGTAAAATATTTGTAAAAATTTCTGTTAGGTAACTCATGATTTAATTTTATTTAGCTGATAAAGATGTTGATGTTGTTATTTAAATTTCACTACTGATATTATGTTGTATACATGATGCAAGTTTTATAGCACATAATGAGTGTTGATAAAGTTAAAGTATACTCGTTAAAGTTTTTTAAAAATGTTTTTCTAGATATCCTTATATAAATAAATAAGAATTATATGAGTCATTGTTATAAGTACAATCGCGTATATTTATTTTTATATTAAAGTAACCCGTGCTTACAATTTGATAATTATATTCTCGTTTTCAGTAATTTAGCCGTATTTAAAATGTAAACTCGTGTCTACATAAGTTAAACTTTTAAAAGTGAAATAAAGGAGTCCTTATTAAACGTGTATAGTGAAAAAAAATTGATACTTATAATCTTATGCAAATTTGTATTTTGTTATTTTAAAACTACATATACATTGTATTTTTTAAGATATAAAATATAAAAGGTATAAAGTATAAGGGGGTATTTGTTTATAATCCAAAGTTATTAAAAAACATGAAAGCTTATAATATTACATTTAACTTTATATATTTTTTAAAAATTCAACCATTAAAGTTTTATTAATTACATCCTCTCTTTTTAAGTTTTTATTTTCACAAATTTAACACCTATATTTTTATGTATTTTTTCTATCTACCAAAATTTTCCACCAAATTTATTAAAGTTTGACCAAAATTAATTTAATTTTGACTTTTATTAACCAATCACATCACACGATTATACTTACGTGGCGAAATCGTGCTCTCCTATTGGTCCAAAATTTTTTTCAATGAGAAGGGTTTTGCAAAAACACTCTGAAATGATGTAATTCTTTTATTATATAAAAGTTGTAAAATCCATGTGGCTATTTTTTCAGCTCAAACCGAAAGATTAGAGGTTTTGACAAAAAATTAGGATTTGTGAAAAAGCTTAGAGCATGGGGTATGGGCTCGCCGTTGCATTTCGTTTCCAACGTGGCATGCTCGCCACTGCCCGCCGCCCCTCGCCACGATACCATGCTCCTTCGCCACTTCCCTTCTCGCCGTTACAACGAAACGAATAAGACAAAGAAGGTAACAGAGTTTAGTGTGTGTGAGTATGTGTTTTTAGTGTGTGTGAGTATGTGTTTAAGTGATATAACCCAAGAAACTAGCTAATATACCAAACCTTCAACACCAAAGTACAAGAACTTATGAAAATCAAAGAGATGGATATGGTGTTGTTGTGGTTGGTTCGTTCAACACAAGAAAAGGAGAGGAAAAACATGAGTGAAATATTGATAAGTGTATAGTGAATGAGATGAGAATGGTTATTAATTTAGGACATGCAATATGAAAGTTACATGTGTCTTAGATTTGATTAGAATAGATAAGAATGGGACAAGTGTGTTGGAAGAGTTAGTGATTATCTTGTATAATTTACAGCAATTGTGTGTAATTTTGATTTCGATTAAAATTATGAGTTTAAATTTGTCGTATGTTTTTTTTTTCTGTATTGTAGTTGTATTTTTATTTCAATTGAATGAAATGAATTTAATTGTGTTTGGAAAATATGGAAAAGAAATAAAATGAGGGTGGGTGAGGCCCAAATGAAGAGAAGTGAGTAAGTTGTGACTGGGGGGTATTTTTAAGTGAGTGTGTTGGAGTGATGAGGAGGTGATGTGGCACACGTGGGGCCCAAATGAAGAGAAGTGGGTATCTCATGATACCCCATGCTCTTAGATTGAAAGTTTGTGGATGAAGTGTATGTAAGTGGTAATGTTTTTGAAGAAGGAATAATATAAAGACAACATGACAAAGTTGTTTAAGTGGAAAGAGAGAAAAATATGAAAAGGCTGAAAAAGACCATCGTGCCCTCGTGTGATAGTAACATGATGACTATAACCAATCAAGACTAACGACTGTTAAAAGAAAGGAATGTTGGGTTTACAAAATGAAGTTGGGGAAAGCTGGTGTATTTATTTTTTTTAAAAAGACAACGTGTTGTTTTGGTACAACCTTAAGGACAAATGGTGTATTTTACTCTTATAAATAAGTTCTATCAACTTGTTGAAGTCAAATTAAAACATAAGACTAAGCATAGTAAGGACTTTCCTGTCACATCAGTTTTTTCTTTTCGGCGATCTACACGCGACTTTTTGCCACAATAAAGGCGACCTTCATCTTTTTAATAGAAAGTGGGATTGTTTTGTCCTTTTGTGTGTGTTTATTTCAGTCGTGCAAAGGACCGGAAAAAAATAAAAATTAAAAAATCATTTAATCAATTGGCGAGCCTGATTGGTGTGTAGGTTGACCGATACACAATCGACATTACTGCGCATAGCCTTTGAGCATTCCTAATACAAATATTAAGATTATTTAACTTATCTTATGGTAAAAAGCGTTTTTATATAAATCTCAACCTTTTAACATAAACATGTCAATTTATCACATAAACTTATTCCTTAAATAAACTATTTTTAACCTCTGACTCTAATGTTTTTATACTTATATTTTACCAGTTCTTTTTTCTTAACATTTCTCAATTTCCCATCAAATACACTCTAAGATAAGATAATCTTCTTTCATTTAATTTGTTTTTCACTCTTTGTGAGAAGAATTATTTCATATGCCCTTTTTTCAGAAAATATTAAAGATGATTTTTTTTCCTTGTTTATAACATTGTGGCACAATAATATGGGCATTAATAGCAAAGAGGGGCTACAGCTGACTTTATAAAAATAGAAAAGGTCCAAAAGAGGAACTATTGAAAAATAAGTGAAAATTACTGTGTTACCCATATCAATTATGGTGTGTCTGCACAGACCCAGGTTTTGGTTCAATATCAAAAATACCCATCCATGTCGGGTATTTATCTTCACTATATACACGACATGGACGTGTATGGCTAAGAATGATCTTGTAATTAAATCCTTGCCCATGTCGGGTAGAATATCACATGGTATACACGACATGATATTTTTATTATTTTTCACACCTACCCAAGCCCATCTAGTGTATGTAATTACACGACATTGGGAATATATACACAACAAGGGAAAAAGTTAAGGGCATATCGGGTATAGGGTACATAAATACACGACATGGGGAAAAAGTTAAGGGCATGTCGGGTATAGAGGACATAAATACACGACATGGGGAAAAAGTTAAGACTTAGGGTTTGTAGTGTTACTTTCCAGGTTGTCTCTAGCATTGGAAAAGAGCAAATATTAAAGCTTGATTTGATGATTCATGGATGGTAGATGAATTTGTTATCTTCTTCATTAAAAGCTTGAATATATATCCGATGATATAATGTCGTGTATATTTGGTCTTGATATAGTTATCTTCTTCATTCTCAAGCATTCTTCATTATCAATATCAATGTCGTGTTTGCAAGTTCACTATATCTTGAAACAATATACATCTTCTTCATCACGTATATGAGGAACAATATATGCGACATAGCTCATAAACTATCCAAACATCTTCTTCATCATCGTATGGTGGTGGTAACATTGTGGTGCGTGAGTTTGGTGGTTTTGTGGTGGTGACGTTGAAATAGTTTGTGAGTTTGGTGGTTTTGTGGCGGTTATAAAAAAAAGTGTTGGTGGTGCAGTGGTGGTGCTGTGGGGGTGGTGGTGGATACGGCTGTGAATATGGAAGATTACCGGGTATTTCGCAATTTTTTTCCTTTACACTTGTAGTTTTTTTTATTTGTTACGTATATGTGTATTAATATATGTTTATTTATTTTAGGATTATCCTGCCCAAGTTACATGTAGGAGTAGGTTATCCGTGATTAGTGATATTAAAAGTATGTTTGGGAACACCCGTAGGGAAACATTATTTAGAAATACATGTTTTGGTTGGTTGTTAAATTTTCCAAAAATGCAAGAGTGTGGCGTGTTAGTACATTATTTCATATGCCACCAAGTGCCATGTGTAGAGGGAGATACAAATATTGTTCCTCTGAGATATCGTGTACGTGATATTAATCGGGTGGGTGAGGTTGAGGTTCAGTTTGGTAGGGAGGAATTCTGTCTAGTTACTGGTCTAAGATTTGGAACAGATTTTAGAAAGGATTATGAAGATGGACCTAATCCCTTTAGGAGACGAGTGTTCCCTTCGTCAACTGATTCTTCAAAAAAAAAGTTGGTGATGTGTTCCGTGCGCTAGACATTGAGTTGTTTAGGCGTTTGAGCGACGAAGATGTTGTTGGTCTTTATTTGATAGCCGTGTTAGTGTTGGTGTTAAAAGGGACCGAGCTTAGGAATGTAGTCGACGATTTTGTATTTAGGTTAGTGGAGGATATAGATGCATGGAATGTGTTCCCGTGGGGGTCGTACGTATGGCCAACCTTGTACAATTATCTTAAGAATGCAGCAATTCAGCGCAGGGCAAAGCACTTTGCCGAGGGGAGGGATCCTACTAAACTTCCTAAGTACAATTTGAATGGCTTTATATGGGCCTTCAAGGTATGTCATATATAAATTTATAAAGTTCATGTATATGTATATCGTTAACAAATTTAAAACAAATTTGCCTTTTACAGACGTGGATATTGGAGAGTTTCCCTCGTGGTGCCACCCCAACGTTTTTTGTCATAAACAGTTGTATCCCCGATCAATTGCGTGGAGCTATAGAAACGTGGTATTTAGAGATCGTATAGACCGGTTTTTGGATGACCAATTGAATGTGAGTTTGAAATATGACCTTAATTTCTTACAATATGATTATAATTTTTTGTTGGTTTTTATTAATGTTGTGTATATTGTCCATGTTTTTTAAAGGTAAACCCACCTTTGATGAGGCTTATGCCAGATGACTATGAGCAAAATACCGAGTGGTGGGCTCAAGGTAGAGCTTATTTTGTTGGGAATCCGACCCCAATTCCAGTGAAAAAGCCTATTTACGATTTTATCACACCGGAATTTATACAGCAGATGAAGGCACTTGAGGCGAAGTTACAAGAACATGACTTGAAGTTCAAACAATTTGATCCACGATTTTTTGGTGGCGATTTTCGGGTAAGTAGCTTACGTTAATTTATTTATTGTTATTCAAAATACATAAGTATATTTACGTGCTTTTATCTTTTTTATATTTAAATATGTTTGAAAATAACCAACTCTACATTATAATTTTACATTTAGGGAATACCAAATGCCGACCGTCCATTTGGCGAGCCACCGAACGACTCATTCTTTGACGGTGTTCATGTACCTACACCGCCGTTAAAGTCTACTGGTCCATCATGGCTTCCCTCCACCGGACATACGGCTTCCCATACGCCAGTTGGGTTCGGCTCTTTTGCCACGCCTGTTGATTATCAGGCAGGTCCATCTCACGCCTATGACGTTGGTGTCGACGTCCCGGTAACCTATTAATTACATAAACTATTTCATGGTTAATATTGTTACTAGTAATTATATTGATTTTTAAATTTTTTATTGTTTATTCTTTTTTAAGGATGCGATCGAGCGACCAAAGAGGGATTGTCGTCCGGGTAAATGTCTGCAATATCCTTACACCGAACAGGGGCCAACCACAATCTTGCCTAAGAAACGTGCCATTAAGAAGACGCAAAAAAAGAGTACCTCGAACATTCCATCGTTTAATTTGGAAGAAAAAGCGGTTGATGAAAAAGTCAGTTAACGAGCAACCTGAAACTACACCTATGGCCGACTCATACCCGACTTAAACACTTGATCATAGCTTCCCTAATTATGACTCATACCCAACGCAACCGTTTGAGCAAAACACATACTCACCACAACCATATGATCAAATGTTTTACACAACAGACCCATATGACCAAGGTCAACCAAGTCATGAACAAAATGATCATCAAAACCCGTATCCAGGTTATGAGCAATACGACTCCCAACCATACGCCTCTCAGCATTTAAATGATCAAAACACTCAGTCATCGAATAATAGTTGGTTTAATTTATTTGGTTTGTAAACTAAGTAGTACCTTTTTTATGTTGTTTTCTTACATTGGTTTGATTTTGTAACATATGTTATGTTTATGTTATGCTAGTATGTATTTCCACAACCACCTTATTTCAGAAAGTACAAATGGATGATCACAAAAACATAATCATTTACAATGTTGATTTGATAACACAGAATATTTGACTTTTCAGCTTTAATCATAAAAGAAAAACATGACGTGATTACTCATTCACCTATTCTGACAAAGAAATGACTAAGCACCTTTAATCATATATATAACCACTACTTTGTGGTGGTTTCAGTTACTCAAATTCAATTGTTACTTCTTTCATTCATCAAATGTCAACATCTAGTATGCCTACCGGTGGGGTGTTAACCGAGTACTCAGTCGGTGGAAATACCGGAACGATATCTACCGGTGGGGTGTTAACCAAGTTCTCCGGAAATTGTTGTGAAAAGTCTCTAACATCAGGAAATTGTTGTGAGAAATCTTTTTGGTGAGCCATCGAAGAGATTTTATGTGTGAGGTATGTGTTTCTACGTCTATATATATACAAATTATGTTGTCATTTACCATTTCATTTATGTCTCGTAGAAAATAAACAAAACCTTAAGGGTATTATATTACACGACATTGTCTAGGGTTTAAATGAGATTGCAAACTATGTCAATGTCGTGTATATTTTCTCACTATACCCGACATTACCATGTGATTGTCATACTTTTGTCATACTTTTGTCATATGTCGTGTATGTTTTCTCACTATACAAGACATTACCATGTGATTGTCATACTTTTTCCCTTGTCGTGTATATATTCCTCATGTCGTGTATATACATACACTAGATGGGCTTGGGTAGGTGTGAAGAATAATAAAAAAAACCATGTCGTGTATACCATGTGATTTTCTACCCGACATGGGTAAGGATTTTATTGACAGGATCATTCTTAGCCATACACGTCCATGTCGTGTATATAGTGAAGATAAATACACGACATGAATGGGTATTTTTGATATTGAACCTAAACGTGGGTCTGTGCAGACACACCATAATTGATATGGGTAGCACAGTAATTTTCACGAAAAAATAAAAACAACCACCACCACCACTGTCCCATTAACAAAAAAAGAAAAATATTCAAAAACTTCGTATTTTCTTATCAAATTTTCAACTTCGCCACAAAACTTTATGAAGTCTACATCTATGTACTCAACCCTTCAAAAATATATATAGTTAACATTCTTCGCAAAGTCTGTATCCCTAGACTGTTAAGCCTTAACTTAACCGGCTTAACATAACTTTGTTTCATACATTAACACGAACTTAGGGACTAAAAAAGCAAAATTATGTTATTGTGAATGTATATATGCACTATTATATTATACATATACAAGATCTATACACTCTAAAGACTACAAAGCATAAAATATAATGTCTAGTTGATAACATATGGCAAGTTCGATCGAGTATATATACATACATAATAACATATTTTTGGTCTTTTAGTTCCTAAGTTCATGTTAAAGTATGAAACGAAGTTATGTTAAGCCGGTTAAGTTAACGTTTAACAGTCAAAGACTAAGATCTTGTTTTAACCTATGATCAAGTAAACTTGGACTTGAGAAAACTTAAATGATAGATCATTAAGGGAAGTGATAAAAGTTCAAGGGCTAAAGTTACACAATTTATAAAATAAAAAGGTCTTAGCGTTTATAAGATTTTCGTGAAGCAATCTTTAAGATTTTCACTATTTGTACCAATCTTTAAGATTTTCGTTCACTATTTGTACCAATCTTTAAGATTTTCGTGAAGCAAACATCATCGATCTATAAGAAGTCTCAACTTCTTTTTTAACTATCCGAAAAATTTAAAGATAGAACAAAACTAAATCCGTTTCATTCTTCTTTTTTCGGTTAAAACAAAACGCGAAAAACACATAAGAAGAACCTACCCGAGACCCTCCAAAGGATCTAGATGCCGATCGAACTCAGTGAGCAATGATTCGAACCAAGCAGAATTGATAACAAGGTTGAGGGTACGGTTTTGATTTGTTGTGGGTTAGTAGCAGCCTTAGAAGAATAAGGAAGAAGGTTGATTTGTTGTTCGGTTGTGTTTGACTGCATCTTTTGATGGGAAAGATAAGAAGAGAGGCGTTAAGTTTAAGGATGTGTGTGTAGGGTTAGGGTAATGTGAAAATGATATTAGGTGATAACCAGTTATACACTTTTCATATTGGATTGGGCTGAAATGGACTAACTAGCAATATATGTGTAAATAAAGGGTATATATGTAATTTTAGAAAAGCTCGTTTAAGGCTCGCGAGCTTCACGAGCCGAGTAACTTAGAACTCGAACTCGACTCGACATCTTATACGAGTAGCTCGAGCTCGAGCTCGACTCGTTCTAAATCGAGTCGAATCGAATATTTTTCGAGTCGATCTCGAGTTGCTCGCGAGTTGTCTCGGCTCGGTTACACCCCTAAGCGTTCCACACTCAAATAACACACTTTTGCCACGTACTCTTTAAGCTTCACCTCATATATTTGAAAAGTCAATCATATTACGTGTTTGACCTTTTTTTATAAAATTAATAACTTCATTTTAAACTCCTACAAAACCAAGTCTTGTCTACCCTTTGACATCATTAATTTCATAACCAATATTCACCAAAAAAAGATCCATATATACTTTCACATAAGTTGACAATCCTTCATTCATTTCTAAGTAAACATTTTCTAAGGTAGTATTCAACACATTTTTCGATCGAAAATGAGTCATCTTGTCGAAGTTCCTTCCTTTTTCGTGTGCCCAATTTCACTAGAGATCATGAAAGATCCTGTGACACTTTCCACAGGGATCACATATGATCGCGATAGCATTGAAAAATGGTTGTTTTCTCTAAACAATGATGTTTGTCCCGTAACAAAGCAAGTTGTTTGTGATATCGAGCTTACACCAAACCACACCCTTCGTAGATTAATCCAATCTTGGTGCACGATTAACGCCTCATCTAACGTCGAAAGGCCACCAACACCACGAGTTCCAATCTCCAAAACCGAGATACTTAAGCTTCTGAAAGATACAAAGTATCCTCAACTTCAAATGAAAAGCTTACAAAAATTAAAAACAATTGTTATGGAGAACGAAACAAACAAACGATTGATGGAATCAGTTGGAGCAGCTGATTACTTAGCATCCATTATAAACGCGGGTGAAGTCAGCGTAGCCAATGAAGCGTTGACCATTCTTTATCATCTCAAGCTTTCACAAACGGGCCTTAAATCTATATTTGGAAAATCAACAGATTTCGTGGAAGCATTGACGCGCGTGATGCAAAGCGCCACCAGTTACGAGTCACGTACTTATGCAGCCATGTTACTAAAATCAATGTTTGAAGTGGCTGAGCCCATGCATGTAACTTCCCTAAACCCTAGTTTCTTCATGCAAGTCTCACAAATCTTGAAGGATCAAATTTCCCTAAAAGCCACAAAAGCAACACTTAAGCTACTCATAAGTGTGTGTCCGTGGGGCCGAAACCGGATAAAAGCAGCCGAGGCAGGGGTAGTTTCGGTATTGATTGATACCCTTTTGGATGCAAAAAAAACAAGGGTATCCGAAATGGTTATTGTAGTTTTGGACCAACTTTGTCAATGTGCGGAAGGACGAGGGGAGATATTGAAACATAGCGGTGGTTTAGCCGTGGTTTCTAAGAAGATATTTCATGTGTCGTCTGTGGCAAGTGAAAGGGCCGTGAGGATATTGTATAACGTCGCGAGGTTTTCTGGTAACCGAAGTGTTTTGCAAGAGATGTTGGAGTTAGGGGTGGTTGGAAAACTTTGTTTGGTGTTACAAGTTAATTGTGGTATCAAAATGAAGGAAAAAGCAATGGAGATATTGAAGATCCATTCTAGGGTTTGGAAGAATAGTTCTTGTATACCTTATAATTTGATTGCTTCATATCCATCTTAGAAAGAATAGTTGATCGTATTTTAGATGTTTGAAACCTCGAAAATAAGAATATTTAGATCGGGGAATGTTATGATCTTGATCTTGGACATGAACTCCAAGATTCATGACGCCCGCTCTGAATATTCTTATTTTGATACAATTTTTTTTTATAAGAAGGAAATTAAATATAGAAAACCTTCTCTGATTTTATCATTTGCTTGAGAATGCAAAAGTGTAATTAACGAGATTTTGATGAAATGGGCTAGACTTATTTGATGTATTGTTGTATTATTTTGTTTCGATTATACAAGCAATTCAAAGAATTACCTATCACTAATTACATATTTGTAAAATTAATTACGAGTATATTATAAAAGGGTTGAATTTGACTATCCTGTGTGGGTATACTGGTATTGCAATGCTTTTAATTTGAGAAGAAAACCATTTCGTGATGAAAGTGCCAAAGAAATAGAGACGAAAAATACAGGAGAAATAAAGAGGAATGAATTGATGGTAGTTTTACTTTATGTGTTGGCGGAAAAGGGATCCGGCGGAAAAAAAAAGTAAAAGAAAATTATAAATAAAAATTAGTCACATATTTTAAAAGATAGAATTTTAATAGGAGATCCATTTAGTTTTGTATAAATGTATGATTATTGTTTCTTCCCACCCTCCTTATTTTAATTTTTCTTATATTTTTATCCTAAACTCATGTGTTCGCAAATCAAAGAAATTATAATAAATCATGTGTACATGTCAAATTAACTTTTCTCCGAAAAGTTTTTGACTTTACTAAAGAACCTATTCTACCACTTTTTTTATGGGTAAATATGAAATTGCTCTTTCTTTTTTAATTCTCTCCAAATAAAACCTTAAGATTGGTCCCAATGGTAGTAGCAAGGCAACGACATGGGCTCTTTAACGCCGACATCATGGTCGGGATCACTTTTGTTCCCGGCGGCAAGGTGGCATCGGCATGAAGGTGAGCAACTTACTACATAAGGGGGGTGGCAATGGTCACGGTATGGTTGAAGTATGAATCCATACCGCACGGCAACACCATTGCCACTCGTGCGGTATGGAGAAATCGGTATGCCATGCGGGCTTAATTGTCGAATCGGTATGGAAGTGATAGCATGTGTTTTTGTTTCAAAAGTGAATATAAATTAAGTGAGGTATGGTGAATCATGGTTGCCACTAAAAAACTATGGTGAGGTATGAGTGAGGTATGAGATTAGGTGGAATGATATTATTGGTGGGTGGTGAGGTATAGTGAGTGACCATTGCCACCCCCTAAGAAAGCATGTATGTTGGGCCCATCATTTATTATTTGGATTATGAGTGTAAGATATTTAGTGATGTATGTTTTTATAAAAGTATGTATTTAAATAAATAAGAAAAACTGGTTAAACGTGAAGTAGTGTTAGTGGTTGGAAGTGAAAAGTGAGAGAGTGTGAAAGGAGATAAAATTGATGTGGCGCTGAAGTGGAAGGTGAAGTAATGTTATGAATGAGAGTAGCCTAAAAAGTTGATGTATACTATGATCTTGTCGCATCATTGTATGAAATTTTTTCGTAATTTTTTAATGCATATAACATTTCTCTATTATATACACATATCAATATAAGTGATATTTACTTACTAAATAATTTAGCATGTGATGAGAAACGAAAGTTAAAACAATTGTTAGATGTATTCATAATTTATCTCAACATCTTTATGTATTTTGTGAATAAAATGTTACGTGTTTGTTCGTGCTCACGTCAGTTAGTGCTTCACTAAACCAAAAAAATTGTCATAGCAATTTTTTATGAGATGAATAATGATTGATGCCAAAAGACATTTAGGATCTAAGTGTTTCTGCTAATTTACACGAAATTCATATGTTCATATTAGTTGTTACGTGTGAGTGCATGCGCTAATGAATATGATGCGTCTTGGAGCAACTTTACATAATACAATCCATGTAGGGTACGTGCACCCATGCAAAATTGCATCACCCACTAAATAAATTTAAATTTGAATATAGTTGTTATTTATTTTTAATTTGACTAAGAATTGGCATTATTATTGATCATATTAAATTATTTGAGTTATTAATTGTTAGGTCATAAAAGTGAAACCAAAGTTTTCAAGATTGGAATCTTAGCCAGCATCGTTTTTGTTTTTGCAAGATCAAGATCTTAAGTTGTTTCTTAATAGTTTTTTTAATATTATACAAATTTACAAATTATTATATTATAAACAAAAAATACTATAAATGTTTAATAGAAATGTTGTCCTAAATTATAATTATGAAATATTTAAAAATACTAACATGTTGTTTTTTGAATTCTTAAAAAAATGTAGTTTTTTAGTTTGTAGTTCGGGAAAAGTAAGATCGGATCGGATTAGATCTTAAATCGTATCGTCAATATCAGGATCTTATTATATCTTAAGCTTGCAAAGATTCTATTTAAAATCCGAATCATTTTTGATTTACAGTATCGTAAAATCTTAAAATCAGAATCGAAATCATGACAACTATAACAATATGAGTAGTTAAATGTAGCATTCAAGTGGGAACAAAATTAAACATATACCGTATGTGATAAAAATATAATGATATTCAAAAATAAAAATGCCACTGCTACCACTTATAAAGATGATTAGATATGATAGAAAGACTTGTAAAGTATCAACAATATGTCAATATATGTACTCTTGTTGACTTCGCTTGCTACTTATTAACACGTTTCTTTGAGAAATTTCAAATGTCAACTTTTTTGAATCCTTATATCAGACCCGTCTTCGCATGCTACTTATCATATCACCTTTTTTTGAAAAAAATTTAAAATGTCAATTTATTTTTTGAATCCTCATATCAGACCCGTCTCACAAATCTATTCAATAAAACTTGTACCCACAATCTTTTAAGTAGTCGGCACACTTACATATTATTAAAGGGTAAAAGCCATAAAATAACAACGTATTTTTCAAATTTTGCCGACTTGAAACAATTACCTTTTTATTACCTTACTTCACTAACAAACTTTCAAAATTTGTTTCAACTTCACTCATATGACCCGTTTATATTAAAATAATAACTGAATTGACTATATTATCCTTGTATTCTTTAAAATTTGTTTCGACTTCACCAACGAACTTTCAAAATTTGTCCTGACTTCACCCATATGCCGAGGGTAATATAGTCATTTTAGTTAGTATTTTAATATAAACGGTTATATAGGTGAAGTCGGAACAATTTTTGCAAGTACGTTGGTGAACAAAGGTAATAAAAAACTAAATGTTTCAAGTCAGCAAAATTTGAAAAGTACGTTGTTATTTTATGGCTTTTACCCATTATTAAACCAAAAGTCTTACATCTTTTTATAACACATGTATTTACAAATTTGATCACTCGTGTCTAAATTAAACTTGCTTTGCTTCTATTTTATTTCTAAGGATGTATAATACCCTATTATTAATGGATTATAAACACTTTTTAAGACGTGATACCTTTTTAGACTAAATGGTCAACTTTTTATGTCTACTAGTATTACGTAATTAATTATATAATAATTTAATTTCAAATGTCATTCAACTCACTTTCTTGGTTGTCGGTCACTGATTATTGGGTCTAGACCGGCGTTGAGAATGGGTCCGATTGAGACCAAGCCAATTGGCTTAATTAAGACTGGCTTTTAGGACTCGGTTATAATCTAAAATAACATGAAAAGACCCAACTTTAAGGGGTTTGGAAACAAGTAAATTCAAAGCTAGGAAAGTTTACCTAAAGTGAAATCAAGGGTGTTTAAATCAATACCTTTTTAAGTCTTGTGATAAAAACTGAATTTGATTATCTGATATCAGTCTGTGCGTAGATCCTATTAGTCTGATATATAATATTAGTATAATAGGAGGATACAATATGTAATTATGTATTCTATATATACGATTGTAATCTATCGTGATGAATAAGAATCACAATTCAGTTACAAAGTTTAACTTGGTAACAGAGCCATCTAACCCTAGCAGCAGCCACAACTTTGCTGCCGATCAAACCTACCCTTTTTTTTTTTTTTTTTTTTTTTTTTTTTTTTTTTTTTTTGATCAGCTTCTTCAACCAAACAATGGCCATGATCGCTGCCTTCTCCACAACCGAGAAAACATCTCATAATTCTCACAAGTTTGCTTTTAGGTTATCTCCCACAAACTATGGCTTTTGGAAGACCATGATCCAACCGTTTCTCATCACTAATAATCTCATTGGTTATGTTGATCGAACCATACCCTGCCCATCACCAACTATCACCTCTCAATCATCCGACAAAGATGCACCTGTACAAACCCAACCAAATCCTAACCACTCTACATGGGTGTCTAATGATGCCCACGTTAGGATGCTTATAATCTCCACAATCTCTGAAGCTTCGTTTCCACATGTTCAAGGCGATACATCCAGGGATATTTGGCTCTCTCTTGAACGAGCCTATGCTCCTCATACCTCTTCTAGGGAATACACCCTAAAGACTCAATTACTCAAGATTGAGATGAAGGCTGATGAAACATCATCAGCATATCTTGCTAGGGCTAAAGAATATTCTGATGCCCTAGCTAACATCAGTGAACCAGTGAAAGAAAAAGATTTAGTCATGCTAGTTATATCAGGCCTTCGTGAAGAATACAACGGGCTCAAATCCACACTTCTTGCTCGACAGACTCCAACAGCCTTCACTGAACTCCATGGTCTCCTATCTGATCATGATTATATGGTGAAGAAATATACACTGGTTGTTGCACCAGCCCAAGCATTTGCTACTGTCTCCACCAATCACCCTTCACCTGCAAACCTTTCTCAATCAGAAACCATGCAGAGTCTCCAACAACTTGTTTCTCAACTTGGCTTTCAACTTCAACCGCTAAATCAGCAATCTTCACAGGCTTTCTTTGCCTCTCGTCCTCAAAACACTCGAGGACGTGGCTCAAACAACCGTCGTGGACGGGGCTCTTTCCATAACCAGCAATCCGGAGGCACCATAAACCAGTTTAGTTGGGCGTCAAATCAAAACACCATTTATGGCACGTGCAACAGGTGTGGTATTGGACATGTCCCGTCTCAGTGCCCCAACCGTGACCCTGCTACCATAAAGTCGAGACAACAGCACCCTTCTGCCAACTTTGCTGATTTTCGTTCTCAATCCTCTCCTTCATGGCTTCCAGACACTGGTTCGAACAGTCATGTTGCCCAAGATACCTCGCACTTAGACAGCCATGAGCCTTATTACGGTGGGGATGCACTTCACGTTGGTAATGGTAAGGGTTTACCTAAACTTCATATTGGATCTACTCGTTTTTATTCACCATCCAAAACTTTTTCACTTTCTAATATACTTCATGTCCCACAAATCAAACAAAACCTACTCTCAGTCCAAAAATTTTGTCAAGATAATAATGTTTTCTTTGAATTTTACTCTACCTTCTTTGCTGTGAAGGACACATCTACCCGCATCACCCTCCTCAAGGGTCCAAGTAACAACGGGCTCTACTCCTTTTGTTTGCCCCAAATTCGTCATGTTCCCAAAATTGCCTTCACTGTTGTTCGTGCTTCTTCAACCGTATAGCATCAAAGACTTGGTCATCCACATCCCCAGCTTTTGGAAACTATGTTAAATAAATATAGTCTTCCTGTTTTCAATAAGAGTTTAAGTTCCTTTTGTAATTCTTGTCACATTGGGAAATCATCGAAAATTCATTTGTCATCTTCTAATTATAAAAGCACTCATATTTTGGATTTATTAGTTTGTGATGTTTGGGGTCCTGCACCTATTACTTCATCTGATGGACATAATTATTTTTTATTTTGTGTTGATGACTTCTCACGGTATATGTGGATATTTCCCTTGACCCGCAAATCTGATGTCTTTGATGTTTTTAAACAATTTCTCACTGTCGTTGAAAGACAATTAAATACCAAACTAAAATCTGTTGAAACAGATTGGGGAGGTGAATTCAGGAATTTGTCAAACTTCTTCACATCTCTCGGGATTCTACATTGTCGCTCATGTCCTCATACTAGTGAGCAAAATGGTTTGGTTAAAAGACGCCACCGTCATGTGGTGGAAACAGGTCTAACCCTCCTCTCCCAATCGGCTGTTCTCACAAAATTTTGGCATTTTGCCTATGATACAGCGGTTTATCTAATTAACCGCATGCCCTCTCGAAATTCCTCCAACACCTCACCATTTGAGCACATCTTTAAATGCAAACCATATTTCTCTTTTCTGAAGGTGTTTGGCTGCCAATGCTACTGTTGGGTTCAATAAATACCCAAACCCCTTAATCTAGGATTTGAATAGAAAATAGCCCAAGTGTTTAGTCCGTTAAACACTAATCAGGTCACTGAGTGCATAGCCTCTCAGTGAGTCATCTTCGGGATACTCAGTACGAGGCGAAGAAGAAGTCTCTCCACTCAGTAAGGCGGAACTTAAAGGGTGAAGACTGAGTCAAGAAGAAGATGATGGATTCAGTGAGTGATGACAATAACTCACTGAATCCCTAAGACTACTCTCCAACTCTTACACTGAAGACAAACTGAAGTAGAAGACTGAAGGATGTAAAGACTGAAGAAAGAGCGGGACAAGGCGGGAAAAGTTTGAATCAGATAAGACGAAGTCCTTATCAACCAAAGTCAACTTTCCCTGAATGGCAAAAGATCAGGCTCAGTGTCATCACTGAACTTAGGAAAGTAGTCTTGTCTCTTACCTAGAATAGTCTTTGTAAACAGAGACAAAATACATCAGTATTTTGTCTTCTGCATGATGTCAGTTTGTCACTTAGGAAAGAGTCAAAAATCATACATGTATAAATAGCATAAGAGATGGAGTGAAAAGGTTAAGCTTGTGAATTGTAAAAACACACATACACGCAAGCCATCTTTTCACTCCTCCAAATACAACTTAGTTCCTGAGATAGCTCAGTGAGCTCTAAGAGTTGTGCTCAGACTTAGCCTGAGCTTAGAGAGGAGTCACTCAACTTTGTCATTTCAATCCCAAGTACTGTTCCGCAAGTACTTGGGTAACGTATTCTTTGTTGATTTATATCTAATAAGAATATTATGTTGAAAATTACTTAGTGTGTTTTCCTATGTTAATTTCAGTCATAGTTCACTATTAACTTGTTTTATAAACTTAAGTTGTTTTAAACGATAGTGAACGGGGAACAACAAGTGGTATCAGAGCAAGGCTAATTATAAAACTTGTTTTTTAGGCCGCTCTAAAAGTTTTTAAATTATGATCCTAAATGGCTGAAATTGATGTACCCCAACTAGTCGATAAAAAGGGAGGAGCTTATTCAGCTGTTGCCCTTAGACTTGAAGTTGGCAAATTCAACAAATGGAAAAAGCGAATGCTTTGCTATTTGATTGGGATGGAACCCTATTATATCAAGTGTATAAATGAAGGTCCATTTGTCCCAAAGACTGCTGAAGGGTTGCCCAAACCTGAAGCTCAGTGGACCCAGGATGAAAGGAGAGTGGTCAACCAGGACCAAAGACTCAAAAGTATCATAATATCTTGTCTTCCTGACGATATCATGGAGTCTGTTATAAGCTGTAGTACAGCTAAGCAAACCTAGGATGACCTAGTTCATAGTCATGAAGGACCATCTGATACCAAGGAAAACAGGATAATGGACCTGAAACTTGAGTATATCACCTTCAAGGCTAAGGACTCAGAAACTCTCTCTCAAACTTACACCAGGTACAAAACTCTTTTAAATGAATTGTCAAACGATGGTGTTAAGTTGTCCAAACATGAAATCAATGTTGGTTTTGTCAACAGTCTCCCTGAGAAGTGGTTGAATTTCTCTCAGGGAGTTAGGAATGCTAATCATATCCAAAATCTTGAGCTTCCTGAAATTTATGGGAAATTTGTCTATGAGGAAAATCTCATCAACAGACGATACCCTGACCTAAAGAAGTCTCAGGAAGTCAAGAAGTCCCTGACCACCACCTCATCACCAATATCAACTGCCTTCTATTCTAACAATGTTGTTCAAGATTTTCAGGAAAATTCAGATGATGAGCTTGATGAGAGATCAAGTGAGGAGTACCTAAATGACCTGAACACTGAATTTCAGGAAAGGGCACTCCTTGCTAACTCTCGAAGGTTTATAAAAAGAAACAAAAGTTTTTCGCATGCCAAAGCAAATGAGGACACTGAATGCTTTAAGTGTCACAAAAGAGGTCATTTTGCATGCCAAAAACAATTTCTGAACCCTCTTATAAACCATCAGGGTCAAATCAGTCCTCAGGCTTTAGCAAATTTCAACCAAAAATCTATCTGTCTCATCAAAATTTTCAAAACAAATCTGATCAAAACAAAACTGTTGACTTTGAAGCTAAGTATAAGAAAGTCAAAGCTAAGCTTGCATTGCTCGAGGCCAGTCCCTTAGAAACAACAAAAAGTGTTCAATCTGTGCAGGGTAAAAACAAAGGCCTTGTTGCTGAGACCTTCGACTGGGATGAAGAGCCAATGTCATCAGATGATGAAATGGTGCATGTCAGTGCACTGATGGCCCTCTCAGAAGAGGACAAGCTAGCAGTTGGAAAGAATCATGCCAGAAACGGGGAATGGGTCAACATCACTATGAAGAAGGTAAACATCTTACTATCAATGGATGATGACTCTGATTGGCAGTCTTATATGAATTATCTTAATGTTGACCTTAAGTTCGTAGAAGAGCAAAGATTAAATCTCTTTTCAAAATACAACAAGCTAAGTTTTGAATTAAACAAGTGTAGAGATGAACTGCTTATTTTAAAACAAGCCAAGCATGAGGCTGTCACCTTGCAAATTCAAAACACTGAACTAGTTAAGAGAAATCAGGCTCTTCAAGACGAACATAAAAAGGAACAAGATATTCTTGATAGTTGGACTGCTAATGTAAAACCCGAAAATCTAAAACCTATATAAAGACTAAAATACCCTTAGAACCAAGAATAATAAAATACGTAAATTACATTATAATAAATTACGAAATTTAAAAACCTACTAAATAAAACTTAACGAATATAATTTCGTGAACGACTTTGGTACGACGAAGGACGTAAATGTTTCGCTAATAAGTTGGGCCGTTTGTTTGTTTAATGGACTCGTGTCTTTTGTTTTGTTTTGCGCCAAGCCGAAGCCCAAGAGGGTGTTTGTTTGTGTTCGTGTGAGCCAAGGAGGGGCCGAAGCCCATGTGGTGTTTGTGTGTGTGTTCGGTTGGACCCAAGCCAACCCAAACCCAATCACTTTCCTATTCTAACTCAAATACTACAACTATAAATACATTACATAATCATTAAATTGAAACCCTAGTTTTGTTTTGTCTCTCCTTTTCTTCTTTGCTCGGCCGAGAGTCTCCAACACACCATTGGTGTCGATTTTTCTTATTCAAGTGAAGGTATAACGTTTATTCATCTTCCTTTTAACGTATTATGCATGTATATGTCGAGATATACTTTGTTTAGTCGCGTTTGTTTTCTTTCTGTTGTGGCCGAGAGATGCTAACCAAGAAAACAAGGAAACCCTAATTTATTTTAACTTGTAATTAATAAGGAACGTGTAAAGTGATAAGTAATATTGAATCGGGTCATGTATATGTTGAGTTAATGTAAGTCGAGACATGCATGAGTTGGACCGAGGCATGCATGAGTTTCGAATGGGGTTTAAAACATATTAACTGGTATACGAAACATGTTTAAATGAGCTAGGTCTTGTGTAAAACATGCTAGCCGAAACCCTAGGTGAACCGAGTACATATGTACATGAGATTTAGACATGTAATTAATGAGTAAGAGTACGTAAACATAAACCCTAGTTTATTATGTAAAGAGTATGAAGTATACTAAACCCTAATAACTTATGGTCACATGAAATCATAAACGTGTATGATAAAGTGTAAAAGTAAAGAAGGTTATTAATTACGTATTAGGTTAAGTAGCAAGTCATTAAGATGTAACATGTAAAGTAAATGCATATTAAGGAGATATTAAAGAGTAAGAAACCCTAGAACATAAATGAGAGTATATTAGGGTTTGAGCTAAATATAGTAAGTGTTATTTCATGTGTGAGTTATAACTTATAAAACTATTTTCTCATTTAACCTAGACTTTAACAAATGATATAACGAACCCTAATATACAACATTAATTATAAAATATTTAAGACTCATTAATAAAACCCTAAAGTATAAAGATCACTAATTATGAATACCAAATATTAAAAGATCATTTTGACGATTATGGAATCATTAATAACTTGGACGACCGTTAATGTCTATAGGTTCTGTGAAGAGGGAGTAATCCTTTGTTTTCGTCTTTCTGCTTTTCGATCTTTGCGTTGGAATAAGGTACAGATATTTTGACCTTTTCAGTAAAGGTTTCTCTTAATGTTTTCTTTCGTATTAGGTTTTTCCTAAGCCTTTGCTATGAATCCCAAATCTGATTTGTTTGAGCTATTACTTATCTGAACTCTGATTTCTGAATTATGAAACATCTGATTTTGAACTATCTGATATGAAAACTATGATTTTGGAAATATGAATGATTTTCTGATAAAATATGATCTGTGTCAGTTATGACATTCTGATTTGACCTAAGATAGTTTGACACCCGAGCCAAATATTTAACTAGTCATGGGGGTTCCATGTCCGTATCAGTGATGCACCTCTGATATGACTCTAGGGCAGTAGAGTGATGTTCTGCCACGTCTATGGATGGTGAAGCATATTTGTGAATATGTAGGAAGGGGCGTATGGATGCATCCTAGATCTGTTATATGTTATATGTTATATGTTATCTGATGATTGATGCTGCGTGCGTGCACGTCCTTCATAACTCTGGTAGGTCTCCCCTACAAATGTTGCCTTGTGTGAATATGAATATGATCTGATATAAGTTCTGGGCTCGTGGTAGTTGACTATAAACTTCATTTGAAATTATGATTTATGCTTTGAAAATGATAAAGATTTTGCTATTGCTCATTCACTTTATTTCGTATCCGTTATCGTTTAGTATTCGCTTTTGCTTTCATATCTGTTCACTGGGCTTTTGAAGCTCAGCCGCACTTTTCTTTTCTTCCGCGGCAGGTATCTAAGCATTGGAAGCTGGGTTGCTTTGGGATGAGTGCTTGAGTGGACTTACCTTAGAGATTTTAGCTTTTATTTCTTATGATGCCATTTAGACTTATTTATTTCGGATATTATGTTGGCGTTATTTCGTTTCCGCTGGGACCTATGTATTGAAGTCATTTGACTTGGATTATTTTCCGCATTTATGTTAAGACTTTTCTTTTGGTTATGATTGTTTTGCTTTGATATGACACCATTACTTGTGATTCCTTTACCCTTGGCGGGTCGGGGCGTTACAATTTATGGCATCAGAGCCCAGGTTTACGACTTGTAGTCAGGACCTGTGAACATAAGAACCTTAAGTTATCCCTTAGAATTAAGATTTGACCTGTGAGGATTGGGTAGACTTAGGTTTCCTTCTGCGAACTTCCATTTCGTATCTCATCTTTGTTCATTTTGCTAATCGTTTGAATATCGTTTAGATGGTTCGAACTCGTACTACTGGTGGCGCGGATGGAGACGATGATGCGGTTAACATGGATGCTGCGATTGCGAATGCTCTCAACTCTCTTTTCCCTGGTTTGACTACACCTGAGATGATGGAACAGGTGATCAACAATATTCGGAATCAGACTGGTGAACCTTCGGGAAGCGGTGGAGGTGCTCAACCCGTCGGCATACATACTTGGCTCGAGCGTTTCGGTAAGCTCAAGCCTCTTTCTTTTAGCACTGCTGCTACTCCCACTGAAGCTGAGGACTGGATCACTCATGTTGAGAAGCTGTTTGAAGTACTGGGTTGTGGAGATGGATTTAAGACTCGTTTAGCTGCATTCAAATTGGAAGGTGATGCTTTGAATTGGTGGAAAGCATTGAAACAAGCACGAGGAGGAGATGCTTTCGCTGTTACTTGTACTTGGGCGGAGTTTCGGACTATCTTCTATAACCGTTATTTCCCTGATGCTGAACAGCAAAGGTATGAGAGGGATTATCAGGCGATCTACCAGTTTGATAATGAGAACTCCAACGAGTACATGAGTAGGTTTATGAGGTTGGTAAGCTTTGTTGGAGCGATTGCTGGAGATGGTAGGCGCCAAGCTAAGCATTTCAAATGGGGACTGAAGAAGTGGGTGTTGGACCGACTGCTTAACACTGACTATGAGGATGTGTCGGCCTGCAATGATGCAGCTCGTAACATTGAGATCTTTCATGAGGGTTCAGGTTACAACAAGCGTAATCGCGATGGTGATCGGATTCAAGGTAGGACTCAAAGTAATGAGTATAAGGGAAATACTAGCAGGAGTTATGATTCGAGGGGACAAGGGGATAAGAGTTATGATCAGCGGGGTCAGTCGGGAAGGAATGTGGACTCTAGGCGCCCTGAGGCGAGGGGTCAGGATAGCAGAGCTGCTGGTAAAAATGGAAATGATCGTCAGAATCAGGGTAACAATAACCAGCGTTACAACAAAGATCAGTCGACTCGAGGATCGAATCAGGGTCGTGCTTCAGGATCTTCTGGTCAGCAAAGTACAGCTGAAGTTTTGCCTCCCCCACCTATCTGTACTACTTGTGGAAAGGCTCATCCGGGACCGTGTTTCAAGGCCACTGGTGGATGTTTCTCTTGTGGTTCCACGACTCATAAGATCAAGGATTGCCCTAAGAGGAACCCGGCGATTCCTGGAAACTACACCAAGCCGCCACCTACTACTGGACGTGTTTATGCTACTACTCGGAATCAGGCGGAGCATACTTCAGGTACCATCACGGGCACTCTTTTCATTGATGATTATTATGTCTTCGTTTTATTTGACACCGGTGCCACACACTCCATCATATCTGTCACATGTGCTAAGAAACTAAATATGAAACCACAACCACTAACGAATCACTTATCGATATCTACGCCTATGAAAAGTCACATGATCATTGATCATAAATACGTTAAGTGTCCTCTTCGTTTTGATGATCGTATTCGCCATGCACATCTGTATCCTCTCGATATGGTCGACTTTGATATCATTCTAGGCATGGATTGGTTGGCTTATCATAGAGCTTCCATCGACTGCTATGCTAGAACTGTGATCTTTGGAGACGTAAAACATCCTAAATTCGTTTATTATGGTTCTAAACCACTCAAATCTGTTAAGTTCATTTCTGCTATGAAGGCACGGACCATGATTGCTCATGGGTGTCAAGGTTTTCTGGCATCTGTTAAGGACACATCTTTGGAGAGTCCTAACATTGAAAACCTTTCCGTTGTTTGTGAATTCACTGACGTTTTTCCGGATGAACTCCCTGGACTTCCTCCAGCTCGAGAAGTTGAGTTTAGCATTGAGTTGATTCCTGGTGCTAAACCGATTTCGAAAGCTCCGTATCGTATGGCACCTATAGAACTGAAGGAGTTGAAGGAACAGCTGCAAGAGATGATAGATAATGGATTCATTCGACCTAGTGTTTCTCCATGGGGCGCACCTGTTTTGTTTGTGAAGAAGAAGGATGGAAGTATGCGCTTATGTATCGACTACCGTGAACTCAACCGTATTACTATTCGGAATCGTTATCCTCTCCCACGCATAGACGATTTGTTTGATCAACTGCAAGGAGCTAAGTTCTTTTCTAAGATTGATCTGAGGTCTGGTTATCATCAACTACGTGTGAAGGAGCAAGATGTTCCTAAAACCGCGTTTCGTACCAGATATGGTCATTATGAGTTTCTCGTTATGCCTTTTGGTTTGACGAATGCGCCTGCTGTGTTTATGGATCTGATGAATCGTGTTTTCCATGAGTTTCTCGACAAGTTCGTTATTGTTTTCATCGATGACATTTTGGTTTACTCTAAGTCTGAAGAGGAACATGAGCAACATCTTCGGATAGTTTTGGAGATTCTGAGGAAGAAGAAGTTGTACGCCAAATTCTCGAAGTGTGAATTTTGGTTAGGACAAGTCGCTTTCCTTGGTCATATCGTATCAGCTGATGGTATAACCATGGATCCGTCTAAGGTTGAGGCTATCACTAAGTGGCCAAGACCTACGACAGTGACTGAGGTCAGGAGTTTTCTAGGACTTGCTGGATATTATCGACGTTTTGTTGAAGGTTTCTCTCGTTTAGCGTTGCCGTTAACCCAATTGATGAGGAAAGGTGAAAAGTTCGTGTGGACGGATGAAAGAGAAAAGAGTTTTGAAGAGTTGAAACGGAGATTGGTTTCCGCTCCTATTTTGACTCTTCCATCTGGTTCTGGAGGATATCAAATCTATAGCGGTGCATCTAAGAAAGGATTGGGCTGTGTCTTGATGCAACATGGTAAGGTGATAGCTTACGCTTCAAGACAACTGAAACCTTATGAGGAAAATTACCCAACTCATGATCTTGAGTTAGCTGCTGTGGTGTTCGCGTTGAAGATCTGGAGACATTACTTGTATGGAGAGACGTGTGATATTTTCACCGACCATAAGAGTCTCAAGTATATTTTCACTCAAAAGGAACTCAATATGAGACAAAGAAGATGGTTAGAACTTCTTAAGGATTATGACACTAACATTCAGTACCATCCTGGTAAGGCTAATGTAGTTGCTGACGCACTTAGCCGGAAATCAGGTATGATTGCAAGTATTGAGATTGAGCCTAGGATTATTCGTGACTTAGAGCGTTTGGATGTTGAGTTGTGCGTACGAGGTTCTGGTGGATACTGGGCTAGTATGAAGGTGGAGTCGAACCTTATACTGCAAATTAAGGAAGCTCAGAAAAATGACGGCGAGCTGTGGGCCGTAGCTCAGAATGTTGAAGAAGGTAAACAGACGGAGTTTAAGGTTGATAACGATGGGATTGTATGGTATGAAGATAGGCTTTGCGTTCCCAATGATCAGGTACTTCGTGAGAAAGTTATGACTGAAGCTCATAGTTCTCCTTTCACTATCCATCCTGGTTCTACCAAGATGTATAGGGATTTGAAACAGTATTTCTGGTGGAATGGCATGAAGCAAGATGTGGCGACGTTCGTGTCGAAGTGTATGATTTGTCAGCAAGTGAAGATCGAACATCAAAGAGCTAGTGGACTGTTACAACCATTGGATATTCCGACATGGAAGTGGGATAAGATATCTATGGACTTTGTGACTGGACTACCTCTTACTAAGAAGAAGCATGATGCGATTTGGGTGGTTGTTGATCGACTAACCAAATCAGCTCATTTCTTACCAATTCGGAAGGATTATGGTATTGGCAGATTGTCAGAGATTTTTCAACAAGAGATAGTTAGACTTCATGGTACTCCGACGGCTATTGTGTCAGATAGGGATCCGCGTTTTACTTCTCGTTTCTGGAAGGGTTTGCAGAAAGCTTGGGGTACTCGACTTAATTTTAGTACGGCTTTTCATCCTCAAACAGATGGTCAGTCAGAGAGGACAATTCAGACCTTAGAAGACATGCTAAGGGCTTGTGCTTTGGAATGGACTGGCAGCTGGGATGAATATTTGTGTTTGGTAGAGTTTGCGTATAACAACAGTTGGCATGCTAGCATTAAGGCAGCACCGTTTGAACTTCTTTATGGAAGGAAATGTAGATCACCTACTTGTTGGGATGAAGTAGGTGAACGTCTAATTGAAGGACCGGAAATGATTGAGATCACTAATGAGAAAGTAGCTGTTGCTAGAGAAAAGTTAAAGGAGGCTAGGTCTCGCCAGAAAAATTATGCCGACAAGCATCGTCGTGATTTAGAATTTCGTGTTGGTGATCGGGTATTTTTGAAAGTCTCGCCGTTTAGAGGTGTGAAACGTTTTGGAATCAAGGGCAAGCTTAGTCCTCGATTCATTGGTCCGTTTGAAATTCTGGAACGTATAGGAGGAGTTTCGTATCGATTAGCACTTCCGCCTCAGTTATCGCATGTTCATGATGTGTTCCATGTATCTCTCTTAAGGGGATACAATTATCATCCATTACACGTTGCTTCGTATCCGTTTGATCAGATTCGATCCGATATGTCTTTGCCTGAAGAACCAGAAGCTATTTTGGAAAGACAAGAAAGAGTCATGAGAAGTAAAGTTATTCCGTTCGTTAAGATTCTTTGGAAAAATCACCCAGAGCGTGAGGCTACTTGGGAGACCGAAGAGTCGATGCGAGCTAGTTATCCTCATTTCTTTGAATAGTTCGGTATGTTCTCATTTCGTTATCGTTTTCGTTTCCGTTTCATTTCAATTTTCGAGGACGAAAATTTTTTTTTTAGAGGGGAAGAGTTGTAAAACCCGAAAATCTAAAACCTATATAAAGACTAAAATACCCTTAGAACCAAGAATAATAAAATACGTAAATTACATTATAATAAATTACGAAATTTAAAAACCTACTAAATAAAACTTAACGAATATAATTTCGTGAACGACTTTGGTACGACGAAGGACGTAAATGTTTCGCTAATAAGTTGGGCCGTTTGTTTGTTTAATGGACTCGTGTCTTTTGTTTTGTTTTGCGCCAAGCCGAAGCCCAAGAGGGTGTTTGTTTGTGTTCGTGTGAGCCAAGGAGGGGCCGAAGCCCATGTGGTGTTTGTGTGTGTGTTCGGTTGGACCCAAGCCAACCCAAACCCAATCACTTTCCTATTCTAACTCAAATACTACAACTATAAATACATTACATAATCATTAAATTGAAACCCTAGTTTTGTTTTGTCTCTCCTTTTCTTCTTTGCTCGGCCGAGAGTCCCCAACACACCATTGGTGTCGATTTTTCTTATTCAAGTGAAGGTATAACGTTTATTCATCTTCCTTTTAACGTATTATGCATGTATATGTCGAGATATACTTTGTTTAGTCGCGTTTGTTTTCTTTCTGTTGTGGCCGAGAGATGCTAACCAAGAAAACAAGGAAACCCTAATTTATTTTAACTTGTAATTAATAAGGAACGTGTAAAGTGATAAGTAATATTGAATCGGGTCATGTATATGTTGAGTTAATGTAAGTCGAGACATGCATGAGTTGGACCGAGGCATGCATGAGTTTCGAATGGGGTTTAAAACATATTAACTGGTATACGAAACATGTTTAAATGAGCTAGGTCTTGTGTAAAACATGCTAGCCGAAACCCTAGGTGAACCGAGTACATATGTACATGAGATTTAGACATGTAATTAATGAGTAAGAGTACGTAAACATAAACCCTAGTTTATTATGTAAAGAGTATGAAGTATACTAAACCCTAATAACTTATGGTCACATGAAATCATAAACGTGTATGATAAAGTGTAAAAGTAAAGAAGGTTATTAATTACGTATTAGGTTAAGTAGCAATTCATTAAGACGTAACATGTAAAGTAAATGCATATTAAGGAGATATTAAAGAGCAAGAAACCCTAGAACATAAATGAGAGTATATTAGGGTTTGAGCTAAATATAGTAAGTGTTATTTCATGTGTGAGTTATAACTTATAAAACTATTTTCTCATTTAACCTAGACTTTAACAAATGATATAACGAACCCTAATATACAACATTAATTATAAAATATTTAAGACTCATTAATAAAACCCTAAAGTATAAAGATCACTAATTATGAATACCAAATATTAAAAGATCATTTTGACGATTATGGAATCATTAATAACTTGGACGACCGTTAATGTCTATAGGTTCTGTGAAGAGGGAGTAATCCTTTGTTTTCGTCTTTCTGCTTTTCGATCTTTGCGTTGGAATAAGGTACAGATATTCTGACCTTTTCAGTAAAGGTTTCTCTTAATGTTTTCTTTCGTATTAGGTTTTTCCTAAGCCTTTGCTATGAATCCCAAATCTGATTTGTTTGAGCTATTACTTATCTGAACTCTGATTTCTGAATTATGAAACATCTGATTTTGAACTATCTGATATGAAAACTATGATTTTGGAAATATGAATGATTTTCTGATAAAATATGATCTGTGTCAGTTATGACATTCTGATTTGACCTAAGATAGTTTGACACCCGAGCCAAATATTTAACTAGTCATGGGGGTTCCATGTCCGTATCAGTGATGCACCTCTGATATGACTCTAGGGCAGTAGAGTGATGTTCTGCCACGTCTCTGGATGGTGAAGCATATTTGTGAATATGTAGGAAGGGGCGTATGGATGCATCCTAGATCTGTTATATGTTATATGTTATATGTTATCTGATGATTGATGCTGCGTGCGTGCACGTCCTTCATAACTCTGGTAGGTCTCCCCTACAAATGTTGCCTTGTGTGAATATGAATATGATCTGATATAAGTTCTGGGCTCGTGGTAGTTGACTATAAACTTCATTTGAAATTATGATTTATGCTTTGAAAATGATAAAGATTTTGCTATTGCTCATTCACTTTATTTCGTATCCGTTATCGTTTAGTATTCGCTTTTGCTTTCATATCTGTTCACTGGGCTTTTGAAGCTCAGCCGCACTTTTCTTTTCTTCCGCTGCAGGTATCTAAGCATTGGAAGCTGGGTTGCTTTGGGATGAGTGCTTGAGTGGACTTACCTTAGAGATTTTAGCTTTTATTTCTTATGATGCCATTTAGACTTATTTATTTCGGATATTATGTTGGCGTTATTTCGTTTCCGCTGGGACCTATGTATTGAAGTCATTTGACTTGGATTATTTTCCGCATTTATGTTAAGACTTTTCTTTTGGTTATGATTGTTTTGCTTTGATATGACACCATTACTTGTGATTCCTTTACCCTTGGCGGGTCGGGGCGTTACAGCTAAGAATCCCAAGGTCTTTGATGTTGTGGGTGCCCCCAGTAGCAAAAAGAGAGTCATAGGTGAAGATCATCTCCATGACTCTCGCAACAAAGACCAAAGTTCAAAACCATTTGTGTCTGGTGGTATGATTACCAACATGTTGACAACTCCAAACTCCAGTGATTGGATTGAACGGGTTAATCCTGAGAGTAAGCTTCCAAACTTCGATTCTGGAAGGATTCTTGAGCCAGAGAGCCAAGCTCTTAAGAGCATGCTAGGACTTCCTGAGATGACCAGTGGTACTGAACACATCTCTGAGTCTGAAGCAGAATCTGAAACACCGCTTCCACCCCTAAAACCTCTTCAGGGTGCTGATCCAAGCTCTGAGCTTACTCCTCTAAAATTCAATCCTCACTCACCAAAGGAAAGATCTGGACTTGGTAGAACCATCCTTCAAAGACAAGCAAAACTAATCCAACAAGAGTCTACTCCTACTGAGACTTCAACATCCTCTGTCCCCACTGAAGCTGACCAAATTCAGCAACTGACTGAACTTGTGAGGAAGCTTACTGAGAAAATGGAATCCATTGAAAAGGTCCCTGAACCAATCAAGGAGACAAAGTCAGCTTCCTCCAGTTCCTCGAAATCTAAGTCAACCTTCAAAAACAAACAAAAATGTGAGCTGGTCATTATACCAGCCATACCACTGACAACTGCTATAGAATCCTTTTTTGCATGATCTGCAAAAAGGATGATCACAGGACAGCTGATCATCTACAGTTTGTCAGCCAAGCAAACTATACCAAAGTTGGTCATCAGTATGCTTCATCCTCCAAAGCTGCTCCAAAGAATAGAGCAAAACCTTTTCCTCTGTGTCCTCACTGTGGGTTTAATGATCATCATCAGGATGACTGTCTCATGAATACATGCTGTGATATATGCGGTAATCCAGCTCATGAGACATCCCAACATGACAGTGTCATTCATGCAAGGAGAAATTCCAAACAACCCAGAGTCACTGAGTCATCCTCAGCCTCTAAATGCAAAACCTGTGGTAGCTCCATGCACACAACTACTGACCATGAGTCAATTGCAAATTTCAAAGAGACCTTGAGATCCAAGCCCACTAGTAAGTGGGTCACGAAGAGAAACTAATTCAGTTTACTACTTGTGCAGAGACATGCCAGGGAGCCTATTTGGCATCTAGACAGTGGATGCTCAAGAAGCATTACTGGTGTGAAGGAATATCTGCACAAGTATATAAAGGAACCAGGACCCAAGGTAGTATTTGGTGATAACTCATCATGTCCCACTGAAGGTTATGGTTCAGTAAACTGCAATGGAATAGTTTTCTCTAGAATAGCCTATGTCAATGGTCTCAAATACAATCTCATCAGTGTCAGTCAACTATGTGATGCTAAATACATTGTACAATTCAATGATAAACAAGGTACCATTTTCAATGCCAACAAGGAAGTTGTGTTGATAGCTCCTAGGAGAGATGATGTTTATGTGCTAGACATGTCAACACTCTCCCAAGATGGAACGTGTCTCTTTGCTAAAGCCACTGAAACTATCAATTGGATGTGGCATAAGAGACTCTCACACTTAAACTTCAAAAACCTCAACAACTTGGCAAAACAAAACAAGGTCCTTGGCTTACCATCACTGGTTTTTGCAAAAGACAAACCATGCTCTGCCTGTGAAAATGGTAAACACCACAGAGCATCATTCAAAACCAAACAAAATTTCTCCATCAAAAGCTACCTTCACCTCCTGCACATGGATCTCTTTGGACCTGTCAGTCCCAGATCAATCCAGCATGAGAAGTATACACTTGTCATTGTTGATGAATTCTCAAGATACACTTGGGTATACTTTCTTTCCAAAAAGAGTCAGGCAGCTGATACAATAATGTCATTCATCAGGAAGATAGAAAACCAGAATGACATTACAGTTAAACAAATCAGAACTGACAATGGCACTGAGTTCAGAAATCAAGAACTTGAGAGTTTCTGTGATGAAAAAGGAATTTCTCAAAATTTCTCATCTCCTTATACCCCTGAACAAAATGGGGTTGCTGAAAGGAAAAACAGAACTCTCATTGAGGCTGCTAGAACTATGTTAAATGGCTCAGCCTTCTCAAAACATTTCTGGACTGAAGCAGTCAAAACTGCCTGTTACACTCAAAACAGGTCAATCATTGTCAAAAGACACAATAAAACCCCATATGAGATCTTCAAAGGTAGACTTCCTAACATCAGCTATTTTCATGTGTTTGGATGTCATGTGTTCATTCATAACCACAAGGATCATCTAGGCAAATTTGATGCAAAAGCTGATGATGGATACTTCCTAGGCTACTCACTGATCTCCAAAGCCTTCAGGGTTTTTAACACAAGGAGACAACAAGTTGAGGAAACCTTTCATGTCACCTTTGATGAAAGTATTGAAAGTATCAGGTTCACCAACACCTCAGTGGAGGAAATAGGAATTGATGACTCATCAAGATATCCTCCTGATGAGTACAACACTGAATTCAATTCCTTATATCAAGCTGATGCTGACATCTCATATTATGTCTTACCTCACAATCTACCCCAACCAACCATCAGTGAGTTCATTGATAATCAATCAATCTCTGCTGGGTTAGGAAACACTGATTCAAATAATCAGGATCCTGTAACTCATGAATCCCAACCTGAACTAGACATCTCTGTAGATGATCTAAATGATTCTGTGACTCTTGCACCTGAACTCACTTCTGAACACCCAGTGACATCATCAAGCTCAGATCCCAGACCACAAAGTAAGTGGACAAGAACTCAGGATATTGAGCTTGTAAACATCATTGGTGAACCCACTGAGGGCATGCTCACCAGAAGCATGGCTGCTAGTCTAACTGCAGCTTCAGCCAATGAATGTCTATATGCTGATTACCTATCAGATATAGAACCCAAAAGTGTCACTGAGGCTCTAAAATACCCAAGCTGGGTTCAGGCTATGCAAGAAGAACTGAACAGTTTGATAAAAACAAGGTCATGACCTTGATCAAATGTCCTCAGGATGTAGTAGTCATAGGAATGAAGTGGGTTTTCAGAAACAAAACTGATGAAAACGGCACTGTCATTAAAAACAAAGCCAGACTTGTAGCCAAAGGTTACAGTCAACAAGAAGGCATTGACTATGATGAGACATTTGCTCCTGTTGCAAGAATGGAAGCCATCAGAATCTTCCTTGCATATGCAACATACATGAACTTCAGAGTCTACCAAATGGATGTTAAAAGTGCATTCTTAAATGGTGATCTCAAGGAAGATGTGTATGTTCAGCAACCTCCAGGCTTTGAGAGTAGTGAATTCCCTGACTATGTCTGTAAGCTTGACAAAGCCCTTTATGGACTTAAACAAGCTCCCAGGGCATGGTATGAAACTCTCTTAGCCTTCCTAATACAAAACAAGTTTGTCATAGGAAAGATAGACAACACAATGTTTGTCTATAGAACCCAACAGGATGTGATACTAGTCCAAGTGTATGTTGATGATATCATCTTTGGCTCAACAAACTACAAACTTTGCAAACAGTTTGAAAAACTAATGACAAAGAAGTTTGAAATGAGCATGATGGGGGAACTTACATACTTTCTTGGACTGCAAATCAGGCAAACTGATAAAGGAATATCCATCAGTCAAGAGAAATACACCAGAAATCTCTTGAAGAAATATGAGATATTTTACTATGCCTCAGTGAAGACACCAATGGTCCCACCTAACAACCTTGGACCTGATCTCACTGGAAAATCAGTCAATCAAACTCATTTCAGAGGGATTGTTGGCTCACTGATGTATCTAACCGCTACTAGACCAGACATACAATTTTCAGTCTGTTTAATAGCAAGATATCAGTCCAATCCCAAAGAATCTCACCTCACTGCAGCCAAAAGAATACTCAGATACCTGAAGGGAACCCCAAGCCTTGGACTCTATTATCCAAAATGCTCAGGGTTTGATCTCAAGGGTTACTCTGATTCTGATTATGCTGGCTGCAACATGGACAGAAAAAGTACCTCAGGGTCCTGTTAATTTCTTGGAGGAAAACTGGTTTGTTGGAGTGCAAAGAAGCAACAATCAGTGGCTATGTCCTCAGCTGAAGCTGAATATGTAGCTGCAGCAGGATGTTGTGCCAATGTATTATGGATGAAAAGTCAACTCAGTGACTATGACATCCATTACAAAATGGTGCCCATCTTCTGTGATAACACTAGTGCAATTGCAATCTCAAACAACCCTGTCCTCCACCAAAGAACCAAACACATTGATATCAGATATCACTTCATTAGGGATCACATAATGAAAGGAGATATTGAACTTCATTTCATCCCTACTGAATATCAACTGGCTGATATCTTCACCAAACCTTTGGATGAACCTACCTTCAGGAGACTGAAAGCTGAATTGGGAATGCTTGACATTGAAAGTCAAATATCTGAAAACCAATCTCAGTAAGTTCTCTGAATTGGTTCATCCTCCCTGAACACCCAAAATAAACCTCTCACTGAATGAGTAAGACTCATTCAGGGTCCCTGACACTTGACAAAGAGCATTGAATAAGTAACTAAATGATCCAAGTATCAGTTACTTTAATGTCCTAGGTTGGTAACTATGCCAATTTAATAAAAGAATATATGTCTCTTTGTCTTACTGTCATCCCACTTGGCATTTAATGCCTCTCACAAAAATATCAAATTGATATTTTATCTCTGCAAAAGGGCACTTTTACTATGCACTGCAACTGTTCCCTTGAAAAACGGGATTTTACTGCGGGTAATGGAGTGGTAGCATTAAATGTGGAAATTCAAACGGCTTTCAAAACCGACTCTTAATATTCCCATTTGTGCACAAAACACCCCTCTTATCACTCTATATATACCCTCTTCCAACTCAAACAAACACACAGAAATCTTTTATGCAACAAAACTCTGTCAAAATCATTTCAAAAACATTTGTGTGTGCTTAATAACTCTTAAAAACCTCTTTTGGAAAACCCTTCTTGTAAACATTTACAAAAGTTTTTCATCACAAACTTGAAGAGATCTAAATACTTTGATTGTTCTAGTCAAAACATCTTTTTAAATCCTTAAATCTTTGTTAATGGAAATGGCTAGAACACAATCTCTCCAGTTTGCTTCTCAGTGGGTAGGGGATCTTACTAATGTTGAATTTAAAACAAATAATGTCATAGGAAATTTTGAATATCCTGAAAATGTCCCAACCTATAAAGACATTATAAAATTTTTATTCAACTGCCCACTTAAAACGGCGTTTGTAAAATGCCCCTCAGTAGTGTACCCAAACTACCTCAGGGAGTTTTGGGCCACTGCTAGAGCCTTTGACCCGACACCTTCTACTGATGAGAATAACCTTAGACCTCTCAGGGAGTATCTCATCAGGTTCAGTCTAAATGGGGGAAAACAATACACCCTGGACTACAAAACGTTTTGCACTACAACAGGGTTAGATTATAACAAAGGTGTTTATGTCGCCCATCCTGAACCCTCCACAGTGAAGGATGGGTTAAAACAAATCGTTTTAGATCCAACTTTTTTGGACAAGACCCCAGTCACTAAAAGCTCATTCCCTGTGGCTTGGAGGATCCTCTTCACTTTTGTGATTCAGGTCCTCGGTGGGAACCACTCATCCACTGAACAAGTTAACTCTATTCAGTTGATGATGGCATACTTCTTGATGAATGGGGTCACTGTCGACATAGGGGAGATCATTTACAGTGATCTCGTAACGAAGCTACAGAGCAAAACTAGGACGAAGTACGTTTCGTATCCTAGGTTTGTCTCTTGTGCTCTGCAATCGTTACTGGGTTCAAATTATACTCAGGATGAAAAATTTGGAAATTTACCTGGCATCCTGAGCCCTTCAAATTTTCAAAAGGACCCATCCCTCGTCACTCCCATTGAATTGACGGCCCACATGATTGCTGTAAACAATCAAAGTGGATCAGTGTCTCCAAACCCTGCTTCTAAAAAGAAAAAGGGGAAGTCTCAGACTGGGACTAAGACTAAACCAAAGTCTTAGGGCCCTGAGGCTTCAGGAGCACAGCCTAAGAGGCACAAAAATCCCGAGACCAAAAAGACACCCACTGACCAGGCAACAACCACCCTAGTGACAACGAAGGACACTGATACATCACAGTCAGTGCCCTTGGTCACACCTACTACTCCCCAAGATCCAGAGGGAAACATACAACCCACTGGTAGGGGAGCGCCTTCCACAACGCCCAGTGATGACATTAGCAAATCCAAGCCTTTGTCTGAGGGCACACTGATCGATCCCAAAGACTCAGGGGGAAACAAACAACCCACTGATAGGGATACAACAATCGCTGACTCCGCCAAAGGCACTGGGAAACACCCACCAGTGTCTCAGGGGTCACTGGGGGACAAAGACTCGGAGGGAAAGAAACAACCCGCCGATACGGAACCCAAAACCAATCCTGACTCCGCAGAAGGCACTGGGAAACTCCCACCAGTGTCTGAGGGGTCAACGGGGGACAAAGACTCAGAGGGAAACATACCACCCGCTGATATGGAACCCATCAACAATCCCTGGTTAACTGTTGCTGATGTCACTGGGATATTATTTTCTGAAGATGAGCTTGCTGAGACTGATGATGAATTCTTATCAGCCGGAGAAGAAATGGACGCTGAGGTTCAAGCTGAACAAGAGCCTCAGCCTGATCCAAAGGAGCATACCGAGTCACCATTTCACCCTCAAGATAATGACTCAGACTCCTCTTCATCCAGCTTTGGGGAATTCAACCGGTTTGACAATATTCTTCCAGTCACTGAAAGACAGCTGGTTCAGTGGATCACTAAAGCCTCAAGGAAACTGTATACTGGGGTTACTGAACAATTTTAGGATCAACACACTGAAGCCGCTGTCAGCTACGCTGATCTTCGATCTGATGTGCTCACCTTCAACGAAAATGTTCATTAGCACCGAGATCTTATGTACCAACACCGGATCAGACTGGATGAAAACCTGGTTAAGTTCCTCAAGCATCTTCAGACTTGTGGGGTTACAATTGATGAAATCAGGGACGCTGTTAAAGAAGACCCAACACTCAATACCAAAGTGCTGGAGGCCACTGAGGTGTATGTGAAAAACTCATCTCAACTGACTGAACTAATTGAAATGCTCAACTCTGCCAATGTTCAGGGTCTCCAATCTTCAGTTCAGACTCTTCAGACCTCAGTGGACTCTTTGAACACTCAGGTAGCTGCTATGGCTCAGGCCTCGTCTTCCATGGCCTGGAATCTTGGTCCCCGGATGAGTGCTTTGGAGCTTTCTCAAGCTAACTTGGATACCAAGGTCACTAGTCTTCAAGCAGATACTTCAGAGATAAAGGCTATGATCACTGAAATATAGCAGGCCTTCAAGGGTCAAGCAGCTCCGTCCCCCTCAGCACCAACTCCAACTCTTGCCCTCACTGACGTTCCGGCAACAGTTGAGGGGGAGAATATTGCTGAAGAAACTCCTTCTCACACTGAGGGGGAGCCAACACCAACAGCATCAGTGGCCCAAATCTCATCATCCCCACCAGTCTCAGCAACTCCTATCTCATCAATCCCACCAACAACATCATCAACAACAACACTGACAGTAATCACAACAATACCACCACCCCTGGTAGCAACCTCATCTTCCTCAGGCCAGGTTAAAGGAAAAGGTAAAATGGAAACTTCTGAGCCTGAGAAGATTCCCTATAAAATCGGCGACACTGAGTACCTGCTAACACCACAACAGCTGAGTAAACATCTTGCTAGAGAAGAAAGAAGATTGAAACTAGCTGAAAAAGAGAAAAAGAACAGAGAAGCACTGGCAAAGGTTGTCGCCGAAGAAGCTGAAAACATGGGACTAAATCCAAGCAAGCTTCAAAAGGGTCAGACAGGACAAAAGTTCAAGGAAGCTCAGGCTGCTCAGATGACTGTTATGAGAAAACAGTTGGAAGAAAAGAAGAAGAAAACTGAAGCTCTCAGGCAAAGCAGAATTGAGGAGTACAACTGGACAATGACAAGCCGAAGGCTTCCTGAAAAGATCACAGATGTCAGAATCATCCCTAATACCAAACCTCTGGCCATGAACGTCTACAGAGGGGATGATAAAAGGCACTTCGAAGTTCATGATCCTCTAAAATTCACTGACTTCGGGATCACTGAACTGGATGAACTTGGTCCTATTATTGAAAAGAAGAAAAATGCGGTGGTTAAGGACCTGATGAAAATGCTCAGTAAAAGATATGAAAGACTGAGAGACTGTCCAGCCCAACTGGGAATTCAGGCCGCCTTAACTGCACCTCAAGGATCTCAACCACAATCATCGACTGGCAAAAGAAAGAGAGTTGAGTTCCAACCTGAAATCAAAGTGCCTGGATTAGAATGCAACAGGGAGCTGCCTGAAGGTGTGAAATTTGTGAACTGTCTAGTGATTGAGAAGACTGAAAGAGGGCTATTCCACATTGATGTCTATGGAAACCCTGCTTTTCAAAGATGGAGTGACATTGATCAGGCTGGTGTAACTGCAATGCTAAGCTACATACTAGTGGCCTCTCAAATCCAAACCCCAGCAAACATCAGGTTCTGCCAAGACCTGAATGCCAAGATAAGAGAGCACCCTGACAAAGAAACACTCCTCAAAAAGAAGCCTAAGCTTGAAGCACTGGGGATCCATCTCAACTGACATCATTTTGATTTATCTTTTGTACTAGTGATAGGAACCTTTTGTAATTTGATCAATAAACGATGTATGCTTTGTTAAAATACTCAGTGTTCCTTATTGTATTCATTAGTACATTCAGTGTAGGAAGAAGCCATTTGCTCACTTACACTGATCAATCACTTAGGCTATTTGTATATCCAAATAGGGGGAGACTGTTGGGTTCAATAAATACCCAAACCCCTTAATCTAGGATTTGAATAGAAAATAGCCCAAGTGTTTAGTCCGTTAAACACTAATCAGGTCACTGAGTGCATAGCCTCTCAGTGAGTCATCTTCGGGATACTCAGTACGAGGCGAAGAAGAAGTCTCTCCACTCAGTAAGGCGGAACTTAAAGGGTGAAGACTGAGTCAAGAAGAAGATGATGGATTCAGTGAGTAATGACAATAACTCACTGAATCCCTAAGACTACTCTCCAACTCTTACACTGAAGACAAACTGAAGTAGAAGACTGAAGGATGTAAAGACTGAAGAAAGAGCGGGACAAGGCGGGAAAAGTTTGAATCAGATAAGACGAAGTCCTTATCAACCAAAGTCAACTTTCCCTGAATGGCAAAAGATCAGGCTCAGTGTCATCACTGAACTTAGGAAAGTAGTCTTGTCTCTTACCTAGAATAGTCTTTGTAAACAGAGACAAAATACATCAGTATTTTGTCTTCTGCATGATGTCAGTTTGTCACTTAGGAAAGAGTCAAAAATCATACATGTATAAATAGCATAAGAGATGGAGTGAAAAGGTTAAGCTTGTGAATTGTAAAAACACACATACACGCAAGCCATCTTTTCACTCCTCCAAATACAACTTAGTTCCTGAGATAGCTCAGTGAGCTCTAAGAGTTGTGCTCAGACTTAGCCTGAGCTTAGAGAGGAGTCACTCAACTTTGTCATTTCAATCCCAAGTACTGTTCTGCAAGTACTTGGGTAACGTATTCTTTGTTGATTTATATCTAATAAGAATATTATGTTGAAAATTACTTAGTGTGTTTTCCTATGTTAATTTCAGTCATAGTTCACTATTAACTTGTTTTATAAACTTAAGCTGTTTTAAACGATAGTGAACGGGGAACAACAGCTACCCCCATCTTCGATCTTACAATAAACATAAGATGGACTTTCGCTCCGTTCCTTGTGTTTTCCTTGGGTACAGTCCCTCTCATCATGGCTACAGATGCCTTGACCCTACCAATGATCGTCTTTACATTGCCCGTCATGTACGGTTTAACGAGCAATGTTTTCCATTCACCATACCTTCACCTTCATCTTCACCTACACCTTTCCCATCACCAGACTCTTATGTGTCATCTTATCCCTCTGCCTTTATCCCCTCTGATTCTCCTCCATCACCATCCAACTCTACCACTACACAAGATCCTTCCACTCAATCCAACATTCCTTACCAAACTTACACCATGCGCCATAAGCGCAAAGATCCACCTCTTACTCCAAAGTCGATCTCTATTGCCCCGCCACCAACACCACCAACAACAGCTTCCCAGTCGCCTACACCTTCGTTGACTGCTACTTTTCTGCCGCCTAATCCACCGTCGGACACGTTGTCCCAACACAACTGCCTAACACCGTTGTTCCTCCCCCTAGACGTATCCGCCCTCCTTCCTTACGTCCTCATCCAAAACAACGTGTGCGTTACATCCCTTATGCCTATCACACCTCCTCTGCTATTGAAACCGAACCTCCCACCTTTTCCTTTGCCAACAAAGATCCTCACTGGAAAAATGCCATGGCTGAGGAATATGTTACATTAATTCGTAATGGTACTTGGTCTTTAGTCCCACCTGTTCCTACCGCCAACGTGGTTGACTGCAAATGGGTATACAAAATCAAAATGTACCCTCAAGGCGATTTTCAACGGTACAAAGCACGTCTTGTGGCCAAAGGTTTCAATCAAAAATAGGGCATCGATTATCATGAAACTTTCAGTCCTGTGGTCAAGTTCACTACTATTCGGGTGGTTTTCTCTCTTGCCGTGTCTTAGAGGTGGCCTCTACGACAATTGGATGTTCAAGGTTATGGGAGATATCTTTTTAGGAATCTATCTAATAAGGTCTACTTGAGGGCAAGTAGAGTTCAAGTGGGGGATATTTGATAACATCAAATAGTCCTGAATATTAAGTGTCAGTTTCCCCCGATCATGCTTATAATTTATATCATTTATATGGATTTACGCTTGTTTTCTATTGTTTTCCACTTTCAGGTAAATTACGAGCATTGGAGCTAAAGAGACGTGGAACTGGAGAAATATCTAAAGATTTATCACAGTATGCTATTTTGAAGAAGTTACGGCGTAACTCGTCTCTCACATTACGCTGGAACTATTGCGTGACTCAGAAAACCAACTTATCATAAGGTTACGGCGTAACTCTTCTCAAAGGTTACGACGTAACTACATTAGGTCAAATGAGGTTCCACGCTGTTGTTACTTACGCCGTAACTACTGCATCTCTTATGACGTAACCGAGTTTATTGAAGACTACGGCGTAACCACTCATAAGGTTACGCCGTAACCAGCAAATCTGGTGCATTATTCGAAGAAATAGAAGGTTACGGCGTAACTCCTATATTGGTTACGCCGTAACCCAGATCTGGCCTATAAATACCCCACGAATTCCAGCATTTCTAATCATTCCATTCCACACACAATACTCAGAAAACGTAGGAAAAAGCTCAAGGCATGTCTAGAGGAGCATACGGAGCTGTTTCCAAGGGAGAAATCACTCCCCTACGATAAGCATTAGCGTTTTATATTTCTTTTACTTTCAATTCATGTATTTCGTACCTTTGAATATTGAATTGGTTTGCATGATTAATATGAGCGGCTAAGCACCTTTTGGTGCTGGCCTAGTTATGATTCCTTAATTGTTTTGCTTGCGTTTACTTTACTTCCGTACAATTATTTCTAAGTGTATGCATCCATAGTTTATTGGTAGCCACCCTTGGTTCAGTAGTTTTGAATGGCGATAGAGGCCAATTGCCTAGGAGATATGACCAACTGACCCTAGGTGAGCGGACTGAGACGGGAAGGGTAAGATATGACCAACTGACGACCCTTTCTACTTGTGCGATTTGACCAACTGATCACCTATCGTTTGGATGAACTTAAGAATTAGGGGGTGCGTGTCTAAGTTCCTAACGGCCGGGCATTCACTATTATAAATCTAGCATGTAGCGGTACTTAATGACTTGGCTTAGGGGACCAGGAACAACAGGACTTATGAGGGGACACCTGACTTCTCCTGTGGTGGCATCTTTGCTGATAGGTTAGGGAGAATTGACCAAATGATGTCCTCTCGACTTTGACCCCACCTGAAGTAATTGGAAGTAAGTAGACGTAGACATAACTAGCAAGGAGGATTAACTAGGTTAGCACCACTCTCCTCTATTGATTTCCCTTTATCCTTTATTTGCTTTTATTTGCTTTATTCTGCATTAGTAGTTTAATTAATTAAATCCCTATCAAAACCATTATTAATCTGTGACACCTAGACTTAGTAATAATCCAACACACATAGCTCTTGGGACGACCTCGGCTTTACCGTTTACTACACTACACACGACCGGGTACACTGCCCGTTAGTGCACTGGGGTAGACCATAGGTATAACGAGACACTATAAGTATTAAGACCTGGTCAGTAAAACCTGCATCACAATAGAATCAGAAATTGAACTCTAACAAGCTAATTACCATATTGTTACAGGTATCCCACTGTTCTTGCAACACATAATCATCTAGAGAGTGAAGCAAAATACCTTTGATTAATCATAGCTTCCTTTTGGTTGACAATGCAATCTCAATCGATCTCCTTCAAGAACGATATTTTTGAGCACTAACCAACTTTTCTTGAACACTTAGTGACCAGGTCTCTCAGAAGGGTGAGGAAATAATGGATTTTGAAAAATAGAAAACTGAATTAGGTTTACGAAATCAGTTGAGGATGTAAAAGGCATCATTAATGAATTGTGGAAGCTTTATCGGATCTGTTAAACGATCTTAATCACAAATTGCAAAACAATTGAATAAATTTTGACCTAATTTGAACAAGAATCAAATTGAATCAAGATTTGGGGAAAACGAGTGATTAAAATCAGTTATGCAACAAATTTGATGATAAAGAGTTCACTAATGAATCTCTGATACCATGTTGACAATGGTGAACACACACTTTCACATACAAGAAAACACATGTTATTATTTCTTTATCAAATGAAATGAGGAACACAGTTGTGATTTTATACAAGTGAAATGACTTCTACTGAAAAGAAACAAATTAGCTATTTAGAATTTAAAAAGTTTACAATTCTAGTCCTTTTACTTCTGAGCCTGTACCACTTTGTCACCCTTAGCCTTTCTTACTTTTACACCTAATAATAATTAAAGAAAACCTTATTACACCTAATAATAATTAAAGAAAACCTTAAGTTCAAGAGAAGCGTTCTCCCTATACTCCATAGCTCTTCCAAAAAAAGTTACTTGCACAGTTGCACCTTGAAACATACAAAAAATATGTATTAATTAGTAAAATAATATGGACTTTTATAAGAGAAAATATTATGAATTAAACCAAGAAAGATATAATCAATCCAAGTCTTAACTAAAAAAATCAACGTTAATTTAATCCCTTCTTGTACGAGGTATGAAAAAGACGATATGTAAACAACCTTATCCCCTACCCAAAGGTAGAGAGGATGCTTCCAGAGGACCTTCGGCCTTTTTGTAGGCAATGAGGATTTCGTAAGAAGTGAGGATCGAACTCTCAACCTTTGTGTCCAAGTAAGAAGGATTTTCCAATTGATCCAACTCTGCTATTTACAAAGTATTTCTCATTAATATAGCTAAATTCTAAATGTATTATGTGTAAGTTTACCAAGAATCATATATATTAATGACATATATTTCTCTTCTATCATATCGTTTTGCAAATTATCTCATTGATGACGTATCCTTCGAACAACTCAGAGACTACGCTTTGAACTGGTTTCGAAGCCTACGCTCCTAACACTTTCACAGACCTTATAATATCTCTTTTGGCGTAAAGTTATGTTTATAATAATAACAACGGCTACTGCAAGAAAATCCGTCAATCGGAGTTGTATATCTTACAAAGGTATGGTTTTCGAAGATATTAATACATAGGCTATACATGACCAAGTCAAACCCACTACCTATATAATATATCAGGCAAGGCTTTCCTGCCAAGATAGGAATGTTGAGTACTACCCTTAGCGGTTACCAAATCATGGGACACCCCCATAATCTCTGATTTGATAATAAATCCTTGGCAGAGGCTATTTCATTCAACTATAAGTAGGATGGCCGTAATTATGGTTAAGCTATTTTTCCTATTATCTCATACGATACCAATTACCATTTTTTCTCATCATAGACTTATTCTCACGTCGGAGGTGACTCGTAGCGTCGACCCCTATACATCACTCAGTGTCTTGGTATTTCTTATTTTCATGATATCAACGATTGGCATATCCATCACCACCCCCAAATCCTTCAATCACCATTGGTAAGTCTGATAGTGCGAATTACATCACTCATCGAACTTACGAGGTCCAAATCAGAGTATGTGTTTTATCAACATGTAGTTCAGATCCTAAAGTGATGGTCATACTTAACAAGTGAAAAAAAATTAAAAAAATAATAATAATAAAAAAAAAAGAACCTCAGCTTGCATTTCAGATAAAATTTGAAATAATAAGATTCTTTAAAAAAAATAATAAATAAATAACAACATATGAAGTACTCTATTTAGAATTTGTTTACCTTAAAAATACACCTAGTTTATCTTACAAGAAAATTTGACAAAATACATACTCTCTCTGTTGATAAAACTAGGAAGACTCCTTCACATTGTAATTATATCAAAATGTTGTACTCAAATCCCTAATTATGAAATGATAAGGATAAGGAAATCATTACGGAGTAATGGAGTATCTATATCTATATCTATACTAATTATAAAGCATGAATGACCTTCTCTCCTAATTAATATTTTAAGACCACCATTAATATAATTTTAAGCAAATACAACTCACCAAACATAAATTACAAGCATGTTAAGCACAAATAATTCTCATCTTAAAACATTATTTCTTATTTACAATTAATACACCCATTCACCAATAAATACAAATCACTAAGCACAATGTACACACAAATGTAGCACAAATAAAACTAAACAAAATTTCTAACACATACAACTATTTAATTCACATTTTCACCAAAATATACAACTATTTATCCCCAATGTACAGTCAAATCAAGCTAATAAGCCAAGCACTAAAAAATAAATCCTTTAGGCTGCCCGCAGTGGTTGATCGATCGGTTCGATCGCCGATGTGCCAACCGAGTCGCCACTATTACAACATGAAGGTCAAACTTGGTCGGTCGGCTCCAAAAATTGACGAAGGGTTCGTCCCCTCGACTGATAACTCCCAGATATTTTTGTGAGACTAACCACTTAAACTCGAGTTACCACAAGTTAACCGAACCAAGTGGGTTTAGCCAAGACTATCATAAGTACAAGAAAGTCAAATGAAAAAAAATATATATATACAAATCAAACTAATTGTATACAGCCAACAACAAGATCAAACCACTCCCCATCTCACAATCCTAACTAACAAAAGCTTCACAACATAAACAAAAGAAAAAGATGATCTCAGATTGTGTTATCTCTTATACAAATCTTAAAATATTATTCTTAGCTTGAACATCAAACCCATCATTGATCTTAAAAAGAAACAAAACATCTAAGTCACGCCTAGCCAAGACTTTTGCCTGTTACAAAGATCTTGATGCCAAAATCTGTGGGACACTACTAACGAGAATAAAAGTCATAGAGTGTGTTTGAGTGCTTGGTTATCTTTTACGGATTGAATTAAAGGTGGTGATTTTTTATTGGTTTGAGTTCGAACTAAACAGAAAGAGAGGAAGAAAGTTTGTTTTAGGAGGCTCCAGTGTTGGAGTTATAAGGTGGGAGACGTTTGTGATGTATGAAAAAATAAGGATGAAAGTGTTGACTACAACTGGTGATATGAAGAGAGATGGGGTCGTGTGATTGTTTAAAAAGTTATTAGGGTTAGCTGTTTCTTGATATTAATATACTTATAAAAGTAGGGTTGTTAATTTGGACTGGTAGCATTTTTTAATTCGAAAATATGGTTAGTTTATGTTTAGCTAATTTTGTTTTATGGTATAGGGTTGTTTTGGGCTATAAATTTTTGACACAAATTTTGGATTTGGACTAAATAAATTTTACGGGGTTTGACTATCTTTTCGGGATACCTTTGTGCTATTTGATTGGTTAGGAGTTATTTTTCGAGATTACGTTTCGTTACGAGATCCTTATGCTTCATGATATTGAGAAATTTTGGTCACTTGGTTGGTTTGATAAATCACGAGGTCGCGTACTTATTTGACTTCATGAGTCGAGATGGTTGGTTGGTTGCATGATTCGCGAAGTTGTTGTAATTTAAATTATCATTATTTGTACGGTTATTGTTAAAAAGAAAACATGTAATAGAACAAAATTTGCTTGCCGCAAAATATAGTCACATGGTACCCGTCACCGCATCGCGCGAGTACCTTGCTAGTATATTAAGATATTCTTAAAAGCATTTGAAAATAATTGGCAAGATTCAAGATCGATTCATCGTGCAAAGTGCAAATCAAACAATGGCCACATGACAACAGATCTCCCTTTAGCCGTTTAAGATCATAAATTTGCGTTTTGGTCAAATGAGTTGCACTTGAACTACTATAATTAAGTCCATTATTTTACAACAATAATAAATTCGTTATTTAGTGACCTGGAAATAAAGTGGAGAAATAACTATTAATGAACTATTATAATAATCTATATTTATACTTTATATAATACATTATAAAGTATTTGAAATATTCTAAAACAGATAGGATTAAAAAATTAAAATTTAACAGTTGCATATAATAGAAACAATTGTATTACTTTTGCTATTAAATCAATACAAGTTTATCTATGCAAGTAAAAAAATACTATTTACAACTATTTAAAGCACATACCTCATTCAAATATACAACCATTTTATCACATTGTCAATCTAATCAAACTATTAATTAATAATTGTTAAAACAAATAAACCAAACACTTAAAGAAACCACGTATCTTAAAACACGTAGATCTATGTCAAATGCGCAAGTCCAATCGGATATGTCATTGAGATGAACTTTTGATACAAAATAAATAACTCATACAATGGTAATAGTACGTACTTTAAAGAGATTTAAATAGAGAGAATCATTCGATTACTTTGGAAGAACTTATTATACATTTGCTACCTAATCTAATTATATTGGACTAACATGATTATCCCGTTGGATATATATTCATATTAATTGCAGTTACACTTTATTTTTTTTTATCCTAAACAATAAAAACACAAAAATAAACAAGTAATGAAAAAAAATGAGAAGTTTAAAACTTTACAGAAAATATATTAAACATCAACAAAACTCATGCATCAAAGATAAGTTTTATAAGATATGATAACTTATTACCTTAACTTTTTAATAGAGATGAAGAGTAACGTAGGTGATAAAAAAGACTCAATATCTTTATAAATCAATAACAAGAAATTTTCAAACCAAAAAGATAAGAGAAGTTCAAAGATAGAACCGGAGAGTCGGAGACGTCATTATGCGGCTTAGAGGGAGAGAATTGAGAAGGATGATTTGATTTACACGACGATAAGGAAAACATATTAACCTTAATATTCATGTATAAGGTAAAAGTTACATAAACCCAAAATCCAATATATCTTTCTTTTATTTGTTAGGCCCATTAGTAACAAAATATATTTTACTGTAATACTTTTGTTTTCTAGGTAACAAATACGTATATGATAACAAGTTAGAATTACTAACAATCATTATGTGCCCATAATTCATTTATATATATGTATTTTTAAATGAAATAATGATGTGGTATATTTTTTAAAAATAGTGAACACATTAAGTGAGCGATTTGATGTTATGTCGGATTTTAAAATAATGATGTGGTCTATTACAATACACGTTTTTATTAAACTTAATATATGTTTCTATATAATAGTTGGCTATTTGTAAAGTTAATTTCAATATAAAGTTCTCAAAAAGTTGTTAATAAAAAGGCTTATACTCGAAATGTATGATTTGCTGAAATACTAATTACAGGGTACCTGTCGCCGCAACGCGCGGATACCCTACAAGTTTAAATTAATTGTCACATGACATAGTGATTCGATGGCTAAAAGTTACTACTTCATCCTTCCTGAAAAGAATGCTTAGAAACAAAAAATTACAAATTATGATATGTGTAATTAATGCAAGTTTTGTTTGATAATTTTACCCTCATATTTTACTATAGAATTAGTAATGAGCAATTAATGATAGTTTTACTTAAAAGGAAAAACTGTAAAAATGATTGTAAATACTATCATTATATAAAACTGGACATTTTTTTGGGACAAACATAAATAGTAAATTGGACGCTTTTTATGAGACGGATGGAGAACTAAATAGTGCAACTATATGTTAAGTAATTACAAATAGAGTAAGATTCACCGTTCATCCTTAAGGTTAGTATATTCCAAAATGTAAAAGAACCAAATCATCAACTGTATCAAAGTTTGTTTGTATATTCCAAACTGTAAATTCCATGTGGCTATTTTTCAGCTCCAACCGAAAGATTAGAGGTTTTGACAAAAAATTAAGGTTTGTGAAAAAGCTTAGGGCCTGTTTGGCAGGAGCTTTTTGGGGAGTTGTTAGCTTTTTGTTACAAAAATAATCTCCTATAAAATAAGTAGCTCCATTTGGATACATTAACTTCAAGCTTTTATTTTAAACAAATAACTCCTAAATGAAAAGCTGATTCATGAAGTTTTTTAAATATTTTGGAACTGTTAAAACTTTAAATTACTGATATACCCTCCAAACATTTGTTTACAATTATAGATATATCCTTTTATGTCATTTTACATCTTATAATTACATTTAACAGCTAACTTACCAAACACTTTTATTAAAAAAAAATACATCTTCTAACTCATGTTAACAGCTTTACATTTAATAGCTTACAGTTTACAGCTTATAGCATACAGCTTACAACAAATTTTGCCAAACATGCCCTTATATTGAAAGTTTGTGGATGAAGTGTATGTAAGTGGTAATGTGTTTGAAGAAGGAATAATATAAAGACAACATGACAAAGTGGTTGAAGTGGAGACGGAGAAAAAATATGCAAAGGCCGAAAAAGACCATCGTGTCCTCGTGTGATAGTCACATGATGACTATAACCAATCAAGACTAACGACTGTTAAAAGAAAGGAATGTTGGGGTTACAAAATGAAGACGTTGGGGAAGGCTGGTGTATTTTTTTTTTTTTAAAAAGACAGCGTGTTGTTTTAGTACAACTTTAAGGACAAATGGTGTATTTTACTCTTATAAATAAGTTCTATCAGCTTGTTGAAGTCAAATTAAAGCGTAAGACTAAGCATAGTAAGGACCTTTAGAGACCTTTATTTTGTCTGTCACATCAGCTTTTTTTTTTCGGCGATCTTGACGACTTTTTGCCACAGTAAAGGCGACCTTCATCTTTTTAATAGAAAGTGGGATTGTTTTGTCATTTTGTATGTGTTTATTTCAATCGTGCAAAGGTCCGGGAAAAAAAAATTAAAAATAATAAAAAAAAATAAAAAAAATATCACTTAATTGACTGGCAACCGATTAACCACAACAAAGATGCCTGATTGGTGTGTAGGTCGACCGATACACGATCGACATTACTGCGCATAACCTAAGAGCATTCCTAATATAAATATTGAGATTATTTAACTTACTTATCTTATGGTAAAAAGCGTTTTTATATAAATCTCCACCTTTTAACATAAACATGTCAATTTATCACATAAACTTATTGCTTAAATAAACTATTTTTAACCTCTGACTCTAATGTTTTTATACTTATATTTTACCAGTTCTTATTTCTTAACATTTCTCAATTTCCCATCAAATACACTCTAAGATAAGATAATCTTCTTTCATTTAATTTGTTTTTCACTCTTTGTGAGAAGAATTATTCCATATGCACTTTTTTCAGAAAATATTAAAGATGATTTTTTTCCTTGTTTATAACATTGTGGCACAATAATATGGGCATTAATAGCAAAGAGGGGCTACAGCTGACTTTATAAAAATAGAAAAGGTCCAAAAGAGGAACTATTGAAAAATAAAAACAACCACTGTCCCATTAACAAAAAAAGAAAAATATTCAAAAACTTCATATTTTCTTATCAAATTTTCAACTTCGCCACAAAACTTTATGAAGTCTACATCTATGTACTCAACCCTTCGAAAATATATATAGTTAACATTCTTCGCAAAGTCTGTATCCCTAGACTGTTAAGCCTTAACTTAACCGGCTTAACATAACTTTGTTTCATACATTAACACGAACTTAGGGACTAAAAAAGCAAAATTATGTTATTGTGAATGTATATATGCACTATTATATTATACATATACAAGATCTATCGACACATATACACTCTAAAGACTACAAAGCATAAAATATAATGTGTAGTTGATAACATATGGCAAGTTCGATCGAGCATATATACATACATAATAACATATTTTTGGTCTTTTAGTTCCTAAGTTCGTGTTAAAGTATGAAACGAAGTTATGTTAAGCCGGTTAAGTTAACGTTTAACAGTCTAAAGACTAAGATCTTGTTTTAACCTATGATCAAGTAAACTTGGACTTGAGAAAACTTAAATGATAGATCATTAAAGGAAGTGATAAAAGTTCAAGGGCTAGAGTTACACAATTTATAAAATAAAAAGGTCTTAGCGTTCCACACTCAAATAACACACTTTTGCCATTCTTTAAGCTTCACAAATAATATCATTGAAAAGTCAATCATATTACGTGTTTGACCTTTTTTTATAAAATTAATAACTTCATTTTAAACTCCTACAAAACCAAGTCCTGTCTACCCTTTGACATCATTAACTTCATCACCAATATTCGCCACAAAAAAAAGCTCCGTATATATATAGTATATAGTTTCACATAAGTTGACAATCCTTCATTCATTTCTAAACATTTTCTAAGGTAGTATTCATCACATTCTTCGATCGAAAATGAGTCATCTTGTAAAAGACATCGAAGTTCCTTCCTTTTTCGTGTGCCCGATTTCACTTGAGATCATGAAAGATCCTGTGACAATTTCCACAGGGATCACATATGATCGAGATAGCATTGAAAAATGGCTGTTTTCTCTAAACCATGATGTTTGTCCCGTAACACAACAAGTTGTTTGTGACATCGAGCTCACACCAAACCACACCCTTCGTCGATTAATCCAATCTTGGTGCACGATTAACGCCTCATCTAACTTCGAAAGGCCACCAACGCCACGAATCCCTATCTCCAAAATCGAGATAATGAAAGTTCTCAAAGATACAAAGTCTCCTCAACTTCAAATGAAAAGTTTACAAAGATTAAAAACAATCGTTATGGAGAACGAAACGAACAAACGATTGATAGAATCAGTTGGAGCAGCTGATTACTTAACATCCATTATAACTGCGGGTGAAGAAGTCAACGTAGCCGATGAAGCGTTGACCATTCTTTATCATCTCAAGCTTACACAAACAGGCCTTAAATCTATATTTGGAAAGTCCACAGATTTCGTGGAAGCATTGACGCGCATGATGCAACGCGCCGCCAGTTACGAGTCACGTACTTATGCAGCTTTGTTACTAAAATCAATGTTTGAAGTGGCTGAGCCATTGCAAGTGACGTCACTAAACCCTAGTTTCTTCATGCAAGTCACACAAATCTTAAAGGATCAAATTTCCCTAAAAGCCACAAAAGCAACACTTAAGCTACTCATAAGTGTGTGTCTGTGGGGCCGAAACCGGATAAAAGCAGCCGAGGCAGGGGTAGTTTCGGTATTGATTGATACCCTTTTGGATGCAAAAGAAAAAAGGGTATCTGAAATGGTTATTGTAGTTTTGGACAAACTTTGTCAATGTGCGGAAGGACGAGGGGAGATATTGAAACATAGCGGTGGTTTAGCAGTGGTTTCTAAGAAGATATTTCGTGTATCGTCTGTGGCAAGTGAAAAGGCCATGAGAATATTGTATAACGTCGCGAGGTTTTCTGGTAACCGAAGTGTTTTGCAAGAGATGTTGGAGTTAGGGGTGGTTGGAAAACTTTGTTTGGTGTTACAAGTTGATTGTGGTATCAAAATGAAGGAAAAAGCAATGGAGATATTGAAGATTCATTCTAGGGTTTGGAAGAATAGTTCTTGTATACCTTATAATTTGTTTGCTTCATATCCATCTTAGAAAGAATAGTTGATCATTTTAGATGTTTGAAACCTCAAAAATAAGAATATTTAGATCGGGGAATGTTATGATCTTGATCTTGATCTTGGACATGAACTCCAAGATTCATGACGCCCGCTCTGAATATTCTTATTTTGATACAATTTTTTTTTATAAGAAGGAAATTAAATATAGAAAACCTTCTCTGATTTTATCATTTGCTTGAGAATGCAAAAGTGTAATTAACGAGATTTTGATGAAATGGGCTAGACTTATTTGATGTATTGTTGTATTATTTTGTTTCGATTATACAAGCAATTCAAAGAATTACCTATCACTAATTACATATTTGTGAAATTAATTACGAGTATATTATAAAAGGGTTGAATTTGACCACTACTTAGGTAGGCAGACATTTGACTATCCTGTGTGGGTATACTGGTATTGCAATGCTTTTAATTTGAGAAGAAAACCATTTCGTGATGAAAGTGCCAAAGAAATAGAGACGAAAAATACAAGAGAAATAAAGAGGAATGAATTGATGGTAGTTTTACTTTATGTGTTGGCGGAAAAGGATCCGGCGGAAAAAATAAAAAGGTTAAGGGGCTGTTTAGTTGGTGAAAATTTTTTCTGTTTTTCCGTTTTTAAATTCCTGGAGAAAGGAATGGTTTTTCTCCTCTAGAGAAGAGTTGAGAAATTTAAAAATCCCTTTAATAAGAGTTATATTTTGGAAATGAAAAAAGTGTAGGGTGAAAGGAAATGGTGTTATTATTTTGAAATGAAAAAGGTGAGAAGGGTGTAATGGTATTTTCATTTTTTCTATTAAAAATTGGAAAATGAGAATTTCATATTTTTGGAAAATTATTGGAAAAAAGTGCGACTAAACGGATTTTCAGTTTTTCCCTTTTCATATGAAAAATTTTCTGAAAAAATGGAGTATTTCTCTCCAACTAAACGGCCCCTAATGGTCCAAAAAATATACAAACTTTCCACTTTTTACTATTGTGACAATAAACTTTTTTTTTTCCTATTAAAACAAAAAAACTTCTTAATGACTATTATTGTAACCAAAACTGACACGTGGCAATAATAATTAACCTTTAACCCAAAAAAAACTCATTTATACTCGTTTTATTATTTTGGAGGACCATTTTTGCCAACTTTCCAAACCTAAATACTAATATTAAACAAAAAACCCATATACTTGCATTAAACTACCAAATGTTTACAAATAACCAAGCAATCATCCCCAAGCCGACATTTACAAATAACCATATACTTGCATTAAACTACCAAATGTTTTTATGTGAGTCTCGACCACGATTAGACCCAAGAGCAACAACCCTTAACCACATTAAAACAAGCACATCTAGTGTGACCAATACAAAAGTCAATATGCAAAAATAAACTTCAGGAAATCAATGAAATTCATCTTTACAAAATGGGTAGCGAGTAGAGGTATGGACTGATCCAAAAAAACTCGATTGACTACAAATCCCTTTTTATATCACCAAATTGAAGCTTGATTTGACTTGAACACACCTTGAATTGCAAAACGCCCAATCTAATTTTTGAAAACCCTAACTTTTACCCAACCCTAATTTTTGTAAGAATGGTGATGAAAACTGAATTGGTGCCTCTTTCAACTCGATTCAGTATTGTTATCCCTCCCCATAGCTCGACACACCCTCGTGATCACTTGTGGGAAAAGAGGAGGTGAAGATGATAGGCTCTTCATCTAGTGATCACGAGATTGGTGGCAGAAAAGGAGCAAGGAGACAATTTGTTTCATGTATTTAGGAGTATGACTATGAGAAGAAGAAAGGTGGATGCAGATAAGGTGGATATAGCAGACAAGGTGGATGATTGGGGATGATTGCTTTGGTTATTTGTAAGCATTTGGTAGTTTAATCAAGTATATGGTTTTTTTGTTTAATATGAGTATTTAGGTTTGGAAAGTTGGCAAAAATGGTCCCCCAGAATAATAAAACGAGTATAAATGAGTTTTTTTTGGTTAAGGGTTAATTATTATTGCCACGTGTCAGTTTCGGTTACAATAATAGTCATTAAGAAGTTTTTTTGTTTTAATAGGAAAAAAAATGTTTATTGTCACAATAGTAAAAAATGGCAAGTTTGTATATTTTCTGAACCATTAACCCAAAATAAAAAGTAAAAAAAATAATAATAAATAAAAATTAGTCACATATTTTAAAAGATAGAATTTTAACAGGAGATCCATTTAGTTTTGTATATGCATCTAAAATGTATGATTATTGTTTCTTCCTACCATTCTTATTTTAATTTTTATCCTAACACATGTGTTCGCAAATCAAAGAAATTATAATAAATCATGTGTACATGTCAAATTAACTTTTCTCCGAAAAGTTTTTGACTTTACTAAAGAACCTATTCTACCACTTTTTTTTATGAGTAAATATGAAATTGCTCTTTCTTTTTTAATTCTCTCCAAATAAAACCTTAAGATTGGTCCCAATGGTAGTAGCAAGGCAACGACATGGGCTCTTTAACGCCGGCATCATGGTCGGGATCACTTTTGTTCCCGGCGGCAAGGTGGCATCGGCATGAAGGTGAGCAACTTACTACATAAGAAAGCATGTATGTTGGGCCCATCATTTATTATTTGGATTATGAGTGTAAGATATTTAGTGATGTGTATGTATTTAAATAAATAAGAAAAATTGGTTAAACGTGAAGTAGTGTGAGTGGTTGGAAATGAAAAGTGAGAGAGTGTGAAAGGAGATAAAACTGATGTGACGCTGAAGTGGAAGGTGAAGTAATGTTAGGAATGAGAGTAGCCTAAAAAGTTGATGTATACTATGATCTTGTCGCATCATTGTATGAAAAAATTTCGTAATTTTTTTATGCGTATAACATTTCTCTATTATATACACATATCAATATAAGTGATATTTACTTACTAAATAATTTAGCATGTGTTGAGAAACGAAAGTTAGAACAATTGTTAGATGTATTCATAATTTATCTCAATATCTTTATGTATTTTGTGAATAAAATGTTACGTGTTTGTTCGTGCTCACGCCAGTTAGTGCTTCACTGAACCAAAAAATTGTCATAGCAATTTTTTATGAGATGAATAATGGTTGATGCCGAAAGACATTTAGGATCTAAGTGTTTCTGCTAATTTACACGAAATTCATATGTTCATATTAGTTGTTACGTGTGAGTGCATGCGCTAATGAAAATGATGCGTCTTGGAGCAACTACTTTACATAATACAATCCATGTAGGGTACGTGCACTCATGCAAAATTGCATCACCCACTAAATAAATTTAAATTTGAATATAGTTGTTATTTATTTTTAATTTGACTAAGAATTGGCATTATTATTGATCATATTAAATTATTTGAGTTATTAATTGTTAGGTCATGTAATCAAAAGTGAAACTAAAGTTTTCAAGATTGGAATCTTAGCCAGTTTTTGTTTTTGCAAGATCAAAATCTTAAAATCTTACTCTAATGTTGTTTCTTAATAGTTTTTTTAATATTATACAAACCTACATTGTGGAATGGTTTTCTTGGTTAGATGCTGCTCATGTGTCGAAGCATGTTAGATCTATTCTTGAAGGGATCGCTTCTACTATGTTGTGGTCTATTTGGAGTTTTCGCAATGCTTGGATTTTTTCGACGTCTAAACCTAAAAAGGCGAACATTTGGGATTCTATTGTTCATCAATCTTTCTTGTGGATTTCATCTAGAAATCCTAAGTGTAGATTTAGATGGCTAAATTGGTTAAGAAACCCTATTGAAACTGATTTTCCTTTGTAATCTTTGCTTTGCTAGCGTTTGCTAGCTTTTAATATATTGCCGTCGTTCAAAAAAAATATTATACAAACTTACAAATTATTATATTATAAACAAAAAATACTATAAATGTTTAATAGAAATGTTGTCCTAAATTATAATTATGAAATGTTTAAAAATACTAACATGTTGTTTTTTGAATTTTTAAAAAAAATGTAGTTTTTTAGTTTGTAGTTCGGGAAAAGTAAGATCGGATCGGATTAGATCTTAAGATCGTATGGTCAAGATCAGGATCCTATAAGATCTTAAGCTTGCAAAGATTCTATTTAAAATCCGAATCGTTTTTGGTTTGCAGTATCGTAAAATCTTAAAATCATAATCGAGATCATGACAACTATAACAATAGGGAGATGATTTGTACACTCATAAGAATGATTAGGACACTCAAATTAGTTGTGTTTGAACATTTATACCCTCATGGTCACACTTACATTTTCACCCTTGTGAGGGTATAAATGTCCACACACAACTAATTTGAATGTCCCAATCATTTTTAGGAGTGTACAAATCACCTCCCATGACAATATGAGTAGTTAAATGTAGCATTCAAGTGGGAACAAAATTAAACATATACTGTATGTGATAAAAATATAATGATATTCAAAAATAAAAATGCCACTGCTACCACTTATAAAGATGATTAGATATGATAGAAAGACTTATAAAGTATCAACAATATGTCAATATATGTACTCTTGTTGACTTCGCTTGCTACTTATTAACACGTTTCTTTGAGAAATTTCAAATGTCAACTTTTTTGAATCCTTATATCAGACCCGTCTTCGCATGCTACTTATCAAATCACCTTTTTTTGAAAAAAATTTAAAATGTCAATTTTTTTTTTAATCCTTATATCAGACCCGTCTCACAAATCTATTCAACAAAACTTGTACCCACAATCTTTTAAGTAGTCGGCGCACTTACATATTATTAAACCAAAAGTCTTACATCTTTTTATAACACATGTATTTACAAATTTGATCACTCGTGTCTAAATTAAACTTGCTTTGCTTCTATTTTATTTCTAAGGATGTATGATAACCTATTATTAATGGATTATAAACACTTTGTAATTAAGACGTGATACCTTTTTAGACTCAATGGTCAACTTTTTATGTCTACTAGTATTACGTAATTATATAATAATTTAATTTCAAATGTCATTCAACTCACTTTCTTGGTTGTCGGTCACTGATTATTGGGTCTAGACCGGCGTTGAGAATGGGTCCGATTGAGACCAAGCCAATTGGCTTAATTAAGACTGGCTTTTAGGACTCGGTTATAATCTAAAATAACATGAAAAGACCCAACTTTAAGGGGTTTGGAAACAAGTAAATTCAAAGCTAGGAAAGTTTACCTAAAGTGAAATCAAGGGTGTTTAAATCAAACCTTTTTAAGTCTTGTGATAAAAACTGAATTTGATTATCTGGTATCAGTCTGCGCGTAGATCCTATTAGTCTGATATATAATATTAGTATAATAGGAGGATACAATATGTTATTATGTATTCTATATATACGATTGTAATCTATCGTGATGAATAAGAATCACAATTCAGTTACAAAGTTTAACTTGGTAACAGAGCCATCTAACCCTAGCAGCAGCCACAACTTTGCTGCCGATCAAACCTACCCTATTTTTATTTATTTTTATTTATTTTTATTTTTTTTTGTGATCAGCTTCTTCAGCCAAACAATGGCCATGATCGTTGCCTTCTCCACAACCGAGAAAACATCTCATAATTCTCACAAGTTTGCTTTTAGGTTATCTCCCACAAACTATGGCTTTTGGAAGACCATGATCCAACCGTTTCTCATCACTAATAATCTCATTGGTTATGTTGATGGAACCATACCCTGCCCATCACCAACTATCACCTCTCAATCATCCGAAAAAGATGCACCTGTACAAACCCAACCAAATCCTAACCACTCTACATGGGTGTCTAATGATGCCCACGTTAGGATGCTTATAATCTCCACCATTTCTGAAGCTTCGTTTCCACATGTTCAAGGCGATACATCCAGGGATATTTGGCTCTCTCTTGAACGAGCCTATGCTCCTCATACCTCTTCTAGGGAATACACCCTAAAGACTCAATTACTCAAGATTGAGATGAAGGCTGATGAAACATCATCAGCATATCTTGCTAGGGCTAAAGAATATTCTGATGCCCTAGCTAACATCAGTGAACCAGTGAAAGAAAAAGATTTAGTCATGCTAGTTATATCAGGCCTTCGTGAAGAATACAACGGGCTCAAATCCACACTTCTTGCTCGACAGACTCCAACAGCCTTCACTGAACTCCATGGTCTCCTATCTGATCATGATTATATGGTGAAGAAATCTACACTGGTTGTTGCACCAGCCCAAGCATTTGCTACTGTCTCCACCAATCACCCCTCACCTGCAAACCTTTCTCAATCAGAAACCATGCAGAGTCTCCAACAACTTGTTTCTCAACTTGGCTTTCAACTTCAACCGCTAAATCAACAATCTTCACAGGCTTTCTTTGCCTCTCGTCCTCAAAACACTCGAGGACGTGGCTCAAACAACCGTCGTGGACGGGGCTCTTTCCATAACCAGCAATCCGGAGGCACCAGAAACCAGTTTAGTTGGGCGTCAAATCAAAACACCGTTTATGGCACGTGCAACAGGTGTGGTATTGGACATGTCCCGTCTCAGTGCCCCAACCGTGACCCTGCTACCATAAAGTCGAGACAACAACACCCTTCTGCCAACTTTGCTGATTTTCGTTCTCAATCCTCTCCTTCATGGCTTCCAGACACTGGTTCGAACAGTCATGTTGCCCAAGATACCTCGCACTTAGACAGCCACGAGCCTTATTACGGTGGGGATGCACTTCACGTTGGTAATGGTAAGGGTTTACCTAAACTTCATATTGGATCTACTTGTTTTTATTCACCATCCAAAACTTTTTCACTTTCTAATATACTTCATGTCCCACAAATCAAACAAAACCTACTCTCAGTCCAAAACTTTTGTCAAGATAATAATGTTTTCTTTGAATTTTACTCTACTTTCTTTGCTGTGAAGGACACATCTACCCGCATCACCCTCCTCAAGGGTCCAAGTAACAACGGGCTCTACTCCTTTTGTCTGCCCCAAATTCGTCATGTTCCCAAAATTGCCTTCACTGTTGTTCGTGCTTCTTCAACCGTATAGCATCAAAGACTTGGTCATCCACATCCCCAGCTTTTGCAAACTATGTTAAATAAATATACTCTTCCTGTTTTCAATAAGAGTTTAAGTTCCTTTTGTAATTCTTGTCACATTGGGAAATCATCGAAAATTCATTTGTCATCTTCTAATTATAAAAGCACTCATATTTTGGATTTATTAGTGTGTGATGTTTGGGGTCCTGCACCTATTACTTCATCTGATGGACATAATTATTTTTTATTTTGTGTTGATGACTTCTCACGGTATATGTGGATATTTCCCTTGACCCGAAAATCTGATGTTTTGAAACAATTTCTCACTGTCGTTGAAAGACAATTAAATACCAAACTAAAATCTGTTGAAACAGATTGGGGAGGTGAATTCAGGAATTTGTCAAACTTCTTCACATCTCTCGGGATTCTACATTGGCGCTCATGTCCTCATACTAGTGAGCAAAATGGTTTGGTTAAAAGACGCCACCGTCATGTGGTGGAAACGGGTCTAACCCTCCTCTCCCAATCGGCTGTTCACACAAAATTTATGCATTTTGCCTATGATACAGCGGTTTATCTAATTAACTGCATGCCCTCTCGAAATTCCTCCAACACCTCACCATTTGAGCACATCTTTAAATGCAAACCATATTTCTCTTTTCTGAAGGTGTTTGGCTGCCAATGCTACCCCCATCTTCGACCTTACAATAAACATAAGATGGACTTTCGCTCCGTTCCTTGTTTTTTCCTTGGGTACAGTCCCTCTCATCATGGCTACAGATGCCTTGACCCTACCAATGATCGTCTTTACATTGCCCGTCATGTACGGTTTAACGAGCAATGTTTTCCATCCACCATACCTTCACCTTCATCTTCACCTACACATTTCCCATCACCAGACTCTTATGTGTCATCTTATCCCTCTGCCTTTATCCCCTCTGATTCTCCTCCATCACCATCCAACCCTACCACTACACATCCTTCCACTCAATCCAACATTCCTTACCAAACTTACACCAGGCGCCATAAGCGCAAAGATCCACCTCTTACTCCAAAGTCGATCTCTACTGCCCCGCCACCAACACCACCAACAACAGCTTCCCAGTCGCCTACACCTTCGTCGACTGCTACTTTTCTGCCGCCTAATCCACCGTCGGACACGGTTGTCCCAACATAACAGCCTAACACCGTTGTTCCTCCCCCTAGACGTATCCGCCCTCCTTCCTTACGTCCTCATCCAAAACAACGTGTGCGTTACAACCCTTATGCCTATCACACCTCCTCTGCTATTGAAACCGAACCTCCCACCTTTTCCTTTGCCAACAAAGATCCTCACTGGAAAAATGACATGGCTAAGGAATATGTTGCATTAATTCGTAATGGTACTTGGTCTTTAGTCCCACCTGTTCCTACCGCCAACGTGGTTGACTGCAAATGGGTATACAAAATCAAAAGGTACCCTCAAGGCGATTTTCAACGGTACAAAGCACGTCTTGTGGCCAAAGGTTTCAATCAAAAATAAGGCATCGATTATCATGAAACTTTCAGTCATGTGGTCAAGTTCACTACTATTCGGGTGGTTTTCTCTCTTGCCGTGTCTCAGAGGTGGCCTCTACGACAATTGGATGTTCAAAATGCTTTTTTGCACGGTGATTTGACTGAGACAGTTTATATGCGCCAACCCCCTGGTTTAGTTGATTCCCACAAGCCAGATCATGTTTGTCTCCTTCACAAGTCTTTGTATGGGCTTAAGCAAGCACCTCGGGCATGGTTTCATCGGTTGTCCAGGGCATTACTTTCTCTTGGTTTTACAGGATCCAAGACAGACCCTTCACTTTTTATCTACTTGTCGAGGGGTACCCTATTATATATGTTGGTTTAAGTTGATGACATAATCTTGACAGGTAACAATCCATCAGCTATTAATCAGATTGCTAAAAATTTGAGTCGGACCTTTGTTGTTCAGGATATGGCTCTCTTTCTTATTTTCTTGGTATTGAAGTTACAACCCAGGGCCCGGATTTGCATTTATCTCAAAAGAAATATATCTTGGAGACCCTTCAAAAGGTTGGCCTCTCATAAGCCAGGCCTGTCAAAACACCCATTACCACAACTGCTAATTTAGCTCTCGGTGATAGTCCCCCTTTTGAGGATCCGGTTCGGTATCGTCAGATCGTTGGTACTCTACAATATGCTACCATGTCGAGACCTGATATTGCATATGACGTCAACAAAGTCTGTTAGTTCATGCACTCTCCGACAGAAAATCATTGTTCTGCTGTCAAACGGATTCTTCGGTATTTAAATGGCACAACTGACTTTGGCCTTTTGGTCAAAAGAAACTCAGGTTCCATCTTACATGCCTATACTGACTCTCATTCCCTTGATTTGAATGCTTTTTCTGATGCCGATTGGGCTGGTTGCCCAGATGACCATCGATCCACCGGAGGATATGTTATCTATCTTGGTTCCAATCTTGTCTCATGGTCAGCTAGAAAACAAAATACTGTCTCTCGGTCATCAACTGAATCTGAGTATAAAGCCTTAGCAGACACAGTAGCTGAAATTACTTGGTTGGAAGCCCTCCTTCGTGAACTTCGAGTTCCCATGGCTACAGTTCTTGTTTTATGGTGTGATAAGACAGCGAATCATGTGTTTCATGCTCGCACAAAGCATATAGAGGTAGACTTTCAATTTGTCAGAGAAAAGGTTGCGGAGAAGAAACTCTCGGTTGCATTCAGTTCTACTAAGGATCAAATCGCTAATGTTTTTGTTAGTAGACTAGTATTATGTATTATGTATTGGGCCAAGCCCGGTTAGTTAGCATTGTAAATATATACTCCTTGTAATCCCTATTATGATCATCGAATAAACATACATTATCATGGTATCACAGCCACGATCTTTCTCCTAAAACATCTCCTAAACCCTAATATCCAATCTCCATTTATTCATTTTTTTTCAGCCGCCAGTCTCCTTTTTTTCCCATCACATATCACACTCCATATTCAATCTATATTACAGGTTCATCTCCTTCACATTTGCAACATCTCATTATGGTTAATACAGAAACACCTCTTCCCACCACCATCTCCCAATCCGAAAAACTGTTAGCCCTCCCTTCCATTACCACACTCGTCCCGGTTAAACTAGACGTTGATAAGTCTAACTACTCTTCGTGGTGTTTCTTCATCAAGAACCACTGGGAAGGGTCCGAAGTCTTGGACCACATCCAAGTGAAAGAGGCATCATCCAGTGTTGAGGCCATCACTCCTCCCACTGTCGAATGGTTAAAGGTAGACTCCCTCGTCAAGTCTTGGATCTTTCTTACATGTAGCGATGTTCTTGTTAAGCGTCTTGTTAAGGCTAACCCTAAAACCGCCTTAGACGCATGGAGTTTCCTAGAAAAAGTTTTCTTAGACAATAAGAGGACTAAAACCATTGCTTTGCAAGGCGAGTTACGGGTTTTAGACATGGGTGACTTGACTGTCGATGCATATTTTGCCAAAATAGAGTCCATTGCTACCTTGTTATGTGACCTCGGTTCACCTATGGATGATGAGGATCTTGTCACTTATACCATTAACGGTTTAAGTGATCGTTTTGCTCATGTGACGAGCATCATTGCCCATCGCGATCCTTTCCCTGACCTTGACATTGTTAGATCAATGGTTACAACCGAGGATCTTCGTCTCAAACATAAGGCGAGTCCCACTTTGTCCTTGACAACCTCCTCGTCTCCCACTGTACTGTTAGCCGAAACACATACGCATCCTAACAAAGACTCTAGACCTCATGATTCTCGTGGACCCACTTCGACAAATGTTTGTCGTCATTTTAGTCGTACAGGGATGTGCAAGTGGGGTAATGGTTTCCGCTTCATACATGATTCATCTCAAAGAAATGGTGTTGTGACTAATCATAACTCTTTGTGGTCTGCTTCAACAACACGTCAAACAGGTCAAACAAATACACCAAGTAACTTTCATAACATGGATAATTCACAATTGGTGCAACTTGTCCAGGCCCAACAAAGGATGCTAGCCCAATATGGTTTAGTAGAAAACGTTAATCAGGCTCAACGTATGCTACATAACCAACAGCAACACGTTCGCAATACTAGGTCCAATAATACACCTCCACCACCCGGTTTTGCTACTGTTCCACAGGCTCACTATTCGGCTACTGTTCCTCAACCCCAACAGCAGGTATCGCCAGCCCCACAGAATGGTTCGGGTTCATTTCCGGGTTACAATGGTCAAGAAACCATCCTTCCACAAGCCTTTAACACATTGACTCTTCAGGATTTCGGACAGGCCGGGTGGAACATGGATACATGTGCGTCTTCCCACTTAAATTCAGATGCAACTATCTTAGTACTATTTATAATCATAGCATGCATCCGTCTGTCTTTGTTGGTAACGGTAACTCTATACATGTCACCAACACGGGCCATAGTATGTTGCCTAACACTCACCGTCCTCTTCATCTTCACAATGTATTAATTACTCCTCATATTGTAAAAAATTTAATTTATGTGCGTCAATATACCCGTGACAATAAAGTTTCTATTGAGTTTGACGAGTTTGGTTTTTCTGTGAAGGATTATTTGACTCAGCAAATTCTTCTTCGATGTGATAGCACCGGAGACTTGTATCCCGTCACCACCTCTTCCTCATACCCACAAGCTTTCTTGGCTAGTCATCACACGTGGCATCAACGACTTGGGCATCCAGGGAATGAAGTACTACGGTCTTTGCTTTCTAATAATTCTATTGCGTGTAATAAAGTGAAGTCTCCTCACTTTTGTCATGCTTGTCAACTTGGCAAGCATGTGAGACTTCCATTTTCTATTTCAAATACAGTTGTTAATTCTGATTTTGATATTGTACATTCGGATTTGTGGACTTCTCCAATTCCGAGTGAAAGTGGTATTAAATATTATGTTATCTTTTTGGATCATTATTGATGCGCGTATAACGCGTTCGGGGTCAAATGAACTTCCTTTTCGTCGAGCAAGTTTTTCAACACCCTAGGCAGTGAACCTAATCGTTGTAGTGTAGTATTGGGTAAGCCTCGGGTATTGATATCGTTCTCTAGGGGAATAGGAATGCTCGTGAGAGATGTATTACGCTAAGGTTTGAGATTGAGGAAGATTATTTTATATCTTTTTATATTTTTTTATAAAGCTAATGGTAAAATCTCAGGGTTTGGATTTGGGGATTGGTACTTCTACCGATTACTCTACTTATCTAATTATCTAAACTAAGGGGTAGTCTATGTCTATTTATGTGTGTTCGTATGATGATTAAAAATGCGTCTACCTAGATACTATTACTCCCTAGTTATCTTTTATTGGTGGTTGAATTGTCACGTCCTTATTCTTAACGCGTTGTGTCTTCTAAGGTCGTAGGGTATGCTTTTATCCCTAACTCTTTAAGTATACCTTAAGGTTATTGCCTACGAGATCTTTAGGATTCATAAACTAACACTAAGGTTATCTTTGGATATTTAGCCTACAATTACGCTAGGTGGTTATAAACTAAGGATCACAAAGATTACTCAAGCATTAAAAACACAACGATGACCTAGTGCAATCCTAAGCCAATTACAGTTAAGATAAGAGACAACCAATCAATAATTAATATCTAGGTTTCATAGATCTAAGCAAACACACAAGAAATTTAGCCAGGCATGTTAAACATGCAAGCATACACACATAAAATTGAAGACATAATGAAATCAATGAAGTAAATAACTTATCTTGATGTAAAATAGGGTATGAGAACCCTAAAATACTGTCCAAACCGGACCAAAACCATTTTAGGTTTTTACTCCACAAGTCTACCTCTTAAAAGTCTGAAAATTCGATTTCTATATATAATTTTACAACTGCGACGGCGTCACCTTATAGTTGGGACGCGTCATATCACCGCCATTAGGGTTTCGTCTTGGCCAAGTCATCACTGGGACGGCGTCACTTTGTGGTTGTGACGCCGTCAGTCTTCAGCTGTGACGTCGTCTGAATCTGGATCTAGGCCGTCTGAGAAGAAAAGTCTTCGTGACGCCCTTACTCTTCAAAGCATGACGCCGTCAGGTGTAAAATAGCAATTTCGCTCCTGAGTTGTCACAAAATAGGGACGGCGTCGCCCTCTGTTTGGGACGCCATCAGGTGTTATTCCAGCGGCTTAAGTGTCTTGATCTTGACTTAGCCATTTTCTTCATATATTCACTCCTTTTCGTCCAAAAATGCATCATTCCAGCATTTTGCTTTCAAGAAACCTAAAAAGTGAAAAGGAACGAAATTAAGCAGTAACGGATATAAAATTGGGCGATTAAGGGCTTAAATGACCCCTTAAAAGTGTACATTTTAAATCCTTGTCAATTATTCTCATTATTTGTGGGTATATCCTTTGCGTAGTAAATCTGATACTTTTGCTAAATTTGTTGAATTTCGTGCTCTTGTCAAAACTCAATTTAATGCTCATATTAAAGCTTTTCAATGTGACCATGGTGGCGAGTTTGATAACACCATCTTCCACCAATTATTTACCAAACACGGCATTCACACACGTTTCTCTTGCCCTCGTACATCTCAACAAAATGGTAAATCCGAACGAATGATTCGGACCATTAACAACCTTGTCCGTACCTTGCTTTTTCAAGCACACCTCCCCCCCCCCCCTCACTTTTGGGTTGAAGCTCTTCACATGGCCACCTACCTATTAAACATCTTACCCTCCACTGCCAAAAACAATGACACACCTCACTTTCGCCTATATAACACGACGCCCAATTACACATCTCTACGTGTTTTTGGTTGTTTGTGTTATGCTCACTTAGACATTAATCATAAGCTAGGCCCACGATCCACACCTTGTATATTTCTTGGTTATCCATCTAACCATAGTGGGTTTCGTTGCTTAGACCTTTCCACAAACAAAATTATCATCTCCTGCAACTAGGGATGGCAAAAGCACCCGAAACCGATGGGGAAAACCGAAACCCGAACCGGTTGGGTCGGGTTCGGGGGCCGGTTCGCGGGTTTGGATACGGGTTTGGGTAGATATATTTTTTTCTTTTCGGGTACGGGTACGGGTTCTAGTTACCCGCCCGTTTACCCGTACCCGTACCCGTTTACCCGAATTTGTACCCGCTTTTTTGATAACTTATATAAGGTCCTAATAAGTTTTGAGCTCTTAACCTTGCACATTTTTTTTTCTACTCTACTCCTTAATAGCATATATCTTGGTAATTACAAACTATTAAATTAACACTTACGCTTGACGCTTTAATTCTCACGCACATGACACATTAACTCTTTAATCTTCAAACATTACGAATATTGAAATCGTTTTCTTTAACTTCTAAAAAATTAAAATATATTAGGGTGTTTTGGTTTTTTTTAGGTTGAGTTGTACAACGATGATTTTAATTGGGGATAACCGATACCCGCGGGAAAAACCGATAACCCGATGGATAATAATAATCGGGTACCCATTGGGTATTGGGGCGGGTTCGGGTTTGGATATTATAAACGGGTACGGGTACGGGTTCACTAAAACCCGCCCCGAACCCGACCCGTTGCCATCCCTACCTGCAACGTCACCTTTAATGAGACAATTTTCCCTTATGGGTCCGTTACACCAAACGATGCACCTTCATACACCTTCCTTGAGACCTCACAAACCTCAACAAATATTATGGCCCGCCACATTCTATCCTAACCTACTGGACCCATGATTTCCTCCCCATCAATCACACCTGACTACACTCCTCCTGCTTCTACACCTATTGTTTCTACACCGAAACCCTTATCCACTACTCAAGCCACACCACAACACACGGCCAACTCCACCTTGGATCATTCTGGTCCCTTACCCTCCACGCCAAATATCACTTCTCCAACCAGTCCTTCTCCTCAACCTAATAATTCCGCTCCTTCACAACCTTCTAACCCAACTTCTACTCACCCCATGGTCACACGTTCTCGTGTTGGTACTACTAAATATAATCCTCGTTATAATTGTCATGTTTCCACCATTTCTCCTATTCCTAAGTCCTACACTATTGCTATCAATGATCCTCACTGGCAACATGCTATGCTAGACGAATATAATGCTTTAATTAAAAATAATACTTGGATTCTTGTGCCGCGACCGCCTGACGCGAACATTGTTCGTTCCATGTGATTGTTTCAGCACAAGTATCTTGTAGATGGATCTCTAAGCAGGTACAAGGCTCGTCTTGTTGCTAATGGGAACAACCAACAGATAGGTGTTGATTATGATGAGACATTTAGCCCGGTGGTTAAACCGGCTACTATCCGCACGGTTCTTAGTCTTGTCGTATTCTCGACATTGGCATGTTCATCAGCTCGATGTCAAGAATACTTTTCTTCATGGTACACTATCTGAGACCGTATACATGCATCAGCCTCTAGGTTTTCGGGGTCCCCAGCGTCCTGATCATGTTTGTATGTTACAGAGATCGTTGTATGGCCTTAAGCATGCACCTCGTGCATGGTTTCAGCGGTTTGTAGCTTATGCTACTCGTATTGGTTTTTCTCATAGTAGATGTGATTCGTCCTTGTTCATTTATAAACAGGGGCCTGATGTTGCCTACTTATTACTATATGTGGATGATATTTTGTTGACAGCTTCTTCTCCAGCATTTTTACAGAGGATTATCGCTTCTTTACATCAGGAATTTTTTATGACTGATCTTGGTCTGCTGGACTACTTTCTGGGCATCTCTGTTACACGTTCTTCCAAGGGGATGTTTCTCTGTCAGAAACAATATGCATCAGAGATTCTTGACCGCGCTGGTATGCGCAACTGTCATTCGTGTCGAACTCCTGTCGATACGGAGTCCAAGTTGGGAGCTGATGGTTCTCCGGTCTCTGATCCGGCTATTTATCGGAGTCTTGTCGGGGCTTTACAGTACCTCACCTTTACTAGACCTGATTTGTCATATACAGTTCAGCAGGTTTGTCTTTATATGCATGATCCTCGGGAGCCTCATCTCGCAGCTCTTAAGAGGATTTTACGTTATGTTTGTGGTACTTTAGATTATGGTCTTCAGTTGTATTCCTCCACGACTTCTTCTTTGGTGGCATATTCAGATGCTGATTGGGCGAGTTGCCCAACTACTCGACGTTCTACTTCAGGTTATTGTGTTTTCCTTGGCAACAATCTCTTGTCTTGGTCTTCCAAGAGGCAGCACACTTTGTCACGTTCTAGTGTTGAGGCGGAGTATCGTGGTGTTGCCAATGCGGTGGCTGAGACTTCCTGGTTGCGGAATCTTCTTTTAGAGCTACACTCTCTTCTACATTTTGCTACTGTCGTTTATTGTGATAATGTTAGTGCGGTATATCTATCGTCTAATCATGTGCAACATCAACGCACGAAGCATATTGAGATTGACATTCACTTTGTTCGGGATTAGGTTGCTACAGGCCAGGTTCGCGTTTTGCATGTCCCTTCACGTTATCAGTATGCCGATATTTTCACTAAGGGGCTTCCGTATGCATTGTTTGATGAGTTCCGGATCAGTTTGAGCGTTTTGCTTCCTCCCGCTCTAACTGCGGGGGGCTGTTAGTAGACTAGTATTATGTATTATGTAAGGATGAGCACGGTACCGATCCCATACCGAATTAGTGGTACCGATTTTTTCCCGAGCATAAATTAGTAGTACCAGTACCGTACCGAACGGGATTCGGATACCGGTACCGGTACCGAGAAATCGGGTTTTCCCCGCTTTTTTTCGGGAATTTCCCGATTTGGTACCGGTTCCGTACCGAATTAGTGGTCCCGATTTTTTTCACCTTATTTTGTAGTCCCGGTACCGTACCGTATTTCAAGAATCGGTACCGTTTCGGTACGGTTCCGATTCGGTTCCGGGATTCGGTTCGAAATGTTCATCCCTAATATTATGTATTGGGCCAAGCCCGGTTAGTTAGCATCCATGTATTTATATATCCTTGTAATCCCTATTATGATCATCGAATATACATACATTATCAGTTTTTACCAAGCCTCTGTCCTCACAACAATTTGAGAGTATACGGTTCAAGCTGCAGGTCGTTTCCCGAATTTAGCTTGCGGGGGCATATTAGTCTGATATATAATATTAGTATAATAGGAGGATACAATATGTAACTATGTATTCTATATATACAATTGTAATCTATCGTGATGAATAAGAATCACAATTCAGTTACAAAGTTTAACTCTGAGCATCTAGATACATTGACCATTTAACAAGTTATCGTACCATAATTCCAAACACTAAAATCCCGTCCAGAACCAAAGAGTCTTTAGCATGGCAGTATGCGCGTGGTCATCATCTATAGATGATGAGGTTAAAGTCTTTAACATGGCAGTATGTTAGAGGCTCATCATAAGCTTGGTTTTTTTTTTTCTTGGCTTAAAAGCTTGAAAATTTTATAAGCTTACAAGTTCAAAAAAATAGCTTATCAAAATTTTAATACGCTTAGACAAACATCCGTTTAGCTACTATTTAGGTGCATGAATAATACGTAGTATGTTTTTTTCTTAAATATATTCATATCCAAAATCAATCGTAGGAAAAATAAATAAATCTGTTGTTATTTGACCAAATGAAACGGGTTATCGACCACACAATACATTGAATGCAAGTCTAAATCCTTCAACTTTGTCAACTTTTTGAAAGAAAAAAAATATAAGTATGGTCTGTCTTGAAACTATTGGAGATAAATAATATTTAGTTTCTTATTCAAAAATAATAACATTCTTACACAATTGAAATCCACAAGTAAACATATTATCCATCCTAAACTGATTGTAAAAAAAGGGAAATGTTTAGTACCGAACATTCTGGTTGTGCAATAACTCGACAAGAGCAGCGACAACTCCTTTTCCTTCGGCATAAACATCCATCTTTGGATCTTCGATCTTCCTTTTCAATAATCTGTCTACTTCCCCTCTTAGTTTCTGCAAAATCAACCCAAAATAAATCTTTTGTGAGCAATAAGTCAAGAAACCAAAGAGATGACAGCACTAACGCTAATTACTTATAAATGTGTAAATTAACGTTAGTGCTTTTAAATCAATTTCATAACCTGTTAAATGACTCAATTCAAGTTGTGATTTCCCTCATGGGTCAAACCAGAAAAATTAGTTAAAAGAAAAATGGATCAAACGAGTCAACTAGGCAAAAGTCAACAACAATTTGCATAAAAGTTGTTAAACTAATTTATTCGGAACTTTTTAGTCTAGGATGAGACAATAACAGGTTTGAACTTTTTGAACAATAAACATTTCTGATTAACCTTATCCGGTCCAACGCATACAAAAAATTACTCATTTTAACACCAACCATTTTGACCCATTAACTGCACATTTTGTTGCCACCTTAAATGAAATAAACTACCTGTATCAATCCCATCACACTCTTGGAAGCAGAAAACTGAAGGTACCCATCAAGCATCTCGATACCATCCCCATTTTTACTTGGAACGAGTTTACCACCAAACATCAACAAAGCATAATCTGATATATTTGTGGAATCCCGAATGTATACACTACTCGTTTTTCACCTTTTCACTATAAACCATATAAGGAAGTGGGAAAAGATGAACACCAGCATTTACTGATGCAGGATGAATATCTACTTTTCCTACTTCTTTGGTGTAAAGCGCGGTTCGTTTTCCTCTTCTTTTGCATTGAACGACATTTGGGTAGAGCCCGGCACAAAGTACTGCACATACCATCTCCATGTCGTCACTGTACTGATTATAAACCTGAAACACACACACATAAATCCATCACCATAGAGAAAAAACTTAAAACAAAAAGGGAGTCCTGTTTGGTTATAACTTATAAGTGGGTTGATTATGTGTTGTGCTTAGTCTCTACCGAGTCTGGTAAAAAACTAGCTAAGAGTGGAACAGGTCCAAAGTCGCCTACAGTGCATTTTTTAAGGGCTATTTGCATAATATCTGAGTAATATACTTACATTTGCACCCTTCGATTTATCTACAAAACCGATATCAGACAGTAAATCCAAAAATTGGAGCCTCATGTCACCAATCATTTTCATAGTTTGCCCTGACAAGAAATTTTCCCAACAAAAGGGTCTTTCATTCCCAGATCGTTTTGCATCCTTCCACCCTTCAAATGCTTTGAGAAGTGCTATGTGGTCACTGCATAAACCCAAATATATGAAATGTGAATTAAAAATTTGCTAAAAACTTGTATAGGTAATAGCTGCTAGAAGATACCGACCTGCATGAATCACCAGCAAATGATCTTTTTGCTTCATCAGCTTCCTCTTTCCGATTAATTGGAAGGACAAATGGGCTGCGAGATGCAAGAGAAGCAGCAATCGTCAAAATGGGATTGACGCATTGAAAAATTGAACCCATAAGAAGCATCTTCCCGATATTTGGCTCCACAGGTAGAGCACACAAATGACGTCCTGTTCGATGATATGGAATTAGAATTTTCACACTAATAACCAATACCATTTTGTAGTGAGAAATGACTAGTTGTGGTAATTTCGACCCATTTACTTATGAGGTGTCAATTCGGATTATGTTTTCAAACGGGTAATTAGAGCTGAGCCAAGATGGGTTGAAAGTCGCTCTTTAAAATGCATAAAATTCTTAAAAAAGAAAATAATTAAAAGTTGTAAAGATATATGATACAGAATTACAGATTACTGATAAAAAAAAGTCGGGCAAACATTGTTTCGAGGTCAAACAAACCGTGACTCATTTCAACCAAGGCAGAAATCATTAAAAATGTATCTTCGATGCATAGAACCTTCTAACTCATTTTATTATTAAAAAAAAGGTTCTTAATCATATATGAGAATTGAGACCTAAGTATTTACAAATCAAAGTTTTTGTCCAAAAAGTTTTTGGGTCAACCAAGCCTGTCCCATTTTGATTTGTAGAAAGATGACCCACTTAGCCCTTACCCAACCTACCCGACCCGCCAATTCTGCCCCATCTGGTGATGACAGATGAAAATAAAAACGACTGCAGTCATACCAAGTGGAGTAAGCTCTTCTGCTTCATCTAAAGCCCCAATGGTCTTAAGAAGTTCAACAGCATTTTGTACAGAAAGAGCATCAGGAGGCTGAAGGGCCTTGGCCAAGAACGATGCAATGGCACCAAGTTGTAAGCTTTTTATCTGCAAGCACAGTTCTTGCAAAGGTGTTCGAAGAATTTCGGGTAGTTGAAACTGGAGCATAGCATCATGGACCATTTTAGGATATAATCTGTAGCATACACCTGGCTGCACTCGACCTGCACGACCACGTCTCTGCCATTACCATCAGAAAATAACGTCAGAAACTACAGATGGAAATTTCGACCGGTTTGATCAGTCATACATCTATTACTTATAACTGGTTTGATCAATCAAAATTTGTGACTTAGTATGTTCCTTTTTTTCTTCATTTAAAGGAGAAACCGTCAAGGGACGAAAACATAGCAAAAGAAAAATAAAAGCATAGCCCAGATGAGAATAGGCGTTAAACCGCAAGTGAGTGGACTTAAAGGATTAAACTATTATTAAACCTTTAAAAACAAGTTTAAAGGAAGCTAGTGTCAATGTATTTTTAATGCATAAAACCTCCTAAACCCCTTTATTTAAAAAGTTCAAAGTTTTAAGATAACAAATGTTTTGGGTCAACCAAACCTGGTACCACCATTATCAGAAACAGCCGAAAGACTAGATATATTTAACAAACGAGTTTCTAAAATACGTAAATAGACACCTGATGAGCTGAAGCTTTTGATATCCACGATGGTAGAAGACATGCCAGCTTATTTAAAGCATCATAACTAGTCTCCTTTGCTTTTCCACAGTCAATAACATAAACCACATCATCTATTGTTATACTACTCTCAGCAATATTTGTTGCTAAAACAACTTTCCTGCAAAAAAAGCAAGTTTATGAATAAATAACTGAATAGTCTATGATTAATAGATTGCTAATCATACATAGCTCATATATATCTCTTAGAGATCTGTAAAATCCAGGAAACCACTTTCTTGAATTTCGAATATGAAGTTAAGAGGACAAGTATACCTTATGCCAGTAGGAGGGCGGTCAAAAATTTCACGTTGATTAATAGTAGGCATTGAACCATGAAGAGGAAGGACAAGAAACTTTGTAGGATCACCGAGAAAACGGTTAGTCTTGACACTATCCAGCAGCTTTGAGATTTCATCCCAACCTGTAAGAAATACCAGAATTGCCCCTGGAGCTTCATGCCTGCAGATATGCTCAATGGTTGCTTCTACCTGCACATGTATATACAACTCTTTAATCCAACAGATGTTCTACAACCCTAACCGATAACAAATATCACAGTTTATAGCATACATACGAGGCCCAAATCTGTCTCTGAACCAGACCAAGCTTCAAGAGATTGTCTAGTACTAGCACTGTAGCTTTTGTATACAGAACTGATATCCGCATCCTGCAACACTAAAATTATGTTCAGTAAAAATTTGCCATCCAAAATATGAGTGAAGAACCAAAGATAAAATTTGCCATCCAAAATATGAGTGAAGAAGAAAAATGTAACCAATCTATTGAAGAGCATTTATTTAACACAGAACAGTGCTAAAACTGTAACTTTGGAACTAATTTTTTGCCAATATCTATTAATATAATTTTTCTACTCGATCGTAGATAAATTTCGAGCTTTGACCCAACTATCTAAGATGCTTCTTTTGCTTTCTTTGTGTAAAGAGTTTTTGAGGTACTAAATATGAAGATGTATATTTAAATAATATCTCAAATCATAATGCATTAAGAAAATATTTTGAAAAAAATGCAAGCATCTTGAGTTATTGGTAAAAATCAAAAATACATTTTGACATCTGGCATATATGATGATAACCAAATACATGTTAAAAGATGATAACTAAATACTATGTTAGTGAAAATTTGCCTTTTTAGCATTGGGCAGTGGCAAAGTTGTTTTTTACGATTGTTAAATGGCAAATAGTCCCTAAATTCTTCTTTCGTATTGGTGGTAATTTTACTCTTGGACTATATCTTGAATGACAAATTTGTTCTTTTAACCAAAAGATTTACATTTCACATGTTAACTAAAATCATATCAAAGAAATTAACCATGCCTCAAATTGCTCGGTTACGGGATCGCTCTTAGACTCTTGTTGTTGTCTCCTTCTCCTCTTTGAATAACCTTGAAAGTTATCAGCTTCGGGTTTCACTGCATAACGTGTCTTCTCCAGCACGTCTTCTAGAAACAGCTCTTGTACAGGAAATGTCAATCCCTGGTAATATAAAAAATTACGATTTAACTAATAAATGAAATCAGGGGTAAGAATTTCACAAAATGACAAAAAGTAGTACCGGGATATGCATGGTAGGGGCATTTCCAAAATATTTGGAAAACAAGTCGGCATTGATAGTAGCACTCATTAATATAAGCCGCAAGTCAGGACGCTTTGGAAGAAGATCACGCAATATTATTAGAAGAAAATCTTCATTCATCCCTCTTTCGTGAATTTCATCAACCAACAAATGACTCACACCAGTCAAACTTGGGTCTTGAACCTACAAAAACCAACATCATTAACGAAACATTATTACTGAAATTCAATAAACAATAAAAACTGATTGATAATCAAAATACCAGTTTTCGAAGCAGCACTCCTGTTGTGCAGAACAGCAATCTTGTTTGTTCAGACCGCTTTGACTCCAAACGAATCTGATAACCGACAGTTTCACCGAGATTTTCTCCTCTTTCATTGGATATACGAGCAGCTACAGATATAGCAGATATACGACGAGGTTGGGTGCATATGATATTGCAATCAGAACCACGCAAGGATGATATTTCCTCCTCTATAATGAACTGAGGAAGCTGTGTTGTTTTTCCACAACCTGTTTCCCCAGAAACCACTAATACCTGTACATTCCGTTTAAAAGTGAATATAAGTATTGATACAGATACAAGTTTCATAGTTAACAAAAAAAATACTATCTTTCATTGCTTATAAAATAGAAGCAAGAAAACATGAAACAGATAGATCACAGATTGTCACTGTTCCATTCAGCAAGAAAACATGAAACAAATAGATCACAGATTGTCACTGTTCCATTCTCTGATATTTTTTGTTGAGTATAAGATAAAACATATGAGTTTGCTGTTTTTTCAGGTTCATGATGTTCAGTTTTTCTTTATTTTTATTTTTTTCCTTTTGGAACTTTGTGTTATTTAATGAAAATTTAAAGAATTTGAAAATCACTAGGTCCGCAATGACTTATGACAGTTAAGTGTTTAAATGTTTATATAAGCACGTCATAAATGGTTAATTGTTTACATGTCATAATCGGGTAAACATGTCAGACATAATTTGCATAGGTGAGGATAGTTTTACAATGCATTGCCAAAAAACTTATGGAGTGATAAATGCAACCCACAATAATATCAGCACACAGTAAGGATGACTAACATTTAGCTAAAAGCACTTTAAGGCAAGTGATTCACTATAGTTACATATCTCACGTATTCTTAAACAAGGACGAGCTAAAGATACATTTTTATAACCAAAATCAGTAGAGGCAAAACTGTATATGATGTTAACTGCGTTAAAGTAGAAAATACGACAATGTGAGATAGGAAAATCAATAAGAACCTGGTTTGCCGCAACTGCTTTTAAAAACTCAGATTTCATTTTGTATGCAGGAAGCTTCTCTCTGAATAAACACATCTCCTTGACACGATCAGATTCCTACAAAGGTGTCATTCATTAAACACAAACATAACTCCTAAGAATAAATGAGCTTAAGAATAGAATATAGGTAAGCACCTTTTGTTTTTCCTGTCTTTCTTTGAGTTCGACACTAAGTGCCTTCTTGGCACTATCATTTTCCAAAACCGAGACGCCGTTGGTTTTATTCGATTCTTGGGGTGATTGTTTGGCACTCTGAACAGATGTACCAGAATAACTATCCATTTTTTCACTCCCAGTCGAACTATCCAGCAGATTCTCAACTCTTCTCTCGGTTTCTGAAGACATATGTATCTACAAAATATCCATGACATAAATAAACAATTGGGTTTATATTTGAAAATTTTCGAAACAACCATGTTTATGAAAATACTATAGCTTTTTGTACCTCTTTTTGTGCAGAACCATGACGCTCGTCAAGATCTGCTCGGTAGTTTGGTAACGGAACTTTGCTTACTACGAGTGCCTTGCCTTTGTTATACGCATGGCTTTCTTTCCACAAAGAAAATAACCAAAACAACAATGTAAGGTACAATGTAAATAAATCTAAAGATAAGTTTTTTTTTTTTTTTTTTTTTTTGTAATAGGGCAATGTATCGTTTTTGGTGGCACTTACAAATAAAGGCCGAGCTGATATGCCATATCGGAAAGAGTTTGGTGATCACCTCGACTAAAGTAATGTTTTATTACCAACTCTGCCTCTCCTCCCCTCTTCATTTCCTCCATCTTTCCCCACCAATGGTTCTTGTCAAAAACCTCCACCTGTAATACATCCATATTCAAAATTAATATGCTTAAGTTTCGCAATTCAGATACTTCAATTTATAAAGAGTACTTTATATTTCATATTTTGTTAACATGTGCTGTTAGCATCGAAAATCATAGCGCCTAACTGAATTCATTTTTTAAGATTAAGTAGCCTAACTGAATTCATAGTGCCTAACTAAATTCAGTTTTTTTGTCAACTTTTCAATTCATGTTTTAAGATTAAGTAATCTAAGGTAGTGTTTGTTTTTTCTTGAAAAACACTTTTTCTTCACTTTTGTTTGCGGGCGGGAAAAGGAAATAAAAGAAGTGTGTTCGTTTTTTTTCTTCAGACGTAAGAGGCAAAAATGACTTTTTTTTTTCCACATTACTTTTGCAGATTATTTCCGACCTTGTCGGGGGTGTTTGTTTAAGCTTATATAGCCGGCTAATGGATTATGTACTTTTTGGCTTATGTTTCAATAGCTCACTTTATGTGGCTTATTTTGAAACTTTTCGGCTTATATAAGCTTATATAAGTTTCAAAATAAGCCATAAAAAATGAGCTTACGAAACATAAAGCCGAAAACCAAATAAGCCATAAGCTAGCTATATAAGCTTAAACAAACACCCCCAACAATTAAAAAGGTTGTTTCAAAGGCCAAACCTAACCCTGGATACATTTTGGATCCAATGCGTCCCTTCCCAAAGGACCGCACCTTGGGCAATGTTCAATTTTTGGCACTAGAAAATAGATACTTCGACGCGCTTAAGCTTACGAACAAATCCTAAAGTTTACTTATGCCTCTCTCTTTCTATTAAATAGTAGAATAATAGGATCACTTAATGTATATATATTTTTGTATTTATAAAAAAATTTAAAAAGCTGCGCAGGTAGCCTTTTTGGATATATTCAAAAGATAAAACCCTAGCTAGCAACGGTATTTGGTTAATTTATAAATGAAATATTAACCTCAGGTTGCATTTGTTTAAGCCTTTCAGCACGCCACACAGGGTCCCACCACCTTTGCTCACCACCGCCACCACCGCCGCCACCGCCGCCACGTCGACCACCACCACGACCTCCACCACCGCCACGACGGCCGCCTCCTTGGGAATTAGGGCGGTAAGACATTGAAGTGGTTGACAGATGAAAAGTAGAAACAGTTGGGAAGTGAAAGAAGTTATTGTTGATGTTAGTGAGGAAACGCGGAGAAAGTGAGCGTAAATGAAAGTGCAACACTCGCATTACACTTGCTAGTACTTTTTATAGTGTTGGTGGTGTTGTGTTGAGTGTCATACACCATCACTAATTTAAAGTTTTTTAAAATAAAAAGTTAATAGATTGAAAATATTTCATATGGAGTGTTGGGGTGAGATCAATAAAGATCACATAAAAATTAAAGATCAAATGGATCATTCTCAACCATTCATTTTTGATCAAATTAATTAAATTCATTTCACCCTTATATTTAAAAATTAAATATCTCACAAACCGTTAATAGTTAGATAAAATTAATTATACCATTGCGACAAGAATAAAATTATATTTCTATAGAGATCCAATATTGTATACTTTCGACGAACTTATTTTTTATCGTTTTTTGCCGGTTTCGATATATTACACTATAAATGAAAATTTTTAAAATACTCTTTTGTGTTAACACAACCCGTAAACCCTAAAAACCCTAACCCCTAAACCCTAAAAACCCTAACCCCTAAACCCTAAAAACCCTAACCCCTAAACCATAAAAACCCTAAACCCTTAAAACCCTAACCACTAAACCAAAAACCTAAACCCTATCCGCTAAACCGTAAGAAACCTAAACACTTAACCCCTAAAAAGATTAACCCAAAAAAGTCAAACCCCTAAACCCTAAACACCTAAACCCTAACCGTAAACCCTAAACCCACAAAAAAGTCGGAAAAAATTTCGTCGAAAGTATATGATGTGGGATATCAAATTAAAGGTAATTTTATGCTTGTCGTGATGGTATGGTTAGTTTCGTCTAACGATCAATGGTTTGTAAGATATTTAGTTTTTAAAAATGAAGGTGAAAGTTTATTTTATTGTTTTGATGAAAAAATGAGTGGTTGAAAATGGTTTATTTGATCTTTAGTTTTTCTTTGATCTTTATTGAACCAAACTCATGGAGTGTAACAAAATAACATCTTGTATAAAGTTTTATTAATTTGATAATGAGGTTCTTTTTACCTTTTAAGGAATTTCATATAGTGAATAATTACATTTATATATATATATATATATATATATATACTAGCCGAGTACCCGCGCCTAGCGGCAGCGGTGTCCCAGCCTTTGACAAAATCTCGGCTGCGAATTATTTACATTCGAGAATCAGTATTTGCGGTGTTAGGGAATCATTTCGGAAGAAGTATTTTTATGATGGCATGGTTGCATAGCTCTAACAATATAGTCTTCAACAAATTTGGTTGCTTGGGTTTATGTGTGAACGTTTTTCCAATAGCATAGTTTTAAGTTGAAAATAGTCAAGTAAGATTAAGAAAATATGTTTTTCCTATAGTTGAGTACAAATGCATAACGACAATGGTGTATAGTTTCTATTTAAAGTCGTTCGGTTGATTTTTGTGTGCACGGTCATTCTTTATCATGCGTATGCCTATGGCGATTTCGATAAAAATTTGTTGCGATGATGTGTGTGCGGGTGTTTTACTTTGTCGCTGTCATTTTTGTATGTGTACAGTATCTTTTGTTTTTTAGAAACCATTATTATAACTATAATCAAGCAAAATATCCTTGATTCTCATGTAACTTTGATGGTTCAAGGACAATTGACGTGTTTTGGATTAGAGGATCACCTATTATATATACTAGGCGAGTACCCGTGCCTAGCGGCATCGGTTTCTAGTGGCAGCAATGTCTAGTTTTCGACAATAGTTTTAAGATGCGATTAATTTTACTTCGACAAACGGTATTTGTAGGGTTACATAATCTTGCTCGGAAAATGTTTTTTCGTGATCACGTGGTAGCGTTTAGTTATTGACAAAATCCGGTTGCGTTGATATTTGTGTGTGTTTTCTATTGTATCCTCAAGTGAGGTTTACGACATTGTATATTAGCGGCAGCGGTATCTAGTTTTGACCAAATTTCGACGGCGAATAAGTTTTCAATAGATTGTTTATGTGGCGTAAGCGAATCATTTCTTGTAATATTATTTTTGTAGCCTAGCGTAAGCTATGCTAGTTTCAACCAAATTTCTACGGTGAATAATTTTCTATCGGGATACTATATTTCTAGCATAGGGAATCCTTTTAGAATAGTTTTCCAAAGCATAGTTGCTTTGCTTTTCGATAGCATTGTTTAACCTTCGAGTAATGAACAATTAAATTAAGATACGAAAAAGAAAACATGAACTATTAATTTAAAACGGAAAAAATATTAGACAAAATCTCATTATGCGAGTATATTTTGTTGTTTGTTATATGTTTTGCATGCTTCAATTGTCACTCGTTTACATTTCTTTTCACAAAATTTCATATACTACACTCTATAATGTTTAATATAGTAAAAGTTATAATTTTCTTTTTTAGCTTGCTGCATCATTTAGATTTGATTATTGGGGCATGCATGTGTGTCCCTTTTGTTTATCATTTTTTTTTATTGAGATTTGTTGGGAGTTAAATAAATACTTTTGCAACATCAATAACGTGGTGATACATGATTTTATTTTGGATTTTGAAAAAGTTTGAATTGACAACTAACCAAGTAACCATGACTTTAATTACTGTATAGTAGTATAGCATTTGAATGTATCGAGAATTCAAATTTTAATATTTTTTTAGTTCTTAGCAGCTTTTTTGGTCCATTTTTCTTTGCTTTCTCCTTTGGGTCACTTTTTCTTTGTTGTCCTTTGGTCATTCTTAATTCAGTTAATCGAGAATTCAAATTTCAGATCCAAATTTACACAAAGTCTTCTAAGATCTTAGTAAAACATATATATCCATCTCAACAAAGCATATTTCAAAAAGGTTATAGAGAAGATAAGTGTCCACACAACTCAAGCCGTAAAACTTTGCAACAACCAAACCGAACCTTAGATTGTAAATCTTCTTTCACAAAGTCATCCACAAAATAATTAAACATGTATTTAAAAAAAAGACATCAAGAAATAACCAAACTAAAAAAATCTCAATAGAACTAATATCAAGAAAAATAAAGATAGGTGTGAGTTACTGTTGTGCGTAGACACAATGCGAGTTCTTCCGAGTCATAACTAACGAACATCAGAAATCCTACAACAAAGAAAGAAAAACATCATTTCTACATTTTCAAATTGAAAAAGTTATGAGATTTCAAACGTAAAAAATATATTAATAAAATCAAAAACATTTATATTTCATTCAAAAACAAAACTAAAACAAATTTCAAATATAAATTCACAGAACAAATTTCAAAACTAAGAAAACGACATAGCATTTCAGTTACCCATGCTGTGTTAGAATATTTACTCCTACTCCTACCTTCTTTCTTCAACAAGCATATCGTCATCGTTTTGGCCGGAAAAAAAAGTAAACATATAACAAAATAAATTATTTATATTTCCATTTTTTTAGTTATATTGTCATGTTGGCATCATGATACATAATGATGGTGAACTTCACTGGTCTGTATTTTGTACACAGCAACAATATAGATGACCGAACTTCCGGCGGCAACCAAAACACCGGTAAACTCCGCGGCGGCAACAAGCACTTTCCGGCGGTGGCAAAACCTGTTCCCGACGACAGAGAAGGCGTAGATGATTTTTCCGGCGCGATAACTTTGGAGGCAGAGGCAGCAAACGGTTGATAAGGGCGGCTGTAACAAAAAAATTATCAAAAATGTTTATTAGATATATCCTAAAAAAACTGATAACCTAGAAGTATAAATGTATAGATCGATAAAGGAACATATAAATTCTACAAGTAATATATATATAGATCTATAACAAAAACCTATAGATCTACCAAAATAATATATAGATCTATAATAATAATCATCAAAAACTGAATAATATACCTAGATTTATTATAAAAATTACAAATACCTCAAAACATGAAAAAACACTTGTAATGGCGGCGGACCTTCGTCGGTCTTGGTGGTTCCGGCGGCTGTGGGATTGTTGTGAGGTGGTGTCGGTTGGTGGTCGTGGTGTCGTCTATTGGTGGAGGGTGTGGTGGTGGTGGATAGTTTTTATTAAGATAAAGAGATTTTGTATGTGTATTGAGATGAGAGTATTTTTTGTTTCTTTGTGTGTGTATGTGTGTTTTTGTGGTGAAAGAGAACGGAAGTAAGAGGAGGATGAGTGTTTTTATGGTAATTTTATATATGATTTTGTTGGTATGGTAATTTTGTTCGGTTGGGATTTTAGTTTGGTGTGTGTAAATTTAGGCTTTGATGTAGGTTCGGATGGCTGAATCTTAAAAATTGAGGGTTGGATTTTGGTTGGGGATATTGATGCTTTATAAGGGAGTATAGATATATATATATATATATATATATATAGGGAAAAGTGAATATGGGGTTGTTGGGCATCTAAGCTTACATGAAAAACCCACTAAAACTACACTATTTTGAGCACATCTTACTTAAAATTCAAAATGAATATTTTCATTATATTTCTCCAACACTATTTCTAGTTATCTTCATTAAATTTCTCCAACACTTTTTCCAATTATCTTCATCTAGAACGCAAGAACTCAGACCCATTTTACGCCTATCGTTTGTTTCAATTTTATAAAGTGCCAAATCACCTTGTGTTAGAATATATAACTATAATTATTACCAATCGTCGTGAATAATAAATTATACAATAAAATGAATGCATGTTGTGTCCAAATATCTAATGGTGGAGCCGGTTTCATTTTTTAGTCAATTGCATTCTGAAATACGAATTGCATTATGAGATCTATCATTTTTAAACAAACATACTTGCATTTCTATGGTTGAGTGGATTTAGGTAATTTAGTTTGGGTCTAATAATCAAAACTACATAGTTTTGAAACAATACGACGTAGTTTTAATGAGTTTTTCATGTAAGCTTAGATGCCTAACAACCTCATATTCACTATCCTCATATATATATATATATATATATATATATATATATATATATATATATATATATATATATATATATATATATATATATATAGTACAAGTTTTTTATATACATGATATAATAATTTTTATGCATGATCAAAGGATATATATGCTTAATGTTGTAAAAAATGGTTATTGATTCTTTGAAAGTTTTATCAATTTTATAGTCAACATCAAAAGAGTCGTAAATCACATAAAAAATTGATTAGAAATTTATGTATTGAATATGAATTTATAGATTTATATGATTCAGTTAAAAACCTCATAAACTTATTAGGTTACAATAATTTAAAAGATAGAAGTAAAGCTTATAAAGTTAAATTTTGAAGTTTATAAATGAGTTAATTTCATATACATTCAATTTAAACCTTATAATGACATATATATCAAACCAAATATTATAATGTCAAGTATACCCAACTATAAAATCATATTTGTCATATTTATCCATTTGATTATAAAATCAGTTAGAAATAAATTCACATCATTATATTCCCATTATGCCTTTAACCACTATGAAATTTGTTTGTTGTTTCCATTTATAATTATTCTATTACGTTGGTGGAATTTTTATACTGCTAAATCATTTGTATCAAAGACAAATAGTTAACTAAAACAATGAAAGCTAACCGCAATAGAGACAAACATTAGGACTGAAATTTTATGTGTCTCGCATTTGGCATTTTCGTTTTCATAATAAGCAAAAATAGCGATTCTATGTTTACCATATCCAGTTACTCTGTATCATAAGCAAAAACTGAAAGCAACCAAACAGAGCAACTTTTGTTTGAATCATTATCATTAATCTTTAAGTCGTCAATTAAATGTTGCTTTAAATGTAGCAACCATTTTTAGAGCACAAGGTAAGGTAGGAACGGATAACATGTTATTGGTATACCACATCAGTGCCACATCATCCTCTCCTAATAACACACCAATAACTAAAACACCCCTCACTTATAACACACCAATAACATCATCTATAGGTCCCACAAAATACCCCATCAAACATACTCACTCACTCACAATACACAAAAAAAGACAAAATAAAAACACACAAAATGGTGCATTTGGCATGAGCCATTGGAGTTGCTCAAAACTCTTTGGCACAAGTTTGGCATGTTAGCCGGTATGGTTGGCTCACGATTGGCACGAAAAAGGAATGGATGGCATGTTATTTGCAACCATACCGTGTGCTCTTATTGTGAGATGATGAAAATGTGGCATCCTATTCTTGCATTTGGAGTGTAATACAAGTGACGAATCTACCTTACATATTTATCTTTTAAAAAGGTATTATGAGAATTTAATGATATAAATCTCAATTTTTATTAATTTATAATAAAATGAATAAATATGACAAATATTGTGTTATAGTTATGTATATATATGACATTGTAGCATTTAATTGGGTAAATATGTCATTATAAGGTTTAAGTTGGACGTATATAAAATGAGCAATGATATGGAGACCTAAAACGCATGACTACAAATATGCCTAATCCATTTATTACTTGACACATGTTTTTGTCACTTTCTCTTTCCAAACATTCGCCTTTGATCTTGCCATGTGTCCAAATCTTATTGTTAAGCATACCTTTAAGCATATTTGTTAGGCATGAGAATCATTTTTCATATAAAATTAAACTTCTATAAATAAGGTATTTGAAGTTTATAAATAAGATAAAGGTAAAAAATGACCAACATGCATTTTCATACCCATGTGAAATACATAAATAGTCCCCGTTGTTTAACAAATGTTTATGAAGTCCATCCCTAAAAACCAAGCATGTAACATAAATTTACATAATTGGTCCTTTTAGTTTACATAATATTACAAAAATCATTCCCGAACTTTTATTTTTGTGAAAATAAAAGTATTTACTTAAATACTCATTACATTTTAGCTCCAATTACTTAATTCGTCCCTAAAACATATTATGAGTAAACAAAAATCGATTTAAATAAGATCGTATATGAAAAACAGCAGAAGAAAATCACACATTCTTCTGTTGTTGCAGCCTGGTCCCTAAGCAAGTGTACGTCTACCAATCCAGGCAGATCGGGTTGGATAGACTGGGTTTAAGGTAAAAATGACCAGCTTGCGGGCACCGGGATAAAATAAAAAATTGCGCTGGTGGAAAGGCTATCTCACTAAAAGCCCTTCCACTACCACGCAGAGGGGCAGATTCATACGGAAACCCCCTTGAAAGGCCTATCGCAGTTGTTGTATGCCCTACAACATTATAAGCTCGCTGCTGAAAAGAATATCATACGAGGCGAGCATTCTAGCCCTTCAAGAAAAAATTACAAGCCCCACAATTCATCAGGGAATCCCATTGGGAGAATAAGGCAGCCTGGCGAGGAAGCAAGCCGCTAGAACTCCTTCAAGAAGATGATAGCAGACAAAAAAAATGATTCTGAACTCATAAGAGAAAGGCACAATACCCGCACCGGGAAAGCCAACGGAAATAACAACGTTAACAAAAGCACATCCAGCAATGACAATCATTCAAGAAAGAAAATTACAACTATTATAGACAAGACAACCCATCACGGGTGACAACTAAAGCAGACTTCCGCAAAAACAAAGAAACGCATAAAATTTTCAAAAAGCACAGCTTCAAAAGAAAAATGATGTCCGTCATCAACAAAGTTCCGGAAGGAACACGGCTCCAGCGGCCATAAAACTCGGAATAAAGAGGGTAAGAGCAACTGACCTAGGAAAGCGCGAAATAGACCTACGTGTCGGCTAGTGCCGGGGCAGAGATAGGGACAATAGAAAAAATGTATAATGTATTTGAATTTACCAATTTTTGTAATGTATTTTTAAACATGTCAAATCAATTAAAAAGTGAAGATTAGCTACCTTCATTGTTTTATTCTTCAATAAATTCATTTTGATTAAGTGCATAAGACGCGCAAGCACAAGACTGGGCACGACCCAAAGAATGTTATTTCCGAATAACAAAGAGTTATCACGAATAACAAAAAGGTGAACAACATAATCACCAAAGTACATAAGAGGTATTGCAAGCCCAGTACTGGGAGGATAACCCAAAATTATTCAAAAACTATTACAAACGTGCATATCCGTTTAACGTTAAAACAATAGCACTGCACAAATTAAAAATAGTGTGCATAAAAGACTATTACAAACGTACATATCCGTATAACATTAAAATAATAGCGCCGCACAAAACAATGTGCACAGAGGTTATTAAAAACACGCATATCCGTATGACGAAAAGAGTAGTATAGCACAAGTTAAAAACAACGTTCATAAAATAAAAATAAAAAGGAAATGTTGCACGCAACCATCGTAAACATTACAAGACATGAAAGGCTAAATATTGTTCAAAAGACTACAAACATCCAACAAAGCAAAGTAAACTAGTTTTGCTCAAAGACAGTTGCACTTGCTTTGACAGAGCGGAGGGGACCTCACTCGCTTCAGGGTGCGGATCATCTACAACATCAATAAGAACGCTAGACCCTCCAACATCATAATCATCGATGGAAAGGGGCCTCAAAAGAACAGCGGAGACGCTAGCAGGAGCAAGCGCCAGTGGCAAGGAAGTAGTAGAAGTCAACGCCAACTCACCAGTTGAAGGTCCTTCCGTACCTATAACATTACGGGCGGACAAAAGATCAACTGAAGAATTATAAACGTCAGCAACAGTGGACTGATGAGCAGCGAGACGCTTCCTAACCTGGTCAATCCTTCTCTGAACTACTCCCAAATAACGAGACAATGAACTAGTGCCAATAAAAGCGCTAGTATCCCTATCATAAACAGGAACCACAAGCTGTTCAAGATCAGGCTGTAACCCAGCAATCATAGGAGCATTCGCATGCGGCCCCTCAACCCGAAGAAGATCCATAATCTCCGCAATTCCTGGATCCTTGTTAGACTTAAGAGTGGAAAGCAAAGAAAACTCTACATCCGCAAGGGTATTCACGGCAGAAAGATAATAAGTTTACGCAAAAGGGTCATAAGCATCAAGATCCAGAAGCTCTCTTTTCTTCCTACCATGAATAATACCAACCACCAGTCCAACCTGCATGCCTTTATCAGTGGCACGGCTGATAACTTCTGCCAATGCTGTAGAGTACTCCGGAGAATTCAAACATTTAACACAACAAGGCTCATTCCATTTGTCAACAACCAACGCCGGTTGGATAACAAAGTAAGAAAGCGAGGATAAAACTCCTCATCAAGGTGAAGAGCCAACGCAAACAAGTCGGCAACTCCTGAATCAACCTTCTTTATGATCGCAGCCGATTTCGCATCTTGAGTTTTGCAAAACTCTTCCCTCAAAGCATCGAAAGAAGGAATTTGGCTATGAAGCTCAGAGCATGAGGACTCGAAAGTACGTATCTACAAACAAAACAAAAAGTCAAAAGACAACGGAACGGTAAGCAAGCGGAAGAACGGGCCAAAAAAGCACTTATGCATAACTGTCCGGAAATATTAGCATTATGAGATTTGAGTACGACAACTTCAGACCTCAGGGTGGATGACTCACGATCTTTCTCATCAAAAGACGACCGAAGATCCGCTAGCTCAGCCCGAAGAGAATCCCGTTCCTGCTCAAGGGCAGAATTTCGGTTCTTTAAAGAAATAACTTCTGCAGCAGAAGCTTCGAAAAACCCAACAACAGGAACTAACTCCTCAAAGGATACAGCCTTAACAGCCTTAGCCTTAAGGGTCGAAACCTCCTTATCCCTCTCCTCTAACAAAGATGACACGCGTTTCCTCTCCATCATATTATACTTCAACCACATACGGACTTCAGAACTAAACCACATTTGTTGTGTCGTGGCAACATTGAACTCAACAAGAAGTCGATCATACCCCATCTCACGAATGGAAGAAAAATAGCAAGGATGAGCAAACTCATCCACCGTACCACGACATTCATCAGCATCATCAAGGAGTAAATTCTTGGCAACATTCCATTTCGGAACATAAATACCAGACGAAGAATTGGAATCTAAATCATCAACAACACGAATATCTCCAACCAAGATATCACAATCAGAAAAGTCGTCAAGAACGGGGTGAACACCGCCAGCAGAATGAGAACTGTCAGGAAGGGAAGAAGGGACATCTACTTGGTCCTTCTCCTTTTCAGCAACAGAAAGGACAGTAGTAATGATAGCATCCGTCATGACTGGCACAAGAGACCTGCCAAAAAACAAACAACAAGCAGAAAGTTAGCAAAGGCGGGAAGAACAGAGGCATCACATAAAGACAAAAATAAAATAACAAACCTGAGAGGAGAACCATCAAGACGAAGCAAACCAGAATCAGACTCAGTTGGCGTCCCAACTTCATGAATAGGAGTAATTGATAACGAAGTAGAATAAGAATGAGTGGGTAAAGCATTCAAACAAAATTCAAGAGAATGCGTACTTTGAGCAAACAACTTCTAAATAGATTCCGAAGACTTACCACCAGTAGAAGCCCTACCGGAATCCATATGGTCACTCCTTTACTTCTTAGGAGGATAAACAGGGTGCAGACCTTCCTTCTCTTTTTTTGAGAACCTGAAGCCACATCACAAGTAGAAGCCGAAAAGGTCCCAAAAGCAGCCTCAGACATTAAAAGACCAGCTTCGGCAGCAGAATGAACAGACTGTACAACATTCACATCCACAGAATCATCACATAACCGAGAAGCCCCGGCTTCCGAGTCAACACCCACATTTCCATCAACCCCAAATTCATCACCAGAAGATGGAGGTGCAAGAGAAACAGTCCGGCCTGTGGTTAGTTCTAGCAATTGAGACTCATCTTTTTCTCGCGGTCGAGCACCAACCTTTAACTTCATGGGATCCTTCACCTGAACTAACGATAACAAATCCATCGCTGCAAAAAGTAGAAGAAAAGAAACACGGTTTAGACTACACAAAAACAGAATAACATGTGAATAGACATAAACATGGCGTACCCACCCCGATCATCTTCATCATAAAACATAGGGTAATAATCCTCATTCAAAGAGTAATTACGGCTTAACCTAATCAAGCAAAGAAAGGGCTACGGAAATTTGTGAAAGGGAGAAGCATGGGCAACAAGGGAAGCAACGTGCCCAACATCAAACTCATTATCCCCAGGAGTAGTGTCCTTAGGAACGCTGTTTCCATCATTAAAGGGATAAATAACAGGACAAGCAAAGGAATCGACCCAAAAGAAATGATCATTCCAACTTTTAAGAGAGTCAATGGGTTTAGTATAGCAAACGCCAAAACTATCGACTCATTTACTAAAGGACAACCAGCCATTGTTCTTAGATTGAACATAAAAACACCTAAATAACCCAATTGAGGGTTAAATGCCAAGAGCAAAACAAAGAATCTCAAACTGAGAAACTTTAGCAGCACCAATAACAGAAAGCTGCGATATGTGGATGCGATAGTAATTAAGGATAGACACATAGAATACAGACAAAGGAAGACGGAAATTAGCATATTCAAAAAAGCGGGTATATGCACAATTTTCCCATCCGGCGCCTTTTGAATGGTCTGGTCTGGTCAGGTCCAGGCAACTCCGGATGAACAAATTGCGGAATCGAATATTTGATACAAAAGCGATCAAGCGCCCCTTGTGAAAGTTTAGATTTAGCACATGCAAAAGTACCCATAACGGAAGAAAAAAAGGAATTAGACCCTAATCTGGAAAAGGAACCTGGAAGACAGATGCAATCCAAGGATATTAGATTGAAAGGAAGAGGAAGAAACACTTGCAAATGAAGAACAGTAAAAGGAAAAATGAGGCAAAGGAAAAGTGAAGAGTATTTATACAAAGAGATTGCTGGCATCCAAAGAAAACCCTAAAGAAGGACACGCGTCAAAAAATAACCCGATCCAACGGTGAGTAATCAAAAGGAAAAAAGCAAGGCTAATGGAAGGACACATGGCCCACCGGGTCCAATCAGCCAGAACGTGCAAGGTCAAGAATTGCTCATGCTGCATAGCACGCAAAACAAGAAGGAAGGCGTCATAAAGACGCTCCAAAGGCACTGAAAATAAAAGGCTCCGTCAAACTTAAGTCTAGCAACATCCACCGCATGCGATAAATATCCGCGTGCAATAAATACGCCAGACTGGGGGGACTTGATGACGTGGCACTTCCTAAAAAAAGGGGAGCACTAGAAGGACACTCCAAAAAAGCACAGAAAGGAAGGACGCTTAGTCAGCTCAAGTATAGTAATATCCACCGCACGCGACAATATCCGCACGCAATGAACACACTAGACTGGGAGGACTTGATGACGTATAGCACGTATAGCAGGCACATTGGGCCTAATTCGTGCTATACACATACTGGGTCCAGACCCAACAACGAGAATAACTACGAACACTAGACCAACAGTAAGCCCAATAACGAAATTGGCTATAGTCGAGACTAAAAGACGCACACAGGATACTTAGCAGACTGAATCACCGGCCGTGGAAGGTATCCTGTGTCCGCATCCGCGATTAACACGGAACCTTGTCCGACAAGGGTCCAGCTCCGGCAGCTAACTACTATATGCGAGTAACCAAGAAACCCTAGCGGTATACCTCGCCTATAAAAGGGGCTCTAATCCCCATACAAGGTACAACTTTATCTCTCATAATAACACACACATACTCTTACTTCTCTGACAAGAATGTGTACTTACTCTCACGCCGGAGTATAATCGTGGGGTCCGTCCCCACAGTAAGGCTAACGGTTTACTCTTCTTGTGCAGGAGATTCAATCAAACTACTTGGATTAGTACAACATCAACCCACCAACAACTTGTTAACCCAATCCAACAAGCGACACTAAAACCCATTACAACCCGTCACACATTTTGTACTAACGGTATACGTAAATATTTCGGCTTAAAACTGTTAGGAATTGGAAAATCCATAGTGAAGAGTCGGTCACCCCAACTCTAGAATAGCATATGTTAGCTTGTAGACGTTACATTATTTACTAGTTATTTAGTTAGTTATTTAGTCTAGAGTAACACCGTGGAGGACGGACGGGTCTTTACCCACTATATGCATGATCCACAGTCCGAAGGAGGACGTGTATTTTGTAACTATAAGTACCCTCTACCTCCCAAGGTAGAGGGTTGGACCTTTCATCATTCTTAATCTAACCTTCTATGTTTTCTTTTACTTTCTCTCTCTAGAAAGGCTCCCACTTTCTCTCTCTAAACATACTCATAATTCGACCCATATTATTGTTTATTATGTGTTTATAAAATCCAATATCTAACAATTGGTATCAAGAGCCATGGTTTGATCACTCATCTTTCATGTTCTTTGTTTTGGTGGATTTCATAAGGTTTTTGGGGTATTAAGTGTTTAGGAGAGTTTGAATCATTTTGGACAAATTCTAGTGTTAAAGTTTCAATTTTGCTTGTACTTTTGTGTTTAGGATCATCATATGTGTTTAGGTTTTGAATTGGAAAGCTTAAATCATTGTGGTTTGGTCACTTTTGATTGATAAAGTGGGTATTTGTGAAAAGTGTACAAAGCGAGTTGAGACTCGTAGTTGTGTTTCTTGGATGCGAGTTGCTTCTTCATTTGAAGCGAGTTGGTATAAGCGACTTAGCTACTTAGCGAGTTGACTATTTATGCGACTTGGTTATTAAGCGACTTGTTTCTTTAAGCGAGTTGATTGTGTAGCGAGTTGATACTAAAGAGAGTTGCCTATGCGACTTGTCCAGATTCAACGTATCTAAAGAGAGTTGCCTATGCGAGTTGCTTAAGCGAGTTGCCTATGCGAGTTGTGTTTTATGCGACTTGTCTATTAAGCGAGTTGTCTGTTTATGCGAGTTTTGTTTCATGTGACTTGTCTATTAAGCGAGTTGTCATCTTATGCGAGTTGAGCCTTAAGCGAGTTGTCTTGGAAGCGAGTTGATTGAAGCGGTTTGACCAAAAGTTGACTTTTTACGGTAAAACTTCAAACGGCCATAACTTATGAACCGTAACTCCGTTTTCAGCGAAATACCAGTCAAAACGAGCGGAACAGGCTGAATATGGTGAGGTTTCACCACAAAGTCGTGAAACGAATTTTTTGAGGCCCAAATCGCCTCCGGAAGGAAGTTATTGAGCTTTTTAAGTTTTTGGACCTAAATTTCTCCGTAAAATCGTGCATCAACCAATCCAAATCTTAACCAAACAACATCTCTGCTAATCCTACAAACAATCATAAGTCCTAACACACAATTGTCTATCATTGTGACAATCCATCAGTCATCTTAACACGTTCCATTGCTCATTGCTTAACGGTTTGGTCTTGATTTTAGTAAAATCCCGCAAAAGTTTCTATTTCTCGGTTTAAATCATAGACTTGTAAAATCCTGTGGATTCATCAACATCATGTCTTACACTCCTGATTTAGTGATTTCAGAAGTACTCAAACTGTATGATGTTGTAGACAACCATGAGAATATTAGCTATACTGAACGGTTACAGATGATGGAATCAATCAATGATGATTTGAGTTCTTCATGCTCTGAGTCCAATGAGAAAGATTTGCACCTGTTTAGACTACAAAATGCCAAGCAAAAGGAAAGTTGCATTGAACCTTATCAACAACTTCGCTCACATCTCATGTTACTCACAACAGGAATGGAACGAGCATGCGATGCCCTTTTCCGTCAAGATTTATCCACATTAACGGGAACATTACTATTGAACTTAGAACAATTGGAACAACAACTTGATAAAGAAAAGGTTCAAAAGGATAGTTCCAGTGCTGCACTGCAAGGGATCCACAACCAATTTCAGTCATTCATCAGGGGGGAATTTACATATGATTATGATCAAGACATGACTGAATTGTCTTTCAAGAGATACACTGGAATGGAAATTAGCGTGTTCATAGAGACACTTATCCATCTCATGGATAATGTGGAGAAGTACATTGAGGAAGTTACTCTGAAAGATGAAAATGTGGATGAGAGTCTGGTGCAGTTGAGAGATAGTTGTGATGAGACGGGTAATGTATCAGTTGAAAGATCGGGTGTTGCTGAATGCAGATTAACAGAGACAACAAAGAATGATGTAACCGGCAGTTCAGTAACTCCAGTCAGACAAGATGTGGATACATAAATCAGAAGGGTGAATGAATGTCGAGTGCAATCAAGAGATTGTAGCGTTGATTCGGGTGAAGCAACAGATGTTGGATCAGTTAACACTGAATACAGAGGCTCAGATACAGATAAGCTTGAAATAGCCAGTAGTTCAGTGACTCTTGTTACACATGATGTGGATGCAAATATCAGACCGACAATTGAACATGTGTCATGTGATGAGGTACCCTTAACTGTTCAACATAGTGCATCTGCTAATTCACTTAAACATACTGATCTTAATGCTGAACATGATTCTGATAAATGTTCCTTTGTTGAGGCTGAGTCTAATAATTTCAAAACAAATGATATGGTTGATAAAAGGGCTTTTGATGAACTTTCAAACAAATTCTCAAATCTTGAAAAACATTGCATTTCACTTGAGATTGTGATACAGAGTAAAGAAGAAAGTTTTCAACTTAACAAACCATGTAAAAATCCGGAACTTCCTGAATTCCGTGAACTTTTTGAAATTAACACCTTGAAAGCTCAGCTTCAAGACAAAGACTCAACCAGTTACAATCTGAAGAAACATATTTCTGTCTTGAATGTGAAAAGTAATTTAGTCATGAATACACAAGACATTGATGCTATTATAACAAGAAATAATGAACTGTCAATTTATGTGGCTAAATTACTAAAGGAAAATGAGTCTTTGAGAAAGCATCACATAGAACTAAGTGACTCTGTCAAAGAAGCTAGAACTAAGTCAATGGAGCAAACAAACTCTTTGATAGCAAAAATTGATGAACTCAAAGCTCAACTTCAGGAAAAGAGTTTCGCCATTGTTGCCTTAAAGAATGAGCTTAGAAAAACCGTAGGGAAAAGTGTGAACACTAAGTTTACAAAACCATCAACCTTGGGGAAACCAGTTTCTCATCCCATTAGAAACCGGTCCATTGTTAGGCAGCCTACTGCGTTTATATCCGAAAGACCAAAATTTTCAAAAACACGGTTTGCCTCCCAAGTTGATGAGAAACAAGTTTTGTCAAAACCAGTCACTTCACCTGAGTTACCTAAGAATAAGGCTTCTAGCTCCGATAACCCTCAACACGTAGTCACTTCTACTCCCAGCACCTCTAGGATTAGTTCGAAAACAGTGTCAAAACCAAGCATTAAAACCCAGAATTCATATGATATGAATGACTTGTGGAAGAACTATTATCTAGAAAAAGCAAGGAAAAAGGCACTGATTCGAAAAGACGGAATTTTAGGTGCAAAACCTAGGGTGAGGAATTCTATGAGATTTCAAGGCACTGCTAGTAGTTGTAAACCACTACCTAGGAACACTCAAAAGACTAGGGATTGACGTGCATCTAAAAGTAGTTATGTGCATATGAATGCTAAGCATGTAGAAAACAAAACTAGAAATTCTGAGTCTTTTCCACATAAGAAACATTTTCCTAATTCACATGCTAAGGTACAATCCACTAAGTCTACTAACGTGACTAAGGTTCAACAAGTTGTGAAGCAAAACAAATCAAAAACTTCGCCTAGATGGATACCAACTGCTAAATCTTTGGAAACTAGGAATAAGGATAAGTCTTCCACTATGCATAAGAAGCTTAACAATCCTAGACCTTGCCATAAGTGGATACCGTCCGGTAGAATGTTTAAGGATGCTGGACTTAAGTGGATTCCTACCGGAAAGCTGTTTACCGATGACAAAATCAAGGTTGACCGTGAAACCCCAAAGGATTTGGATACTAATGTCACTAACCAATATATATATGCAATCAAGTTTGTAATGTGAGTGCAGGTATTCCTTACTCAGTTGCAGATACTTCGATCCTTCAATACATGGACTGGCTTAAAGTATGGATAACAAACGGATTAATATCTCATAACTCACGGGTTCTAGTAACTCAACCTTGATATTCAAGCGGCAATGACGTCTGTTCACATCAGTTCAGGCCTCGTACTTCATCATTATGGCGTCTGCAGATAACTCTTCAGGCCCCGTTCCTCATAGAAAAGAAAGGTGTACGTTTCAGTGCGCTTTATCTTCTGAAGAAGAGAAATCTTCTCATTTATGACCATTCTCATCAACATGCTTCATGCTTTTTCCATGAGCTTCAGTCATCAAGTGATCCAGACTACTGATAATTACTCTTATTCCACTTGCTCAATATAATGAAGATGGCGACATCATGTGCTAATTTTGCGGGGGAGAAGTGTGAATAGAATACATTTGGATGATAATCACTTGTTTAATCAAGAATGGCATCTCTGTATGCAATTCTTGAGGGGGAGAAGAAGTGTGAATTTTTTGCATTGTTGATTGATATTTGAGAATATATGGTCAAACGGCTCCTAACTCATGTAAGAACCGAGATTCTTCTTATCGGATCATCTTCACATGTAGTTTCTTCTTAGAGCCGCTGGTTGACATCTTCACAAGTTGATATGAGTTTAACGACAAAGTGCTTCCGGGTAATGCTTCATGGGCACATCAACATGATGATTCCGAACAACCCCTTGTTGTTGTTTGATGTGATTATTTGCTTGGTGTTACCATTTCGTGTGTTCGTTGCGGGCTGATTGTTGATTTCCTTGATGAATATCTTTCTGTTCTTGTTTGATTGGGAGGGATTTTAAATTAAGGGGATTTGCTATTTACAAGTTAATGGGAATGCCTTTGGTGTGAAGAAGATGTTAACTGTCTATTTCCCCATTCGGACAATCTTGAAGAAGGTCGAGTCTTCAGTCTGTTCTACATTTTCTGCTACATGTTAGAAGGCTAAAGACGAATTGCATTTGATGATCTAAAGACTTCTTCTTAATCCGGGCTGAGAAGAACACTTGAAAATCTTCGTCAGTTTATGGGAGAGCACTAATTGGGGGAGATTGAAATGCCAAATTTAATCCCCAATTAGACTTGCTCATATTCTTTGCAATGATTCATTGTTTGATTTTTGATGACTCTCCTCCAACGCCTAATGCTTCACTTACTAAGGATAACTGGGATTCATTGTTTGGGATTCATTGTTTTTCAAAGATATGTTTGATGAGTACTTCCAACCTCCGACGAATGTTGATCATCCAGCTTCTGAAGCTCATGCCCCGGTTTCTACTGACTCAACTGGTTCACCATCTAAGAAGTACTTCTCAGAATTCTCAAGAAACCTTATCTCCAGTTACTTCACAAGGCGTTGATAATGACTATCATGATATTGTAGTTGCACTACTGAATAATGATCCGCTCTTTGGTATTCCTTTGCCAAATCTTCACGGATTATTGTTCATAAATAATGATCCGCTCTTTGGTTATTCCTTTGCCAAATCTTCACGGATTATTGTTCCTCTCATTGTGCTCGCTATATATCAACCATATGAACATTTATGGAAAATGACTACCTCATCCGCTAGAAGACATTTTTGGTAAATCTTCCAGATCAGTTTCTACATGTATACCTTAAGGAAGAATGCATTGATGTTGAGGAATCATTTGCTCCGTTTCATTCAGTGGGTCAATGTTCATCCGATTGTATGTTTATTCACGTATTGGACATTTGACACAAGTTGATTACTTCGAAGTTACTCATGTATCACTTATTTGAGGTTGAAGTTGACATTCACAAAGGCGTGTTCTTATTTGATAACTTGCTCGGGCTTAAGAATTTGAGTTGAAGTCTTGGGTTATCTAGTTACCAGCAGTCGAGGTGGATGGTTGAAGACCTGGTTAACTATCACTATTAGGAGTTACTTTGTTTTACTCAGTGTCACACGCATATGACGGTGTGGATAATCGCAAGAGGTGTTAATGTCTCATACTTTGCTTGAGTAGTGAGTACTTAGAAATTTGCTTGAAGCATAAATTCTCGACACCGTTCTTCCATTATTAAGTGCAAGCTTAAGATACAAATGTGGGAATTTGTCTTCAGTTTCAAGTTTGGTATATCGGGTATTCTTCATCAGTGGTCACTTCAAATTGTCTACATATGGGTTGATAAAGATAGTCAGAGAGAGTTTCCGTTGCAGTTTATTCTCACAGGATTCATTTGGGCTATTTGAGTTCTTCTCACAAGATTTCGAGTTTTTGGGTATATTATGTTTTGTTGAATCTGAGGTATCAAAACCAGCAAGGGGGAAGGAGACATATATCTAAAAGCACAACGAGTACACATGATGAACTTAACACTTCTACCTGATTGAAGTTATCCCGGAAAGACAATGGTCATAACCGTAGAGAAACTCAGTGTTTAACTCGTAGCATTTGGTGTATTATTCCAACTAATTGGAGGAAATGGTCTCTAGAGACTTTTTGGTATGTGTTACTTCAGCGTTCCGTTAGAAGAAATGTGAAAAGAATATTTGGTTCATGAGATGATATTGCATATTGACATATTCTATATGATTTATGATAAAGTGCTTCCTGTTAGTGCTTCATGTACACAATGTAATGATGATTCTGATGTGATCGCAACGATCATGTGTACATCAGGGTCGGACAACATATTCACATGATCAAGCTTAATCAGTTATTCTAGAGTTGACATCCGCAGAGGAGATTAGTGATTCAACTAGTTAGTGTGATGTTGTTGTCTCTACTCTGGTTGGATACTTGTGTACATTATGGGTTGATTGGTGATATGGAAGATAACTGGAATGCCTTTGGTAAAATGAAGATGTTGATGTATTGTTCCCCTGAATAAGACAAGTGGTCAATCTCGAAGAGTAATGTGTACATCGGGGACGCACAACAGGTTCATGTGATCGGACTTCATCAGTTATTCCGGATTTGATAACCACTAAGACGATCAATGTCTTAAGTTGTTACCTCGGTGTTCTCGTGTTCTTCATGGTGCTGAACTTCATTCAATGAGACTGTTTCTCTTCTCATTCTTCTTCTTGGGAAATGGTCTTTATTCGAAGATTGTCGGTATGGGGGGAAGCTACCAAAGTCTCACTTTCTGCAGGCTCAATTTCTGATGTCCATTCAAGAGCCTCAGAGGCTTTGGTGGTGAAAGTTTTAGGGATGATGACTTCTATCTTCTACAACGGGGCTGCTCGATATCCTTATCTCGGTACTCGTATCATCATCTTCTTAAACTTTATCATCTAATCTATCTGTGTATATATTTTTCAAAAATCAAAATAGAAAATTATAAAACCAACAAAAACCCATAAAAATCAGAAAATTTAAAAATACCAAAAATATGTTTTCTCAAGACATGTCTTCTGGTATCGATAACATCTACGGTCTTAGAAATGTCATTCAATAATGGCACGGGACTTTAGATGAAGTTCGAGTAGGAGGTGTAAATATTTCTTTCTTAACATGTCTCAAACAATGGCTTACAGTTATTTCAGACTGTAACCCGCGCTTCAAATGATGGCTTGCAGTTATTTCAGACTGTAACCCGTGCTTAAAACTATGGCTTGCTATTATTTCTGATAGCAACCCGTTTTTCAAGAAAGGAAAGTGCTACGCTAAACCAATTTTCAAATATTTCGTGCACTTATCCTAAAAACAATATGAGGAAAGTATGTCGAAGGACTGCTGTTCCTACACAAATGTTTTTCCGTCTATAATTCTTCAGAAAAATATTTGTTGTGTTCAAAATGGTGGTAAATGAGTTGCTTGAAAAATCAATCAGTATCAGAGTTTTCGTATTAATTTGCAAACTCAATCAATGACTTATGCGCTTTTAATTTTTTCATAAAATGAGTCATTGATTGAGGGGGAGAATGTTTTCAAATCTATATCATCTAACGAGCTTTCTTAATTATCCTACGTGCTTAATTAAAAATGATATTTGCCTGTGTCGAAGGACTAGGAATTTAGGATATGATTGTTTGGTTTAGATGATTAGAGTTTGATTAACACATAAACCCCATGCCTTATATGATCTGATTGTTATGTTGAATTGACTTTAATTAGTCGATTGTTGTTTGGGTGATGTCGACCACCATATATTTGTATGTGTGTTCACTAACGTATGCAGGTATATTGGTATAAAACAATGTTCCCGATCCGGATCCCACAATTGAAGATGATTGGATGCCGAAAGGAAAGGGTAACTATATCTTGGGTTGACAAATGAAGAAACGGAGCTTAATTGGACTTCTGTGGAGAGTTGGCATAAATGCAACGTAAGAGGTCTCACTGCATCAGCAGATGGTTTTCTTCTAAGTGATTGAAGAAACGGATCTTTATTTGACCTCAGTTGGCATTCAAAATGCAACGTAAGAAGAAGTCTCACTGCATCTGCAGGCGGTTTTCTTCCAAACCCTACAGCTACAACGGAAGCTTCTCAACCACCTAACGTATCTTTGTGCAGGATACCATTTTTAAACAATTTTGAATAATTTGATTAAATTGTTTTGAAAATGGAAAAATATTGTTTTGAAAATAAATTGAACTATATTTTGAAAATCACCGGACTTCTTTTTTTATCAAAACCTAAGTCACTCAATTATTGACTTCTGTCATGGATTGAGGGGGAGAGTGATTTAAAATAAAATATTTTTAAAATGATATTTTCTTCACAAAAGTTCCGCTTTGTACAATATAAGTGGTGATCTAAAGATTTAATGTTATGTCATGGTATGATTTTTTTTTTAGAATCAAGGTCTTTCAAAATGAATTTTTTTCTGTTCTTGTTTGATTGTGAAATTGTTTTATTTTACTAAAAGATCTCTTAAAAACTATCATACCTGACACTAACAATCTTTAATGTCTTAAATTGGTCCTTATCTGTCATTTTTCAAAAATTAAATCTTGCCACGTCTTTCCCCAAACTCTCTTAAATGATTTAAATCAGATGGGATCACAAATCTCAAATGGTTTGATATTTTTTGATCGTGGGAGAGATCGTGATTTAAATCTCAAATCTGTTTTAATGGAATTGGTTTTAGTCCTTCAAAGGCACTCCGGCCTCCATGTGCCAAACGATTTCAAATACACAATGCACATGTTGAGGAGGAGGATTTATCCTAAAACAAGATGAGTATTTAAACAAGGCACATATTCTCCCATGTTATCTAAACCTTATTAAATCTCTTGGGATCAAAAAATCTCAAAGGGTTTGATATTTTTGATCGGGGGAGAATTTGTGATTTAATAATGAAATTTGATAAAAGGTGATCGTTTTGATTTAATTGTGCACGCTGCTCGCTCATATGTGCTAAACGCTTTCGAATCTTGAAGCACATATTGAGGGGGAGCAAATAAACTATCGAGGTACGAAAGCTTTTTAAAGTGATTTATAAAGTACCTTGATTGAGTTTTCAAATGGTTTTTCGATTGGTTTCATGAAGGAAAAAACAATACCAAAAGACCGACCAATTTACTTTATGCATGGAGTTATAAGGATGGTTAGGTTAGGTATTCGTTCCCACGATCCGCTAGAACCGGAGGGATCTACCCAGGGACAATCCACTAGATAGTGTAGAGTCCTTAGGTATGATGAAAAAAGGAGAAAAGTGAGATATGGGAAGAGTGCCGACTGAGATAGAGCTAGAACTGGAATAAACCCAACAAGGTTCTAGTAATGAAGTCTCGGTAAGCACTGAAGGGGTTGAAGAATGAAAAAGAAATGAATGTGAAAAGGGTGAAAGGAAATAGCCCTCTAATTATTCAACCTTAGGGCAGTAACCGGGTTCAATACATATGCTACTGGTGGTTACTAAGGTAACGCCGATATTATAGACAAGACGTCATGGACCCAGTGACGCACTGCACTAAACTTCCCAAGCTACTCAAGTTCCTCTTAAAAGGGCTTGTTTCATTCTCACGGGGAACCGACATAATCTATCGACTTTCTCTTAGAGATTGTTGATATTGAAGAAGGAGACCCTCTCCCTAGCCTCCGGCATAGGAACCAAATGTGCACTATCGAGTCTAGAGCCAAGAGATCATCCACAATATCTCGTTAGGACACTAAATTCATGAAGACTTGCTGTTTCACACAATGTGGAAAGTAAGTATATATTAAGAGTCCTACGCATTATCCTTGTGGTATTGCCAGAACATCTGAGTGGTATGTAAAAGTATTCACGATGAAGATGGAAATCCTTCTAGAGCCAACATCAAACAAGCTCTTGGTGGGTGACATGTGAGATCTTCTCGTAAGATCAAGCTTGTGACAACTGGATAGAAACAATGGGGTGATTCAATCTTGAATCAACCTTGGTCCAGGAAAGGAATTGACGAATACTTTTGGAAAAACCATTCGATGTGCAAATCTTCTTTTTCTGTTGCACGTCGAATGTGTATTCATATTTTCAAACACAAAAAGTATCTCTGATTGAAAAATACTTTTAGAAAAACCGTTCGATGTGCGAATATCTTCTTTTTTCTAGCACATCGAATGTGTATTCATTCTCTAATATAAAAAGTATTTTGATTGAAAATTGATCTTTCTCATAAAACCTTCGTCGTATTGCAAAACTCTTTCTTCAAGCAATACACGATTGTTTTCAAATCATTTTTCATCAATCAGTGAATCTCAATTCGCTGGTTCACTCACTCCGTGTTGTCTTCTTTGAGACGTTCCGGTTTGAGAATAGTTAGAACAGCTGCGAAACCCTGTCAAGGAGATTCTTCGGAATTGTACCTGATCACAGGCAGTACTTGTACTGATCAACGGGGAACCGTAGGCCGTGTACCTCAATTTAACGAAAGTGTTCAAAGACACGTTCGTATGTTTTATTGCTAACTGTTGTTTGCAGGTACATTTGGACGGTTGCAGCTGATCAGAATTGAGCGGTCAATCCAAAGCCGCATGCTCACAGCATCCACACTTAAATTGAAGAGTTCATGACTGGTGCATATCTACATAACCTGGCTCTGATATTTCATACTATGCTTCTTCTTCGCTGCTGCAAATATCATGAACCAGTAAGGCTTTCGCTACTCTGATGGAAAGATGTCATGATTCAAAAGTGTGAGCATGTCGGTCCAAAAGTCACAACATCACATGATGGCAACACAATAAAGGGTGATCCAAAGATTTACTGTGGCTGATGATCTCAAAGAAAGCTCGAAGATCATCAAAGATGTGGATCAGTTAAAGGCCTCCACTAAAAGTAAAAATCTATGCGGACTTTAAAGAATCGCTACTAAAGCACAAAGATTGCGGACATTGAAGAATTGTAGTCTACGAGCTCGAGCATAAAGACAAAGAATAGAATGCTAGGACACAAAATGTAATTCATGGGGTGACCTCCCTTAGGGGGAAATTGTTAGGAATTGGAAAATCCATAGTGAAGAGTCGGTCACCCCAACTCTAGTATAGCATATGTTAGCTCGTAGACGTTACGTTATTTACTAGTTATTTAGTTAGTTATTTAGTCTAGAGTAACACCGTGGAGGACGGACGGGTCTTTACCCACTATATGCCTGATCCACAGTCCGAAGGAGGACGTGTATTTTGTAACTATAAGTACCCTCTACCTCCCAAGGTAGAGGGTTGGACCTTTCATCATTCTTAATCTAACCTTATATGTTTTCTTTTACTTTCTCTCTCTAGAAAGGCTCCCACTTTCTCTCTCTAAACCTACTCATAATTCGACCCATATTATTGTTTATTATGTGTTTATGAAATCCAATATCTAACAAAAACCCGCGCCCCGTAGTGGAGCGCGGGTAAAAAATCCTCGTTAATTAAAAAGTCAAAAAAATCCATGGTTTAAACGTTGTGGCGTACACCATATTTGTTTCGTCTATCAAGGCGCTAAGTTGAGGTGTCGTGGAACCACTATAACGCCAACCACAATAGTGTGGTGCGGCCCTAGTGTTACGACACCTCGTGCTCTTAGTAGGCATATGAAAACAATGAGTCATTTTGATTATCTTAATCGACAAAATGTAAAATGTGTTTGATAAAATTAGCCAAAGTTGACATGCAAACAGTAAGGAGTTATCTGTTGTTGCAATGCAAAATAGTCCTTGATTATACTCAAATAGTCCCTGATAATATTCCTAATGTTAATAATTGATCTTTGATTTACACAGAATCCATTTGTTTTTTCGAGTATGGATTATTACTATTTAGTTTTAATTCTAAATAAGGTTTTTCTATCTTATGTTCTAAGGGCACGAGATAAAAAATAAAAAAGTATATAAAAATCACTTTAAAAGTATATAAAAATTACTTAAGAACTTACAAAAAAATACATAAAAAATTAGTTGTGCCTTTTTTTTTTTTTTTTTTTTTTCGTACTTTTTTTTTGTGTCCAAACACACCACACATAAAAAAGGTTTTGGCAGAGAGTCATCCATCAGTGATCAATGAAGGCCGTAGTCCAGCGAGTAGCATCCGCCAGCGTCGAGGTCCATACAAAAACACAACTTACACATGCTCTGCTCATCTAATTAAATTAAAACTAAAATAAATATAAATATATATACAGGTGGATGGGCGTACAGTGTCAGCAATTGGACCTGGGCTGCTTGTGCTGGTTGGAGTTCATGACCTTGACACTAACTCTGATGCTGATTATATGTATAACACCCCCCGCATTCTTTTTATTTTCTAATTTATTGGTTTATAAATGAATGGTTTATATGTTTTTTTTGCAGATGTCGTAAGGTGTTGAATATGAGATTGTTTCCTAATGAAAGTACAGGCAAAACATGGGATCTTAGTGTACTTGCTCTTTCTTTTGTTTTTATTTTATATTTTGTTTTGAGGGTGTTTGGTTGTGATTCCTTTGTTTTTTCTATTTCTGTAATTGGTTGAATATCATTAAGTAGATAATTTTCGAAAACGGTATATGGAGAAGGATCCATGTTTAGACTATTTATAAAATGAGCATTTTCGGTTCTAATGCATGCGGCCTAAGTGGTATCCATGTCGCCGTTTCCTAAGATGTTCACTTAGCGAGGTTTGAGCCTGACCTAGTGACCTTTGGCACACCTTACCACTAGTTACCTTCGAGATGATTAAGGGGGTGTTTGTTTCGGCTTATATAGCTGGCTTATGGCTTATGTGGTTCTGGGCTTATGTTTCATAAGCTCACTTCTGTGGCTTATTTTGAAACTTTTCGGCTTATGTAAGTTTATTAGGACTTTCTATGGCTTATTTTGAAACTTTTCGGTCTATATAAGTTTATTAGGATTTTGAAACTTTTCGGTCTATATAAGTTTATTATTAGGATTTTGAAACTTTTGGGCTTGTATAAGTTTATCAGGACCTAATAAACTTATATAAGCCGAAAAGTTTCAAAATAAGCCACATAAGTGAGCTTATGAAACATAAGCCCAAAACCAAATAAGCCATAAGCCGGCTATATAAGCCGAAACAAACACCCCTAAGTAGATAATTTTTTAAGTGTGTGGATAATATAAACTGCGTTAGCTTATCTACTTATATTGGGGGAATTAGGATCAAATAAGAAGATTACTTAAAATAAGAAGGAATAAGAAGAACTATAACCGCAAATCCGAGATGCACCGACCTAAATTAGATGCATCCCTATAATCTAAGATGCATTATAACGCACCATAGTGTGTTTTCTAGCTTTTAATCAGATATTAGATGCATTTCATGATTTCTCTTGTTTTTTGTTCTTTTGCATGTGCCAAAATCATGAAAATCAATTTGCAACATCTATACATCAAATTAACTTTCGAAACTCAATATGTTGCATCTATATGAATAGAAATGCATCTAATGCAAGTCGTTGCATCTCAAATGCGTGATTTTAGTCACTTCTCACCACTTCTTATTTTAATTTACTTCTTACTGGATCCCTACTCTATATTGGGGTAGTAGATGTAGTTTCTTGTCAGACAGGTTGTGCTGCTCGTTTCTAAATGCCTATTTGACATCTAATTATAAATACCTCCGAAACAGATGTTTCTGTACACGCCCAATGACATGTAGGTAAAAATACCTCTAGACCACCTAAAGTGCCATTTTACCACCATCTTCTTCAAAGCGAAACACTAAGTCAATTGATTGTTATAAATCTAATATCCTTATCGGAAAACCAATAACACGATATAAGGGTATCTACTCAACCAATGTATGACTCAGGATATAACTATTGAATTTATCGGAATTGATGTCATTGGCACATTCCCGACTCGATATAGTATTGAACCAAATGCGATGATAATAGAGGACTCAAATAACCTCAGGCTTTTCTTATAAAGTAAAGTGTCTGAAGCTGTCAGTAATCCTCATATAGTTTTTCCATTTTACCCTTTTGATTGTTAAAAAGTCAGATCTTGTCTTATAAAATCAGAACATAAGTCTCTCTTTTTCTTTTGTGTGTGTGTGTGTGTGTGTGCGTGTTCTGAAAAAAAGGAGGTGCATTTTAATTCAGAAAGTTTGATAAATGGGCTTGTGTATATTGGCAGGTAATGCAGAAGAATTATGAGGTACTATTAGGTAAGGGAATTCTTTCTAATTCTAGATTTTATTTTCGCAACATGCTTATACGGCAAACTATTATTTTGTTCTTTCGTTTCCAAAATATGGGTCAAGAAGCTAGCTCTTTTCCCAGTCTTTTTTACTAATGCTATTTGGTCTTACAGTTAGTCAATTTACCTTGTACGGGATACTTAAGGGTAACAAGCCAGATTTTCATGTTGCAATGCCACCTGATAGAGCAAAATCTTTCTATGCTTCATTAGTGGAAAGATTTCAAAGAAGTTACAAATCCGAGGCTGTAAAAGGTACATTAGTTTTCATTCTCAGCTACCCGCCTTTTTGAAACAAATCAAAGCATACATGATGACCTTAGTGTATCTTTTGCTAAACATTCACTTGAATCACAATCATTGAGTGTTGGTCCAACCAGTTGTTGGCATCATGAATAATTAAAAAAAAATACCCTGATACAACCTTGTCCTATGACTTCTTATTACCAAATGACACCATGAACCCTCTATATTACAAGCTGTTATCTAGGATATGATAATAAAACTCAACTTTTGGGGTTTCCATGACGCTTAAAGGTTTAGGATGCATATATTAGATCATTAGTTCACGGCCTTCAGAGTCCCTTGCTTAACGTGAGAATGTCCCTTAACTTGTTAGTGTTAATATGAGAATACAAAATTCATACATCAACTATGTGTCTTAGACATTGACTGTTCGTTACAACGCTTCCAGTAAACCACATGTCTCAAATTTGCATTTAAAAGTAATAAGGTTATTGCGTATTTGGAAATTGATATTTTACTGTCTTATTTTGTTTTGTCTTCTGTCAGATGGAGTATTTGGGGCAATGATGAAGGTAAAGTTCCTAAACTCCAACATTGCTTTTTCTTTACATTATATATTGTGATGCAAGTCCGAGTTATGTTTTCTTGTGCCAACAAAATGAAAATGGGTTTGACAAGAATGTTGTCTTATATTGGTTTTGCAAGCCAACGCTCTTCAAGTAAAATGAAGATCATTGTTCATGCTTTTTGTAACCCTTAAAACTTCATCATAACTATGGTTTCGTAATAATGTATAAGATGGCTACCTAACTATTTAACTTTTTAAGGCCACCTATCTATCAATACTACTTCCATCGCCTAAATATGTTTCTTGTTGCATTATACCATATCTGCCAACAAACAAGTTGGAAAATTCTTGTCATAAAACAGTATGGAGTATATCTTATAAACAAAACCAGATTTATACTTATGTGACATTCTGGGTATAAAACAGTTTCATTACGGAGTATATGGGTAGCCAGTGACCTTCATAAAAAAAGTTTAATACTTGGATGACCTCCTAATCCTATATCCCTTTCGATAACACACTCAAGATATCGACTATTGTATTTTGTCGGGTTTTCACTTCTGTAAAAAGGGAGATTAAAGGGAACCAAAATTGCTGTCAAGCATTGTCCTAGTTATCAAGGATGTTTCCAAAATTGTCAATGTATCCTCTCCCTTCACTCTAGAGGTGGGAGACAAGATATAGTTTTATCTCTCAACTGATTCAATTTGTAATTTTTTTATTTTATTATTATTATTATTATTTTTTTGCTTAGTGAACGGGTCAAATGGGTAAGGACATTGGGAGGTCAAGCTGGTCAATGATGTGCGTGTCAAATAGTGATGCTTTCGCAGTTTCGCCCCACCCAATCAGACCCATACAAAAACTACTCAATTTGACCCAAATCCATTATACGTGTTACCTGTACCCACTTTCCCTACACATCATGCAAACTCATTCTAACATCTATTTCTCCGGTCATTTGCAGGTCAATCTGGTCAACGATGGTCCAGTTACAATGCAGCTCGAGTCACCAAGTTCATCACGGTCAGTCACTTGCAGCTGCAGATGAGTTTTTCTTTTAATATTCATTTCAACAATCTAAGTGTGCCATAAAAAAGAAAAATGCCATTGCAGAAACACAAATGGTGCAGCAGAAGAGGAAACTATGAACAAGGAGTAATTTGGCATATGTAGATATAGGTGTGGCTTCTTCACCCTTCAGAAATCTCAAGATATGATTTAGAAATTCCTTGTACTATCTCTTTTTTTCGTGTAAGATGATATTCTATGCGATTGGATTCAGGTCATTTGTATCAGAGCGCGTGTCCACATTTTGAAAGCCAAAATACATACGGACTATTATTCATATGCGTTGTTACAGTAGTTCTTACATGTGGTCCTTAAAAACATTATAATGCATAATATTTATGTGATTTGTTAGGCTAGACGTATTGCAAGCCTCCTCATGCGTGAGGCACCCTCCTTTATTACGGAGTCCCCACCCCCACGCGTGAGGGTGGTGGGTTTTGGTTTTGTTCAGATGTGGTGGTGGCTGGACCAAGGGAGTGCTTAAAAACAGCATTAACTTTCATTTCAAATAAAAAGCAAATTACAAACCTAAGAATACCTCATGATAAATTGCGTTTGCATCATAATCCACCGACGTTACCTACTTTTCTATCTTGTTAAACCAACTCTTTAATGTATGAATTCATGGTTTTACACGTTATTTTAACATGATGTATTTTTCTTTGTTGCATTTTTATTTCATAAATTCTTTATTCTTTTTTCTATTCTTTCACAAATAAAGATGTTTGACTTTGTGTTATAATACCTTTAAGAGTTTACTAGTTTAGACATTAGTATATTACTAGTATTAGAAAGGGATTTAAAATTTTTGGAAAGGTGTTACCACAAGTATTTTCGCGAGAGTCTTATACAAACTTTTTTTCATAAGTACTAAAATTTGCATCAGAAAATTTTCTTGGGCTAAACTAAAGTTGCACCATAAAGAAAGGGGCACAAATATATATCAGGGGTTGCATACTTGCATGTAGGGGTGTTCATGGGTTGGGTAATACCCGAATAAACCGGAAACCGAAACCGAACCGAAAATAACCGAACCGAACTCGTAACCGAACCGAATTTGCCAAAACCGAACCGAACCGAATTAAATATTCGGGTTTCGGTTCGGTTATGGTTTTAGCAATCCAAACCGAAAACCGAATCGAAAACCAAATTCAAATAAATATATATATATATATTTTTTTATATATTTATATAAAAAAAATATTAAAACTCTTTTAAATATAACATTTTTTAAGCTTTAATTTTTTTTTTCTTTCTAAAAATCTTATAAATAAATGAATAAATAATTAAAAATCTTATAAATAAATGAATAAATAATTAACTTTATGTAATTCGGTTTATTCGGTTCGGTTTTCGGTTATGCACGTTCGGTTTTCGGTTATTCGGTTCAAATTTTAATTTCGGTTCGGTTCGGTTTTCGGTTATACCCAGAAAAAAAAATTAACCGAACAAACCGAACAACCCGATAACCGAACCGATGAACACCCCTACTTGCATGTATCAAAAATGTTGGAAAATTTAGTTTACTTGTGGGATTAGTTCACACCTTGTAATGGGTTAGGAGGTACGGAGTGTACACCCATAAGGTCCATGAACACCCTGACTCTTATAGTGGTTTGTATTGGTAGTGCTAATAGAAAGTACTGCTTGTGGAAAGTACTGCTTGTGGTTTCCACTGATAAGCAGTGTTTCCACTGATAGACAGTGTTTCCACTGAAGTGCTATGAAAGTACTGCTAGAGGTATGAAAGTACTGCTAGTGTTAAAGTACTGCTAAATGGCAGTTACAACTGCTTAATGACCACGTTTAATTGGTCATGTAACCACTAACAGCTATAATGGGGATAGTTATGAGGTGATTAATGGGCCAATTAATCCTCATAATTCCATTTGAACGGTTGAGAGTAATGTCCTATAAATAGGATATCTGATTATGCATGAAAAACACACAGAAAACACAAAACACTTATAAGCGCAAGGGTTATTGAATTGTGCCTAATTCTATAACTGCATTTGGTCTTATCCCAAGTAGATATTCGTGTAACCCAGGCATTAGGGTCGAATAGTTTACTTTGGAAAGTGATCACACGATTCCAAGTGATATCCGGTAACCACCTAGTGGTATTGCTACTGTCAATGATTGTCTTAACCCTGTTCTGGGAGATACACTCCAACAATCAAAGTAAACTATTTTGTGATAATCAATGGCTGCTGCTGCAATGAAACACATGGCTTCAAACTTTGCTAAGCTGGACAAGTTTGAAGGGGTGGACTTTAGGAGGTGGCAGAAGAAGATGCACTTCTTGCTGTCAAGCATGAGTGTGGTGTATGTGCTAACTACACCTATTCCTGATGATGGGGATGATGCTACTGTGGAGCAGATCCGGAGGAGGAGCAAATGGGAGAATGATGACTACATATGCAGAGGTCTTATTCTCAATGGTATGTTTGATGCTCTGTTTGATATTTATCAGAACTTTGAATCTTCCAAAGAATTGTGGGATTCCTTGGATGCCAAATATATGGCTGAGGATGCATCAAGTAAGAAGTTCCTTGTTAGTAATTTCACAAATTACAAATTGACTGATTCAAGACCAGTTATGGAACAATACAATGAACTTCTTGGAATACTTGGAAGGTTTACACAACACAATATGCACATGGATGAGGCTATTCAAGTCTCTTGTGTTATTGATAAACTTCCTCCTTCATGGAAAGATTTCAAGCATACCTTGAAACATATGAAGGAGGAGTTAACTCTTGTTGAGTTGGGCAGTCATCTGCACATTGAGGAATCTCTCAAGGTGCAGGATAATGACAAGCTAAAGAGTAGCAATGCTGCTGGACCATCTGTTGTCAATATGGTAGAGCATAACAACTCCACCAGGTACAATGATAACAAAGGCAAACGCAAATATCATGATAACACAAAGGCAGATCTTAACAAGAAGGCAACTCCTACTTGTTGGAAATGTGGCAAGACTGGTCACATTAAAAGGGACTGCAAAGGTGTTAAAATTGGTGGTAAAGCCAATGGATCAGGCACTAATGGTTCAGGGAGTGGTGGTTCAGCCAACTCACTGAAAGGATGATGATGTTGCGTGGTGGGTTGACTCTGGTGCAACAGTTCATGTGTGTAAAGATAGAAGCTGGTTCAAGACTTATGAGTCACTGAATGATGGTTCTATTCTTCACATGGGAAATGAGTCAACAGCCTTGGTGCATGGTCGTGGTTGTGTAGATCTTAGGTTTAGTTCAGGAAAGATTGTAACTTTGTTTGATGTTATTCATGTTCCTGATATCAGGAAGAACTTGGTTTCAAGTAGTATTTTGAATAATCATGGATATAAACAAGTTATTGAATCTGATAAATTTGTGCTTTCTAAGCATGGTGTTTTTATTGGTTTTGGTTATTTATGTAATCAAATGTTCAGGCTTAATATTTCTACTGACAATGTTAATTCAGCTTTTGTGACCACCACTGACACTGATTCTAGCCTATGGCATTCAAGACTTGGCCATGTACATTATAAAAGAATGCAAGATATGTCTAGGGATGGTTTAATCCCTGCTTTTGACATGGACACTGAAAAGTGTAAAACTTGCATGTTGACCAAGATAACCAAGAAACCCTTTCAGGGTGTTAGTCGTGAGACTAAGCTCTTGGAACTGATACACAGTGACCTGTGTGATTTGCATGCCACTCCTTCTTTGGGGAATAAGAAGTACTTTGTGACATTTATTGATGATGCTTCTAGATTTTGTTATGTCTATCTGTTACATACCAAGGATGAAGCATTAGATAAATTCAAAGTGTTTAAAACTGAAGTTGAATTACAACTTGGGTCTTTGATCAAAAGATTAAGGACTGATAGGGGAGGTGAGTACATGGATACTCAGTACTTTCAGTCTGTTGGAATAATCCATGAAACGACTGCCCCTTATACTCCTCAGCAAAATGGTATTTCTGAAAGGAAAAACAGGGTGCTGAAGGAGATGGTTAATTCCATGTTGTCCTATTCAGGACTGAGTCAAGGGTTCTGGGGTGAAGCTATGTTAACAGCTTGCTATTTGCTAAATAGGGTTCCCAACAAAAGGAACAAGGTTACCCCTTATGAACTCTGGACTAAAAGGAAACCCAACCTGAACTATCTCAGGGTCTGGGGTTGTAGGGCTGTTGTAAGACTCCCTGATCCAAAGCAAAAGACTTTGGGTGAAAGAGGCATTGACTGCATCTTTGTTGGATATGCTGAGCATTCCAAGGCTTTTAGGTTCTATGTTATTGAACCTAATGAACATGTTTCAGTTAACACAATAATTGAATCAAGGGATGCAGATTTTGATGAGAATAGATTCTCATCAGTCCCTAGACCAAGTCATAGGATTCCTAATGGAACTCATGACACTAGTGTATCAGAAGTCCCTGATGATGAACCATCAGTGGTCCCTGATGAGGTTGTGGTTCAGCAACCTGAACTTGTGCTCAGGAAAAGCAAAAGGGTCAGGACTCCAAAGTCATTTGGACCTGAGTTTCAACTATACTTAGTTGAAGGAACTAGGGATGAGGTCTCTGACCAATACTCCTATTGCTTCATTGTTGAGGATGATCCCAAGACATTTGAAGAAGCAATGATGTCCCAGGATATTGCTTTCTGGAAAGAAGCAATCAATGATGAGATGGATTCCATCATGGGCAACAACACTTGGGTGTTGGTTGATCTACCACCAGGTTGCAAACCTTTGGGTTGCAAATGAATTTTCAAAAGGAAAATGAAGGTAGATGGAACTATTGAAAAGTTCAAGGCTAGACTAGTCATTCAGGGCTTTAAACAAAAGTCAGGAATAGACTATTTTGATACTTATGCCCCTGTGGCTCGTATCAGTACCATAAGACTGCTGATTGCTATGGCATCTATTCACAATCTGGTTATTCATCAGATGGATGTGAAAACTGCTTTCTTGAATGGTGAATTGGAAGAGGAGGTTTATATGAACCAACCTCAGGGCTTCATCATGCCTGGCAATGAAAACAAGGTGTGTAAACTGATTAAGTCTCTTTATGGACTTAAGCAGGCACCTAAGCAATGGCATCAAAAATTTGATGAAGTGGTTTTGTCTAGTGGTTATGTTCTTAACCAGGCTGACAAATGTGTATATAGCAAATTTGATGAATCTGGTAAAGGAGTCATCATTTGTCTATATGTTGATGACATGTTGATCTTTGGCACTGACCAAAATCAGGTTGACCTGACAAAGGAATTTTTGTCATCAAGGTTCTCCATGAAAGACATGGGGGAGGCTGATGTTATCCTTGGTATAAGGATTAAACATGAAAGTAAAAGAATTTCTATCTCTCAGTCTCATTATATTGAGAATGTACTGAGGAAATTCAATTACTTTGATTGTACTCCAGTGAGTACACCTATGGATACTTGTAAGAAGCTGATGCCTAATCATGGCAAGGCTGTATCTCAACTTGAGTATTCTAGGGGTAATTGGCTGCCTGATGTATGCCATGACTTGTACAAGGCCTGATATTGGTTTTGCAGTGGGAAAATTGAGCAGGTATACTAGTAATCCTAGTGCTCATCACTGGCAAGCAATTCAGAGGGTACTGAAGTATTTGAAGAGAACTATGGATTATAGTCTCTCATATACTGGTTACCCATCAGTGTTGGAAGGTTACACTGATGCAAGTTGGATCAGTAACACTGAAGACAATTCGTCTACCAGTGGTTGGGTATTCCTACTTGGTGGAGGTGCAATTTCTTGGGCATCCAAGAAGCAAACTTGCATCACCAGTTCAACAATGGAATCTGAATTTGTGGCTCTAGCAGCTGCTGGTAAAGAAGCTGAATGGTTGAAAAACTTGCTTCTTGAGATTCCATTGTGGCCTAAACCTATAGCACCTATTTCTATCCGGTGTGATAGTGCAACAACATTGGCTAAGGCTTATAGCCAGATGTACAATAGTAAGTCTAGACACTTAGGTGTCAGACATAGCATGATTCGTGAGCTTATCATGAATGGGGTGGTATCTATAGAGTTTGTGAGATCTCAACAGAACTTAGCTGATCACTTGACGAAGGGTCTGGCTAGAGACTTGGTTATAAAGTCTGCTAAAGGGATGGGTTTAAGTCCAACTTAGTCACTGAATGCTAGGACATCCAACTCCCTCCTAAGGAAACTTGGGAGCTGAGTTCAATGTGGAAAGCTGAACATTCAGTGGACTGGAGCACATGTTTATTTACTTCCCAAGGTTGTGCTCAGAACCTGCTGAAAGGAGGATGAAGTCTTTACTTCTTAATGGTTAATTTTCTTTGAAAAAATGCTGGGCAGGAGCATGACTAAAGAGGAACCACCTATGTAAATGTTGAAGTTTTGCCGCTTCAGGAAGCTTTGGACTTTTAGCTTTTACAACATTTATGAATTTGGATATGGACACATGGCTTGTATAGTGTCAGGAGCTGATAAGTGTTTGAAAACTTGTGTGTATTTTATCTTCAGGTATTCAAGTGGGTTGAAGGGTTCAATTCTTAGAACACCCTGATTCTCGAATATTTGAACGTGTAATTTACTAAGATGGAAATTCAATCCTCAGGACATTTTCGTTTATGCACATGTTTTGCTTGATGTTTATTTTTTATGCAAAGGAAGTGAACTAAATTTGGGGAGGATTGTTGGAAAATTTAGTTTACTTGTGGGATTAGTTCACACCTTGTAATGGGTTAGGAGGTACGGAGTGTACACCCATAAGGTCCATGAACACCCTGACTCTTATAGTGGTTTGTATTGGTAGTGCTAATAGAAAGTACTGCTTGTGGAAAGTACTGCTTGTGGAAAGTACTGCTTGTGGTTTCCACTGATAAGCAGTGTTTCCACTGATAGGCAGTGTTTCCACTGAAGTGCTATGAAAGTACTGCTAGAGGTATGAAAGTACTGCTAGTGTTAAAGTACTGCTAAATGGCAGTTACAACTGCTTAATGACCACGTTTAATTGGTCATGTAACCACTAACAGCTATAATGGGGATAGTTATGAGGTGATTAATGGGCCGATTAATCCTCATAATTCCATTTGAACGGTTGAGAGTAATGTCCTATAAATAGGATATCTAATTATGCATGAAAAACACACAGAAAACACAAAACACTTATAAGCGCAAGGGTTATTGAATTGTGCCTAATTCTATAACTGCATTTGGTCTTATCCCAAGTAGATATTCGTGTAACCCAGGCATTAGGGTCGAATATTTTACTTTGGAAAGTGATCACACGATTCCAAGTGATATCCGGTAACCACCTAGTAGTATTGCTACTGTCATTGATTGTCTTAACCCTGTTCTGGGAGATACACTCCAACAAAAAACGACAATCTCAGAAAAGTTCTATATTTGTGACCCAAAATCGAGTGTAGCCCGTGATCACCCGGCATCTAAGTGTGTTCGTTTATAGGTGTTGGCCTTGGCTCATTTTAGAAATAAAAACGTTTGTAAGAGCTCCTATGTCATGTAAATATACGTGACCGTTAGACCAAAATACAGGTGTTGATGTGTTTGGTACCTGTTATGTAAAAGTTCATATGTAATTTCATGAAAATTTACAAGTTTATTAGCTCATGCCAATTAATAATCGAAGTCCATGGGGGCAAGGTAAGCATCATGGAGGTTCCTAACATCATTTTACTATGTCAAATTACTTTTCTGTGATGATCTAGATAGCTTTTACTAATACAATTTAATATTTTACTAAACATCTCATACTCATACAAACATCTCATCCAAGGCTATCCATATAGTTTCCCATGAAACACATGATGGCCTTTATAATGTTGTTTCTAGGGGAAATGTTGGTTTCTTTTATTGTTTTATCATGTTTTTACAATAGGAATTGATATTTACATCATATTTTTTTTAGGCATGCACCACAAATTGTGCATTACAGTTTGTACCGTAAAATACTGTAATACACAAATTGTGATGAATGCATCAAAAGATGTAGTGTGAGTATCACTCCCCTTTTACAATTTATGAAATTCATCTAAAACATCTTCCTTATGGTATAAGTTAATGTATCCATGGTAGCTATCTGTTTCCGTTAGAGTCCTAAACTTTTATTTAATTTTGCCATCAAATGTAACACTTATTTTGTCTAAATATATTACTCACATTTAATGTAACACATACACTAATTAAGAAATCTCAACTCTTATTGAGTATTAAGCGTCTCTAATACTTATTAAAAACAAATTAAAAGGGCTCATGGACTATGAGGGTGTGTTTGTTTCATAGGAATGTGATTGAGGAATGGGTTTTATTTTTTGAAAAGTTGTTTGTTTTGAAGGTTTGAATTTTAAAATTGATAATTAAACCCATAAATTTGAGCATAGCTCATACCCACCACGACCCCGGACTTCATGATAGTTACAAGATAAATTTATTTTAGAACTTTACTAACTATCTTAAATGTCTATATATTTATCTTAAACCGTCTCAAAACAAATGTTGAAAAGTTGGACATTAGCAAACACTATGATGATAGATTATTTTCAGAGGCGCGTACATCTTTTAAGTCAAATATCTTTTTTGTGACGGGAGTGAGTGTTTGGTATCCCCCAATTGGAATAGGTCTATGGATTTCATTCCGATTCAAGATGTTTGTTTAATCGGCCCGGGAATGAAATGGGTATATCATAGCCATAGATTCATTATACACCAATTTGGTCTCTATGAAATCCATCCCCGTGAGGCCAGTGGCGGAGCCAGAAATTTCAACAACAGGGGGCAACGAGCCCCACAAAGGGTTAGATTAAATGATATGATTTTTCTAGTGGAACTCGAACAAATCGGGTCGGGTTTGATTTAAGGTATTTTTAACGACAAATCGGGTCGGTTTTGATTCAATAATTGTGTTTCTTTATGATTTTTTTTTTCTTTAAAATTTCAATCATACGTAGATTTGGAAGGTTTGAAAGGTTCGGGCTTAAAAAGTACTGAACATAGAAAACAAACTCTAAAAACCGACCGTGGATAAACCAAACATGGAGAAACAAAATAATAATCAAAAACCGAAAAACCCAACCGAGAAAAGAATGAAACCGATTGGTTTCTAAACTAAAAACGCGAACTATTTCGATTCGAGTTCAATTTTACGCAAAAATGAGCTAAATCGAATCATGCTCGCCCTTAACTGGCACACGGTTTCAGCTATATTAAACTGCTCAAAATTAAGGAAATAGCTAAATGATAACTTCAAAACAACTTTAAATCCTTAACTATATTTATTCGAGTAATCTCTTAAACCCAAACACCCTTAAAAAAAAGTATATAATTAATGCACCAACTACGGAGTATATACATTACAGTTTGTGAAAGAAAAAGTATTTCTTTAATATTACTCGTATTTTGTAATATAATATAAAATGATAATGAGGATAACGACAAGTCCATTAGTACTGCAATATGCCCTCACTTTCCCAATTCCCAAGTCCACCTATACTCATATTCATTTACCATACATTTTCACCGGAAAAACCAGTCGACTGTCTGAATTTACGCTTTGAATAGTTTCAGTCACTCAAGGTTGAGGGCACCCCGATTTCAAGAGTGAGGGCACCGGATATCATTTCTACTAATTTGACTTTTTTTCACAGTAATTTACCCTTTCCGCTAGGATGTCGTTGAGGGCATCGCCCCCCACTCCTTCCTACATGGCTCCGCCCCTGTGTGAGGCCCTCTCTTTTCCATTACAAAACTCCAATATCTATACACTTTTTTATACCATATTTGTCATTCAAACATAAATAATCATAATGATACCCTTTTTCATATTCATTGTCATTCTACCCCATACCAAATCCGATACCCATTGTCATTTCTAGCAATAAACCAAACGGGCCCTAAATTTGAGTCTTCCTTAAAAAGTATAAAGTTCAAACCTCACAAAATACTCTTATTGGTTCAATTACATACATTAGAACTAAAAGTTAAAAAACCTCACAAAATACTCTTGTTGGTTCAATCGCAAACATAACAACAAAGAAAGTTAAAAAACCGTAACATGATACGTTCGTTCAATCGCATACATTAGAATTAAAAGTTCACCCTCAATAATGAAAAACAGTCATCAATAGAAGGAACCAGTATTAGATTGGGCGTATAAAACTCAAAATGCCGGTCAACTCACCCTCAGTGACTAGTCCCAGTCGGTCCCCCTTATTACATCATCTCGGTCTCTATGTCGATTGTCTCATTAAAATGGATATGTAGGTTGGGCAAGCGACCGACTTGTATGCATGTTTATTTATGTAATATTTTATTAAAATGTATATTTGTGAGATATGTTTTTTATGATGTGAGTCGTCTTATTACATAAATTAGTAATGAAGTAATGTAAAAAAGAGAAATTTGAAGTGAAAAAAAAAAAAAAAAAAAAGTCGTCTGAAGATCCTTATAAGACCTAATTTTAAAGAAATTATGGAGTAATAAACAACTAAAAGAAATATTCTTTTTGGCAAACGAAGGAAAAAATATTTAATTTGAAAAGCCCGAGCTGGCGGCGACCCACTTGTAAAGTTGTGTTTTCTCTCGTGGCCAACCACATTTCTTTCGGTTGACCAAAAATTCCATTCCAATACAATTAATCCAAACACATGGTATATAGTAAAATACTTTTTAAATTTGTGAGTAAGAGACACGTTCTTTTAGAAAGTGAATAAGATCTAGAAAAACTTAAACATGGTATTAGTTAATTGTTTCATAATTAGGTAATAACGAGCGGGGTAGCCCGTGCGTTGCTATGGGAGTATTGTGCTGATGAATTAAATGTACTACATACATATTCACCTAACAATTGCATCATAATTCAAACTTAACAAATTTTGACAAATGATCAATACACATATGATCAATAGATAAACGCACTTGCAACATATATAATCAATTGATTCCAATAGAATGACCAAGTCTCTTAGCAAACAATTTTGAGATTAGGAACTAATGCTGAGTATTACCTATAATGCCATATGCTGCTAGATTCAGGATCCATTTTGTGAAGCATATGGTTTCTTCGTGCTCTGCATCTAGTCTCATAAGCAATAACGGTATGCCCATGATATAATTTATCAAACTTTTGCCGAAGGCAAACCCTTAATTGCCTTCATGAATTGCAAGTAGTAGTCTCATGGTATCTGCAACATAGACATAAACACATAACTGTGTCCCAAACCAAAAACATAATAAGGTAATAATCTAGAAAAATGCCTCATTCTGGTTGCTGGTTTCAGTACTTTTAGAGTAAATTACAAATATGAGACAAAGGGTTTGGATAGTCCAAAGAAAACAAAGTTTAATACAACTTACCCATGAACAAAAATGGCAATATTTCTAAGTATTGAAAAAATGGCAATATCTTTTTAATAGTTAGAAAAGAAAAAAATATTCTGCAATAATCTCACTAAATGTGAATGGATCAACCATCTACAATGCTTGTAAATTGTCAAACAGCTACTCATACTACCGCATAACATCATCATTATATGTTCAGCCTAAAACACAGATAAACATAGATAACAACTTGTGCATATGTACAAAAATAAACCGTCATTTGCTGTGACCACATTTGCACGTAGTTTACTGTAGTCTGGAGCGAAATATGTTTAGTATTCATGGCTTAAACACGATCGTACTCTCTTGTTTTCACCCTACTAAAAATTCCTCGTTATGAACCGCTATCAAACACGACTGACATAACTGTTCTACAACCTATCTTATAACTGATTTTTAAAGTTGCTAATATACGATATCAGAATTTCAGTGGGTCAGATTATTCACGAAATGGAATAAAAAAGAAAAACAAAAGCAGAGACATGTCTTCATATATTACCAGGATTGAGTTTTGACCTATTCATCTCTTCATATATTGCTCCTTCTTAGTAATGAACCTTGTTGATCTAGAAGCATATGCACGCGTGAGGTCACTTCGGGTGTGGTGGTAACCTGCGCAAATGACAAAAGAATCAGTCTCAAAGATAAATAATACATAAGTTGTAACGACAAAAACTCGCATCATACTGTTGAAAATCCCTGTTAGGCAGTTCAGTAAACAAATGTTTGGCTTTAACAATGCACCATTATAGCAAGTGTGTATCAGTAGAAGAAAGACCGTTGCCTAACCAACTATTTGTTAACTGTAATTAACATAAACTTAGCAGGCCCCAATGAAAGGCCTTTTTTGTAGCATCAACAATCACATTCAATAAACTCAAATCGCAATAAAAAAGTAGTTTGTAGGTCGAGTATGGTTTAAAGATTCCAATGACATAAACTACAAACGTTCCTGTCCAATAACCGACAACTTGCATCCTTCTAAATGAATCATACCTGATTCTGAAGACGCATCAGCCCCCGCATTTATTCCTCCCGTTTTGCTGTTTTCGGTTTCGCTTGAATCATATAATTAACCTACCAGACCATATAGCAGAAAATGTCAAACCATGAAAAAACTGGATAGATATACACAAAGTGCATCAAAGTATCAACTAATCCCAGAAACTCGCACTATATATTTGTATATATTGTAAATGAGCCTGAAACGGGAACCACATAAACAGATATTTCAGCACGATCGGGTACACTAACCGTTAGACTATTGGTTTGTGAAGTCCTTTCAACTTGTGTTTCACCATCATTTGAATTCCATTGAGAGGAATGGCCTTCTGGAATGAGTATTTCCGCTCCACCGTCTGATAACTTTAGGTGGTCAATATTATTATCCCATTTTCTGTGAATAAGGGGGTAGCTGCAAGAATAATGAAAAGCAAGTTAGTAACTACATAGATAGCCTAACAATATCTAAACTTGGTCACGCCACAATTTATCAACACATTCTTGAGTTCATCCAAATCTATTTCATTATAATCAAATAAACTTAGCAAACAACATATATCTATGATTACTACATATAATTGCGGAAAGTGTACCTAATATGACAGCAAACAACAATTAGGCATAGTGGATGAAATCAGGACAATATAAGGAAACTTCGACATAATATCAGAAGCTCGTTTTTGAAAACAAAGCACGCTTATCAAATACTCATATTCCTTATTCATTGACATCTGGTCATACTTAACCGTAGCAATTACGTACGCAATTTGTGTCCGACATTCCAATAACAACAGCTCATGGACTTATCTGTATGACTATTCAACACATTAAGCAACACGTCATTTTAACTAAATATTTTGATTTTACCCATTTGACACATAAAAGTGAAACATAAATGAAATCTACTCATTATAATTGGGTCGAAATCACTGATTCTAGTTAAGACATATGATAATGCACATATGATAACGCGTAAAAGATTTATTGCACCTGAGGGATGTTTTTTAGGAAGCAAATTCTTGATCTTCAAGCGACACATTTGTGAGTGTTTGGTTAAAACCCCATGTGACGGTTACTTGATCTTCTGCTGCCTTTAGAACTGCAACATTGAATTTTACAGTAATTAACAACAAAGTTTGATTCTTTGCGCAAGTATACCAATAAAATTAAATTTGAAGGATCTATCATTCATTGCTTCTTTAAGAGTAGATTGTAATTATGATCATACCTCAGCTTTGTCTGTGTGAAACATCAACTGAAAAGGTTGCATGAACGAACTTTCACCACATGCTCCTGATTCGATATCACAAACTGCACTACGTTCGAGTAACAAAAAAATTAATCTCTGAACCAACATGTAAACTCTTAACCCTTCACAAACAGTAGCATAGGAACCTGTTTGACCCACATTAATAAACAAAAGTGCTTTTTTCAGATAACATTATATGGTCTCAAATAAATCACACTAACCAAAATGCAATCCATATATAAGTATATGGTTCAAATTGGCATACCTATAAGAATATATCAGTGTTCACACCATCTTCATTTCAGATGTGTGACCAGCTGGAAGCAGCCTGCAATGAGAATCCCAAACACCGTATAAATCATGCATTCACGTTTTCAGTCCAATTGCATGAACTTGAAATTGGAATGATAGGAATTTTTGTCAAGAACACTCTTAGACAGTAACCTGAATCTGCTTCATTTATATTTTTCATTTTATCAAACTTATTTTTTAACGCCATGATTTTCAATCTCTTATTTTGAAGACAACCTTTCTTTAATATTTTTTTTAACAAAAACAAAAAATAAAAAAATAAACAATGACAAAAATAAGTTTGATAAAATGGCCCAAAAAACATAATTCTCATAAACATAAAAGAGTGTCTAAAGCAAATAACGCAAATCCCTTAGTAGTCAAAAGCAACAAAAGCAACAAAAAAAATAACCATACCCTTAATAGTCAAAAGCACTTCCAAGAACACCATAGCAATCTGTCTGTTTGAACCTGCAAATAACTCACAAATCACTTATAAACCGAATTGATTATATTTTTTAAAAATAAAATTTCACAACCCATAAACCTGAGCACAATTAAACCCAAACCCATCACATACCTGAAATTATTTGAACCAACAAAGGCCATTTTTTTATCTGGGTTTTTTGTTAAAGGGTTATCAAATATGACATAAACGGCTTGGATCAAAATTAGTGGCGCTATTCGTGCATATGTTGATAGCTGAATGAGTTTTTAGTTTTGGGGATTCAGTGTGTGTAAGAAGATTAAAGGTTTTTTTAATTTTGGAGATTCAGTTTGTGGAAAAAAATATTACGACTCACATGTTTCATTAGATGATGAGAATAAATAGACTAAACTCCCATACCTAGTCTTGCGCAAGAACATCTTTCCACCTCCTTTGCCTTGTAGCGGCTTCAATGAGTCCTTTAGCCACTCTAAAATGCTCAATTTGTCGGGTTTCACTTGCATCCTTGCAGCCTTCTACAAAAAACAGAAAAAACATAAAATAAATAAATAATCAATAATCAGGAAAAAAAATTAAATAAAACCCTTTTTCAAGAAATTAAAATCCCTAATTATAATGACATAGAAAACCCCTAAAAACATTATTTTTCATTCAAATTGAAAATATTTGCAACACCTGGGGGAATTTGTGAAAAGCATTTGAGAAAATCTGTGATTTATTCCTTATAAAAAAAGTGACATGATCATTAACTAAACCTAGTTAAGAAACAATTAATTAACTATACAGAAAATGAAGGATTAAAGTTACCAAAGAAGTGATCATGTGAAGGATTGTTCGAACTGCTACTGGTGATATTAGCGTATAAACTTACAAAGTTGGGTTTTCTCCTTCTTCAATCCGCCCTTTGAAAATTGTTCAATCCTGCTACGTAGCTTCAAGATTTCATGTGATTGAAGCATGTTTTGATTCGTGTTGTCGTCCTTGTGTGTTTTGGGTTTTGATGATGAAATTAATGTGTGTTTTTTGGTCAAGAATAAGAATGAATGAGGTCTGGATTTTTCTAGGAGATTATATTAGTTTTGGAAACGAAGAATGAGGGTGTGGATCTTTCTAGGATCTGTTAAACCTTTGTGTATAACGCAATACTCTAGCCACTGACGTACTGTTCATTGGGGTGGTGTACAAAGACTTTGGTAGCCAATCATAGAGTGCCATGTATAACAAATAACCCTAATGACATTGAAACAACCAATAGAATGTGAGATTAGGATACTAATTACCATATAAGCCACTTGCTTTGTCCCACCCACACAACACCTTTTAGTATATATATATAATTATGCTAAGTTTAATAATATGCAAAAGCAAACCTTTATACACTTGATATTTATATAAAAAAAAATTCAGAGATTCGAAATCTTGAAATAAAAGTTTAATCTAAATTTCTTAATATCTTATCGATCATGTCTATATAAGATTGTTTCTTGCTAGGTGCAAATAATCTTAAGTGGTCACGCCAATCTCTTGAAAAAATAGGGTTTTATCTGATTTGAGTATGTGTGACGATGAGTTCAAATCTGTGAATTAATCGGTCAAAAGGTAAATTAAAAGAAAAAAAAAAGAAAAAAAAAATTAAAAAAATGAACAAATCCAACTCTATATAGAGAACTAGCGTGATAATTATCTATTCAAACCGATCTTACTACAAAAATGTAAAGATTCTTGTCTATCTAGTACGATATTATGATAAAAAAAAATGTATTTTCTGTGAGAGAGAGTACATGCAGCGTAAAGCAGAGTTCGAGGTAAATCTTACCCCTTTGTCCTTATAATCATGGTGTTACGTGAGTCTTTTATGTTTGCCATAAAACTAGTCAATAAAGGCCGTTAAAACTTTCATATTTTATTCATTTTAACTAGGTCATATTTTTTGACACAAAAGTTAAGAGTTCGATCCTCACTTTCTGCAAAAAAGCCGAAAGTCCTTTGAAAGCAACCTATTTAGTATTTACATTCGGATAAAGGTAAATCTACTAATCTACAATTTTTATACTTATGTAAAAAGTAAAATATGGTTAGACTTGAGAAATTTCTTTGTAATATCCCGCCATCACCCAACGACCATGACCTAGTCTACAAGTAACAGCCACCTTTTTTTAAATATTAAATAATCAAATAAATAAAAGTCAATTATTTAACATCCGCGTTTTATTATCTTTAATAAAAACCTTTGCATTCATTCATCACATTCATCCAAAACCAAAAAAAAAAAAGAAAAAAGAAGAAGAACCAACTTCAATCCTTAGAAAAAACCAAACAAAACCAACATGAATGATCTTCTATCTCGTTCGTTCTCCGGTGGTCGTACAGCGGACATCGAGATGGGAGCATCTTCGACAGCAGGAACCAACCTCGAAAGCTTTTTCAAAGACGTAGAAGTCATAAAAGAAGAGCTCAAAGCCATCGAGGCACTCCACGAGCATCTTCAGACGTCAAACGAGCAAAGCAAGACGTTACACAAAGCTAACGAGATAAAAACTCTAAGAACAAAGATGGATAATGATGTTTCCTTGAGTCTCAAGAAAGCTAAATTTATTAAGAACAAGTTGGAGTTGTTGGACAAAAGTAATGTGAGTAACAGGAGTGAGCCTGGATGTGGGCCGGGTAGCTCGACTGATAGGACGAGGACTTCGGTTGTTAATGGCTTGAGGAAGCAGTTGCAGACTGCTATGAAGTCGTTTAATGAGTTGAGGCAGAAAATGGCTTCGGAGCATCGAGAAACTGTTCAAAGAAGGTATGTATATGATGATCTTATGTTGAAATAGTTTGATATGAAATAATTTGATTAGTATAGATTTAGGCTACATATCATTGATATATATTAGTTTCCATATTGAATTAGATAAGTTTTACTCCGCCCGTCCCAAAATAATTGTCTCCCGACAAAAAAACAGTTTAAGAAAAACATAATTATTACTGTTTTCTCTCTTATTTTTTGCGTTTTGCAAATGCAATAATCTGATAAATTCTTCAAAACGCAGTCCCAAACATAATGGTTACTGATAATATAGCAGTTTCGTGTGCTTATATAATGATTGGATCCAAACCCTATCTTGTACATTGATGATCTACTCTTGCTTATGAGTTATGAGCATAAGCTCTTTAAATAAGCAATTTCAAACACTCATTTAGTCAGCATCCTATTAAGTATGCTCTTATAACAAAACTTATTGGATTTCATTATTTTTTAGGTACTATACCGTCACTGGCGAAAATCCAGATGAAGCTACTGTCGACAACCTAATCTCCTCAGGACAGAGCGAGACATTTTTACAAAAAGCCATTCAAGAGCAAGGACGAGGGCAAGTGATGGAGACAATACTTGAAATTCAGGAGCGACATGATGCTGTGACAGTGATTGAAAGGAACCTAAAAGAGCTGCATCAAGTTTTCATGGATATGGCGGTTTTGGTGGAGCATCAAGGTGCACAGCTTGATGATATCGAGAGCCATGTGAACAGAGCCAACTCGTATGTCGTCCGTGGGACTTCACAGTTGAATGAAGCTAGAAAGAAACAAAAGAATACCAGAAAGTGGACTTGTTTCGCGATCCTTTTGTTGCTGATCATCATTGCGATTATCGTCTTGTCCCTTAGACCATGGAAGTAAGACGTTTTTTATTCAACAATCGTACCCTTGGTATGCTCTTTGTTTTTCACTGTTCTTGTTTATAAATTTTTTAAAAGTGGGCGAGATTGTGTATTTTTTTTATGGTTTGATATTGTAGTTTAAAGCGCGTTTTTGTTCAATATTCAGATTCTTTATTTCGGAATGTATCTTTATTTGCTATACATTGTTACAATAATACAGTTACATTTATATAAAAATCATATCCATAATCATGACTATCTAGTAATGGGCATCCGATCAACGGATTAGACTTATTTCTAAAAGATTAATTTTTCCGCAACCCCAACTAGCTCATCGCTCAGAGATTATCAAACTCACCCAACAGACCGCTAAGATAGTGGTTCAACCAACCGAACCAACACTTTTTCTGATGGTAGATCACGTTCATTCTAGGCTAACATGGGTACAAATCCGAATGACTCCATCTTTGGAACCAACTAGACTAAGGCAGATTAGACTTGTATCATAAACATCTTAACCAAAGACCAAAAGAGTTTAAGTTTTGTACTCGGGTTGGTCCCACGAGAGATGAAACCTCTAGCCTAAATGTCGAAAAGTCAAGATTGGTGTCATTTAGACCAAATGCATAGTTAGGTAGATAAGAATATTTGGTCCAAGATCAACTCTTCTAGAAAGGATGACTACAAAAAATGGTCCTCTTCTAGATTTTGAATAGAAAAAAGTTAATGAATGTTTGATTTTTTCTTTAGTTTGCAAAAAAGTCCGTTCTTTGTATGAATGGTTGCGCCCGTGACGAGTTCCACAGAGTCTGGAGATCCTTTAAGCTCCACATCGAATTTCTGTAATAACATGGCTAATGCTATTGTCGATTCCATTAGTGCAAACTGGTCTCCTACACATCTTCTTGGCCCTCCACCAAATGGTAAGAACGCGAAATCTGATACAACCTGATATCAGCAGCCATGGACCCATTAATAGAAGGTCAACAAAAAAAACTCCAAGTAAAAGTATTAGCTTTAAGTGGAACGGGTCAAACGGGGAAAATGGGCACCCAAAGTCTATATTAACGCACACAAATGATACAACCTCCCTAAATTCTTTTATTCAGTTATTTAGACTATTATTATGGTTTTGTAGTCATATTTTTCTTGTGGTCATAATTAAGTAATTGACTGTTTAATAGTTGGAACTTTTTTGTAAGCATGGGAAAAAAATTGTATGCGGGTCGACCTGAACTAAAAAGGACCCTTTTCAACCCGAAAAGTGTTTTGCCAATTACACAATATGCCCTACATTACTTATCTTGCATATCTAGTCTTTTTAGCATTTGCTATTTTATTTTGACTTTGAGAGACTAAGATGAGTATAAACCTCATTTGGGTATAGAGCTCCAAGACTTCGAGATGGATCAAAACCAGCCCACCCTTCAATGCCGTTGTTATCTTTTTGAACTAAGAATCTCTCGGGTTCAAATTCATTGGGATTATCCCAAAAATATGGAGATCTATGGAGATTATATACCTGTTTAAAACATTAACAACAACAAAGATAAACCGAACAACAGCAAGCTAGATAAATTTGCACCCACATACATGTAGCAGCTGATTAAGTGATTATGATTACTTACTGAAATAAAGATATCTGTTCCGGCTGGGATTTTATGTCCGTCTTTATCACCGTTATAGCCTCCTGTTAGATTATGAGGTTTACGACATTAATAACTTGAATAACTAAGAAATTCAGACTGTGATCCTAAAATTTTAAATAAGATATTACCTGGTAATGTATCTGGTTTTAGAGACCGTCTGATGAGCAATGGAGGCTGAGGATACAAACGTAGACTCTCGGAAATAATCAGTCTAACGTATCTGCAAAGTAGAGCAATAATATTAGTAAAACAATTAGTCAATGGATCAAGATTGCCATCTCCAACAACTGGAACTAAGCAGGCAAACACTTTGATACAATACCAAACAACTGAGTTTAAACCTACTCAAGTTTCTTAAGTGACTCCAAAGTGATTGAGCCTTGTGAGACAACTGCATCGATTTCAGCCTGTGCTTTCTTCATTTTGTCTGGATGCTGCACAATGGTGGCTCATCAGACATTAACTTTGGTCACAAGCATGTGTCTGTATCCATCCTTGGACATTTAGAAAGTACATGTAAATAAATATTTACGTATAAAGATCTTTCATACTTGAGCCAGAAGGAAGACAGCCCATGTAAGTACAGCAGCGGTCGTTTCATGGCCAGCAATAAGCATCGTCATCAAGTCATCTCTTAGCTATTTAAAGAAATTGTAATAAAGGTATTCAGATATACATAAAACACAAGCAGTCTAAAATCATCAATTCTAGAGGTAGAAATTTTAACTCAATTAGTTAAGATGGGTCGATTTGGCTTGTGTTTCATTTCAAACGGGTCAAATGGGTGGAATAAAGTTTTTTAGCCAAAAGGGGAATGATTAAAACAGGATAAAAGTCGCATGTAATCCCTTGTTGATACATACGACCTCCTAAAATATACTCTGTAAAATACAAAAAAGTATTTGCCGGTCATAGGTACTACAAGTCAACAGATGACCCAAATCCCAATTGATATGTTACCCAACCTGCCCGCCGTGCCACCTCTATAAATGCATAATTGTAGAAAAACTAAGTTAAATTTATAGGAGTGGGTGGATAGACTTACTTGACGATCATCAACATCAACCCCCCTCATGTCAACTAAGAAACGTAGCAGACTCGCATCCTGAAATAAATTACAATAATACTATATCATAACAAAAAATAAAATAAAATGAAGTATAATTACGCGTAAGATTAACATATTAATTACCTTGAGATTTGAGTAGTCCCTTTGCTGTAGTTTCTCAACATCTGTTTCCTGCCAATGAATTTGCTTATATAAATATCCATTGTAGTGTTATATAATCAAGAAAAGGAACAAAAAATAAATAAAAATGGAACTAATGTAGTTCATATCTGTAGGTAAAACTTTTTCTTTGTTTCTTTTTACCATTTACCTCTCTTGTCTCTTTCGCATTTTTAATAAGACCATCAAGACAATCGTTGATAATCTTGAGGTCTTTTGCGAACTTCCTTTGTCTAGGAACGAGCCATCTCGCCGGAGGAAATTTCCAGTAAGGAACATAGAAAGTAGAACGATGCTCGGCCTCGAAAAGTGTACCATATACTGCCTGAAATGAGTTTAGGATGAAAATAAGCCTTTGATTCACGGATAAATATATGTTTTATCTAAAGGGATACACGGGTAAAATAAAAAGTTTAGCTGAAAATAAAATTGGTCAAACGGGACGAAAGTCACCCAAAGTGTAGCGTTAATGCATAATAATCTTAAATCATTCAAATTAAAAGATTAATTGACATAAAATTTAAATTTGGCACAACAATTAGTTGAAAAAAAAGATATGTCAAGTTTCTGGACAAAAAGTGTTTCTGGTCAGCCCGGACAGACCTGTTTCAATCAGTAAAAATAACCTACTTTGACCCAAACCCGTGTAGGAATGTAGCATATGTTAGGCAACGTATCACGGGACTAGACCTTAATGACAGGAGATTCTTTTGTGACGGAACCAAAGTCATAATTGAAAACACCAAGACCAATTATATCAAGTGCCAAATTTGAGAATTCTGCTTCAAGATCTAACTCAATTTCATGTCCTCCTTCCAAATTTTTTGCCTCTAACAGCTTCTCAAGTTTCGATATTGATCTTTCAGAGCAGTTGGCAAACATTCGCACCATAGCTTCCAAATATAAGGTATGAAATCCCGGAGCTATAACTGTAAAAAGAGCATAAAAAACATCACACACTTAAAGAGTTATAGTATTAAGCCTAATAGAAACTTATATGGTTCATCACTGGCCATCCTAATCTTTAAATTGTGGAGGAAGTTATATGGATCGAATCTTCAAGACATGCTACCTCTTCTCCTTTGTTTCCAAGTGTCTAAGTCTGCAGGAATTAGTCCCTTTCCCATAATTGGTTCCAAAATGTCTGCAAGAACTCCCTGCACAAAGCATGTTACTATTTTTTTGTGAAATAATTGATGTATGTTTCAAGTTTACCCGTTTGACCCGCTGGATATGCAAGTACAGACAAACAAAGATTGTGCCATGTTCGAATTGTCAACAGAGAGGGAGTAAAAAGCATGCAAGTAATAAATAGCATACCTTATCGTAAGAAAATGCATTTTCACGAAGAATATATCTGGCGACAATAGGATCCGATACAACCACAAATGCTTTTGGACCAAAGGCAAGTTTATATACCGAGCCATGCTGTTCATCAAAACCATCATTAAGATTTAAAAAATTAGTAATAAACTAATAACCAACAAATGCATATTCACATACTACAGATAACGAAATTTCATAAAAACACTAATAAATCACAGTCCTTATACTACAAATAACCCTAAGCTATAGCCATTTTCACAGTAGCGTACTACAGCTACCTAATTCAATGATGGACAAAGTAATTACACAAGTGTATATGAAACAAATTTTATTTTTGTACACACCAAGTCACTGAAATTGTTAAATGTGTTTCACCCTTGGATAATTCAGTGACTTGCGTAAAAGTTCAGTTACCAGGGTGGAACACTTTAGAAGCCAGTGGCATAAAATGGACTGCTTGTTATAACGAATTAGGATGTGCAGAGTAGTATTAATGCATTAAATGGATTCCTTGGAAAATATTTGTCATTATTCCTTTTAAAGACTAGCAACCAGTTATGTGCATATGTGGATGCGTATTACATGAGAAATATGATGGTTACCTCGATGAACCAATCATACAAAGAGAAGAAGAGAGGTTTTCCAAACAAATCAGAAACGGCACCTTCAGCAACAGGCATTGATCCTATACTTCCACCACTCAAGAAATTAGTCAACAAATTGCTTGCGTTATCCAATACATTCCTACTCTTATTTTTCTCATCTGTACTTGTTGATTGACATCTGCACTCATCACATAAGAAAACACCTTATTTTCTTAACATCAATTTCAGAAAATCCCATAACTGATTCAATAAATAACCATTTGTATAAAAAATGCAATGTACGAGATAGTGTTTGGACTTGTTTATGTTATAACGAAACACAGAATTAGATAAATAACAGCTGTTTGAGTGCTTGCAATATTGCTTATTAATGATTTAAGTTGGTGTTTGGGTTTGCTTAGTTTTAAGTGCTTATTCTTTCTAAACTAAGCATATAAGCATTTTTTGAATAGAGGAACACAGGTTGCTTATTTGCTTTAAAAACAATCCATTAAGCAGATTGCCACATAAATAATTAATGATCAGATAACCAACCGCTCCAACTGCTTGTCGGATGTACCAAAACACAATAAACAGCTTTAATAAGCAATCCTAACTGCTTATCAGATGCATAGAAACTTAATAAACAGATAAATAGATTAATAAGCAATCCCAAACACCCCATAATCAGATAACAAGTTGTATGAGTATTTGGAATTTATGCATATTTCGCCTTCAGATAACGGAACTTCTATCCAAACACTCAGAAACTACTTATCTAAAATCAAGATGCAATATACAAATAAGCACTTCTAAGTAACCAATCCCAAACACCCCCTAACAAACAAAACTAAACATACCAACTAACACAACTGCACAAACATATAACACATCAAATGGGTTATAACATTTAACTGAAAATCCAAAGTAACTCACCTAATTCGACATACTTTCGTATTCGAACCAACTCGATAAGTTCGAAAACCACTTAAAGAAGATGGCAAATCATGTGAACAAAACTGAGGTAGCAAAGAACAGTTACTAATAACACTTGACATTTAGAACTGAAAAACAATCAAAACTGAGGTTGAGTTATAAAGATTGATGCATTTAAGGATTGTAAAATGTTAGTGATGTGCTGATATTAGTGGGAAATATTTGGTAGCCACTCACATGGTTTGTTGGATTGCTAACTATAGTAAGATTTTTGACATTAAAAAAGAACAAAAAGACAGCTAGTTGAGGAACAAGGTTTAACTGAAATGTTTGTTTTACTGTCTGATAGATATTGGGTGTTTGATAAGTTGTGGATAATTTTTGTTTCGTTTGCACACGTGTATTTGCCGGAAGTCTTTATGGGATAGTCCTTTAAATCTCGGGTACGGGTATAATTGTCTACATGACTACATCTTACTTTTTCATACTTTGCTTCGGCGAGATCGGATATTGTTGTTATTTTTGTTGTTGTAATAAGTTGAGGATAAATGCATATTGCACCTTAAAAGTTGTCTTTTGTTTTTGTGTTTGGTTACATATATTGGTAAATATGCGGTAAGGAATTCAAATCTCGCTAGATACATATTTGTAAGCGATCAACGGAAGGGTTATCCCACATAGACTAAAGAAATGAAATTTTGCTAGTTGATATTAGCACAAAACTATGAATCAAGTATCTTCAAAGAAATATCATGTTTCACGTGCATTCATTACAACTTGCTAAAATGAAAAAATTTAGCGGGTTACAATGTATTACATGAAAATGTGTATTAACTTTGACCTTTTTCCTTTCCATGTAATATAAATTCTTTCGTATTTTGTTTTTAAATCTGAGGATACATACTTGAAAACTAATACGTTTTGGTTGATAAGGTAACTAAATTCAATGTCGACTTAGGGAGTTTTTGAGTGGTCCGGTAACCTATGCTTTGCCTCTTCACATCAGAAAAAAAAAAATGATAAACCATAGAGTTATCAATGTAGTGCACTGATAAAAAAATGTGAGTGCCAATGTTCCTAGTAAATCATAGCGAATCCCTTTGATAAAAAAGTGAGTGCAAGTTATACACGGGCAAATAACGTAATTTATAAGTTCAGTCAAACATCATCTTGTCGAACAATCGATAATTTATCTCTGAGCAAGGTTGTTAAATATGCCGGCACACCTCGGCCCTAAGTAACAAAATTGCACAAGTAGATAAAACGGTCGACGTGATAATTTAAACTAACTCACATAATTCAGATCCGAACAAAATGGTTCAAAACCACAAGTTTTTGATAATTGGCACCGAGTGTACCAATAATCATTTGTATCTACAATATCATCACGGGTTTTTCACTCTCCAAATTATGATGATTACTAAGGGTACTTAGAAATAAGAAAGAAAGATCCTGTAAACACTAACTCTTCAGTATTATTGGTTTTGTTATGTGATAAAGAACGTGTGAAACTCTAATCAACTACTATATATGCATATCCTTGAAATTTGCTTCACAACACCAAAGTGTGATATTCAATATTAAAAGTGTATAATTTGCCTAAACTGAAACACGTCCATAAAATGTGTCAAAACAACGGTTCTTCGAGGTATAGTTGGTTGGACTCACGTAACTCTTATAATTTAAATATGATCTCATGTCAGATTTATAAATCTTTAATAAGAATTTAGCAAATAGATATATATGATTTTCTTTGTCGATTCCTGATTTTTAAAGAACGAAGAATCACTTAGCATCAAAAATTCAAAATATTAGTTAATCGGTGGTGACTTTTATTGAACTAAAACTATTTAATATGGAGAGTACGCGTTCATCTTGTGTGGGATATAAGTTTATGTATCAAAGGTGCCATTCTCGGCTAAATGGTCATAAATCTATAGTGAAACTACATAAGTCTGATTTTAATTTTAGTTATCATTTGATGAAAGCAATTCCAACTTAAATCCCACATAGACGGAAGGTTGTGTATGTTTGAGGCAATATAGTGTTTTCATGCGACTCACATTACCCACCTAAAAATTAAAAATTTAGCTGGCTATAATGTATTGCATGAAAATGTATATCAAATCTTTAACTTTTTTCTTTCCTTATAGTGATACAATTTCTTTTAACTTTTTTCGTTTATATTTAACATCAAAACTTTTTTTAAAGGAATAATACAAATTTTCTCCAGAAAAGGTCGAGTGCAAGTATAATTTATATGCATAATTTAGTGTACATTTTCACCAGCTTGCATGAATCATTATTTAAAGAAATTGTCCCTTTGCTATTTACATCTCATTGTCTTTTTGTACGTAGTATGATATCGCTCTCACTCATAAATGATTTTTTTTCCAATATAATACTTTCATATTATTCTATTATCTCGTCTATTACATTTCATCCAACCAAACAAATATAGAGCATACTTGATACCACGAGAATATGATAAACCATAAAGTTATTCGTGTAATGCAATGCTAAACTGGTATCGTCCTAAGAATTGGTCCCAAATATTTTCTAATTTATCATAAGGAATCCCTTTGTTTAAAATCTGGGTCCAGTATATATACACCCGCTTTTAGCTTAATCTAAAAGTTTAGTCAAACTGAAAGGTTGTGTATGGCTTAATCAATAATGTGTTACAATGTTGAGTATAAATAAAACTCTAATGGGCCTAAGTACAATACGCATTACAATAATACATCACATAACAATGGGCCAAGTATATAATCCGCTAACAGCCCCCCTCAGTTTGAGCGGGAGAGGAACGAACACTCAAGCTGTAGCGAAACTCATCAAACAGAGCAGTAGGCAAGCCTTTGGTGAAGAAATCCGCGTACTGATAACGTGACGGAACATGAAGAACACGTACATGACCAGTAGCTACCAAATCCCGAACAAAGTGAATGTCAATCTCAATATGCTTCGTGCGTTGATGCTGCACGGGATTAGATGAGAGATAGACAGCACTCACATTATTACAATAAACAATCGTAGCCGAAGAAAGTGGTGTATAGAGCTCGCGTAATAAATTACGTAACCAGCAAGTCTCGGCAACAACATTGGCAACACCCCGATACTCGGCCTCAGCACTGTATCGGGAAAGCGTGAACTGATGCTTAGAAGACCAAGAGAGAAGATTGTTGCCAAGAAAAACACAATAACCGGAAGTAGACCGGCGAGTAGTGGGGCAACCAGCCCAATCTGCATCTGAATAAGCAACCAACGATGATGTCGAAGACGAATAAAGCTGTAACCCATGAGATAATGTGCCCTGAATATACCGTAGTATCCGCTTGAGAGCAGACAAATGTGGCTCTCGAGGATCATGCATGAAAAGACAAACCTGCTGAACAGCATAAGATATATCTGGCCTGGTGAATGTAAGATACTGTAGAGCACCTGCAAGACTGCGATATAGTGTAGGATCAGAGAGAGGATCACCATCAGCTGCAAGCTTGGAATCCGTATCAACGGGAGTACGACACGGATTACAAGTCAACATACCAGCACGCTCAAGTACCTCAGTAGCATACTTCTGTTGAGAGAGAAACATCCCAGAAGTATTGCGAGTCACAGAAATGCCCAAAAAATAATTAAGTGGTCCAAGATCCGTCATGGAGAACTCCCGATGTAAAGAAGCTATAACATGTTGAAGAAAAGCTGTGGAGGATGCAGTCAAGGCAATATCATCAACATATAAAAGTAAATAAGCTGTATCATTCCCCTGTCTATAAATGAATAGAGAAGAGTCACATCGACTATGATGAAAACCAACCCGAGTAGCATAAGTTGCAAACCTCTGAAACCAAGCTCGAAGGGCTTGTTTAAGCCCATAAAGCGATCTCTATAAAAGACAAACATGATCGGGATGCTTAGGATCCCGAAAACCAGGTGGCTGATGCATATAAATAGTCTCAGATAAGGATCCATGCAAAAATGCATTCTTGACATCAAGCTGATGAACATGCCAATGCCGAGAAGCAGCAAGACTGAGGAAAGTACGTATAGTAGCCGGCTTAACCACCGGGCTAAATGTCTCATCAACATCAATACCTACAAGTTGAGTGCTGCCATTCGTAACAAGGCGAGCCATGTAGCGATTAAGACTACCATCTGCATTATGTTTATGCCGAAAAAGCCACAAAGAACGAACAATGTTTGCGTCCGGTGGCCTAGGCACAAGAATCCAAGTATTATTTTTAATCAATGCATTATATTCATCAAGCATAGCACTATACCAATTGTGGTCATTAAATGCATGGGTGTAAGACTTTGGAAGTGGGGAAATGGTGGACACATTTAAAGTGAAACGTTGGGTAGGACGATTAGAACCAACACGATAGTGAGTAACCATGGGGTGAGTCGAGACAAGATTTGGATTGGGTTGAGGTACGTTTGATGGCGTACCAGGCTGGGAAGGATCTGTGCTTGGGCTAGGCATAGTGGATTGTGGTATAGGTGTAATGAGATGTGGCATAGTGGGTGGGGAAATAGGCGTAGTGGGCTGATGGGATGGTGACGGTTGGGTTTTGGTATTAGGATTGGTCTGGTTCGGCAGTGAGGTGCTATTTATGGCACTGGTGGGTATTTTTTGAGGTTGATGAGTGTTAAGGAGATGTTGTTGAATGATATTAGGTGGGTTGTCAAGGAAGGTGTATGAAGGCGATGTATTAGGAGTCATAGAACCATAAGGAAAGACCGTCTCGTCAAATGTAACATGACGAGAAAGAATGATCTTGTTAGTGTTGAGATCAAGACACCTATACATACAATGGTTTGTAGGATACCCAAGGAAAATAGCCGGTGTGGCGCATGGTTCAAGTTTGTGATCGGCGTAAATGTGGGGGTAACAAAGGCAACCAAAAACACGAAGATCCGTGTAGTTGGGTGTGGTCTTATAAAGTCATGTATGAGGAATCTCATTATTTATTGCGGTGGAAGGTAAAAGGTTTAAAAGATAGGTTGCCATGTGGAGTGCTTCAACCCAGAAAGTGGGTGGTAAGTGTGCTTGAAATAAAAGTGTGCGGATAAGGTTGTTTATGGTACGGATCATTCAATCCGATTTGCCATTTTGTTGAGATGTTTTTGGACAAGAGAAGCGAATGGTAATGCCATTGGTGGCAAATAATTGGTGCAGGGCATTGTTGTCAAACTCGCCCCCATGATCACATTGCAAAGACTTAATGTCACAATTAAATTGATTCTTAACAAAGGCACAGAAATGAATAAATTTAGACAAAGCATCAGACTTATTTCATAAAGGATACACCCATAAATAATGCGAAAAATGATCAAGAAACAAAATATAGTATTTAATACCCGTAATACTCGAAAGTGGAGATGTCCATAAATCCGAATGAATAATGTCAAAAGGAGACTTAACAACTGTCTCAGAAAGTGAAAAAGGAAGTCGCACGTGCTTGCCAAGCTGACAAGCATGACAAAGCACGGGAGACTTAGGGGCTGCTTGACAAAACAATATGATTTAGCGCTGAGTGAATAATGATGTTGAATGAATTAAAGACACTGAATGAAAATGATTCAAAATGAAATGACTGTTTGATTAGCATCTTGAATACGAAAAATATATTACGATTTAAGATATTATTATTAACTTAAGATATTATTATTAACTATCAAATAAATTATTTTGATCGAACTATCTTGATCGATAATTATTTGTAGTAATATCAGTTTTCAAATTATAAGATAAAATCAAGAGAAACATATTAAAACATTAAAAAAGATTGTAGTCTAATTGCAACAAAATAACGTTAGGTACGTGAGTTTAGTTTGAGCTATAATACAATATAACAAAATTTGCATACGCTGAAGATCATAATAAATGTATAGAACCATAATTAAAAATTTATATAAAGTCAAAAGGTAAAAAAAGCAAAATGTCTAGCATCACGTGTCTATATATGATGGATATAAAAGATATTGAATGACAAAGCATCACATCATTGATGGCTCATTCAGTACTGAAGTTACTAATTAAGTGTCACATTTTTTCCTACCAAACAATCCTTCCACTGACCGATTAGGAATTAAGTGCTGAGTTGTTTCATTCAACTCCTATCAAACACCCCCTTAGTCTTATTACAAGAAATAAAATTATTAGAAACTAACGAACGTAACACATCACTCCCCAAGTGACCAAGTCGTTGGTGCCATGTTTGTTGACTGACCAGAAAAGCTTGAGGGTTTGACGGAAATGTGACCGGATAAAAGTCGCCTGTGCAATCACATCTGAGTAGAATTTGACGGGTCCAGAAATCCTTAACAGAAAAACCAAACTCATCAAACACAATGGTACATTTATTATCACGACCAAATTGACGAACCAAAATTAAATTTTTTACAATATTGGGAGTAATGAGAACATTATTTAAATGGAGGGGTCGGTGAGGGGTTTGTAAAGTGCTATGGCCCGTGTTGGTGACCGGAATTGATTTCCCGTCACCAACAAGAACAGATGGATAAATACATGAATTAAAAACAGTACTAAGATTATTAGTAGAGGAGTTAAGATGAGAGGACGCACCGGTGTCCATGTTCCATGCATTGGTAGGATCTTGTAGTGTCATGGCATTGAAAGCTTGTGGTAGAAGCGTCTCTTGACCGGGTAACAAGGACCGAGAAGCCGAACCTTGCAAAGCAGTAGTATATAAAGCTTGTTGTTGAGAATTAAAACTCGGAGTGGACTGTTGAACAGTAGCAAAACCAGGCGGACCATTGGGTCGTGAGCCCAACAACGATGCACCAGGTAACATGTTTGGGCCAGTAGTGGGTGTTAACCCATATTGAGTTAATAAGGTGTTTTGGGCTTGGAGGAGAGCAAGCAACTGTTGTTGGGCTGATAAGTTTAGTCCAGTAGTCACACCATTTGAAGTATTGGTAAGACGAGAGTTACCTGATGATGCATAAGTACGAGAATTTCCATTACTATTGTTGCTACTCGCACGAGAGTTATCTGAGGAACCCGAGTCGTGTATAAAATGACTATTAGTACTCCAACGACAAAAACCAGGACCAAAGTTACGACAAACTTGAGGTTCAAAGGGCCGACTGTTGTTGCGAGTGTCGCGATTTGCACGTGAGTCTTGTGCACGAGGATTATTAGCCTCGGTAAGAAGAGCATGGGGAGATGACGAGCTGGTGTTACTCGACACGTTTTGAGGCTTTCAATTCAGCCTCATCTCCTCAGTTTGAACCATGGACCGCATTGTTTCAAGTGTAGGAAAGGGGTCCCTGTGGGCAATGATGGTTGCAAGATTCGCATACTTTTCACTTAACCCGTTAATAGCATAAGTGACAATGTCGTCATCACTCATCGTTGAACCAAGATCATTCAATAACGTAACAATGGACTCTATTTTTCGAAAGTAAGCATCGGCACTTAAATCACCCATTTGAATAACACGTAACTCACCTTTTAAAGCAACAGTTCGTGTACGTTTGTTTTCGAGGAATAATTTTTCAACCTGTTCCCAAGCTTCTTTAGCCGTTGATGGATTTGCTTTGATGAGTCTCCCTTGAAGAGTAGGGGCAAGAGTAAGAAATATCCATGACTTGACGATGGAATCGGCGGTTAACCATTCATCCGTTGGTGGAGATGAAGAGGAAGGATTCGCGTCATCACTTTTAATATGCTTTAGGACTCCAAAGTTTTGACAATGAATCTTGAAGAAGTAGCACCACGACGAGTAATTTAACTCGTCTACATTAAGTTTAACGGGAACCAAGTTGTTGATGTTATGGACGGCATAAAGTTTCTCAACAAGAGTGAGAGCAGGGGGTGGTGGAGGATGATTTGTGTTTGTGATGATGATGGTGATATAGCAGGTGATACAACGACAGAGGGTGAAAAAGATTGACTGTTTTTGGTGTTTTAGGGTTTTTAGGATCGGTTGGCTATTAGGCCTGATACCATGAAAGGTTGTGTATTGCTTAATCAATAATGTGTTACAATGTTAAGTATAAATAAAACTCTAATGGGCCTAAGTACAATACGCATTACAATAATACATCACATAACAATGAGCCAAGTATATAATCCGCTAACTCAAACATCATTGGTGTCGAATGTTCAATAATATACTTTAGGACACATTTTGTTACCAAGTGAAGGTGTGTTGGGTCTTTGAAGACCCGATTCCTGACAAATCAAAATGTGATCAACTGACGAACTAAAGTGTGATCTACTGACGAACCAAAACGTGATCCAGTGACGAACCAAAGCATGAGACAATGACGAATCAAAGTATGATCTACTAACAAACCAAAGTGAGATTCACTGACGATACAAAAAGAAGATACCAATTGACGAACCAAAAGGACGATCCGAAGGTTCATCATCACTAGCTCACAAACTCCGCGTCATTCCGAAAATGCCGTCCTACCCAATGGGTTATAGGAACAAGCCCATCAAGCTCGTGCTTAATTCTTGGAATAGGTAAGTAGTATAAATAGCCCAAACTATTGACAGTTGAGGCCCATCATATCCCCGGGAGGAATTACTCCGAACTGAACGAGAACTTATATTGTTGTACTTACTTTATAATTCATACTTCATTCATTTCACCTATAGTCATTTTTACACCGGAGCTCGGTCTCGGACTAAACTTACGAGGCGAGGATCGTGTGTTACTTGTCTTATCACAAGTCAAGACTTAGTAGGAGGTACGAAGTTCGTCGAGGTTCAGAGCACGTTAGTCGATCCGAACATCCTTGAAGACCCAAACTTTTCCTCCATATCTCGAGTGCAGATTATTGCATCTACACCAACCAAGCCCAAACACCCCTTGTTAGTATTATGTATTTATGTATTTGTATTAGGCCCATATCTCGAGTGACATAGGCACTGATGCATATTTTCGAAAAATAGAATCCATTGCAATAATCTTAAATAGTCTTGGTTCGCGTTTATATGATGATGATGTGGTGACTTTCGCATTGGAAGGGTTTCCCGCACGGTATGATAACGTGGCCACAATCATTGCTCATCGGGATCCCTTTCCCGATCTCAAAACCGTTCGATCCATGCTCACCATGGAGGAGATGCTCTTAAAGGCTCGTACTCAAGAAACTATGACCGATTCAACCTCATCTTCACCCATGGTCTTATTAGCAAATACCGGTTCCAACTTCCGTCGTTCATCTTCCTCCATGGAAAAAGTTAACAAGCCGTGTATAAATTGGAGCAAGGTCTCATGTCGCTTTAGTGCATCATGCAAATTTTTGCATAATGGGACGCATGGTATGCATGCTACTGTTAACTCTCAACCTCATACATCCCCCAACAATCTATCCTCCACTGACATGCAAACCTTACATCATTTGTTAGCCAAATTGGGATGTAATGGGACCACCAGTGGACACCAAAATCAACCTACGACCCCTGTTGCATTTATGACAAGTCCACCAGGTTTTGGACTGTCAACTACACCGTCTGGCCCCTCTATGCAGCACGTAAACCATCCCCTTTATGGGATGACAGGCCACACGATGGTTTATAACCATCCAGCCCAGACCAACTACCCGGCAGTTCACCATGTTACCCAGTCCACTTACCCGGTCCAACAACAGTCCACTTATCAGGTCCAACAACAGTCCAATTATTCGGTTCAGCAGTCCACAACCCACAGTGCAGTCCAACAGCCCACGGTTCAGTCCCAACAGGGGGTTCAGCAGTTCGGTTCAGCAGTTCACTTTGGTTTTGGTACACCGGTTCATACAGCCGGCATTCTTGGACCCGCTCCGGTTCATGGTGCCCAGTCCGGTTCAGCAGTTCACCCCGTTTCAGGAGGTTCGTTAGGGGCTGTTTCCGGTCAAGAGACTATTCTACCACATGCCTTTGCCACTACCACCCTTCATGAACCTGATCCTGGTAATTGGAACATGGATACAGGTGCGTCCTCTCACCTAAATGATTCGGTCAATAATCTAAGTGATATTTTTAATTCAAGCATTTATTCATCTGTTGCGGTTGGTGACGGGCACACTATTCCCGTCACCAACTCTGGCCATAGCATTTTACCGACTCCCTTCCGACCTCTTCACCTAAATAATGTCCTAATTACCCCTTATATTGTTAAAAGCTTAATTTCTGTACGTCAGTTTGTATGTGAAAATTATTGCACTGTTGAATTTGATCCGTTTGGCTTTTCTGTTAAGGATTTTCAAACCCGTCAGATGCTGCTCCGCTGTGATAGCACTGGCGACCTCTACCCTGTCACCAAGCCTTCTCCCATTCCTCAAGCCTACCTCACAAGTCAATATACGTGGCATCAACGTCTTGGACATCCAGGAAGTGAAGTGTTGCGTCATGTTATTTCTAATAATTCTATTTCTTGTAATAAAACGAAATCTCCCGTGCTCTGTCATGCTTGTCAGCTTGGCAAACATGTGCGACTTCCATTTGTTAGTTCCTCTACTTTAGTTCAAAGTTGTTTTGATATTATTCACTCGGATTTGTGGACTTCCCCGATACCGAGCTTATCTAGTTTTTAATATTATGTTCTCTTTTTGGATCATTATTCTCAATTTGTATGGGTTTATCCGTTAGTTCATAAATCTGATGTTTTATCCAAATTTATATTATTTCGCAAGTTTGTAAAAACCCAATTCAACCGTGAAATAAAATCCTTCCGGTGTGACCATGGTGGTGAATTTGATAACCATGAATTTCATAAATTATTTAACGTCAATGGGATTCACTTTCGTTTCTCCTGTCCCCGCACCTCCCAACAAAATGGTAACTCTGAACGCATGATTCGCACCATTAACAACCTTATCCGAACCTTACTTTTTCAAGCCCATCCACCCCCCAACTACTGGGTCGAAGCCCTCAACATGGTTGTTTATCTCTTAAATATCCTACCCTCCCATTCCATTGACAATGACATTCCCCTTACACGCATGTTTGGCACCCCACCTAACTACCGCATTTTACGTGTCTTTGGGTGTCTTTGTTATCCTCATATACATACCAACCACAAACTTGGACCACGAGCCACACCATCCATATTTTTGGGACATGCCACCAATCATCGTGGCTATCGTTGCTTAGACCTAAACACAAACAAAATCATTATATCTCGCCATGTCACCTTTGATGAGACCGTTTTTCCCTTTGGAACCACCACACCCACTGTGACACCATCCTACGACTTCTTAGATGACTCACCTAACCTTATTTCCAACATTATCAAACTCACCCCAACTCCACCAACACAAACCAACCCACCTGATCCTACACCAACAACCCCACCTCCTTCCCCCATTTCACCTATCCTAGACCCGCCACCTTCTCCCACTGTGGCATCACCAACCGTACCTCCCTCCCCACCAACACCCACCTCTCCTACCCAACCAACGACCCCCATTTCCGTTTCCCAAGACCCCCTCCCCCAGGTTGCTGATCCTACCCCAACCACGACATCGGTTCATCCCATGGTGACACGTTCTCGTGTAGGGACTACCGTCCCAATCCCCGTTACGCTTGTCATGTGTCTATAGTTTCCCCTTTACCCCGTTCATATAACGCTGCTTTTCATGACCCTAATTGGTTAAATGCTATGTATGATGAATTTAATGCTCTTATTAAAAACAAAACTTGGATTCTTGTACCTCGTCCTACGGACACCAATATTGTTCGCTGTATGTGGTTATTTCGCCATAACTACTTGGCTGACGGTACTCTCAGTCACTAAAAGGCTCGCCTTGTCGCTAATGGCAGCACACAGATAGAGGGGGTTGATGTTGATGAGACCTTTAGCCCGGTTGTTAAACCTGGCACTATACGCATTGTTCTCAATTTGGCTGCTTCTAGACATTGGTCGGTTCACCAGCTTTATGTTAAGAATGCATTTTTGCATGGGGATTTATCTGAGACTGTTTACATGCACCAGCCACCTGGTTTCCGTGATACTGAGCACCCGGATTATGTATGTTTGTTACGCAGATCTCTGTATGGGTTGAAACAAGCTCCTCGGGCTTGGTTTCAGCGTTTTGCCACATATGTTCTTGGGATTGGCTTTACACATAGTCGATGTGACACCTCCTTGTTTATCTATCATTAGGGGACTGACACTGCTTATCTTTTATTATATGTTGATGATATTGTACTGACTGCTTCTTCTGATGGATTACTTCAGCGTATTATTGCAGCTCTTCATAAGGAGTTCTCTATGACAGATTTGGGATCACTAAATTATTTTTTGGGCATATCTGTTACTCGTGACACTTCTGGTATATTTTTATCGCAGCGCAAGTATGCCACAGATATTCTTGAGCGTGCTCACATGGTTGATTGCAATTCCAGTCGGACTCCGGTTGACACTGAGTCTAAACTGGGCGCTGATGGCAGTTTGATATCCGATCCTACTTTATATCGGAGCCTTACAGGGTCGCTTCAGTACCTCACATTCACGCATCCTGATATATCTTATGCTGTTCAGCAGGTGTGTCTTCACATGCATGGTCCGCGAGAGCCTCATTTCTCTGCGCTCAAATGGATTTTGCGCTACATTTGAGGTACTTTGGATTACGGGTTACAGTTGTATTCTTCTTCTACTACCTCATTGGTTGCATATTCTGATGCTGATTGGGCTGGTTGCCCAACTACTCGGAGGTCTACATCTGGATATTGTGTATTTCTTGGAAACAACTTGCTCTCATGGTCCTCTAAGCGCCAACCAACACTTTCTCGTTCTAGTGCTGAGGCAGAATATCGTGGAGTTGCCAACACAGTTGCTGAAACATGTTGGTTGTGGAATCTTCTTCGAGAGCTTCATACTCCGGTGTCTTCCGCAACACTTGTGTACTGCGATAATGTCAGTGTTGTCTACATGTCCTCGAATCTGGTTCAGCATCAACGAACCAAGCATATCGAGATTGACATTCATTTTGTTCGAGATTTAGTGGCTACAGGTCAAGTCAGAGTTCTTCATGTTCCTTCTCGCTATCATTTTGCGGACATCTTCACCAAGGGATTGCCCTCAGCTTTATTTGAAGAATTTCGCACCAGTATGAGTGTTCGGTGTCCTCCCGCTCAAACTGCGGGGGTGTGTTAGTATTATGTATTTATGTATTTGTATTAGGCCCATATATGTTTTGTACTTGTACCAAGCCCATGTCATTGTAGGGTTTGGAGCCTTTATGTATGTCCCGGTTTTGGGATTTCTAGTCAATGAAACAGTAACAACCTTCACCCCTAGCTAACAATTATATAAGTTGATGATGATTGCGCACGTTAGAAGTTTGGGCTTCTAAGAATTTATTTTTGTGTTGGATAATGTTGATCTATAGAAGTTGAGATGGATGGTAATGGTATTAGAAAATAGGTAAGTAGTTGATCGAACCCATCCTATACTAATCAACCGTTGTCTAATAAAGGGTACCGTATTGCAATACGCTAGAAATGTTTGTATAAGAAATCCGGATCGTAGAATATTTGTTAAGTACCAGTTTTAAACAACTTTGACGCAAATAGTACTAAATAATTAAACTAATACATTAAGCTAGCTACTGATTTAAGACCTAATTTACTCCTGATCATGATGAAAGTAAGCACGAAGCACCAAGATATAAAGGGGTGCTTAGAAGTTAGAAATCATATAAATATTTGCCAAAGTGCCAAACATATCTTGAAATTATCTTCACAGTACGAAATAATGATATTCAACATCAGAAGTGTGAAATATGCCTTACACATCTTGAAATGTGTAAAACTATAGTCCCTCAAGGTATAGCTGGGGCGTAGCCAGAAATTTTTTTTTTTGGGGGGTGGGGGAAATTTTTTTTTAAAGGACGTCAACAAGTGTTAAAAAAATCGTAATATATAACTATGTAAAAACGTTGCAATAAATTTGTTCATTTAGCGCTTTAGTGGCACACGACGCTCATCCGCATCATCTAAAAGTGAATCTAAACTAAAATCCTTAGCTATATCTTTCTCAATGTAAAGAGCTAGACTATCATAATGATAATATGGGGTGATGGATCTGTTGTAAACCAATTATGATTCCTAGATAGATACAATAATATATGAGTTATAAATATTTTTAAAATGGACCTTATCATATTGGGCTTTAATATAAGATACATGTGGACAATTACTAAAACTTGTGGGTGGGCCATGGCCAACCTTGGCATCCACATGCCTACGCCATTGAGGTATAGTTAGTTGGACTCATGTACTCTGATGCCAAGTTGGAACTATAAATCTCTAATAAATTATTGTCATTGTCGATTGTGAGCTTTTCAGTTTATGTATAAAAGGTTGCATTCTAGGCTTATCGGTCATTAGGTCATAGCACTAGAGTCCCTTTTTCATTTTTAGCATGCATGCTTTTGTTCATTATGTATCTGTTCTTTTGGCTTGCTTGCTCCCTTGTTTCTTCGCTTTTTTTTTCGCATTATGTATATTCGCTTGCACACGTGCACTTGCCGGAGGTCTTTCTGGAAGCAGTCCCTTTACCCTAGGGTATAAGTGTGACTGTCTACATTTCACCTCCCCCATACCTCGCTCTGACGGAATTGGGTATTTTTGTTGTTGTTGTTGAGGTCATAGCAATAGAGTGGTATGAAAGGACACAAAGAAAAACACGATCATATATCTTTTAGGGTGTTTTAAATCCATGTAGTAGAATTGCTCTTGTCATATAATAAATCTGAATAAGTTGACATTGAATTTAGTTACATTTCTATCTTTTTATGAAAGCAATCCCATCCTTCAGTCCCACATAGACTAAAGATAAGAAATGCCGCTAGTTCATATCCCATCTTCAAAGTAATATCATGTTTTTAGGTAAAAAATTGTGATTGGTTGAAACAAAATTTTTCGCAGACTACAATTTATTACGTGAAAATCTATATTAACTTATGGACTTTTTCTTTTCTTTTCTTTATATTATAGATTCTTTTGTATTCTATTTTTAACTCTCAAGCAAAATATGATAAAGCATAAAGTTATCCATGAAATGCAATGATATAAAATGCTAGTGCAAATATTCCTAATATATCATAAGCCCTTGATAAAAATGCAAGTGCAATTTATACAAGAGCATAACTTAATTTATAAGTTCAGTCAAACATCAACTTGTCGAGCAATCGATAATATATCTCTGGATCGGACAAGGTTGTTACTAAGCATGCCCGCACACCCCTAAGTAACAAAATTGCACAAGTAAATGATACAGCCAATGTGAGAATCTAAACTAACTCACCTAATTCAGATTCGATCTAAATCAATATGGTTCAAAACCACTTGAACAAGATGGTAAATCATGTGAATACGGTAGTCAAGAACAGATACTATTCAACATTGTTGGTTTTGTTATGTTATAAAAATTGACATGATTCAAAATCTTAAACCACTATAGAGCCCAAATATAGGCAATTAAAACTTGTGAAATTTCAATTTTTTACCACATAGATCCTTGAAATTTTCTTGACAATACAAAAGTGCGATATCTACCTAGAGTTGAGATCCCTATAGATCCACAATTAACCATAGAACCAATCAATGCATACCAATTATCCAATCCAATTTGATCCAAAAGCTGAGATTAAATCATCTATTTACAATACAAGGACAAAAAAGTTCAATATATAAACTAAAAAAAAATATGCCTTCATTCTATTCCCTAAAATTTTAGGGAAAAACACACACACACACACACACAAAACCGACACACAGATCCACACACAAAAAATCGACCATCACCATCATCGATCGACTACCATCACTGATCCACCCTCATCACCGATCCACCACCATCACCTATCCACCATCATCACCGATCCACCATCATCACGTCAAATCCGTCTTCATCACCATCAAATCCGTCGCCGCCATCGCTCCGCCGCCGTACACCCGGTTACATTCCGATTTAACGTCGCCGTGTGGTGGATTTACTCTTTGTTCAAGTTATGGATGTATATAACATGTGGTTGATGTATATAACGTGTTGCGGATCTAAAAATCGTGTTGTGGATCTGAAAATCGTGTTGTGGATTTGAAAATCGTGATGAAGATGTTGATGATTTAGATGCACACCATGTGTTCGATGAAATGCGTCTGTGAAGAATCACATATGATTCTAAAGAATCATATGTGATTCTGAAAAATCATATATGATTCTAGTAGCAAAATCACATATTTTAGTTTTTCTGTTATATCGATCTGTTTATGTAATAAAGAAGAAAAGAATTATATATGATTCTAGTAGAATCATATATGATTATAGTAGAATATTTTAGTTTTTCTGTTTTATCTGTTTCTGTAATAAAGAAGAAAAGAATCATATATGATTCTATAGAATCATATATGATTGTAGTAGAATTATATATGATTCTTATAAAATTATATGTGATTCTGTTATAAAATAAATATTGTTTGATCCTTGCAATGTAAATCATATTATTTGATGGTTGTAGTAGTGAACGTATTTTTACATGACATTTTGCTGAATGGTTTAACATCCGCATTCTTTTTTTTTGTCCCATATGATTCTAGTATAGAATCATATATGATTGTAGTAGAATTATATATGATTTCAGTAAGAATCATATATGATTCTACCAGAATCATATATGATTCTACCAGAATCAAATATGATTCTACAAGAATCATATATGATTCTACGATAATTGTTGTTCAACTGTTCACAAAATGTACAAAACGTAGAAGAGATAAGAGCATGAGAAACTAGTTCCTCGCCTTTAACTATGCTGCTTCTACACCATTATTATTTTCAAAGCAACTTCTTACATATATAATTGCAACCTTATCTCCAAGATAAGAAACATTGGTTAATGAATGCAATGTCCACTCGAAAGAAAGTTCTTAGCAATTTCTTTTAACACAATCACAGATTATAATGATAAAAAATAAAGATCTCTCTTTGAGTCATCATATAACAACGATGGTGCTAAAGGACCAACTTCTTTGGAGAAAATAAATTAAACTCGCAAATAGTACAACTTCGATAAAATGATTGAAGCACGCTAAGTGGTATACATAGAATATCGTAGCCAAATCATCACATAAGAAGATTAAAACACAAATATCTATTATTATATACATAGAATGCAGATTAATAATCCTATCCAAATCATCACTATTAATAATCATAGCCAAATCATCACATACCCTCTCTTCTTCTCACTATTCGTTTCAAATGACCCGTAAATCGATCCAGCTTCTCAAACTCCGATTTGGTCCAAATGACAAACCTACCCAAATGACTACCAAGTGCCAGTTTCAACAAATTCAAGAAGAAATTCATCCACTTCCTTGACTGTGACTCCAGCATCCTTCACGCAGTTCTTGCACGGGGTTTTGGTCCTCTCGATCAGGTTATTTACTAGAGCCTAAAATTTGGACCTTCTCAAAGTGATGTTCAAATTTTTAGCACCGGATGCATCAGTTGTGATGAAAGGCAAGTTGATATAAATTGGGTGGTGGATGAAATCTCGATTTTAGCTTTCTCAGCAGCTTCCCTAAGTCTTTGAAGCGCGAGCTTGTCCTTTGTCAAGTCAATTCCCTCTGTTCTCTTGAACTCACTAACCAAAAAGTCCAACACAGCATTATCGAAGCCCTCTCCTCCAAGGAAAGTATCACCGTTTGTCCCTTTCACCTATGAAAACAAATAAAAACAACAGAATTATTGCATATCCATAACTTCACAAAATCACCATCAAGAGGTCTAATAGGATCATATATGATTTTAGTAAGAATCATATATGATTCTAGTAGAATCATATACGATTCTACTAGAATCATATACGATTCTACTAGAATCATATACGATTTTACTATGTGATTCTAGTAGAATACAATACAAAAACGTCAGTATAAGCGCAACTATATATATGGAGAAAAAACATCAATATAAGCACACGGCTACTCGTGAGGCCATTAGACCTCACAAGAGCTTCGTAGCGCCAGATTTGTCACAAGATGTTGTTTTGACAACATCTTTTCAAGCACAAGATGCTGTTTTGACACCCTATCCATTTGATAATACAACTTATAAAGAAAGCGAATAACGTGCCAAGCAAATTCAACAACTAACACAAAATCACTAACGCATCGACTACCGCTATCAACTAATACATCGCCTAAAACATCAACTAACACAGTACGCCTGAAACATCAACTAACACAATAACTAACCTAAAAATCAATTAATTCAAGATAAATATCCCTGATAATGTGATTCTTTTCTTCTTTATTAGAGAAATAGACGCATTTCAGAATCATATATGATTCTACTAGAATCACATATGATTCTTCACAGACGCATTTCATCAAACACATGGTGTGCATCTAAATCATCACATCATCTTATCGTCATCATCACTAATAATGCACTAACCAAATAAAGTGACCAAACCTGAACCACAACTAACACAATAATTCAATAACTAACACACTAACCGAATAAAAGTGACCAAACCTGAACCACAACTCAAACCTAATCCACAACTCAAATCATACCCTACCGGAGACGAGAGTATGAAAACGCCGGTGGTTGACCTGGTGGTGGTGGTGGTCACTGTGTCGATGGTTTATCTGTAGTCGTCGGTGGTTGACCTGGTGGTGGTGGCGGTGAGAGTGTGTTAATTAGTGAGAGAAAATATGTGTGAGTTATGAGGGGAAGTATGTGGTGCCGTCGAGGTGGCGGCGATGGAGGTGGCGGCAGAGGTGGCAGCAGGTGATGGTGACGGTTTTGAGTGGTTGGGGGTGAGTATCAAATGAGAAAGAAGAGAAAAGGGGCTGACAAAATTGCCCTTGTATACTAATTAAAAAGGAAAAAAATGAAGGGATAAAAAATAAATAAAAAATGAAGGGATGAGATTTAATCTTGGGATGTATGATAAAAATTACTCTATATACTATAGAGCAAGACACACTACTTGCAACATTAATTGTTATCTTTAGCAATTTGGCAAAAATAACCCCTAAGGTTTAAGTGTCGTTGCAAAATAAGTCGTGTAGCATTAATTGCTATCTATAGCAATTTGGCAAAAATAGTCCCTAAGGTTTAAGTGTCGTTACAAAGTAAGTCTTTTGTAGCCACGAAAATAGTCCCTAAGGTTTGAATTGTATTTGCAAAGTAGGTCCATCAAGGACTAACCAAATAAAGTTTGTAGCATTAATTGCTATCTATAGCAATTTGGCAAAAATAGTCCCTAAGGTTTAAGTGTCCTTGCAAAGTAAGTCCTTTGTAGCCACGAAAAATAGTCCCTAAGGTTTGAATTGTCTTTGCAACGTAGGTCCTTCAAGGACTAACCAAATAAATAGACAAACAAATTTTCCGGTCATTCATCAGTTCCAAATTCACGTCTACAAAAGCAACCCCGCTGCATCGCGCGGGTTTCCACACTCGTTAGATCTATAAAGAACTTTTGCCTATCTACCTATATGTCAATTCACAAACAATTACTATTCATTTCCTATATCCAATTAAATGTGGGCTTGCACTTATAAGATGTGAAATATTTTATACCTTTATTTTTGCTCTATTGATTTTGCATAACATTTAAACAATTGAATTTACACAATTTATAATTTTGCTCATATAATAGATTTGTTCTCGCCGCGACGCGAGGGCAACGACACCTTGTTCCATATCAAAAAGTGTATTTGTCAACCACTAAAATATGTCCTTTAAATGTGTCAAAACAATGGTTCCTTGATGTATATATAATATGTTTAACTCGTGTAATCTTGATGATATGATGTTTGTGTATATAAGCTTAATTGACACAAGCTTGGTTCTGTACTTAGGGTTATTAACTCTATTTTTCATGAAATATTTACAGACACAAATATTATAAAATCATGGAACTTAATGGATCCAAGCTCACAATCGAGCTTGTGTTAACTAATCTAATACTCCTTCACAGTCTGAACGATGAAATTACAAAAGCTTGAGATTAAATTAGAAAACATTGATAATGAAACTAAATAAGATTTGTGATGAAATATTCTTGTACAAGTGAATGCGGATCATCAAAATGCCGCAGTATAAGCAAAACAAACAATCAAGGTCGTTGGGCGATATGAGTGGCATCTTTTGGCCGGGTCTTTTTATCTAAATCTGATAAAAAGTCAGCATAGATCGCAAAACTACATTCCATATGATATGAAATTCACAAATCTAGATGACAAATAACTATTTAGTAGCACCAGCCGGTCATAGGGTGCATCTGGCTGGAAGTGATGTTGGAAATGTATATATTTACAAACATGTGAATGTCCGGATTCGAACTCGTGATCACGGGATTGCACACATTAGCGAATGAGAATTAAAGTTAATAATTAATGTTTATGTTTACGATTAATTATTGCACATTAAGTCCGATTAACGATCGTTAAGTATTTAACGGAAAAAATGACTAACGACCGTTAAATGAAAAGAGAAAGGACTAGAAATGGAAAACTTTGAAAAGTTATGGGTTTTCTTTTGGGCTTTGCATAGTGGCCGGCCATAGGGGCTTTCCCAAGCCGTAATCCCTAACTTGTTCCCAAAGTATTCCATCTACTATATAAAGAGGGTTAGGTTCTAGGGTTTCATACACTTGTGCATTGAATTAACCCTAGATCTCTCATCTCCTCTCTCTTGTCCCATTTTCGGCCGAACACCCCTTGTAAGGGAGTTTGGTTTTGTTTTTCTTAAACGAGGACTTGCGTTAGATCTAGCAATCGCTTGATTCGTTGGTTAATTCGTGTGTACAAGAACGTGGTAGTAAGACACTATTCTTACACCATATTCGTTTGAGTTGTAGAATGGTAAGGGACAACTCTTCAAACTACTTCTTTGTTTTGCTCAAAGGATTTGACATTCGCAAGAGGTACGTTACGCATACTTTTAGTTAATTATTTATTTGTTATGATCTTTAGTCTTCCGTTGTGTACTCTTGATGTCTTTATGTTTTATTGTATTTTATATATCATAAACTCAACAGTGGTTTCAGAGCCTTGTATAACAAGTAATTAATTACTAAAACACATGAATAAAATAAACATGTTGTGTTATTTTTTGTATGCATAGATCTAGGGTTTGCTAAACCTAAACCCTAATTTTTTAAGGGGGGCGTTTATTTTGGTACCCTTATTAGGGTTTTGTAAACTAATGTTTTAATTGGATTAGAAACCCTAAGATGCATGCAACTTTATGTGTATATGCGTAACTCTGTTTTAATTGCATTAATTGTTAAGTGTAATTTTATGTCCATGATAATTATCTGCATGTTTTATCATGGATCTGCTTTTATTGTATGTGTTTCTTGTTTAAGTGATATACACTAAATTATGATAGATCTAAAATTGGGGAAGACCTCAATCATTATTAATTTAATAGGATTTATCAAAAACGTTTGCATGTGGCTATTTGATATGCATGACTTTTATTTGTTATGCATTTATTGTTTATTTGTTTATTTTTACAAATACTTGCTTGTTTGTTATGTGTAACAAGGGTATTTTTACAAGAAAAATAAACTGACCTAAACAATGGTGAAACATGTATTTTTAAGAATAGTAATCATAATCGTTTAATTGATTGATGACTTTGGTACAAATGACTGAACAGCTCACCCATGAGAATGAACTATAAAGGGGTTATTAAAAGAAGTGCGCACAGTCACACTGAAAGGATGTCTAAGGTTGTGCTTTAGCGCGTACCTGGTCCTCTGCCCTCTGTAAGTTCGAATGGAGCTACTTAGTAAGCCATTAAATGTGCAAGCTCATCTTAAGGGCGAATTAGTGTTAATTCCATGCGCCACTTCGGTGGTAATTATCCGAAACACTAAGTGTTTACACTTATGCAAAAGTACGGTATAATGGATGATAATTAACACTAAATTCCTTGATTGGTGTAACCAATACCTCAATTAAAGTTTGATGATGAAAAACTTAAACATTAAAACAAGATATAAATGTTTTAATAAAACCTATGTTACGAAGATGAATGCATGACATCTTTGTACATATTTGATTTAACATAAAAAATTATTACCCTTTTAATTTAAGTTATATGCCATCCAACGAAACGGAAACACCTAAGATTACTTTCTATTTGCGTGAGAACGTGACTTAGATCGTAATAAAAGGGTAAAATGTCCACGTGTCGTGAGAACGGGCATGGACGATTTTGCAGTTTCTTAAGTTGGGCAACTTAATTGAGTTAGGCAGTGAGAACTGGCAATTCAAGGCATAAGATGGGATAAAACATGTTTACATGGCGATTGAAATTGGCTATATGTAAATCCCATAAATCTAGGAATTGCAATTGATATTGGCAATTGAGCAAAAGCTCTACCATTTTGTATAAGGTTCATTACTAACAGATCAACTGACGTGATGAGATTATGACAATTTGGATCCTAGTTTTCAATAAATATTAATTGGTTATATGAATATGAACCTTGGGTATTTAATTGTTTATTGAAAAGGAAAATTATCGAAAATACTAAAATTGAATTTTGTAATTCTTTTGAATGTATAAATGCAACATTTAACCGTAAACGAGATTTAGTCTTTGATCAGTAAATTGATCCATTCTGCTTTCAAACAAATGTTTGATCGAGAATAATTTACCGAAAAGACAAACGAAGTCTCTTTTCTATGAGAGAAGCATGAGACTCAATCATATTCCTTTACATGAATGAGAAAGGTATAATAGGAACATTTGAATTGTCTAAATTCTAGATGTAACTCATAGCAATGAATTGCACATCTTATTTTCCATAAAGATTTCATTACCTTCATTTGGCGAATGAATCCTTTTGTAACAACATGAATGTTGGTTAACTGGAAAATATGTATGTGAGCTACTAAATTAGAAGCTAGACTAATTACCGCGAAAATTGGTAAAAGGAAAACTAGCATATTTTATCTAGTTGTTTTGCTTTAGCCTTTAAAGGTGCTACATACCAGTATGGGGATGGTAGGCCTGTTAAGGAAGAAATTGCATACCCAATTTTTCGAGTTAATAACATTGATGGATAACCCATCATTCATAGAGTAGAATACACCTTTTAGTACCTTAGTAATGATTACGTATGGTTCTTTAAAGGTGTAGGAAAGTAAAAAGCAAGCAAGTTGGTTTCACTAGTTATGCAACACTTACAATGTTGTCATATTCAGTGGGAGCATTTGTGTTGCATTACTGAATAAGAAGTTGTTTTAATGATTTCTAATTCAGTGGGAGCTACAAGCCTTATTTCCTGTGTAGTAACCCAGATTATCTTCAAAGATAATTACTTTCCAATTGTAGGCACTTATGGTTTTCAAGGATTGTCATGTGCGTTTCCTTACTAATCAATATAGTCCTACATCTACTTGTTATATCTATGACACAAATCATATTAATCAAATAAACGAACGTGTATCGTGTTGTTTATCTGCTACATGATGTTGTTCCATGCACAAGTGAGAGAAATCTTTATTGTGTGCAAGGTACAACACATATAAATATGATTCTCTTGACCGCAAGGTAAGAGAGTAACGTTCCAATAGGAATTATACATTTAAATATGTATGATTGCCTTATTAAGAACATGTGTCAAGATGATAACAAAGACTACTTTATTTTCAAAATTTATGTCATTCAATATTTAAGAAATACTTGTAGTTACAATTTATGTTACGTGAGAACGTGAACTAGATTATAGCCCAAGGTAAAATATCCACGTGTCGTGAGAACGAGCATGGATGATTTTGCAGTTTCTTACGTTGAATTTTTCATGGAATGACAAAATTAAATGAAGTAATCTAATACTACTTTGATTTTAAGTATTCGTTGAATGACTTAAATATATGTAGTAAATATTAACTTGAAATATTAATTGAAACCTGAGGTGGTGTTCATAATTACTTTAATTACAAATGTTTATGATTTTGTAAAGTCACAAACATGAAGTCTTTTAATACAAAACTTACAATATAAAGTAAGACGTTAACTTGCTATGTTTTAAGACATATGCATGAAGTCAATGAGTTAATCAATGACTTATAACGTATAGTGGGATTATAACTGATGTGTCTTTTGATTTGGTCAAAAATACTTGAGTTATAATGTATGCAATTGACTTGGTAATTCTATTGTACCATTAAGTTTTACTTTGTTGGTAAATAGGTAAGCCAAATAGTAGATGGTTATCTTAAATATTATTAGATTATCTTACAATATTAATTCTAATGAAATACCATAGTTTTATGGTATGTTCAGTTAGAAGAATCAAAATCTATTGGCATGTTTGATTCAAGATAACTATAGTTTCTTCCACATGTTATCAAGGTTACAAGATTGAATATAGATTGAATATACTCAATAAGACTCCAACCTAGAAGATTGATAAGACACCATTTGTTTATGGAATGTGATGAATTACATTAAGTCTTATAAATGAAGTTCTGAATTTGTTAAACTACTTATAGAGTGAGTTGTAACAAGCTAATGTTAGGAACTGTCAATGTTTTTGTAATATCCCAAAAGAGAACAATGCATTGTTGCTCTACTTGATAAACTATTTAAAGGTAATCTTTAAATTGTTAAAGGCAAGTGGGAGTTTTGTTTAGATATTGAAAGATTGAATTACAAAATACATAATCTTCTAAAATGCACTAGCAAATATCATGATGAGGCCAAACATGTAAATGATAGACCTCAAAATGATGGAATTGTCATTCATAGATCCGTAAGGATATCTCAGATATTTAATATGCTGAGGATTATGAGTTATAGGATCATGGTAAGCCTGTTAATCATGATGATGAATTTACCAAATGTTGAATTGTGGTAAATCAATCATACTATGAATGTTGAGATGTTGTCCATAAATATAATCAATTTTAGATACTTGGTTTATCTAAATGAAGATGATTTTCTTCAAAGGATGGAAACCCTAGTGGTTTAAATCTTTATGTAGAAATTATATGGACAATATTGTACACATATTTAATGCATGTCTAGTGATAATAATATTAATCATATTTAAGCAATTAACTATGATTGAATATTCTTTTCTAGATACATTAAATAAAAGTATAAAGATTATAATTGTCATACTTAGTTTCATTGATATGAAATTTTGACAATGAATATTAAAACTCTTTGTTGTGGAATTACTTTTGCGATGACGATAAGTAATACAAAGTAGTTTTATGAATTCAAATAATCTTTGAATATGTACAAACTGCAAGAATCCATGAATGGATATATGCATGCATCTATGAGATGATTTTTATGTTTAATATTAAATCAATGTTTGATTTAATAAATTAAAATAAGATAGCTCATAAGTATTTCTGAAAGCTAGTGGGAGTATTATTTTCTTAAATCTTATATGTTGCATGGGCAACTACATTCCACCTAAATTAAGTTTTAATTGGGAATGAAACTTTGTTTGTAAGATTTGGAAATAAGACATACAACCTTGGAATATATGTTTATAAACATATGCGGTAAAATAAATGAGTCTAATAAAACATGATAAATACATATCTTTAACAAGATATAATATGAATGAGATCTTAAAGTTTAACTTGAAGATTCATCATGTACATCATGTTGTGTATAAGATTGTTGTGTCATGCTTGGTTACAAGATGATTTGACAACATTGAAAGTTGTTAGTGTAATAAATATTTTAAAAGGAATATGTTTGGATTTAGAATCACATTCCACAGTGTGGATATGCTCCTAGATTCTATGGACGAAAATATGGCAATTATTTCATAATTGTTATTGCCAACAAACTTGAGTTTGGTAGACACCAACATTACACTATAATTGTTTGAAGTTTACGGATGTTTAAAGAGCATATTGTTGTACACAATGATGCTGGTATAATTGAGATGACACTCAATTCTAGTCATGGTATCCTTGATAATGACCATGTTGACTAGTTATGCTCAACTAAGAGCATAGTTGCATTATACATTAAAGAATGAAGAATACTTTAAAACAATAAAAGTTTTGAAAGATGATTGTCATTTAAAGGTGGTTCAGGTTATCACGCACCTTATGGAATGATATGACAATATCAAGATATGTGTGTAAACACATACAAGAAATTCAATTATTGAATTTTTGAAATAAGTATTCTCAAAATTCTTGTAGATCAAAGTTAGTTGAAATTATGCCTTGTCAACAAGTATGAGTTGCATGACTTGTGGCAAAATTCATTAACTGAGAATTATCATGCATTGATCTATTTAGTATTTGGATAAAGGATGTTAAACAATTATTATTTATAATGAATTAAAGTACGGTATATGTTTAATTTTATTTATAATATTGTGTCCTGTATTTGCATGTTTAAATCCTTGAATAACTTAAGATATTCTAAATAGTCCATTGTCAATCAATAACATGGGAATGATATTGAATTAAAACAAATCTGAGTATTAGTTAGAATATACTTGAAAGTATATTGATGCGTAGCATGACTAATTTCAGATGATATTCAATGAATTAAGTATAGGACTTATCCCACCCGCATGATGATACTTTATGGATCTTTGTCATTAAGTATATCATGGATATTTATCCTCTGACTTGAGATACAAGAGATATGTCATGGATGTAGTGCATTTTTGTGAAGCAATCTAACGCTACACGTAACTGGTAGTTATAAGGGTTGTTTTCAGAAGTGTTGCGAAATTTATGAATCCTGCTTGTAGTCAAAATGGGATTTGTTTCCTTCAAATTTATTTTGAAGTATAATACTACTGGGCCCCTCGTAGGATTGTTAAGATGTTTGTATGGCCATACCCAAGGTCTTCTGTTCAGAAGAATTGGTAATCTTAATAAATCATATAAAGCGAGAAACAGAATAGTTAATTAAGAAATGAGTAAGATCTATATTCTTATTAACATGGTATTAGAAACAAAATGATGAATATGATGATGAATCATCAAACTTGGTTTTTCTCCAGAAAACCATACACGAGTTGTACCGGGGGCATTGGCGTGTTGCTAGACGCTAACCAATGTCATTTCACGTTTTGTAAACATATCCAAGTGGGAGCTGTTGGAAATGTATATATTTACAAACATGTGAATGTCCGGATTCGAACTCGTGACCACGAGATTGCACACATTAGCGAATGAGAATTAAAGTTAATAATTAATGTTTATGTTTACGATTAATTATTGCACATTAAGTCCGATTAATGATCGTTAAGTATTTAACGGAAAAAATGACTAACGACCGTTAAATGAAAAGAGAAAGGACTAGAAATGGAAAACTTGGAAAAGTTATGGGTTTTCTTTTGTGCTTTGCATAGTGGCCGGCCATAGGGGCTTTCCCAAGCCCTAATCCCTAACTTGTTCCCAAAGTATTCCATCTACTATATAAAGAAGGTTAGGTTCTAGGGTTTCATACACTTGTGCATTGAATTAACCCTAGATCTCTCATCTCCTCTCTCTTGTCCCATTTTCGGCCGGACACCCCTTGTAAGGGAGTTTGGTTTCGTTTTTCTTAAACGAGGACTTGTGTTAGATCTAGCAATCGCTTGATTCGTTGGTTAATTCGTGTGTACAAGAACGTGGTAGTAAGACACTATTCTTACACCATATTGGTTTGAGTTGTAGAATGGTAAGGGACAACTCTTCAAACCACTTCTTTGTTTTGCTCAAAGGATTTGACATTCGCAACAGGTACGTTACGCATACTTTCAGTTAATTATTTATTTGTTTTGATCTTTAGTCTTCCGCTGTGTACTCTTGATGTCTTTATGTTTTATTGTATTTTATATATCATAAACTCAACAAGTGAGTGACAATCTTCTTGCATTTTATCGAGATATAGTGAAAGAAGAAACTATTAGCGTTGACGGCGTTAATTAACTCTTGTTCATTCGAGTGTTATAACCAAAGAGTGAGGGAAATAGAACTTTTAAAAGAATAAGTTTATAGGCACACACACAAAAAGTGAGGGACCACTGACTTGATTTAATGCCATTTTGAATATTAATTTATTCGTAAAAATAACCCTCTTAGGGAGGACGGAGTGGGTAGCGGGTACCCAATCGAGTTCAACTACTCGAGCGGGTACACTGCCCCGTGTACATCGGGTATCACCATCGAGTAGGAAAATGGAGCTCGGAACCCGCATGTTAACGTTAGAAAAGTATCCGTTGGGGAGCGTGTGTAACGTGTGAAACGGCTAGTTTAGCCAAAATTAAAAAAAAAAAAAAGAAAAAAAATTCCTATTTAACACCAAAACATTCACTCATTTTTCAAAATAAAAACACACAAAACACAAATAAAAACACACACTAATCTTTCAAAAACACAAAACCATGGATCCAGGGAGAGGTAAAAAAAACTTTCACCTCGCGTCAAGGTCGGTCTCTACCGTCCCCGAATCAACCAAAAAAAACTCCGTTAGGATTTAGCCAATTTTATTCTCAACCATCCCCGAATCAATTTTACGTTCCACAACCCCAATCTCCACATCAATTTTACCAATATAATATGGGTCCTCCTCAAATGAATCCACAACACTACAACTACTACAAGCGAGTTCTCCCCGTTCGAAAACATTGATGAAGACGTAGAGCCGCATGATCACATTCGCGATCCCGCTATGTTGGAATTAGTTCTTACCAAAAAACGTGAACATGCGGCCAAACACGGATGGGCTTGCAATTTTTAAATTGTAGTTTCAACTTATTTTAATTTCAACTTATGTAATGTTTTTTTTTTTTTTTTTTTTTTTTTTTTTTTTTTTTTTTTAAGTTGTAGTTTCAATTTTTAAGTTGTAGTTTTTTAAAGTATTATGTAATGTTTTTATTTTAAATATTGTATGTGATTTTATGTATTTAAAAAAAAAATGGAATTCGGGTACTAGGGTACCACTTCCTCCACTTAAGGTAGTGGTAGGGTAGAATTGGGGTAGTTTTGAGTTGGAAGATTTTTATTGGATAAAGGTGATGTGACACTCTCAGGGTATTAAGGTACTAGGGTACCACTCCCACATACTTTATGCAATATTTATAGGCACACACACAAATTTAAACTCTGAACCGCCTGAAAAGTCAATGAACAAGAAGTCCACGATCGAGCTTGTACCAACCAATCTTATATTATTAGTCGGAATAATAAATCTCTAATTAGTAATCTAATATAACTTGTTTTCATACGCGTCTTCTAGTATACAAAGTTTATCTTGTTTCTTGTTGGGTATTAGTTTATGTACAAAGGGTGTCGTTATGAACAGACGACGAAAGGCACAATCATTTATCTTTTAGAGTGTCTAAAATATATGTCGTAGTGTTTTTGTGGGGAAACATGTACACTTTTATTAATAAACCAGATTACAAATAATAATAACAGAAAATAAATGACAGAAATTTAAATAACAGACATAATGGAGTAGAAGCAGAAGACATACACTATTGAACAAGAATTAAATGAAAGCAGTAAAGACAATGGCACAAGGCTCGTGTCTAACGCGATTCTCTTAAACATATTCGCCGTCTGTTTCCTAGGGTACAACGTACTAAGCTGTTGTACAACCGGACTTGACAACTTGCCTGAAAGATTACGGAAAACTTTTGCGTTTCTGATCGAAGAGATTGCTGGAATTCGTCTGTATTGGAACTGTATTTTTCTGTGTATAAATTGAATGAGAATTCGTTTATTATATAAGCTAAACCTATATTGGTCACCAAAACAAAATATTAGCTGACAAATAAACAATTTTGCAAATCAGTTAAACCAATAAACATGATTTGATATCTTTTATTCAGACAAAATATTATGTACAACTTAATCAGTAAGTTTTAAATCTATTTCATAAATAGATTTACAAAAAATCTAAAAAAATGGAAACTCGAAATGGTAGCAAAAAGATACGCACATATGCGAGGTTTCGGAGCTGCATTTGTGTGGGCTCGCATGAGTTGGAGTAAAACCAATTAAAATATATTTTGATAACCAATGCCAAGATTTCCTTATAAACATGCTTTCATTTCCTTCTTTGGGCGATGTGAGATACTCTTCCAAAACCCATTTTTTGTGTTTCAATTGTCTTACTTTGGGACACGATATCTCATTCATTTCAACTTTATTTTTGACACATTTTAGCTCGTTGCAAAGCTCTCGTCAAGGAAAACGCAAAGCTACAAAGAGATATAAATACATATAACATCGACATATATTAAATAGTGTCAAAAAAATTGCAAAAAATAATTTTGCAAAACATTTTTTCAACAGTTTCTCCGCGTCCGCATAACTCAAATAAAATTTGGGTAAAACCAACTAAGATATATTTTGATAACCAATACCAAGATTTCCTTATAAACATGATTTCATTTCATTCTTTGGGCGATGTGGGATACTCTCCCAAAACCCATTTTTTGTGTTTCAATTGTCTTACTTTGGGACATGATATCTCATTCATTTCAACTTTATTATTGACACATTTTAGCTCGTTGCAAAGCTCTCATCAAAGAAAACGCAAAGCTACCAAAAAATATAAAGACATATAACATCTACATATATTAAATAGTGTCAAAACAATTACAAAAAATCATTTTGCAAAACATTTTTTCAACATTTTCTCCCCGTCCGCATAACTCTAATAAAATTTGGGTACCTTACGATCTCTTAGTGAAAGCAATTTTGATACTCAGTCCCACATGGATTAAAGAAACGAAGTTGTTTTTGTCTTATATATTATAATGCAATGGCTCATATGTGCTTCGGGTAATATTATATTTTCATGTGCTTTGTGTGATCAGCTAAGCTAGTAGCTTTAGAGACAAGTACATGCAAATTTGTATAAACCTATCTTCTTTTTCTTAACGAGTAGTATAATACTTCTTTCTTTTGTTATTTTGTAACATTAGAACCTCTTTATTTTCTTAACGAGTATACATTTTTCTTTAACTCTTTCTTTTGTTATTTTTACCATTAGAAGCTTTTCGAAGCGGACAAATCACAAATTTTATAAAGATCAAATGACAAATCACAAATTCATTTTTCATCAAAGAAAAAAAAAAAAAAAAAGACACTTCGTCATTCTTTTAAATAATCAAATATCTTTCAAACCGTAACAAATCATACAATCGCAATCGCAACAAGAAATTATGTATTCTTTCTATAGAAAGACACTTCTATATAATTTCTACGAACCTAATTTTGAGTTTTTTTGTGAGTATTGAAATTTTCACCCTGAAAATCACATGTGATTTATAATATCACGGTTGATATGTTTATTTTAAAAATCACAAGTGATTTATAAAATCACAAATGATTAGTGAAATCACACGTAATTTTTAAAATAACATATTACAAGTGATTTTCATGTGATTTTTCAGGACATAAATTTCAATACTAAAAAATAAAGCTCTATAAAAAGTTTGCTGAAAATAAATCAAATTGCCTATCTACTTAAAGATAAAAAAAATAGTTTTCATTGCGATTAGAGTATCAGTCTTGAACAACCTTGATGCATAGTAATACTAGGAATGAAGCTCAAACATTGAGCTAGTGAATTAATACCAAATATACACCTAAAGAAGCTCAAACTTTTTAGTTTGGATCACACCAAACTAGGACTATACAATACTGAAAAAGGGTTTTTATGCTAATACTGGTATTGAGCATACCGGTTTTTGTTTGGTTTCTCTTTTAGTTTGGATCACAGCAAACTAGTTTATTTGGTTATATGATATGACCATTAGTTTTTCACACTCCTAAGTCCCAATCATGAAGTAATTAAGCATGAAGATATAAAGGGGTACCTAGAAGTTAGAACTCAAATATAAAGCTAAGATATAACTTTGTTGCCAAACATATCCTTGGAATTAGTTTTGCAATACAGAAGTGTGATATTCAACTTAAGAAGTGTGAAATGTGCCTTACACATCTTGGAATGTGTCAAAACAATGGTTCCTCGAGGTAAATTTAAATGGACTCATGTAACTCTGATGTCGTATGAAGTTGGAGCCATAGATCTTTAATAAGAATTTGGTAATCAACTATAATTGATTTTCATTGTCGATTCTCGAATTATAAAGAAAGAAGAATCATCTAGCATTAAAATCTTGATTAATTGATGGTAACTCTTTTTCAACTAAACTTTTTTAATATGCAAAGTTCACTTTGTTGAGTATTTGAGATATCATTGTATGTATAAAAGGTGGCACTGTGGACTTATCAATCATTGTCATAGAATTCAAGTGGTAATGAAAAGAAAAAAAGAAAAACACGATCATATATCTTTTAGGGTGTCTTAAATTCATATAGTAGAATTGCTCTTGTCATATAATAAATCGAATAATTCGGCATTGAATTTAGTTACATTTATGTCCTTTTTATGAAAATAATCCCAACCTTCAATCCCACATACACTAAAGATAAGAACTGCCGCTAGTTCATATAACACAAATAATGGACCGAGTATTTTCCAAGTAATATCATGTTCCATGAGCTACAAGATGAATCTGCTAAACCAAAAAAATAAATAAAAAAATAAATAAATAAAATAGCGGGTTACAATGTATTACATGAAAAATTGTATCTACTTCGAGTTTTTTTCTTTTCTTGTAAAATAAAGTATAAACTGGTTTTAATGCTCGTGTTATTTTTTATAATTTTTTTTTGATTACGCATTAAAAAATCAAACTTAAAATGTACTTAATGATTTTACATGCTCGATTAAAAATCCGAACTCTTTTGCATATATGTTTTTATTTATTTTTTGTTTTCAAATAATGATTTTGAATTAAAAATTATCTTACATTAATTATTTTATAGTGGTCACTATCATCACAATCACGTCAGCGTCACATCATCAAACTCATCACCTTACCTTTTATGGTCACTGCCACTAAAAATACACATTTTATGCAAACATGCCACACACCACAAACACACTCACAAGCCAAAAAAAAAAAAAAAAAAAAAAAAAAAAGATGTGAAGTTTTGTCTTTTGCTTTTGTGTTTTAGAAACATATATTGCGTTGAAGTTTAGCATATTAACACATTACACATTAATATAAACATAACAATCACAAGTACGCAACGGATTAAAAGATCAAATAGTGCAAGTAATTAATCATTGTAACACCCCAACCCGACAAGGGTAAAGATATCACAAATACAGTTTCATATCAGAACTTTAAGTACTAAACAAAAACGAAAGTCTTTACGAAATATTCAAAAAGGAAACATAAATAGCTTAATAACCAAAATAATTCTAAGATCTCTATGGTCAAATCTTGCTCTCGTCTCTACTCTCAACCCAGATCAACTATCCCAAGAGCTCATCTTGAATGCTTAAAATACCTGCCGCAGGAAAAGAAAAGTGCGGCTGAGCTTACAAAGCCCAGTGAACAGATATAACAAAACAAAAACTAAACAAAAACATAAATACGAATTGAACAAAGAAACGAATAACAAAATCGTAGCGGAACGAGAATAATGAATCATGGAGGATTCTGAGGAAACACAATTACACAGAAATCCGGAACAACAATTAGCAATCAAGGACAAACACATAGCATATTGATGACTCCAACGCAAACACATCAAAATAACCAGACACTTAACATATCAAGAAGAAATAGATTACATATAAACCAAAAGAAAAGTCTAAGGCTAACGGAAACACTTTCTAGAAAATAAACATGGCATTCAACAAATTAATTAACCTTCACTTAACACACTTAATTCAATATAGCAGCAGCGGAAAATAGCAGTCCAAATCATGGCAGTCTCAAAAGCAAATAGAAAATATAGTAGACAAACTATAATTAAATAGACCAAACAAAACATAGCATAACCATTAGCAATTATCAAAACAGATATCATAAGCTAAACCAGTTCTCAGATCAAATCCTAACATCAGCAGAGTTTAAGCATGGCAGGTCACATAGGCAGATAAAACACTGACGTATAAGCAAAGTTCACAAAATTAACTGAACAAATTATACATACTAAACTTATAGAATACTCACTTTCACACTAGCACATTCATCTCACAGATCAACGAATTCACATAACGATAAACTAACATGACATCAGATGAGAGCATATGAATCATATTTAAACATATTAATCATAACCTAGCATAGTAGACGGTAGTCACATACACATGCAAAAGCATAAACATATATAATAACGTATAATAGGCCTAGCACATAATTATTAACACTTGAACATACCGAATCATAATCAGAATACTTAACATAGAAATAACAAATAAAGATTTAGTTAACTACCACGAGCCCAGAACATATCATATCAAAAACATCATAACTATATAGAAACAATCTCAAAATAAGTCGGAGTAGCTAGCTCCCAGAGTTTTATGAAGATGCGTATTGCACACGACATCATTCACCTAAACAAATCATATCGGACAACAGATCAGATCTAGGATGCATCCATACGCCCCACAAACATATATTGATAATATAATATAACTTGAGCTCATAACAAATAATAGATAAGGGACGTGGCAGAACTTCACTCGACTGCCCTAGACTCATGTCAATGGTGCATCACTGACACGGACATGGAACCCCCATGACTAGTTATTATTTGGCTCGGGTGTCAAACTAACTTAGGTCAAATTAGAATGTCAAAACTGACATAGATCATATTTTATCAACTGTTTAATCATGTTTTCAAAATCAAAGTCTTCATATCATATAGTTCAAAATCAATGTTTTATGATTCAAAAATCAAAGTTCAGATAAGCAACAGCTCAAAAGACACATTAGTGTTCATAGCAAATAACATATCAGATAACTCATATCATAAGGTTCATATTCAATTATAACAAGGTTCAACAAATATGCACATCAAAGTCTTCCTAACATAAAGTTCAAATCAGATATCGCATGGTTCAATAAAACATAAGTTCAGATAAGCAACAGGTCAAACAATCAGGAAAGGGTTCATAGCAATGGCATCGGAAACCCTAATAAGTAAAATAGGAAAGCTAACGAAAAGAATATCATAAGGAACCTTTACTGAAAAGGTCAGAATATCTGTACCTTAAAGCAATTGAGAGGGAAAACAAACGAACAAGTGAATCACGAAGATGTAACGTCGCGTCTCCTTCAACGAATCTACACGGATTATGATTTATTTAATACTTATTAGAAATCATTAAAGTTATAACGGATTCCTCGCATTAACATTCTTAGAGTTATAAGTGTATTCTCATTTTATACGCTTCTTATGCATTTGTAAGTGTGTTACTTATTGATATCGTATTTTATCTTTCAGTTTCTTAAACTCATATTCGGACCAGACTTTAGCGATTTTTATAAAATACTTACTTAGCTCAAATGAAATCAAGCAAAATCCCAGTGGTTCCCATATGATTTAAAAGAGTCTCCAAAAATTGGTGGGTTCTATATCTATGCCAAATGGCCTATGGAAAATCACAAGTCCAGACCTGTCCAGAAAGTAATCAGAAAATACACCTTAAAAGTTTACGCTTATTGGACCTGTTTAGACACCTTGGAAAAATCCCCAGAACTCCCAGAAATTCATTTATGTAATAAATATCACTCCTGTAAAAGGAGAGCTCCCAATTCCTTATGGTTTGAAAATGAAAAATCAAACAATCCAACTAAATTTCAGACCCGTTTTCTCAGCTTTGACACTTGATCTTGTAAAATTCAAAAATACGACTTAGACAACTCCAAATTCGACCAAACCACTTGGAAAACTTAACTAAGACATAAAATAAACTTTCCCCACAAAAACCCAGATTATTGCACTTATAAAATTCGATCTATGACACGCACAAGTTCGACATATGATGCTGTCCAGTTTTAGGGTTTATTAAAACCACTATAATCACATGTTTAGACCATTAATTACACTTAGGGTTCTATTCCAATTAGGGTTTCGAATTTATTAGGCATAATAACATCCATATATGTGATTTGGTTCTCTTGTGCTCGACATACCTATGATCCGATTCAAATAATACATATTACATACATGTTCTCTTAACAAGGTTCAATTCATTATGGTTTGTGTTTGTTTTCATACGGTTCGGCCAAAAGAAAAACACAAGATCGACTAAAACAAACATGATACAACATATATTAACGTAAGGTGTAACAAAGGAAGACGAGAAAACATGTTATACCTTAGCTTTGTTGAACAAAAGTCTCGACACCAAGGGGTTTTAATGCTCGGCCGAATAGAAGAAAAGAAAAGAGAGGGGAAGCAAAACTAGGGTTCCAATTTTGTGGTCATGTGATTGTATTTATAGTGAAATAAATAGGTTAGGCTTTTTGATGGGTGGGCTTCGGCTTGGTCTAACCGAACACAACAAAACCCACGCCCCTTTGGGCTCTCTTTGGTCTCTCGGCTCAAATCCAACCCACGCAAACGAGACCACGTCTTGGGCTAACAATCGGATTCACAAGAAAACAAACGAGACCCAACGATTTATGCATGTGACGTTTATCTTTGTCGTACAAATGTCGATTACATAAATATACTCACGTTAGTTTTTAAATATTCGTAAGTTAGGTTTTAATTGTGTTAAATGCACATCAATGTATTTTACGTATTTAATAACTTTTGATTCCAAGGGTATTTTAGTCTCTCAATATGTTTTATATTTTTAGGGTTTTACAACCATAATCTAATTACCTTGTTTATCTTTAATTGTGTGTCGGATCGGATAAAAAACCGGGTACTAATTTCCTCAAATCAACCAAGAACCATAATTAGGGTTTATGATGGATCGGTTGAATAAATCCACCAAGAATCAAAGTATGATTCCTCTACGTTCTCACACACACGTTTTGATAACGATTCAATTAGAATGCTAGTTCTCAATTACGAAACAAACCAAACACTTGTATTCAAGAACCAAAAATCGAAACCCTAGCCAATCATGGGGTCGTGTTCGATTGATCAAGAAGAAGAGAAGGATAAGAAGAAGATTGGTTTGCTATGTGACACAAGATTAGTCTAATAATGAAACCTATGGTTCATCATATATACTAATGGAAACTTGGAGAGGAAGCAAAGCCAATCCCACCTCCTTAAGGAGTGTTCAGCCGATCCTATGGGAGGGGAGGGATCTGGTTCCTTCTTTTCCCATATTTTACAACTGGGTCCTTTTTCTTTCGTCTAACAAATGTTAGTAACTTCCGTTAAGTAACTATTAGTTTAACGATCGTTATGTGGTTTATTTTCGTGAAATATAATAATTAATATAATACAGTATATATATTAATTAATTGTATGAATCGAATCTTCAAACGTAACGTGTGCGATCTCATAAGCTCGAGCACGTTCCGAATATACGTTTATGAAACGTGTTCATATTCCAACATATTGGAGAATAAGCGGTAAGATATTCAAACCACACTAGATGCATATTTGTAAGCGGTTAACGAAAGGGCTAAAAACAGTGATGAGATACCTCATTGAAGCCCGTACATCTTAATTAAGCATTTGCCTTTTAAGTAACCTACATAAATAAAAGATTAAAATACACCGTTGGTCCCTAAAGTTGGCACGACGCATCGCGATGGGACGAAACCCGGCCTTTTCATCGTCGGGGGTCCCTATTTCAAGGTTTTCACTCGCTACAAGTCCTTTGACCATTTTGCCGTTAGTCAAGGACATCTCAAGGCGTTACATTTGTCTTTAGTCCAAGGACGATTTTGTCATTTCAACATATCTATTAAGCATGCTCTATACACTTTTTCGTGGCTGCTACAGTAAATAGGGCCTAATAAAAGCAACTCATATTCACCACTCATCCCTAAAGTCTCCTCAACCAAAAATAATTCTTATCCTGAATTTTTCCGATCTACTTGTAATAATGGTTCGTTGTGCTTGTGGTAGGCTAGCTGTAGTTAAAACTTGCTGGAATAATGTCAACGCCGGCAGGCGATACTATGCATGTCCTGTTCAGGTTGGCTAGTTTTCTACATAATAATGCTTGTATTTTTTTAATTTAACATGTTTAGTTAATAGTTTCATCTTGGAGTCAGCTTTTAAGTGTGTTCAAACGTTTTTTTTCTGATTTTTTAGGGATCCAGGTGTCCCATAAATGGGTGGTTGGATCCACCACAGACCACCAGAGCAAGGGAGGCGTTCCTCTACTTGCAAAGGCATATCGACCGTAATGAGGCGGCGTTGCAAGAATGCCAACAAGCCCTCATCAGCGAGACCATGGATACTATAGACGCAGTTGCCAGGGCAAATGAGCTAGAGGCTACTCAAGCCGATACCCTAGCTGAACTCCTCCTTGAGAAGGAGAAACTTTGCCGACAGAGGAACTTCTGTGTTTTCTCCTGGATACTCATCATTGCCGTCTGTATATGGTATATCTAGTGGGTTAGCAATGTAGGTGGTTTTTTGCCTTTTGAGTCGGTGGTATGTATGGTCTGTGTAAGTAGACGTGTGGCGCTGGTTGACTTTTGAAAAGTCAAGTTTTGATGTAGTTTGGTCCTTCTACAATATAAGTAGTTTTACTTTTATCCTTTAGTCCTTATGAGTGTTATGCCTTTAATACTTTCTCCTACTCCTTATAAATGATCAAACCCACCTCAGTTGCCACACAAATATTATCTAATTCAAACCACACCTTAGTAAAATGATCAAACTCATAACAAAGCTACAAGTATCAAAGATGGATGAATGATGAGGGATGGATGAACAGACACCACTTTTGAGTATCAACATAAACTTGATATGGTGTTGTTCATCCATCTTTCATCCTTCATTCGTGTTTGTTAACCGTATCCAACTCAAAACACAGATCCAAGTATCAAAGATGGATGAAGACTGTATTAAAACAATACCATAAACACACAATTTAACCCATACACTAACATGACATGATTTCATACATAACGCAAATGGATATATTTCCAAATGCATAAAATTTTGTAGTCTACAAAGTTCAGAAACATACATTGTTTAAACACAGCAAATAATGTTTAGGGGAATACATATTCGATGGATAACATTGGCTTTCATATGCTTAGCCAGCATTTTTTTGTGGTGAAGAAAGCTTTGCTGCTATAATATTGGTCTTAGTCCAAAAATGTTTTGGATACCCACCAGAAGCAGCATCAACTTGACTTCCAGATTGAGACTGGACCACACTTGGTTGATCATTACCTTCATACTTGTCACCTGTAACCTTTGCCTTCTTCTTTGCTGTAACTTTTGGCTGGGATGAACCTGTTTTTTGAGACTGTTGTGTAGTGCCTTGACTTCCTGTTACACCTCTTTGCCCAAGACATGTTTTCTTGTTGTGTCCAGCATTGCCACAAATACCACAAACCACACTCTTACTAGACTGTGACAAGTTACTGGTTTTGTCACTATTATCATTTTCAGTAAAAGCCCTGGTTCTTTTCTTTCGTGGCCTACCTAATGGTTTATGATGTTTAGGTGGAAGAATGGTTGTAGGCACCTGTGACTTATACCAATGCTCATAACAGTTTATTGGCTGGATGTGGTGTTTGTAAGTTTCTTCCCAAGTCTTAAGCAAGTAACATGGATGCACCCATGATTCAACAGATCCTATTTTCATTCCATTCAACCTCATACACCGGTGGGTAGCAACAGCATGTTTACATGGCATACATGTAAGCTCCCATCTTCTACATGTACAAGCCCTAGCTTCAACATTGACAGTACACTTGTCTCCCCATCCACTGACCTCATACTTTTCTCCTTCAACCCGTAAAGCAGTGTACTTATAAGCCTCTTTCTTGATTACATCTAACATGAGTGTTGCCTTTGGTGTTAATGGTCCGGCACACTTTTGAATCACATTCACAGCGTTCACTATTCTTTTCATACAGTACTCTCTAATGTATTCCAAAGCAGTAATGATGGGTTGGTGCCTACCTCCCACTAGTTTCCCATTGAACACCTCACACATGTTATTAAGTAGCACATCAGAATGCGCCCTCCCTACAACATGTTTGGTCAGGTACCTGAAAAATGTCGTAGAACAAAAGACGTACAAGTAGACATAGATTTGGTTAGGTACCTGAAAAATGCGACCTTGACCAATGGGTTGGTGGTATCTTACTTAACCAAGCATGGGCAGGTTCGCTAAAACTCTTGAATGCTAGCATGACTGCCTCAAATTGTTGGACGGTTGTTGCTGCTGCACATCTCCACAAATGTTCCTTGTATGCTTTAGCATTCCATTGCAATTTCATATTATCATGGATGTGCTTCAAACAATATATGTGTTCAGCACTAGGGAATACTTCTGCTAACGCTGGAATGATACCCTGTACAAATAAACATCAATTCCTTACTAATAAAACATGCATTTAACGAAAATACAAGTGAATCTAATCAACTAAATGGTAAAATCACCTTTTGCCTGTCACTGATAAAAGTGTAGTTTGAGTTTGGTTGCAAGTGAAGATCATCTCTTAGACATTCAAGAAACTAAATCCATGAGTCTTTGCTTTCAGCTTCTGCAACCGCATAGGCTACAGGGTATATTCCATTGTTGCTGTCTATACCGACTGCTGTAAGAAGCTGGCCAGGAAAAGGACCCCTCATAAAAGCACCATCTAACCCCAACAACTCTCTTTGACAAGCTTTATATCCTTCCTTCAAAGGGCCTAAGCATACATACATTCTCTTGAAAACTCTGGTTGGACTTGTTGCATCTGTTGCAGTTTGTACACTTATCCTAACTGTTGTATCTGGGTTAGTTTTCTGCAACTCTTCAACATAGTCTCTTAAAAGGGTGTATTGCTGCTTATTATCACCCCTAATCTCATTTTCTGCCTTGTTTTTTGCCCTTAATGCTTTTTGCATAGACACCTGAACTTCAAACTGTTTACTGAGCTGATCTTGAACAGCCCTGATTGGAATATCTGGATTGACTTGAACTTGGTCAACTATTTGCTTCGAAAGAAACTTGTAGTCACAAGCTTTAATGTCTCTTGATTGCAAACATTTGTGTTCATCCCTGAAAGTTCGAACAATCCATACATCTTTATCTGTATTTTTGGCTACATACAACAACCATGGACACTCTGTTGCTTGCTCCTTGCGCTTTCGCAAATATACATCCCTACTAAGGCCTCTAGTTATCGGACCATTTTTCCTCTTTGGGGCTTTTCCCAGCCCTGAACCTTCGGTTATTCCACAAACAGGTATTTGTCCAAGACACCTAACCCAAATTCTCTGTTTGTCATTCTTAATTAGTTGCAATTTCCTCCTAGTCTTTATTGAAAGCAGGTAGATCCTATCTTTTACTTCTTTTGCAGTTACAAAACTTAGACCACAGAAAAAAAATATTTCGTCCTCTGTTTGTGCTGCCTCACTTAACTTTTGTTTCTTGTATGCCCTCAATTTGTTCCTCCTAATAACATAGTCATCCTCATTCTCAGAACCACTTGCAAAATCATTATCATCTAACAGAGCCAACTCATTTTTTCTTAAAAAAATCATGTGGTAGCTGGCTGGTGGTTACCTATAGATGGTAAATCTATAGTCTCAGTCACTTTGAACAAATTAACATCAAAATCAGGCTCCTCAAAAGTATTAGCCTCATCGACAACTGTGTTTCCATCACCATTGTTCTCAATATCATCATCGTCACTCATATAAGTGTCTGTCTCACTCACATTGTCATCACTTACAGCTTCATCGATTTCACTAACCTGCACAGATTTACCTTTTTGGATATGATCCACAGGATTACATGTTTCCTCCTCATGATGACCTAACTCTTGATCATTTTGAGATACCTCTTCAGGACTATCTATTTGGATATGCTCAACATGTTTATCTATATGCTGGTTGAAATCACCTACAACATCTTCAGTATGACAGACCTCTACAGCTGGAAACAAGGGTTGTGTTTCTGGCATCTGACTAGATTGTACCAAAGTATTGACTTCCAAAGGTTGATGTGTAACCTCACATATATCCTCTACCACAGACTTATTAACAATGTTTTCTAAGAACAATTTCTTTGAGCAATATGAAACAATAGCAAGAGCTGCCTTTTTCTTTGTTGCATCCACATCAGCAATAACTGTCCTAATTGACTTTGGTGACATTTGATCAACGTCCAATGTTGTCTTACCATTTTCAACATAAACCTCTATCATCTTATGGTCATCAACAAGATCTTTCAATATTTTTAAATTAGCACTCTCACTTAAGCTATACAAACCATCATCTAAATTACTACTCGGCTTAACAAAGTAATAGTAATTTTTTGAACCGAGCTCATAACCCAATTCATACATAAGAACATCCAACTCTTCAACTGACACACTATCAACATCAACCAAATCAACTAAACTTTCCATACCTCCAACGTATATTCTACCAGGCCAGTATTTAAAGACACCATTGTGATGAACCCTCATACTAAACATATTAGATCTACCACCTGAAAACATGTCAATATATGTTTAAAGCATTCTAAAAACTTAATTGGGAAACAATAAATACCACAATTACAAATTCCAATGACTGTAATAAAAAAAAAAAACAGTACCGTATTTCTTCTTAGCAGAGTCGTATAGGACGGTATCATCAACTGGATAACCTGACTGTCTTCTTACTTTCCATAGGGTAAAGTCCATGTTTCGGTTTTATGATTGATAAACATGGGTTTTGTGACATGCAATTAGGGTTTCTGAATTCTGATAATTGTTGTAACAAAAGTTCTGGGACGAATGATAATACAGACTATGTGTTTATTGGGGCGGGAAGAGGGTTACATTACACGTGGCAATAATTAATAAATTTTTAATTGAAATATGAAAATGACAAAATTACCCTTGGACTAAAGACAAATGTAACGCCTTGAGATGTCCTTGACTAACGGCAAAATGGTCAAAGGACTTGTAGCGAGTGAAAACCTTGAAATAGGGACCCCCGACGATGAAAAGGCCGGGTTTCGTCCCATCGCGATGCGTCGTGCCAACTTTAGGGACCAACGGTGTATTTTAGTCTAAATAAAACGTTGTTCATTTAACTCGTTATAAAAGTTATGATGGATGGTCATGGACTCACGAACAAAGATACGAATGTTTACTTTTTTTAAAAACAAATTACTAATTGACAGAAATATAAACTTTAGAGATAACGAGTGTTGGAAAACCCGCGCGATGCAGCGGGATTGCTTAAAGGACTTACTTTGCAACGACATTTAAACCTCAGGGGTTGTTTTTGCCAAGTTGCGAAAGATTATTAATGTTAAAGGACTTACTTTGGAACGACACTTGAACTTCAGGGACTGTTTTTGCCAAGTTGTGAAACTTTACATTTAATGTTTGGACTTACTTTGCAGCGCCACTTGAACTTCAGGGGCTATTCTTGCCAAGTCAGGAAAGATTGCATTTAATGCATGTTTTGCAAAACATGCGTTCCTGACTTTTAGTATATAGGTTAATAATTTTTTTGAAATAGTGGGACAATTATAATCATTTTATAGTTTGGATCGAACAAACCTAGGACTATACGGTAGCCTAAATCAACTTTTTGCTATATATATAGTTTAATACCGAGTATACCAAATACATGTTTGGTTTTATTGTCACACCAAGAGTTTTAACTTTGGTCGGGTTCCTTCTATAGAATTTCCGAAAAGACGAAATGTACGCAAATTTCAACTTAAATCCCACATAGACCGAAGAAATGAAATGTTCCTAGCTAATATATAACAGAGTAACGGGTCGTGCACGTTTGAGGCAATATAGTGTTTTCGTGTGAGTCACATTGCCAAGCTAAAATAACAAATTTAGCTTGCTATAATGTATTGCACGAAAATGTATATCAAATCTTTAACTTTTTTCTTTCCTTATAGTGATACAATTTTTTTAATTTTTTTGTTTGTATTAAACATCAAAACTATCGCATACTTGATACCACGAGAATATGATAAACCATAAAGTTATTCGTGTAATGCAATGCTAAACTAGTATCGTCCTAAGAATTGGTTCCAAATATTTTCTAATTTATCATAAGGAATCTTTTGGTTTAAAATTTGGGTGCAGTATAAAAATACACCCGCATTTAGCTTAATCTAAAAGTTTAGTCAAACATCATTGGTGTCGAATGTTCAATAATATACTTTAGGACACATTTTGTTACCAAGTGACAGTGTATCGGGTCTAACACATTTTGTTACCAAGTGACAGTGAAGACCCGATTCCTTGACAAACCAAAGTGTGATCAACCGACGAGCCAAAGCGTGATCTACTGAAGAACTAAAACGTGATCCACTGACGAACCAAAGCGTGAGCCACTGACGAATCAAAGTATGATCTACTAACAAACCAAAGTGAGATTCACTGACGATACAAAAGGAAGATACCAATTGATGAACCAAAAGGACGAACCGAAGGTTCATCATCACTAGCTGACAAGCTCCACGTCATTCCAAAAAGGCCGTCCTAGCCAATGGGTTATAGGAACAAGCCCATCAAGCCCGTGTTTAATTCTCGGAATAGGTAAGTAGTATAAATAGCCCAAACTATTCACAGCTGAGGCCCATCATATCCCCGGGAGGAATTACTCCGAACCGAACGAGCACTCATAGTGCTATACTTACTTTATAATTCATACTTCATTCATTTCACCTATAGTCATTTTCACATCGGAGCTCGGTCTCGGACTAAACACACGGGGCGAGGTTATCGTGTGTTACTTGTCTTATCATAAGGCAAGACTTAGTAGGAGGTACAAAGTTCGTAGAGGTTCAGAGCACGTTAGTTGATCCGAACATCCTTGAAGACCCGAACTTCTCCTCCATATCTGATATCTCGAGTGCAGATTATTGCATCTACACCAACCAAGCCCAAACACCCCTAGCTAACAATTATATAAGTTGATGATGATTGCATATTTGCACGTTAGAAGTTTGGGCTTCTAAGAATTTGTTTTTGTGTTGGATAATGTTGATCTATAGAAGTTGAGATGGACGGTAATGGTATTAGAAAATAGGTAAGTAGTTGATCGAACCCATCCTATACTAATCAACCGTTGTCTAATAAAGGGTACCGTATTGCAATACGTTAGAGATGTTTGTATAAGAAATCCGGATCGTAGAATATTTGTTAAGCATCAGTTTTAAACAACTTTGACGCAAATAGTATTAAATAATTAAACCAATACATAAAGCTAGCTAGTGATTTAAGACCTAATTTACTCCTGATCATGATGAAAGTAAGCACTAAGCACCAAGATATAAAGGGGTGCTTAGAAGTTGGAAATCATATAAATATTTGCCAAAGTGCCAAACATATCTTGAAATTATCTTCACAATACGAAATAATGATATTCAACATCAGAAGTGTGAAATGTGCCTTACACATCTTGAAATGTGTAAAACTATAGTACTTCAGGGTATAGTTAATTTATTGTCATTGTCGATTGTGAGTTTTTCGGCTTATGTATAAAAGGTTGCATTCTGGGCTTATCGGTCATTAGGTCATAGCACTAAAGTGGTATGAAAGGACAAAAAAGGAAAACACAATCATATATCGTTTAGGTGTGTTAAATCCATGTAGTAGAATTGTTGTCTGTCATTTAATGATACTCCATATATCGGCATTGAATTTAGTTACCTTAATTTCTATCTTTTTATGAAAGCAATTACATCCTTCAATCCCACATAAACTAAAGATAAGAACTACCGCTAATTCATATGGGAGTTGATACTTTCACCACATTTTTTGATGCAAATACTATAATTGTGCATTACAGTGTTTGTACTGTTTTTTTTATAACTTGTGTAAAATAGTATTTGCATCAAAAAATATGATGGGAGTATCAACTCCCAATTCATATAAGCACAAAGTATGTAATGGATCATGCATCTTCATTTTCAGGTAGAAAATTGGGTTTGGATGAAACAAAATTATTCAGCACATAACAATTTATTACCTGAAAGTCTATATTAACTATTGAACTTTTTCTTTCTTTATATTATAAAGGGTCCTACTATTGGAACCCTCCCTATGGAGTCACATCCATAGGGAATATTCCTTTTGTCCCCCAATTTTTTCAGTACAACGCAGTTTTTTGTCAGTTTCTGTTCTGTATTTCTGACAGTTTTAAGCGTTTGGCTTATTAAACTTTATATTTACAGTTCCGCATTTTCAGGTTTATAGCTTTTTGATATAAACAAAATTATAAAAATAAAAAAAAAATAAAAAATAAAAACAAAAAAACTAGGGGGGGTCTTAATAAAAAAGTAGGCACCGTTCTAATAACTCAACCCATTATAAATTCTTATGTATTCTATTTTTAACTCTCAAGCAAAATATGATAAAGCATAAAGTTACCCATCAAATGCAATGATATAAAATGTGAGTGCAAATATTGCTAATATATCATAATCCCTTTGATAAAAATGTGAGTGCAAGTTATACACGGGCATATAACGTAATTTATAAGTTCAGTCAAACCTCAACGTGTCGAACAATCGATAATGTATCTTCGGACATGGTTGTTACTAAGCATGGCCGCACACCCCTCAAAATTGCACAAGTAGACGATGAAACAACCAATGTGAGAATCTAAACTAACTCACCTAATTCAGTTCAAAGCCACTTGAACAAGATGGTAAATCATGTGAATAGGGTAGTAAAGAACAGATACTATTAACAGTTGACATTGGAATTAAAAAATTCAAGTGTATTTGGGTTTGAAACAGCTAATATATATGTTTGTTCTAGCTAGCACGGGTGTTCACAGATCGGGTAATATATACAGTAACCGAAAATCAAAACCAAACCGAACCGAAAAAAACTGAACCGAATTCATAACCGAACCGAATTGGTCAAAACGAACTGAACCGAACTAAATATTCGGTTATCGGTTTGGATATGGTTTTGGACTCTTGGCAATTGATATGAGTTTTAAGTGAAGTCAAAAAGTCAACACAACACATTATCATAACTGATTTTCATATAGCCGTTTTGGCGGGAAAATCAGTTAACCCATTCCTTGTATAAATCATTCACTTGTAATCATTTTAGATCATCTCTTTGAATTGTAAACAATTACTCTCTCTGTAACAAATTCACTATCCTAATAACAAATCACCAATTTGTCCAATACTCTTTTCTAGTTCTTGAGTATTCACATATTGTTGAAGATCTTAATCATTTCTATAATTAGAGATCTAAAGATCATATTAATTGGTATCAAGAGCCTACAATCCTGCACCTATCCACCATATCCAACTGAATTCTGTTAGAATTCAGTTATTCCATCATAATTAGTTACACAACCAATTCTTGAATTCAGTTCTTTTGAAACAATAATCAAGGAGGGTACAAGATCCACTGAGAATGCTAGAAGTGAACTAGATAGGCCGGTTACAATGGAGGATCTCATGCGAACTATCACTGAAATGGGTGCTACAATCAGAACCTTGGAGAATAGATTGAATAATGGAGAAGGTACCAGTCAAAGAAATGGAAATCTTGGGAGTCAAGGTGGTAATCAGCAGATGCAGTTTAGCAGAGTCACCAAGATTGAGTTCCCAAAATTTGGTGGAGGGGATGATGTTAGAGGGTGGCTATTCAAGTGTGAACAGTTCTTTAAAGTGGACAACATCCAAGATGATTGTAAGGTAAATCTTGTTTCAATCCATTTACATGATTTAGCTTTAATGTGGCATAGAAAATTTGTGAGGTATCTTGGGGAAGATGTGTCTTGGATTGTGTATAGGGAAGCAATTTTGAAAAGATTTGGGTCCGTTTATGATGATCCTTTGGGTGAAATCAAGAAACTCAAACAAGTAGGCAATATTCAAGATTACATTGATGCTTATGACAGATTGTTGTGTAGAGTAGATTTGCCTGATGAACAATGTATGAGTTTCTTTATGGCTGGGTTACAAAGTGAAATTGAGTTGGCTGTGAGAATGTTTAGGCCAAGATCACTTGCAGATTTGTATGGGTTGTGTAAACTGGAAGAAGCCAAGTTGAATGTGTTGAAACAGAAGCATAGGCCATCACTTTTACCAACACCAAGATTCCAAAACTCAATCCCAAATACTGGCCCCAAACCTTTATCTTTACCAGCACCAAATCCAAATTGGAGAAATAAGGCTGTAACTGTGCCAAACACCCCATTCAGGAAACAATTGACACAGAAAGAGTAAGATGAGAAAAGGCAAAAGAACCAATGCTTTTATTGTGATCAAAGATACACTCCAGGGCACAAATGTGGGGGACAAGTGTTTTCTCTTGAAGTTTTAGGGGAGAACAATGAAGAGATGTTGGAAGAAGTTGGAACTGGTGGTGAAATGAAAATTGAAACAGAAGAAACAGGGGAATTGATTGACTATGTGCCACAGATCTCTCTAAATGCTATCAATGGTACCAATACTTACAAGACTTTGAGAGTTTATGGTAATGTAGGGAATCATAAGCTTCATATCCTAATTGATTGTGGCAGTACTCACAATTTCATGGATGTCAATACTGCTAAGAGAATAGGCTGCAAACTTAGTAGTACTTGTCCATTTCAAGTGGACATAGCTGGTGGGGGCAAATTGTCTAGTCAATGGGTCTGCAAAGAGTTTAAATGGAAGTTACAAGGTGAGGAGTTTGAAACTGATGTGATGCTTTTGCCTTTAGGAGGTTGTGAAATGGTACTTGGAATTCAGTGGTTATCTACACTAGGTAACATACTAGCTAATTTCAAGGAATTAAGGATGAAGTTTAAGCATAAGGGAAAGACTGTGTTGTTGAGAGGAACACACAAGACTGGAGTGCAATGGAAACAAGGAAAGAAAATGTAAATTCAAACACCTCAAGCTGAATTGTCCTCTATGATGTTATGTGTTTACCCAACCACCTCACTAAACATGATTGCAGCAACCAATATTGGGTCAGAGGAGTCACCAAAAGAAGTAACTGAGTTAATTAAGGAATTCACAGATGTTTTTGCAGTTCCTATTAACCTCCCACCCATTAGAACTTTTGACCACAAAATCCCACTCAAAGAAGGAACTTTACCCATTAATGTTAGACCCTACAGACACCCACCCACACAGAAAGATGCAATTGAGGTCATGGTGAAGGAGTTGCTTGACACTGGAGCAATCAGGGATAGCCAAAGTCCATTTTCCTCTCCAGTGGTTATGGTTAAAAAGAAAGATGGAACTTGGAGAATGTGTGTGGACTATAGACAACTGAATAGTGCTACCATCAAAGACAAGTTTCCAATACGAGTAATAGAGGAATTGATTGATGAGTTGCAGGGTTCTATGTACTTCACCAAGTTGGATTTAAGGTCTAGCTATCATCAAATTAGGATGTTCCCTCCTGACATAGAGAAAACAACATTCAAAACACATGAGGGACACTATGAATTTCTGGTAATGCCTTTTGGTCTCACCAATGCTCCTTCTACTTTCCAAGCTTTAATGAATTCTGTCTTCAAAGAGTATTTGAGGAAGTTTGTGTTGGTTTTATTTGATGATATACTTGTGTATAGTCCTACCTTGGAAGATCATGTACAACAGGTAAGATTAGTTTTGAAAATTCTGAGAAACAACACACTCTATGCCAAGCAGTCTAAGTGTGTTTTTGGTGCACAAAAAGTGGAATACTTGGGTCATGTGATTACTAGAGAAGGAGTGGCTACTGACAGTTCTAAAATTGAAGCTATGAAAAGCTGGCTAGTGCCTGTTAACCTCAAGCAATTAAGGGGATTTTTGGGTTTGACTGGATACTACAGAAGATTTGTGAAGAACTATGCAGTTATCAGTCATCCTCTGACTCAACTACTTAAGAATAATGGGTTTGTTTGGTCGGAAGCAGCACAAGTGGCATTTGATAAGTTGAAATCAGCAATGTCTCAAGCTCCAGTTCTCAAGTTGCCAAATTTTGATGAGTTGTTTGTTATTGAGACAGATGCTTCTCAAGGAGGAATTGGAGCAGTGTTGCAACAGGGTGGACATCCAGTAGCTTATTACAGTAAAACTCTAGCTCCTAAACACCAATCATTGTCCACTTATGAGAAGGAATTGTTGGCAGTTATACAAGCTTTGGGTAAATGGAGAGGGTATCTTTTGGACAGGCATTTCAAAATCAAAACAGACCATTTCAGTTTGAAGTATTTGTTGGAACAAAGAATTACAACACCTACACAGATGAAGTGGTTACCTAAGTTGATGGGTTTTGATTATGAGATTTTGTATAAGAAATGGAGTGAAAATAAGGCTGCAGATGCTTTGTCCAGGGTCCCTACCAGTGCACAGTTACTCCATCTAGCCCTTTCTACAATTTCAAGTGATTATATGCAGAGGATACTTGATTCTTGTAAGGAAGATGTGGAATTGCAGAAGATTGCATCTGACTTGGAAGCCAATGCTCAATCACACAAGCACTACAGTTTGGTACATGGGCAGTTGATAAGGAAAGGGAAGGTAGTAGTTGGTAATAATGAGCAGCTAAGGCATGAGTTACTTCATTATTTTCATGCTGATCCAAGTGGTGGACATTCAGGAGTACAGGCTACTATCAAAAGAATCAGTGGTTTATGCTATTGGAAAAAGTTGAGACAAAAATTCAAAGAATATGTGGCCAATTGTAGAGTTTGTCAAGCAAATAAACCTGATTTGTCTGCTTATCCTGGATTATTGCAGTCTCTTCCTATACCTCAACAAGTTTGGTCAGAAATTTCAATGGATTTTATAGAGGGTCTCCCACCTTCTAATGGAAAAACAGTTTTGTTTGTGGTAGTGGATAGACTAAGTAAGTACAGTCATTTTATTCTAATGAGCCATCCTTTCACAGCTGTTCAGGTAGCTGAAGCTTTCTTGGATAATGTGTACAAGCTCCATGGTCTTCCCAAGGTGATAGTAAGTGACAGGGACAAGGTCTTCATCAGTTTATTTTGGAAGGAGCTATTCAATATGTTAAAGGTTAGTCTACACTTGTCTACTTCATACCACCCCCAAACTGATGGACAAACTGAAGTAGTCAACAAATGCCTAGAATATTACTTAAGATGTATGTCAGGGGAAAAGCCTAAGGAATGGTCAAAATGGGTCTCTTTGGCTGAATATTGGTATAATACCAATTACCATACTGCAACCCAAGTTACACCCTTTGAAGTATTGTATGGTCAACCACCTTCCAATCCAATTGCTTATGTTCAAGGTCAGAGTTCAGTGGAAAGTGTGGATAGATCTTTGGTTGCAAGAGAAACTACTATTCAGTTGCTCAAGTTCCATTTGGAGAGGTCACAACATAGAATGAAGGCCATTGCTGATGCTAAAAGGACTGAAAGGGAGTTTGATATTGGGCAATGGGTACTCCTAAAATTGCAACCTCATAGGCAAGTCACTGTGAGAATGGGGAAATACAACAAGCTTAATCCTAAGTACTATGGACCATTTCAGATTATTGGAAGGATTGGACAGGTAGCATACAAACTGGAGTTGCTTGCAAGTTCACAGATACATCCAGTGTTTCACATTTCTCAGCTTAAGAAATACAAAGGTTCAGCCCCTACAACAACCCCCATGTTACCAAGATGCAACACTGAAGGTGAATTGGAAGTTGTTCCAGTGCAGATACTTGACAGAAGATTGGGCAAAGTAGGTTCTTCAGCTAAAGTCTTTGTTCTAGTCAGATGGTCAAATGGAACTCAAGATGATGCAACATGGGAACTACATAGTGACATGGTCAAACGCTTTCCTGATTTTGACATTGATGCTTGAGGACAAGCACTTACTGAAGGAGGAAGTATTGATATGAGTTTTAAGTGAAGTCAAAAAGTCAACACAACGCATTATCATAACTGATTTTCATATAGCCGTTTTGGCGGGAAAATCAGTTAACCCATTCCTTGTATAAATCATTCACTTGTAATCATTTTAGATCATCTCTTTGAATTGTAAACAATTACTCTCTCTGTAACAAATTCACTATCCTAATAACAAATCACCAATTTGTCCAATACTCTTTTCTAGTTCTTGAGTATTCACATATTGTTGAAGATCTTTATCATTTCTATAATTAGAGATCTAAAGATCATATTAGCAATGAAAACCAAAAATCGAATCAAAAACCGAATTCATATAAATATATATTTTTTCTGTGTATTTATATGAGAAGAAAATCACTAAAACTCTTTCTTAGTATAAATATAACATTATTTAAACTTGAAAAAAAAAATTGTGCTAAAAATATATATAATTAAATGAAAAAATAACTAAAATTAAGTAATTCGGATTATTCAGTTCGGTTTTCGGTTCGGTTGAATCAAATTTGAATTCGGTTTGGTTTGGTGTTTGGTTTGCCCTATAAAAAAATTTAGCTAAACAAACCGAACCAAATAAATTGAATAAGCCGATAACTGAACCGACAAACACCCCCTACTAGCTAGTGTGTGATAAAAAAATTAGAATAGGTTTTTGATAAGCTGGATTGATTGCATTTAAGACCCTATAAGTTTTGTTTATAAGATTGAGTCATGAAATTTGTTTTGTGGTATATTTAGGTCGTCAAGGGGTCATTTGGTTAATTGATAAAGTCATTTGTTTTCGAATTCTCATTCTTTTGGGTGTTGTATTTAATTGTTTAAGTTATTTATTTTTGAATATTTATAAACATATTAATGGGAACTAGACGATTATTCTCATGACCTCGATGTTGTGGAGTAGTTTCAATTCGTGTAGGTCTATATATATTTTTTTTCTTCTTTGTATATATGTGTTTGAAATTAAGTATATAAAGAAAGGTTATGTTATTGTACTTTATATCTTACAAAAGTACAAATGTTTTTTTACCTTCTACCTCTTTTATTATTTTGTTTACATTATAACACAGTTTCTTAGCAGTTTATGTTTCGTATTTTTTATCAGTTTAATCTTTTTAATTTGTTAAACTTTATATATTTTATGATTAAAAAAAAAAAGATTAAAAAAAATAGGATATTACTTGTAAAAATGAGGGGTACTTATAACCTATCCTAATAATGGCGTATGCTTGAATTCATCGAGTATAAGATTAGCTGAACGATGATAGACTGCCTCTTCACATCAAGAAATATGATAAAACAAAAAAGTTATTCGTGTAAATGCAATGATAAATCAGTATCTTCAAAGAAGATGGTCCCAAATATTCTCAATTTATCATAACGAATCCCTTGATATTGTCCTATTAAAGAAACTCTAGATTTTTTTAACTAACGAAAACGTGAGTGCGATATACGCACGAACATATTATTTAACAGTTTTAGTAAAAAAAACCAACGTCTCAAATGTTCGATAATATGTTTTGATTACCTATGACATCCGATATGTGTGTTTGGTAGAGAGAAATGAGACGAGAGAAATGAGACAAGAGAAATGAAAATGAATTGAATTATATTGTTTGGTAGATGAGAGAAATCAAAAGGTGAATAATTGAAGAGAATTAATAAAGAATTGGTAGTGTAATTTTTTAAAGTTTTATTTCTATTACTTTTAGTTGAGAAATTATAGAAATGGAAATGATTAGTCTTTGTAATATTTTTTTTACAATACGTATTTTTCCTTTTTAAACTTACATGTGTATTTTAGTATCATATAGATTAATTAAAATAATAATTTGTTAATTTTTTTAAAAAAACAAAATACATTTAAAAAAAATAATTTTTATAAAAAATGAAATTTTTCAAAAAGCTAATTTAAAAATATATATATATTTTTTTTTAAATATTTTTTTCTAAAACAATTTTTTTTTAAATAATTTAAAAAAAATAAATTAAAAAAAAGATAAAAACTTTTAAAAAATTATATATTTTTTTTAAATATTTAGAAAAAATATATATATATTTTTTTTAGAATTTTTATTTAGAAAAAAATATACATTTTTTTAAAAAAAAAAAATCAACAAACAAATACATGTGAGTCTCTCTCATATGACAAAATGTTATTTAATTTTTTTTTTCATTTTTCGGGTCAAGTCTTTGTTGTTACCAAACTTATAATTGAATAAAATTCTCTACTGATTTCTATTCTCTAACTCATTTCATTTCTTTGAAATTCTCTCTACCAAACGTACCCTAAAGGAGTGCCTTTGTCCGAGAGTTGGAACAGATCGAAGAAAGAAAGAACAAGAAAGAAAGTTGGCTTTTTTACCACCTGATCCGATTTTGACCGACTAGACCCGACTTATTGTGTTTCCGATTAATTTGGCCAATTAACTCTAAATCTCATAAAAAACACCCGCCGAGCACCTAGTTGCCGCTTATACTGATTTTTACAACACTGCCTATGCTTGGACCCGGTGTTATGGTGAGGTGAGGAGGGTGAATGGTGAGGTGAAGAAGAGGTGAAACCATGACAGAGCTACAAGGTTGGCGCGTGAAGAATGGATTAGAGGGGTGTTCGGACGCAAAAAGAGGAAAAAGGGGTACGGCCCCCACTTTTCATTGTTGTTATTATTATTTTGTTTATTAGTATGTGTGGGATATATTGTGGGTTATGTTTGTATAAAATGACTTGTTTTATGTGGTTGGTAAGGTGATATGTTTGTCTAAAGTGAGTTGTTTTATGCGGTTGGTTAGGTGATAACAGTTACAACTGAAATGTGAAGTTAACATGATGCGTTGAAAAGTTGATGCGGCAGCTGAGGTGAAGGTGACCATTACACTAGCCTTTAAGTATAAAAACAGTTCTAGATTACATCATATTGCTCCAAATACATCATAACTACATTCATATTGATCAACGGGTGTTAAAATTGAGCTTACATGGCAGTTTGTTTGATGAATAAAATCTATCTTTTTGCTAACTCAGCTTGCACATTATCAACTAATTTTCATGTTGTATTAATGCAACAATAAAAACTGAAACAGTTGAAAATTTAGAATCTTTATACCAGCAGTATAACCCAAACTGAGTGGTCTTGTACCTAAAAGGAGTAATCCAAACACTTTCATGAGCATCCAATCTCTAGCAGTCCACTACATTGCTTTATGTACACAAACTGAACATATTCCAATTTGATATTTTGATTTATGAGCTATATTCATATTACTAAATCAGAAGAAAATTTTCATTTATACTAGAACAAATAAATATTCGATTCTCAAATAAAAAATGATTATGAATGTAAGAATCAATTGATTGTGAAAGTTGCCTAAACTCAACAATAGACATGTGTATATTTTCAACTTAAGTGTGATGGTCATGAAAATGGCGAAAAAACTGGAGAACATTTTTGTATACAAAATGAATACCATTTCCTTATCTAAGTGATGAGTAACCATAAATTCACAGAATGTTAACAAAATATGGCACTTAGTAACATCCATTAGAAAATTAATCATATGTACAATGTAAGCTACCTATTTCTACATTTAAACATCATTAATCTTTCGTCCTGAAAAGCATAAAATCTCTAGTTCGAGATGAACAAAATAATACAACTCCAACAAAATAAAAACTTACACAAGCACTTAATGAAAACACCCATACTGAAATCGGTCCGTGTTCTTTTCCCTCTTCATAAGCCCGTTCTGGCCCCAGGGGTCTATCTTTTTTCTGACAACCATCACCAGAATTAACAGACTCCACACATAAATTCGGGTTTCCTGCAAAAGCACCCGAAAATCTCCAATACCCTCTTGTCTTATTAACAACCCCCGAGAAAAAGTTGAATGAAAGATTCAGATGACTCAAATTCCCAAGGCTGGATAAGTTTTCCGGGACTTGACCAGATAATGAATTATGCGACAAATCAAGAATCTTTAAGCTCCACATTGACTGTAAATTCGCGGGAATCTGACCTTCTAAGAAGTTGTAAGACAGATTTAGGTACTCCAGACCATGTAATTCAAAAAGCCCATATGGAATTTGCCCGTGTAACATATTATCTGATAAATCAATAGTAACCGTTGAAGAAAGATTGTAATTCAGATGCAAATCATCGCCCATAACTACAGATAGTTTACTATCTAACAATGGCACTGCAGGGGTCCCTTTGTTAGTGTCCCCATTGTTAAAACGTAAACTAACATTAAATATACCATCAGGGATGTACCCTGAAAACTTATTTCCCGAAAGATCAATTGTTTGGATTGCTTCAAACATGAAGATCCAATTTGCAAGAGCTCCATTGAACTTATTGTGTGCAAGCGAAAGATATCTAAGGTTTGACCATTTAGTCAACGCATCATTCAAAGGTCCCGAGAGATTATTATAGCTTAAATCTACAACCTCTAATGATTTACATCCCGCTAGAGTCAAAGGGATCTCACCTGAAATCTTGTTGTTGCTAACATCAAGAATCTTTAAACTATCCAACGCATCAAGCTCCGGTTGGATTTCGCCTGATAGATTATTGTTGTTGAGTATCAAAGCGAGTAATTGAAAACAACCAACAATGTTCAAAGGAATTGAACCAGTCAACAAATTATGAGACAAATCAATCACTTGGAGATATGTTAGGTTCCCAATTCTAGATGGGATTTCGCCTGTTAAAAGATTATGCGAAAGAAACAACGCTTGCAAGCTTTTTAACTCTGTAAAATCCAATGGAATATCACCCGAAAATTGGTTATGTGAAAGGTCTAAAACCATAAGACCCGATTTTTCCGTTGATTCAAGAATCTTTCTAGGAAGATAACCCGACAATTGATTATTACTCAAGTCCATGACAACCAATCTATTAGAAAAAACAAACCTTGGAGATATCTCATAGCTCAAATGATTAAACGACAAATTAAGATGCACCAACGCTCGTAGTGAAGAAATACAAGTAGGAACTCCACCTTCAAGTAAGTTTTCAGCTAAATTCAGCAACACAAGTGATTCAACCGACGATGAGAAACAAGGTAAAGTACCCGTGAACGAATTCGCCTCTAAACTAAGATACTCCAACGACTGCCCAAAATCCGGTAAATTACCAGACAAATTATTATGCGACAAACCTAAGTACTTAAGCGACTCCAAATGCAACAAACCCTCCGGTATCTCCCCACGAAACGAATTATACCCCAAATCAAGCTTTTCCAACTTGCTCGAAAAATTCCCAATCCAATAAGGCACAACTTGATCAAACATATTATGACTAAAATCAAGATAACTCGACCTACTCATCTTCCTAACCCCATTAGGCACAACACCACTAAACATATTATAACTAAGATCCAACACTTTCATATTCGAAAACAGCCCAAAACAAGCAGGCACATCACCACTAAACTCATTATTCGACAAAACAAGCGTTTCGAGATAAACAAGCTTACACAAACTTACATGAACCCGACCCGATAATTCGAAACCACTCAAGTTCAACCCAACAACCCTCCCATTCAGTCTTCCGCAGCTCACCCCAGTCCAGTTCCCACAACCCGACCCGACCCATGTCAGCTTCTGGGTCGGGTCACGGAGCTGAGACTTAAACATAACAAGTGCAGCTTGGTCAGACATTTCGTCGAACACCTTATCTGCAAAAGCAACTTCAGAGCAAAAGAGCGAGTTTAAAACCAAAATCATTAGCAAAAAACAGGATTTAAAAAGTGGGTATTGTTTAAAAAACAAAACCCATGTCGAATCCATTGATTTTATGGTGAAATTTGGGTTAAAAATGTGGAATTTAAGGGGTTTTGACAGACATTCTTGTTGGTTTTGGGTTTAATCAAGAACAAGAAAGAGTGTGAAAATATAAAAAACTTTTGAGAAGCGTGAAAAAATGTTCTGTCGAGGCATCTTTTGATTTTGGGTTACTTTTTACACGCGTGGCTGCACGCTCTTTTTTATTTTTTGATATAAAATGTTTTTAAAGGTGATTATGGGATTAAATAATGGATTTTGTGTTCTTTTGATGTTGTTTGGATTTTGAGAATTGTGTTTTTTAAAGAAATGACATCATTGCAATTTCAAGTAAAGTTGTGGTTATTTGAATGGATAAGTAATATGTTAAGTTTTTCCTAATTATTATTTTTTGCTATGTTTTCATCATATTGTAAACCTATATCATTTCAAGAAGATATAGCATTCACGCACATACTTTTTAAAAGGAAATAGGAAAAAGATCTGGTGTGAAAAAGACAAACTCTCTTATAGTCCTACAATTGTTCATGATAATTTTTAAGGAGTGTTGACGTCAGACAATCACTTTCACAGTTGTCAGTTTTATGCTGTAAGCGAGGGTAAATCAGATCTAGCGACATATACTCTTGTTTATGAATAGTTAAAACCATTAAAGTGACAATGGAAACTTAAATAACAGCAAAGCCCGACTTATAATTGTCAATAGTTATTATTAGAATTCACTAGAGGTGATTACTTTTTTTAACACTGTGTTCTTGAGAAACAATCATAAAAGAAGAGAAGAGAAGAGAAGATACATCACTTCTCTTCTCTTCTTCCCACTTCTTCCCAAAAGTGGGCGGATCATCTCATACAAAAAAATAACACTCCATCTTCTTCCCAGATCTTCCCTCTTCTTTTCTTTTCTTCCCTCAACAAATCTTGAGAACACATTATTTTTTTCAGATCTTTCAGCTTCTTTTCTTTTCTCTTGTTTAGTAATCTTGCGAACATAGCGTAAAAGAATACTTTGTACTTAGTGGTTAGGATGAGGATTAAGTAAAAATAGTCAAACTGGCAGAAAGTGTAAAATAATAAATAAAATTATTGATAATTAAAAAAACACTATTTTGTTAAAATGGTAGACAAAACAACAAAATGTCTAATAATCACTGAAGGTTAATTAAATTCTTTTTGTATATGGAAAAAAATAAAATAATAATTTACGTAAATTATTTTCATTGACTTGTTTGTTATTACTTCGTCAATTTTTATTCATTGCTATTTTCCATCGTAATAATACAAATTAACATAAAAAATTTCATAATTTATTTCCTAACTTCATCTTATTATGAAACTTTTTAGATTTTTTCGAGAGCTATTTACCAATTATTTTTACCTGGCCCCTCTCTAAACTAGGGTGAAACCTTGAGTCGTGTTTTGTATTCGCTAGCTAGTCATATGTCCAAATGATGAACTCTTATAAATTTCGAGGCTAGCTAGTCATATGTCCAAACGATGAACTCTTATAAATTTCGATGGCAACATGAGCACGTGTAGGGATGTAAATGGATCGGATATAGATCAGGTAAATTTCGATGGCAACATGAGCACGATGAACTCTATATTCATTTATTTTTTCATCATGCATATCTATATCATATCCATATTCATTTAAAGTCGTTTCATCAATTCATATTCATATTCACTCTATGTGTCAGACATATGGATATCCAATGGATGGTAAAAAAAATTATTCCATAGCTTAATTCATATTTTGTAATCATCATTGACATCAATACATGATTTGTTTAACTCAAAATCGTTATATATAACATCATAGTCTTAACAATATAATCAATACATAATTTGTGTGAAGGGAAAGGATTCGGTGAAAAGAAAAACTAAAATGAGAAAAATAAGAAAAATTTTCAGCCACACATTTCAAATAATAGGAAGAAATTCAAGAGAAGATGAATCTTTTTTGTAGGTATATCTGAAATATGTGATTGTGGTTTCTTCTTATCATTCTCATTTTAAATTTTATTCTTAATTGATCCAAACTCTACGAAAATATATGCATATATCATATATTAGGGATTTGTTATAGATTTTTTTGTCCCTCAGGTTTCGGTACAACACTTTTTTTATCACTTTTTGTTCCGTATTTACGTCAGTTTTAAGCATTTGATTTATTAAACTTTTTATTTTTTGTTCTGTATTTTCACGTTTATAGTTTTTTTATATAAAAAAAATAATAAAAAAAAAACAGGGGTTGCGGTTTGCCTTTTTGGGGGTGCCTATAACTTGCCCTCATATTATTATTGTGAATTGAGTAGGGGTGTTGATCGGTTAGGTTATCGGTCGGTTCGGTTCAGTTAATTCGGTTAAAAAAAAATTTAGGTCAACCCGAGAACCGAACCGAACCAAATTCAAAATCGGTTTTCGGTTGAAATCTAATTCGGTTCGGTTTTCGGGTTGACCCGAATAACCCGAATTTCACTATTTATTAAGAAAAAATTAATAATTAGATAAATATTTAGCAAAAAAATATATTTCAAGCATAAAAAGTGTTTTATTATATTTTTTTTGAACAGCGGCATATATAAAAAAAACTAGCAAGGCGCTAGCATTACAAATGCGATTTAAGCCAATCAGTCCAACTAATACAATTTTTGCCTCTAAACTTTAACCAAGAAAAGGAAAAAAGACGGATGTTATCAAAAATGTCACATTTTCTCATAAATTGAGAATTGAAAATGAGATTATTCCTAAAACGCCGAAGCATCCAACATGTGGAAGCAAAAATGACATAAGCTCGATCTTTCTCATCCTTTGATGCTCTCCACGAAGCAAACCAAGAATCGCTTTATTATATTATGATAACATTTTAATAGTATTTATTGATATATAAATATACATAAAAATATATATAAATATATAAAAAAATATATATATTTATATGAATTCGGTTTTCGGTTCAAACTGCCAAACCCATAACCAACTCGAGAACCGAATTAGTAGTTCGGTTCGGTTCGGTTTTAGCAAATTCGGTTCAGTTATATTCGGTTCGGTTCGGTTTTGGTTTTCGGTTTATTCGGTCTTTTTGGTTTTTTCGCTCACCCCTAGAATTGAGTAATATTTGATAAATCAAATCGATGTCCTTAAACATGCGAATTAGAGGTGGCAAAATGGGCGGGCCGGGCGGGCACGGACACGGGCTAAACTGGCACGGGCTAGAATGGGCACGGGCCAAACAGGCACGCGCCAAACACGCACGGGCCAAACGGGCGCATCTTATACAAATTGTTTAATAAAAGACCTAAAACGACGAAATAAATTCTTTAAACGTAATATCTTATTTATATTTTAAAAAAACTTAAATATATCATTAAAGAAAATCTTTAAAATGATCGTAATGTTCTACAATTGAGAAAAAAAATATGCCCGTTAGTGCCCATTTAAGTTTTCAATAGGCTATGGGTGTGTTTGGGGAGGGCTTATGGAGGGGCTTATTGGGCTTGGGCTTTTAAAATAAGTCGGCTTATAAAATAAGTCTCGTTTGTCATGTGGGCTTTTGAACTCATAAGCCCCTAAAAGGGTTTAAAACTTTAGCCCCATAAAAGGGGCTAAAAACTTCAGCCCGGGGCTTATGAACCATAAATTACATATTTACCCACAAAAATATCTAATATATACCATAAAACTTATTTAATTATATACATTTTAGTAATTTTGCAATAATAAGCCCCAACCCCAGCCCATTTGCCAAACAAGTCTACAAAAATACAAATTTCAACTTCGGCTTATAATAAAAGCCCTAGCCCCAGCTCCAGCCCAAGCCCCAGCCCATTGCGCCAAACATACCCATATATGTGCCCATTTCAAAAAAAAAAAAAAAAAAAAAAAAAAGGCTAAATGTGACCAAATCTTTTAAAAATGTGCCCATTTAACCCATTTTTTTGCTTTTAAGCACATTTGACCACCTCTAGTTTAGTATAACAGAACTATCTAAAGATATCTTTTAGCAAAAAACAAAAGCATATATGTTTTAATGATATATTCTTCTTATAATACTAAAAAGCGTACAAACACATCAAATGCAAAGTTTTCAAGTTACTGTAGCAACAAACACATTAAATGCTAAGTTTTCAAAATTGGCAAAAACAGTCCATGAGGTTTAACTGTCGTTGCAAAGTAAGTCCAAACATTAAATATAAAGTTTCACAACTTAACAAAAACAGTCCCTGAGATTTAAGTGACGTTGCAAAGTAAGTCCTGTAGCATTAATTGCTATCTATAGCAACTTGGCAAAATTAGTCCCTAAAGTTTAAGTGTCGTTACAAAGTAAGTCCTTTGAAGCCAATCCCGCTGCATCGCGCAGGTTTCCACACTCGTTTATTACTAAGCTGTTATTTATGTTTCTATGTTACAAATCATTACATTTGCAGTTCTATTTTCTAGTGTATATATAAAACACACCTATAGTTTGGACCAATTGTTGGACATAAATGGGCCGAAAAGACACACAAATCACAAACTTCCATTTTCTTACAAGCAACAGTGGTAACCCAACAATCAAACATTACAAAATATTAAAAAGCAGCCATCATAGTATTCATATTCGCTAGGTTAGTTGTTACTTTTTAGTTTAATTTTTAGTCGATTATAGCAATTTTGGAGCTTGGTACGTTTATAGTACCAATATAGTTATAGTCCGTGTTTAATCTTTTATTTATGGGGCAAATCACAAAAAAATATAGTTAACTTGTCATTTTTTCTTATTTTATGTAGCATTTTTTTTTTTTTTTTTTTTTTTTTTCATTCTGTTAATAAACCTCTATCGTTAGTTCATTCTGTGTACCCGTTACCAAAAAAATCTGCATCGTTAGTCCTTTATTCTAACGACCGTTAATAAATAACTTAAAATTTGGTTATCTTACGTTAAAATTGCATCGTTGGTCCTTTATACTAACGATCGTTAAAAAATAACTTAAAATTTGATTTTCTTACGTTTCCGTCCGTTTTTACACGTTTTCGTTCGTTTTAATACGTTTTTGTTCGTTTTTTCACGTTTTCATACGTTTTTACACGCTTTCATCCGCTTTTTCAAGTTTTCGTCCGTTTTTTCACGTTTTCATCGGTTTTTACACGTTTTCATCCGTTTTTACACATTTTCGTCCGTTTTTGCACGTTTTCATTCGTTTTTACACGTTTTCGTCTGTTTTAACCTATTTTCGTCCGTTTTTCACGTTTTCATCCGTTTTTACATATGTATTCGTCCGTTTTTACACGTTTTCTTCCGTTTTTTCACGTTTTCATCCGTTCTGCACGTTTTCAACCGTTTTAACACATTTTCGTCCGTTTTTGCACGTTTTCATCCGTTCTTACACGTTTCCGCCCGTTTTTTCACGTTTTCATCCGTTTTTACATGTTTTCGTCCGTTTTTACACGTTTTCGTCCGTTTTTTCACATTATCGTCCGTCTTTACACGTTTTGGTCCGTTTTAACACACTTTCGTCAATTTCTTCACGTTTTCATCCGTTTTTACACGTTTACATCCGATTTTGCACGATTTCGTCTATTTTTACACATTTTGTCTGTTTTAACACGTTTTCGTTCGTTTTCCTCTGTTTTTACACGTTTTCATCCGTTTTAACACATTTCCATCCGTTTTTTCATGATTTCATATGGTTTTACACATATTCATCCGTTTTTACATGGTTTTGTCTGCTTTTTCACATTTTCTTTCATGTTTTCGTCCTTTTTTCATGTTTTCATCGGTTTTTTCATGTGTAAACACGTACGAAAACGTGTATAAAATGGATGAAATGTGTAAAAAAAGATGAAAACGTGTAGAAACGGCCGAAAATATTTGAAAACGTATTAAGATGCGAAAAATAGACAAAATGTGCAAACACGAACGAAAACGAGAAACAACGGATGAAAACGTGTAAAAACGGATGAAAACGTGAAACAACGGATGAAAACGTGCAAAAACGGATGAAAACGGGTAAAACCGGATGAAACCGTGCAGAAATGGATGAAACGCGAAAAAATGGATGAAAACGTGAATAACAGATGAAAACTTATTTAAATGGACGAAAACGTGTTAAAACATACGAAAACGTGTAAAAACAGACGAAAACCTGCAAACAGACGAAAACATGCAAAAACGGATGAAAACGTGTAAAAACAGACGAAAACGTGAAAAAACAGACGAACCCGTGTTAAAACGGACGAAACCGTGTTAAAACGGATGAAAACGTGTAAAAACGAACGAAAACGTGCAAAAATTGACGAAAACGTGTAAAAATGGATGAAAACGTGTAAAAACGGATGAAAATGTGAAAAAAACGAACGAAACTGGAAAAACAGACGAAAACGTGTAAAATGGACGAAAGCGTGTTAAAAGAACGAAAACGTGTAAAATGTACGAAAAAGTGAAAAGAACGGACGGAAACGTAAGAAAATCAAATTTTAAGTTATTTTTTAACGATCGTTAGTATAAAGGACCAACTACGCAAGTTTAGCGTAAGATAACCAAATTTTAAGTTATTTATTAACGGTCGTTAGTATAAAGGACTAACGACGCAGGTTGTTTTGGTAACGGGTACACAGAAAGGACTAACGATAGAGGTTTATTGACAGAATGAGAAAAAAAAAAAAAGAATGCTACATACAATGGGAAAAAGTGGCAAGTTAACTACATTTTTGGATGATTTGCCCTTTATTTATGGGCAAAAATGCATATACATCCCTCCCAAAATGAATAATTGCATATATATCCTTTGTACAAGTTTATTTATGTGATAACATACTATGTTAGACCTTTATTTATGTGTGTACGAGATTTTTATGTCTTTTTGCTTCGTGTTTGCTGTATAGTTTCCTGCCACAATCTCTTTGAAAAACTCAACATCATACTTCTACATTCTGTTTTTCTAAAAATACAATGAATCTGTTTGAATATAATTAAGTTTTGTACGGATAACATAGTGTATGACAATGTGTATAGGTGTGTTAGAGCATCTACATGGGTGAACTTATGAAAAGCATTTAATTTTTGCCACATCATATTTTTGAGACTAAAATATACCGTTGGTCCCTAAATTTGGTCATACGCATCGCGATGGGACAAAGCTGGGCTTTTTCATCGCTGGAGGTCCTTTTTCCAACTTTTATAGGCTAAACTGGTCCCTTTTGGCTCCTTGACCCATTTTCCGTTAGTCAACCCCGTTATTTGCTTTACTTTTTTGTTTTTAGCTAAGGGCATAAATGACATTTCATATATTTAGATTATTAAATCTTCTTCTTCTACTTTTCTTCCTCTGGTTACCTCCACAAAAACACACACATATCATTGCATTCTAAGGTACGCCGAATTGCATCTTTATTTTTTCAATTAATTCTCAAAATTTCACAATTAACCTCAATTTAGTACTAAATTCATAATCTTGTATGATAAAGATCCGATCTTGACCCGATTTCAGAATTAGGTACTACTGGGAGATGGACACAGATCTTGACCCGATCTCAAAGCGATGTTCGTCAACATGGACACAGATAAAAGTGGCTCAATCACTTACGAGGAACTGAAGACAGGACTTTCTAGGCTCGGTTCCAAGCTTTCAATAACCGAAGTTAAGCAACTTATGAAAGTTGTAAGTTATTTGCGTATGTACCATTATTAGCACCTTTTACTATAGCAACATCAAGGATTGATAAGGTGGAGAATGTTGCAATAAGATAGGAGTTAAGTAATGGGTGTTGTGGATGGGGTGAGTCACATGTGTTGCCATTTGTGACAGCTGAAGATCAGGAAATGGTATTGGTTAAAAGTGGTGAAGTTTGTGAGGTTTTGAAGAAATGTGGTGGCATGATTTTGGGTGATGTTTTGAGACATGTTGGTCAACTTCTTCCTGGTCATGATCTTGCTTCTGTAAGTTTTTGTGTTTTTGTAACTTTTTGTATGGTTTTTAATGTTTATATGTTGTTTACAAGTGTATTTGATTGAAGGATGTGTGTGAAATATGTGAAATGGAGCGCGTTGACTAATTAGGTAAAAGTCATTAAGAAATTATTTTAGTGAGGAATTGTCATAGAGAGTGAGAGATGATTGTTGATTCATGTGCCTAAACGTATCGCTAGCTGATGAAAATTTAGTGATTCACACATGTCATGGACAATATGTGGAGGTCAATGTTGAGGTTGACAATGTCCGCCCATACTAGGAAACATAACAATATTTACAAAGTCTTCCCCCTATGGAAAGCAACTAAGTTACACATTTGAGGCTGCCCAAAGCTGCAGTATGTGGGGAGCGGGGGCTAAATTTGGGCGTCGTCTGCAAAATCTCAAATTTTGTGGTCAAGCATGGACATGAAAAGTTAAAGGGATTTGGTTTGTTGGGGTGGATATTGATTGATATTAATTACTTACATATGAAATAGGCTATGTGCTTATTTATGAGTCAAACTAAGGAGTTCTAAACTAGTTATTTTAGAAAGCAATAAGCAGATTACAGTACCCCCTTCATTCTGAGTAAATGAACAATATTATGGACCGGGTGTAAAGATGTATGTTTATATCGAAATGGCAAGCTATTACCAAATGTGTAAAATATTTTGTGATTTTACTTTATCTATGTTCAAATTGATTATATTTGGAGATCATAAAGTTATCATCAATTTTGAATTTTACTCTGATTCTTGATTTCAAAATAATCACTTTTTAAAATACACCCCAAGCAACCCCTTAAGTCTTGTTGATATAATATGAAAATGCTTAACTCGAAAATTTTTCTTCTTGAAAAAATCAGCAAATACAACCGAGCTAAAAGTCCTACATCCTTTCTCCTCATCTCTTTTGACTTCTTTATGTTTTGTCTAGTGTCATGAACTTCTGATCATACTGTTAGGATGATATATTATTTTTCAGAAAAAAATTGGTGCCATATTTGCAAGACTATGACCCATTTCTTGCATCCGAGGATGTTTTGGTAAATTATAATTATGCTAACAGAGAAATTATAGTTTTTCTTAATAAGTTACAATACATATCTAGTTTTTAGATATTTAAAGGTCTGAGGAAGCCTTCTGCATGTTCATGGATTTCAATTTTCGTGTTTATATTCTAACCTTTGCTCTTATGATGTTCCTATATGCCTTGAAGGTTAGAGCGGGGATCGAAATGGCTGTAATTGATACAGTTGCAACCAACATCGGCACACCTTTATGGAGATTTTTTGGTGGGATGTCAAATACGACAACAACAGATATAACAGGCTATTGCGAAGGTAGTCATCGACTGGTTTTACGAGAGAAACACAACTTAGTTGATCAATCGCGAGCATAAAATGCCTCAACAGTGTTGATCTCTAACCATATGCTTGTTGAGATCAGTACATCAATGCTCATGGATCCTGAAGAAGACAATGAGAAGAAAAAGCTTAGGATCTTGAAGAAGCTTAGGCTTGCTGAGAAGAAGACAATGAGAAGAACAAGCTTAGGCTTGCTGAGATCGGTACATCAATGCTCATGGATCCTAAAGGCAATATCAAAAACTTAAAAAAGATGTTGCAAATATGTAAAGGTGGAGATCAGGAGAAACTTATAAACACATGTAGTAACTCGTAACACGGCTAGCAAGACAAGCACTATATAACAAAGATGAGTGTGTATGAGTAATATTACAGTATTGCGATGCCGAGAATAACATATATAAAATTGGTGATCTTACATGTTTTGAAATTCTTTGGTCATACCATCACTGCTAACCATGTAACGAGGTAATGCAAATACCAAATTTACGAGTAATATATACTCCGATTCGATGGTATATTACAGGGTGTGAGGTGTTTGTTTGAGCTTATCCGTTCACTTTATCAGCTTAGTAAAATCTTCAAAAACTAATAAGCTCAACTAAAAATTCTATTAACTTGTCATCTTTAGTTTATGGTTTATTTAAGCTCGTGAGCTCAAGTACGTAGTTAAGTTGATAAATTCATATGTTATAAAAGTTGAGCTCAATGTTTATGTTTAACTTTAGTGGTGGACAAATCATTATTCCTTATTATAAGTATAAGGTCATACAATTCAAAGTTTTTGGATGGTATCGTGTAATCTTAATTATCTTGTTTTTACAAACATTGTTCAATTCAACTATATGTAACAGTAAATTAAAAGTCTGTAAAACTAAGACACCACTGTAATATTAATGGATATAATATTAATCATAAAAATAGCACTCATAGTCTCCTACTGTTGATATATGAAATGTCATTTATGTTGGTTTATGGGAGTTAAAAACACTCGAAATGACTAGAAGTGTGTGAGCCTATGGGGGCACACACGTTAAACACGAGAGTACGTGACGATCGTTTAATACTTGAATATATCACAACCCGTTTTGTATTATTTTTTACCCGATCCAAACCCAAGGTTGCCGGTCAATGTGGTGGGTATTTGGATCATAGTTGGTTCAGTTTGGGACTTGTTATAATCGGGTATGATTTGGGATGCATCAATGACTTGGAGCTCAAGTCATAAGCCCAAGCTTGGATGGGTTTTGTTAGCTTATATAAACACAACCATGTATCCTAAATATACACGACTAATATAATACTATCCCTAATAAACGAACAACTATATCCCTAGGTTATTGGCTAACCTATTCTACTATCTATTGGTTAAAATTGATCAGATTGCTCAAAAGGATCTGATTTGTTTATTGAATTCATGACTTTCATGTATTATTGAATTCTTTATTCTTGCTTAATTCCATTTTGTGAATAGTAGCAGCCAAAGGTCAAGTGGTTTTTCTGTTTGATATATTATCGGATAGAAGAGTAAAATATATATCGGACACTCCTTGTCCAATATCGGGTAATACATGGGACAGTTTCTCGGACAGTTCTAGTGGTTCTCGGGCATAATAAAGAGAAGGTGTTCTTGGTTTTATTTGTTCGTGGTATTCAAGTAATTCAAGGGTTGATTGATAAACGTTCTCGACTAGCATCTATTCGAACGTACTTGGTTTAAGTGTTTGTGTGTGATACTCTTAGAGGCATCTATTTTAGATTCTTAGTTTCGTATTAGTTTTATTGTCCGTTACTAAAGACCAATTGCCAAGCAAGGTTAGGGTTTATTTTTTCCCTTTTATTAATTAATTGTTATATTAATTAATTGTTTATTAATTACGTGTTTAACCTAATTGCAATTACTAGTCCTTATCCGTTGCGTACTCGTAGAGGTTAATGGTTAACTTGTTCTAAAATCCCAACAGTGGTATCAGAGCCATCTCGTTTTTGCGATTATGGGTTACACGTTTCTTATTAATAAACAAGTTTAAAAGGTTGCATGAAACCTAATTTAGTTATTCGTTTTATTTTGTTTTGACAATTATATGCAATACTTGTCAAATTTTTAATAAAAAATAACTAGTTACACACAAATTAAATTATATTGATAATTAGAATTACATGTTAATTAGAATTACTTTGTTAATTGGAATTAACTTGTTAATTACAATTTCTTGCTAATTAGAATTACATGTTAATTAGAATTAATTAATTGTTAATTAGAATTATAATGATAATTAGAATTACATATTGTTTATTAAATACATAAAATTGCGTAATTACTTGTTAATTGGGATTGCCATGTTTTATGTGTTTTCCGGCCACAAGACCCACTCAATTGCTTTTGCGATGTATGGGGCGATCTATGTATTGTATCCTAGTGACGGTCTTATGGTTCTCCGTTTGGGGAAGACTCGTAAGAGTACTCAGAAAAATATGTGTTTTATATTAATGTTTATGCTTATATGTTTGTGATTCCTATATGTGCATTATTACTTGCTTTGACACCTAATTGTATGCAATATGGAATAATACATATCGTAACCATAACATTAATATTGGTCTTTATTTACATGCCTAAATATCATGCTCAATTGTGACCTGCTATTTGATTCGTGGAAAAACGTTTTTGTAAAATAAAGTGACCTAATATATGAAACACGTTTTCAAAAATTTAAAAACTAGACGCTATGGACACTTGGGATGTACGGCTCACCCACTAGAACAAACTCAAAAGGGGGTTCAAAGAGGTGCGCACAGTCACACCGAAAGGATGTCTAGGTTATGCTTCAGCGCTTACCTGGTCCTCTGCCTCCCTGTGCGTTCGATTGGAGCTACCGTGAACCATGATGATCACTACAGTGTCATTACCAAAAGTTTTTAAAATTAGTGCTACAAAGTTGTTTTGCATGCTTCTTTGTACACGACTTTTACCACATTTATATGTGCATACCTATTTGTTAATTTTAAGTCTATGTCATCCAACTATGAACACGTGCATTTGGATTGACTTCTCTGGTCAGACCTAAGGGCCTTTCCAACCCATGGTAATTATTTCTCACTGGTCAGACCTATGGTTATTTTTAAACGTTCATACTTGGTCGACTTATCTCGAGTTAGCTTGGTCAGACCTTGAACCCGAGGCATAAGATGAGAACTAAACATGCTTTTGACATTATTACTTGATACTAATGCCTTAAACAGTCTCATAAATCTAAGAGTTGCATTATGCAATTAACGCTCGTCGCTTACCTCTTGTCCTATTTTTTTATGCACTGGTCAGACCTATGGTAATTAAATGGGGTTGCAAGATGGATCTTAGTCTTAATTAGTAATTAATTGGGTAGTTAATTCTTTTAAGAATATAATTATCGAAAATACTAGAATTGAACTTTTTATGTTCTGATTAATTGTGTTATTGCAACATAATTCGTAAACAAAGTTGTTTTTCTTCGAAAGACAAACTTAGTCTCTTTTCCTAGTAAGAAGAGTGAGACTTATACCTATCTTTTCTCCTTAGTTGACAAACTAAGATAGGATTACAAAGATAAACTCATTTATGATCTTTCATAACCCTTTTGTGGTCTAGAGTTAATTGAAAGATAGAATATTTTGTGTAACTGGAAACATTGTGTTTAGAGCTACCAAAATAAATAACATCCTGCACTTGTCACGATGTATGAGTTTAAACCGCAAAGAGTAAAGGAATTACTAGCATATTTGCTAGGTAATCTTCTTGGACCTTATTATTCCGAAAGTGCTAATTACCCTTGCGGCTATGTAGACGATAAAGGAGGAATTGCATGCTAAAGATTCAAGTTAATTTAATGTAAGAATGGCTAGTCCATTGACTACATAAGTAGAACTTCATATACTCTGTTCAATACCTAAGTACATGCTACTCGTAGGTATTTGAAGAGAATTGGAACGTATATAAAACTGCTATATGTTTTTCTGCTGGAAATGTAACATTTACAATGTTGACAAATCCAGTGGGAGCAGTTGCATTTTATTACTGAAATATCATTCATGTAATGTTGTCAGTTTCAGTGGGAGCTACGGGATTTATTTCCTGTTAGTCACCCATATCATTTCAAATTAGCTTTGAAATAATTCATTACTTTCCGAATATGAACAAACCATTGCTTAAAGGAAAATTGCATTTTATTTTATAAGGTAACACGTTGCCTTCCTGCTGTCGCTTACTGAAGCGTTATCTATAGAATAATAATCCACAATTCCTTATTAAAGGTTATGGTTCTAAAACTACTTATGATATCTATGACATTATCATATCGTTTGAACAATCAATCACGTGTTGTTTGTTTTCATAATATGATGTACCTTACACAAGTGGGAGAAATCTCAAAGTGTGTGCAAGGAAAAACAATATTATTGGTATCTCTTGACCGCAAGGTAAATGAAACTAATAATTCTACTAGGACTTAAACACGTTAGATGTTTAATGCCCTACTACATGTAAATAAGAATTCTACTAGGACTTAAACACATGAGATGTTTATTGCCCTACTACATTCTAATAATGATTCTACTAGGACTTGAACACGCTAGATGTTTGTTGCCCTACTACATTCAAATGTCATGATATTGTGTATAGATACTTCAACATTAGACTACATGTTTTAGTCAATATAAATTATGGTTATATGATAATGATCATACTTCTGAAGTATAATATTAACTTGAAATTACTATAGAACTCAATAGTTTGCGTTAATGATTACTTTTGTTAGTATAATTATGCTTACATTTTAAGACATAATTATAAAGTCCTTGAATTTATCAATGACTTATAACATAAAGTATATATAGTAAATGTGTTATGTCTTCTCGTTAACACATAAACATGAGGCTTTGAATTATTCAAACACTGATAATGTATTATTGAAATGTTCTGTTTTCTTGTTAACACATGAACATATGATTCGTTGAACAGTTCTGTCTTCTTGTGAACACGTGAACATAAGGTTCTTGTATTGTTCAATGAATATACATTATTGCATGCACTTGGTTCGTAAATACTTTATAAGCAATTTGGCTTGACCCAATTGACAAGTATTTGGTCCAAAGAGAATTAAGTTATCTATAGAATTCTAATATAGTTTCACAATTCTAATAACTCATAGGATACCACTTTATCATGGTATGTCTAATGTGTTGGATCAAACCTTATTCATATTGTTTGGTTCTTGATAGCTTTAATTTCTCTACCTCCAAAACATATCAAGGTTAGAAATTGCGTGTGTCATGGATACACTCAATATAGTTCAAACCTAGAAGGTATTCAAGACAACCCATAACTAAAAACCCTAATTCATTAGGGATTTGAGGTTTTTCCACTCAAACCAATTGAATCCTAAATCCTTTTGGATTTTTGATTTATCTACACTTCCTAGCTTGAAGATTGTAGTTTTGGTGTTCTTCCTAGCTTGACGAAACACAAAACTGTTGCTAGAACTTTTGGTTAAAGAGTGATACTAAATTAGAGTTTTTCTATAAACCCTAATTTGAGTTGTTGGAATGAATTCCATTATGTCTTGATTTAAGTTCTGAATTTGTTAAAATCTTATAAAGCATTTTATTAACAAATCTTGAGATGAGAACTTAAAATGTATTTTGTGGTTCTCCATAAAAAACAATTTATTGTTGCTTAAATACTTAGTATTTAGATAATTGTCTCTACTTACAAAAGTAAGTGGGAGTATATACATATCTCAAAGTTTTGAGAACAAAATACTTAACCTTCTAAAATCTACTTATTAATGTCATACTAAGGTTAAACATGAAAATGTTGACCGAAGTATAATGATTACTCTCATTCATAAATCCGAAAGGATGCCTCATCACTTGAGTGATTTTTTTAATATCATTGCTGAGGAATATAAGTTAGAAGATTGTTGTAAATCAGCTAACTACTAAAATACACTATCACATCTTGAATCTGATAAATATTTTAAAACTATGAATGACAAGAAGCAATCCTTAAAAGGCAAATCGAGTTTTGAGCTTGATTGTTATTTCGCCTAACAGTTAACCTATGAGGTTGGAATGAGTTTCTTTCGAAGAAAGACTCACAAGGACGAAATTGTATACATATTAATGCATGTCATTTAATAGGAAGGTTTTAATCATACTTAAGCAATTGACTGTGATTAAATTTTCTTATATATACACGCATTAATTATATAAAAATATTTAATTGTCATAAATTTTCCTTGTAAGAAGAATATGACAGTTAAGATTTTATAACTCTTTCTTTATGATTACCTTTTGCCAGGACGGTGTGTAATCAAAAGGGTTATGAATCTACATTATCTTTATGAAGTATACAAAGTTTATACTATCCATGTTTGGATTGAATCATGCATCTAAGAGTTGAGATCTTGAATTTAATTACAATATGATTCTGATTAAATTAAGACAACTCTTGAGTATATCTGACATTGAGTGGGAAGATTGTGTTTTTTCCTCTAAATTTACATGTTGAAGATATCATTCTATTTAAGCTAGATATTGATCCTTAAGCTTGGAATGAAATTTCACTTGGAATTTAGGGAATAAAACAAACAACCTTAGAATAAATGTTTATCTGGAATAAACAATTGTCGAAAATTAAGTCTAACACAAAATGCAATATATACCATTTAAGCAAGTCTTAAATGGTATATTTCACTTGGAATAATTTATTACATGGATGGAAACCTTATGTTGTTTTTAAACTAAGGATAAAAGTGAGTGGTGAAAAACACAATATCAACGTATACCAAAATAACCGTAAAATTCGACAAATCAACCTTTTAGGAAAAGGGTCAACTTGCCAAACCTCACGGGTGTGATAAAAGTGATACCGGAAAAGTGATTTCCCGGGTCGTGTCCCAACGAGGTGTGAATGGAAGGATTCGTTGAGTTTCGTGATTTGAACTTGAATTGGATTTTAATGATTTTTGGATTTGGTTACGTATTCTACAATTTAATGAACGGGAAGGTAATTAAGGCAAGGGAACCCTAATAGACTAAAATTAAACTATCACTAAACCTAAGGAATGATAAAACTAAGCTACACTAAGTCCTAGGGTGCAAAAACGTAAAAACGGTAAAACAACCCGAGCCATAAACGTGAAAGTTTTGAAATTTAAGGGCTACGGGTGTGAAATCAATTTTCCTACGATCTATTTGACTAAAAATAATTTTAGAAAAAAGCGGAATATTTTTTCGACTTTTAAATTAATTTCTACGAATTAAAATCTATTTTACACTAATTAAATGATTAAAAATACTAAACTAATTAAAAAAAAATCTGAAATTTTAATGAAAACTATTTTATGATAAAACCAATTTAAGAAAATTATTAAATCTAAAAAAAAGTTTAAAGAAGCAGTTAAATAAGCTACAAAGAGTTATAAGCTAAAGTAAGTAAAAGTGACTTAAGTATTTAACTAATGGAATCCTAAGCAGTAAAGACCCAAGGGCGCAGATGGTAGTGATGTTGTGTTGTGAGGTGGGTAGCGTGGGTTCGAGTCCCAGCTATGCCACTTTTTGCAAAACATTTTTTTCAACTTTTTCTTTTTGAAACTTAAGGACCTTATCAAAATGAAGACTTTTTGTCAAAACAACCTTTCTGAAAAGCTTGAAATAAGCAGTTAAAAACTGCTTATTCCAACAGTAACTAAGACTAACAAAACAACTATGCTTCTTTGACAAATTTAAAACCAAACACACCCTTTTTTGTTGTTTTTCTTTTTGAAACTTGTTTATAAGACCAAACTAAGACTCTTTTGTAAAGATGAAACTTTTGAAGAGATTGCAATAAGCAGTTCAAACTGCTTTTTCCTCACTGTTTTGGACAGTAAAGCAAACAAACACCTTTTAAAGCTAAAAACCAAACACTCTTTATAGCTATCTTGGGTTTGTACAAGACAGGACAAGCAAATTTGATGATTATACCATGATGGAAAAGGCAAATAAGATTGGAAATGAGCTAAAACTAACTAGAACAAGTTAAAAATGAAGAGGGGTAAGCAGTTGGTATAAGAGCTACACTAAGGGGAATCCTAAAAGCTACTTGATAAACTGAACAAAGCACAAACTTAAGTAAGCTCCTAATAAGCAAAAAGGGCACTAAACCTAGGCTAACTGAACTGCTTAAGTCCTAAAAGATCCAAATAAACAGATCATACATACTGATAAGCAGAAATAAGTAAGACTGCAGTGACCTTTTAGCTGCATAATTGCAGCCTGCAGACCAGCCTGGGGTGTCTGTTTGAGCTTATTTTGAGCCACCAAAAAGCTTTCCCAGATCTTGAAAAGCTGCACACACATAGTTAAGGTGGTAGAGATGAAGTACAAACCAGGTTAGGGACAAAGATAAGCTATAAAAAGCTTGAAAATAAGCTGAGATCAGCTTAGCTTTTTGGTTGATACAACTGATGCAGAAAAACAATGTGGGGTAAAGAGCAATTTTGAACTTCAATTCTAAACAAGTAAATGCTTATTTGATGTACTGCAGTGGTCACAACTGAGTTTGAGACTTAATGACCTGGTAAAAAGAACAAGTTTTGCTTAATTTAGAAACCAAATAAGCACTTGAGTGGGGCCTCAGTTAGCACCCACTGCTGAGCTAATTTAGACAGTAACACTACCCTTTTTTTTTTACTGAACTTGCACACAACTTGGTAGACCCATTTCTAACTCTCCTAATTTACTTAGAACATGAAAAAGACTTTGACTTTGACAAGTCAAACGGGTTAAAAAGTGTTTTTGAGACCAAATGCTGCTTAAACCAAACACTCTTTTTCAAAACATTTGACCCCCTTTTTTTTCTTTTCTGAAAATCAAATACCTTAACTAACAACAAAGATTAATAATCACTAGAAAAAAAGAACAAGTTAAATTCAAAGTAGCTTTCTCATTCAAATAAAGTTGGAAGATTACAATTCAAAGAAAAACTTAAACTGAAATATTTCTATTAAAAACTAGGGGTGCCAATGAATGGCTACAATAACTACTATATATACTAAAACTACTGGGTCTTCAACTTCTTCATTCTTCTCTTGATGTGTTTCTTCTGTGAGATAAGTCCAGCAGAAATCATCCTTTGTGCTTCTTGAAGTCAATCTCAACCCTTCAATAGTTAGGTACCAAATGAGAGTGAATCTGAGCCGTTCTTTGGAGTCCTTTGTAGCTTGGATTGATGACTTGGAGGGGGTGGAATAAGATAGTGGGTTGGGGAGTTGTGATGTTTCTGGGTAAAAGCTAGGGCTTCTGGGTATTGTGAAGTGGAGGGAACAAGGGCACAGGTAAAACTTTTTTTTTTTTTATTATTTTTCTCTTCTTGTGTTCTGTGTGTGTTTGTTTTGGGCGGGAAGATGGGAAGAAGAAAGACAGGGGTGGGTTTTGTTTGGCTTATCAATTGACCGGGTCTAGGTGTTGGTTGACCGGGTATGACTGGATGAAATGGGTCGGGGTGAACGGGTCACAGATTGGACCAGGGTTTGTTTGGATTGGGCCTAAGTGGTTTGAGTTAGTGTTTATATTTGGACTCAAGGATTATTAGTGAAACCCATTTATCATTTAGGGACCAAATGTGTAAAATCCAAAAATCCAGGGACCAATCAAGTAATTTCTGCAATAGTATTCCAAGGGCCTTTCTTGTGAATCTCAAATAAACCAAGGGACCAAATCTGTCATTTTTGAAATTCCAAGGACTAAACTTGACAAATTTAAAAATCCAAGGATTAAAACTGTAATTTCTCAAACTTTTGAAATATTTCACCAAAGGACTAATTATGATAACTTATGATTTCAAAAGGACCTTTGGTGACTTTTCTTTTTTAAAATTCGTGCTCAGGGACTATTTCTGTCAATTTTTGAAAGACGGGGGACTGAAACTGCCAATTGTGCAAACTTTGTTCGTTTTTCATCTGATTTTAAACATTTTGCATCTGAAACATATAAAACACAATTTTGAGATATTTTCAGTATTTTGATGCATTTCGGAGTGTTTTTAGATGTTTTGCAGTTCAGATTTGACCTAAAATGATGAGTGAATACGCACTCATCAAATCCCCCACACTAAAACATTGCTAGTCCCTAGCAATATTTTGAGAAAACTTAATGGATTTGAGTCTCTTTACCAAAAGCCATTACTTCTGGAGTAGCCAAATGTTTTAGTTCAAGTAAGAACTATGGTACACCGATAACCATGTGATTTTGAGCAAACCACCAGCTTTCAACGGTTTTGATTTGTCTTTACCAGAAGCCGTTTGCTCTGGACTAGCCAACTCTTAGATAAATTATCAATATTATCTTTGGTGAGTCGATTACCAATTATGGTTTTCCAACTGCCTTTACCACAAGCCATAAACTCGCGGGCTAGCCAACTCTTCACTAATTAAAGATATGGTGAGCTGAACACCATACAATTTTGGGCAAATTGCAAGCCGTCAACGGATTTGATATATCTTTACCAAGAGCCGTTTGCTCATGGATTAGCCAATCCTTTTGTTTTTTAGACATGGCGGACTGATAACCGAAATAAGTGCAAAACACTTATTCCAAAAAAAAAAAAAAATTTTGGCCAAAAACGGGGGAATTGGGTGGTAAAACATATGATAAAATTCGCGAGAATTCCCCCCCACACTAGAAATGAATATTGCCCTCAATATTCAAAGTACCGGCGGTTATGCCGAAACTAAGAACGTAAAGGGAAATACTACGGCCATTATTAGAAGATTTTTTTTTTTTTTTTTTTTTTTTTTTTTTTTTTTTTTTTCCAGAAAACCTTTGTACAACAGCGGGGGGTAACTCCCCCACACTAGGGTGGTAGAAAGTAGAAAGAAGTCAGAAATACGGGTGAAAACCCATATAGAGTGCTACTGTTTTTGATTACCGAGTCGCTAGCTTGACTCGATCCCCGCATTCATTGGTTCATGGGGAAAGTTTGTAGATCCGGGACAACCAAGGATGGTATGTCCCCTCCAAAATAGTGCTTCAGTCTATGTCCATTCACCTTGAAGTTTGGCCCGTCAGTTTGAGATAACTCGACGGTGCCATATGGAAAAACTTTGGCAATGGTGAATGGACCGGTCCAACGGGTCTTAAGTTTCCCCGAGAAGATTTTCAATCTAGAATTGAAAAGAAGGACTCGGTCACCAACGTTGAAAACGTGGTTCTTAATCTTTGAGTCATGGATCTTCTTTGTCTTTTCCTTGTAAATCAACGAGTTCTCGTAGGCTTGATCACGGAGTTCATTTAATTCATTGAGTTGAACTTTCCGGTGATCACCCGCGGACTTAAGGTCAAAATTGGTATGCTTCAAGGCCCAATAGGCTTTGTGCTCGAGCTCGATCGGGAGATGACACGCCTTTCCGTACACAAGCTTGTAAGGAGTACACCCGATGGGTGTTTTGAAAGCGGTACGGAAGGCCCAAAGTGCATCTTCAAGTTTGTCCGACCAAGAGGCACGGTTTTCACCTACGGTCCTCTCCAAGATTCTTTTCAAACCACGATTCGAAACTTCCACTTGCCCACTAGTTTGTGGGTGATACGCGGTAGAAAGACGGTGAGTGACACCGTACTTAAGCATGACTTTTGCGAATTGGCCGTTGCAAAAGTGCGTACCGCGATCACTAATGATGGCACGGGGAGTTCCGAAACGGGTAAAGAGAGACTTCAAAAACTTCACAACTACTCGGGCGTCGTTGGTGGGGAGCGCTTTCGCTTCCACCCATTTAGACAAGTAATCGACCGCCACGAGTATATACTTGTTCCCTCGAGAAGACGGGAACGGACCCATAAAGTCGATGCCCCATACGTCAAAGATCTCGCACACTTGAATAGCATTTTGAGGCATTTCATCCCTTTTAGAGATGTTGCTATGACGTTGGCAAGAGTCGCAAGATTTGACGAGGTCATGGGCATCTTTGTAGATCGTGGGCCAATAGAAACCGGAGTCAAACACCTTTTTAGCGGTGTAGTTCGGGCCATGATGTCCCCCCGTGGGTCCATTATGACAAGCCTTGAGAATTTCATCGGCTTCTTGCCCGTGAACACACCGTCGGATGACTTGATCCGCACAAACCTTAAACAAGTAGGGGTCGTCCCAGAAGTAATGCTTAACATCTTTGAAAAATTTGTTCTTTTGTTGGGACGACATTCCTTTCACAACAAAGTTACCCGCATGATAGTTTGCAAAGTCGGCAAACCATGGGGTACTCGAATTTTCATGATGAGATACCACATTAAGAGTCTCGAGAGGAAACGTTTCATTTATTTCCTTTTTCTCGAGCACACCTTGATGTGGATTTTCAAGACGAGAGAGATGATCAGCCGCTAGGTTCTCCGCTCCTTTTTTATCACGGATGATGATATCAAATTCTTGTAGGAGGAGAACCCATCGGAGCAATCTCGGCTTTGCATCTTGCTTAGCAAAAAGATATTTGAGAGCCGAGTGATCCGTATACACTATGCTTTTGGACAAGATCAAGTATGGCCGGAATTTCTCGAAAGCATACACCACGGCTAGTAATTCTTTCTCCGTCGTAGTGTAATGTGCTTGAGCTTCGGTCAAAGTTTTGCTAGCATAATGTATAGGCTGGAAATGTTTTGACTTTCGTTGCCCCAAAACGGCACCTATGGCGAAATCACTTGCATCGCACATAAGCTCAAATGGTAATTCCCAATCGGGGGCAACTAGAATTGGTGCTTCAGTGAGCTTCTTCTTAAGAATTTGAAAAGCTTCAACGCACTCATTAGAGAAGATGAAAGGAGTGTCTTTCTCAAGAAGTCGGGTCATAGGCCGAGATATCTTCGAAAAATCTTGAATGAAACGACGATAGAATCCGGCATGACCAAGGAAACTTCTAACTCCTTTGACGGTTGTGGGAGGAGGTAATTTTGAAATGACATCGACTTTAGCTTTGTCAACCTCAATCCCGCTCTTAGAAATCTTATGGCCAAGGACAATTCCTTCCTTAACCATAAAGTGACATTTCTCCCAATTTAGACTAAGATTCGTGTTTTCACAACGTTCAAGCATCTTGTCCAAATGGGAGAGACATGTTTGAAAAGAATCCCCAAAGACCGAAAAATCATCCATAAAGACTTCCATAGTCTTTTCGATCATGTCATGGAAAATGGCCATCATACACCTTTGGAACGTACCGGGAGCATTACACAAGCCAAAAGGCATGCGTCGGTAAGCAAATGTTCCATAAAGACAAGTGAATGTGGTCTTTTCTTGATCTTGTGGGTCAATGGGAATTTGGAAGTAACCCGAGAAACCATCGAGAAAACAATAGTATTCGTTTCCCGCTAATCTCTCAAGCATTTGATCCATGAAGGGTAATGGAAAGTGGTCTTTACGGGTGGCCTCATTTAACTTTCGATAGTCAATGCAAACACGCCATCCCGTAACCAATCGAGTAGGAATCAACTCGTTTTCATCATTTTCAACAACGGTAATGCCACCTTTTTTGGGCACACAATGAACGGGGCTAACCCAAGGACTATCCGAGATAGGGTAAATCAATCCGGCATCGAGAAGTTTTATGACTTCCGCTTTGATAACCTCATGAATTTTAGGATTCACCCTTCTTTGGTGTTGAACCGCCGGTTTGAAGTCATCTTCCATGAGAATTTTGTGAGTACAAAATCTCGGGTCAATACCCTTGATGTCGGAAAGGTTCCAAGCGATGGCTCGCTTGTGTAACTTCAAAACCTTTATGAGAGCGGATTTTTCATCCTCACTCAAGTCCTTAGCAATGATGACGGGTGATTTATTGTCACCCTCCAAAAATGCATACTCGAGATGAGGTGGTAAGTCCTTAAGTTCGACCTCGGGAGGATCATTAGATTTTTCAATCGTTTTGATTTCCTCTTTATGAAGTTCTTGAGGAGGGAGAGATGAAGGATCTTCATTGAGTAACTTCTCGATGAGAAGAATATCTCCCTCAATGTCGATGGGAGCGTGATCTATTTCCCATGGAACAAAATCACTAGCCAAGTATGCTTCAATCTCTTCCAAAATAAAGTCACTTCCCTCAAACGGAGTGAGGGGAGGGGAAGAGAGAGCAACGATAGGATCAACCGAAGTGGGATTGCCACTCGAGAATCCAAGAATTTCTTGAGAATACTCCTCCGACACAATGTCAAGGACATCAATTTTGTTGACGGAATTGTCTTCATAATTGGGGGAGTATTTCGTAACTTGATTGAGATTAAAGGTAACGGCTTCCTTGTTTACCCTCAAAGTGATTTCCCCCTCATCAACATCGATCAATGCCCGACCCGTTTTTAAGAAGCACCTCCCAAGGATGAGGGGTACTCGGGGATCGGCATCAAATTCGACAACAACAAAGTCGGCGGGGAAATGAAACTTGCCTACTTTCACAAATACATCCTCCGCTATACCTAGCGGACGAGAACTTGTACGGTCCGCAAGCTCGAGGATCATACATGTAGGTGTAAGCGGAGGTAATGAAAGCTTTTTCCACATGGAGTGTGGCATCAAGTTAATGCTAGCGCCAAGATCGGCCAAGGCGGAGCATTGAACTATGCCTTGAAAATCACATGGGATGAGAAATTTTCCGGGGTCTCCTAGCTTTTCGGGAAGCTTTTTAAGGATAACCGCCGAACAATTTTCGTTCAAAGAAGTTTTAGCCATTTCGGAAATCTTTTCTTTGTTATTCAACAAATTTTTGATTGTTGGACCGAACTTTGGCATTAGAAGAAGAGCGTCTGCGAAACTAATCTCGAAGTGCAAATCTTGAAAGATTTGGACAAGCTTCTCCATTTGTTGACTAGTTTTATCACGGAGCCTTTGGTCATTAAGCCTTGAAGGATAAGGAAGTGAAGGCTTAGGAGTGGTCATCGGAACAACGGGTTCCGGAATTGGAGGTAAGACCTCTGGAGATTGGACTTGTGCGGTACTTCGTGGGCTTGAGTTATGCACCTTGTCCTTTGAGACCTCGGGGTCTCGTTCCACATCCCTCACCGGAGAAGGATTAGGCATCGAGGGTCCCTCATAAGACTTACCACTTCGGGTGGCAATAGCATTCAATTCACCTTTTGGGTTGGGAATGGTATTACTCGGAAGAGCACCCGAAGTTGAAGCTTCATTCTTTTGACTCATGAGACTAGCAATCATGCTTTCAATCTTGCTATGAGATTGATCAATTTTGTTACTAGTAGTTCTGAGCTCGGAAGTGAAATCATTCTTCAAAGTGGTAATTTGATTTTGCATGGACACCATCTTAGCTTCATTGCTTTTGATGTAATTAGCAATGTCAATGGAAGCTTGAGGAGGTTGGGCATGCACGTTATGCTGAGGAGCTTGGAATCGGTTTTGATTGAAATTTCCTTGATTTTGAAAACCTTGATTTTGATTTTGAAAATTCCGATTCTGACTCTGATTTTGATTGAACTGATTATTTCTATTTTGCACATTTTGATTGTTCTGATTTTGATTAAACCCGGGTGGTCCAAGGAAATTGTTAGAACGATAGCTGAGAAGGTTTCGGTCCCCTTGCGGTTGGTAGGAATTACCTCCCGTATTGTAGGAACCAGAAGCGGCATAAACGCTCTCTTGAGTGAAGCCACCGGAGGCTGGGCACTCAAAATAAGGGTGTGGACCACCACAAGTTTCACAACTCTTGTTTACGACATTCACTTGTTGATTGTTATTATTGTGACTCAATTTAAGCACGGCAGTGGATATTTCTTCAATCTTTTTGGTTAGAGTCGTGAATTCCGAAGATGGAAGGGTGGTAGATCTCCTTGACTCACTCCTCTCGGCTGAGGAATCCCAATAATTGTGGTGGGCAGTCATGTTTTCAATGAGATCATAACACTCTTCGGGTCGCCTTTTCATAAAGGTACCACCGGCAGCAGCATTGATTGTGTCACGATGTCTCAATGTTAACCCGTTATAGAATGTATCTATTTGGGTGACAAGCAACATATTGTGGTTTGGACATCGATCAATCGAAAGCTTATAGCGTTCCCATGCCTCAAATAAGGACTCATCGGGATGCTGCCGAAAATTACTGATTTCATTCCGTAGTTTCGTCACCATCGACGGTGGAAAATATTTCGCCAAGAATTTGGAGACCATTTCATCGAAACTATGGATTGAGTTCTTGGGAAGACGATCAAACCATGCGGTGGCATGACGGTGAGAAATTTGTCGAGATGCTTGTTGGCATCGTCACCCGGAGATCCGTGAAATTGGCAAAAACTTTGGACTTGTTGAATCATGTGATGCTTAAGTCCAAAATCCGTGGCCTCGATGTTGACCGGGGCAATTGGACCGCCCCGTCCATCCATCGTAGGTTGGCAAAGCTCCTCCATCGTTCGGAGATCGGGAGCTTGATTTTGTGGCCCAGGTTGTTGGACTTGAGGTCCGTTTCCTAGGTTGTGTGTCATTGTGATTTGTTCAATGGTACGTATCTCGGGTACGTTTGCTTGGTTACGGTTACGTCTACGAGCTTGAGAGCGAGTGCGCATGCACTTCCAAAAACAACACTTTCAATTAAAACAAGACCGAGGCAAAACAACAGTGAACTTAAACCAATAATCCCACGTGAAATGGTCACTTCTATAAGTAAAACGCACAAAGGAGCGGAGAGACTTTGTAGGTCAGCGCGAAGCTTATTAAAAACCCGTCTCTTTTCAGCCGCAATTTAATGTCAGGCCGTCCTTATACCCCTCACACAGTTTGTTAAACCGATAGAAATAAACCAAAACACGAGCGACACAAAGGCAAGTTTTAAATCTTTTGTTCGGGAACTTATAATGATAACACCTCAGTTAAGAATGTTATATTGATTGTGTCTTCTATTTATTTAAAACAACAAGGAAAATCTTTTTGTATTTTTAATCTTTTACATATATATACAAAGAAAAGAAAAATATTTTTGTATTTTTGTATTTTTATAAAAACAATAACTTCACGAGGAAGGTTCTTCAAGTCACTAATCGCAAAAACTTCACGATATTGTCGCAACACACCTCCCCGGCAGCGGCGCCAAAATTTGATTCGTTGTGAAGTGAGTGGTGAAAAACACAATATCAACGTATACCAAAATAACCGTAAAATTCGACAAATCAACCTTTTAGGAAAAGGGTCAACTTGCCAAACCTCACGGGTGTGATAAAAGTGATACCGGAAAAGTGATTTCCCGGGTCGTGTCCCAACGAGGTGTGAATGGAAGGATTCGTTGAGTTTCGTGATTTGAACTTGAATTGGATTTTAATGATTTTTGGATTTGGTTACGTATTCTACAATTTAATGAACGGGAAGGTAATTAAGGCAAGGGAACCCTAATAGACTAAAATTAAACTATCACTAAACCTAAGGAATGATAAAACTAAGCTACACTAAGTCCTAGGGTGCAAAAACGTAAAAACGGTAAAACAACCCGAGCCATAAACGTGAAAGTTTTGAAATTTAAGGGCTACGGGTGTGAAATCAATTTTCCTACGATCTATTTGACTAAAAATAATTTTAGAAAAAAGCGGAATATTTTTTCGACTTTTAAATTAATTTCTACGAATTAAAATCTATTTTACACTAATTAAATGATTAAAAATACTAAACTAATTAAAAAAAAATCTGAAATTTTAATGAAAACTATTTTATGATAAAACCAATTTAAGAAAATTATTAAATCTAAAAAAAAGTTTAAAGAAGCAGTTAAATAAGCTACAAAGAGTTATAAGCTAAAGTAAGTAAAAGTGACTTAAGTATTTAACTAATGGAATCCTAAGCAGTAAAGACCCAAGGGCGCAGATGGTAGTGATGTTGTGTTGTGAGGTGGGTAGCGTGGGTTCGAGTCCCAGCTATGCCACTTTTTGCAAAACATTTTTTTCAACTTTTTCTTTTTGAAACTTAAGGACCTTATCAAAATGAAGACTTTTTGTCAAAACAACCTTTCTGAAAAGCTTGAAATAAGCAGTTAAAAACTGCTTATTCCAACAGTAACTAAGACTAACAAAACAACTATGCTTCTTTGACAAATTTAAAACCAAACACACCCTTTTTTGTTGTTTTTCTTTTTGAAACTTGTTTATAAGACCAAACTAAGACTCTTTTGTAAAGATGAAACTTTTGAAGAGATTGCAATAAGCAGTTCAAACTGCTTTTTCCTCACTGTTTTGGACAGTAAAGCAAACAAACACCTTTTAAAGCTAAAAACCAAACACTCTTTATAGCTATCTTGGGTTTGTACAAGACAGGACAAGCAAATTTGATGATTATACCATGATGGAAAAGGCAAATAAGATTGGAAATGAGCTAAAACTAACTAGAACAAGTTAAAAATGAAGAGGGGTAAGCAGTTGGTATAAGAGCTACACTAAGGGGAATCCTAAAAGCTACTTGATAAACTGAACAAAGCACAAACTTAAGTAAGCTCCTAATAAGCAAAAAGGGCACTAAACCTAGGCTAACTGAACTGCTTAAGTCCTAAAAGATCCAAATAAACAGATCATACATACTGATAAGCAGAAATAAGTAAGACTGCAGTGACCTTTTAGCTGCATAATTGCAGCCTGCAGACCAGCCTGGGGTGTCTGTTTGAGCTTATTTTGAGCCACCAAAAAGCTTTCCCAGATCTTGAAAAGCTGCACACACATAGTTAAGGTGGTAGAGATGAAGTACAAACCAGGTTAGGGACAAAGATAAGCTATAAAAAGCTTGAAAATAAGCTGAGATCAGCTTAGCTTTTTGGTTGATACAACTGATGCAGAAAAACAATGTGGGGTAAAGAGCAATTTTGAACTTCAATTCTAAACAAGTAAATGCTTATTTGATGTACTGCAGTGGTCACAACTGAGTTTGAGACTTAATGACCTGGTAAAAAGAACAAGTTTTGCTTAATTTAGAAACCAAATAAGCACTTGAGTGGGGCCTCAGTTAGCACCCACTGCTGAGCTAATTTAGACAGTAACACTACCCTTTTTTTTTTTTTACTGAACTTGCACACAACTTGGTAGACCCATTTCTAACTCTCCTAATTTACTTAGAACATGAAAAAGACTTTGACTTTGACAAGTCAAACGGGTTAAAAAGTGTTTTTGAGACCAAATGCTGCTTAAACCAAACACTCTTTTTCAAAACATTTGACCCCCTTTTTTTTCTTTTCTGAAAATCAAATACCTTAACTAACAACAAAGATTAATAATCACTAGAAAAAAAGAACAAGTTAAATTCAAAGTAGCTTTCTCATTCAAATAAAGTTGGAAGATTACAATTCAAAGAAAAACTTAAACTGAAATATTTCTATTAAAAACTAGGGGTGCCAATGAATGGCTACAATAACTACTATATATACTAAAACTACTGGGTCTTCAACTTCTTCATTCTTCTCTTGATGTGTTTCTTCTGTGAGATAAGTCCAGCAGAAATCATCCTTTGTGCTTCTTGAAGTCAATCTCAACCCTTCAATAGTTAGGTACCAAATGAGAGTGAATCTGAGCCGTTCTTTGGAGTCCTTTGTAGCTTGGATTGATGACTTGGAGGGGGGTGGAATAAGATAGTGGGTTGGGGAGTTGTGATGTTTCTGGGTAAAAGCTAGGGCTTCTGGGTATTGTGAAGTGGAGGGAACAAGGGCACAGGTAAAACATTTTTTTTTTATTATTTTTCTCTTCTTGTGTTCTGTGTGTGTTTGTTTTGGGCGGGAAGATGGGAAGAAGAAAGACAGGGGTGGGTTTTGTTTGGCTTATCAATTGACCGGGTCTAGGTGTTGGTTGACCGGGTATGACTGGATGAAATGGGTCGGGGTGAACGGGTCACAGATTGGACCAGGGTTTGTTTGGATTGGGCCTAAGTGGTTTGAGTTAGTGTTTATATTTGGACTCAAGGATTATTAGTGAAACCCATTTATCATTTAGGGACCAAATGTGTAAAATCCAAAAATCCAGGGACCAATCAAGTAATTTCTGCAATAGTATTCCAAGGGCCTTTCTTGTGAATCTCAAATAAACCAAGGGACCAAATCTGTCATTTTTGAAATTCCAAGGACTAAACTTGACAAATTTAAAAATCCAAGGATTAAAACTGTAATTTCTCAAACTTTTGAAATATTTCACCAAAGGACTAATTATGATAACTTATGATTTCAAAAGGACCTTTGGTGACTTTTCTTTTTTAAAATTCGTGCTCAGGGACTATTTCTGTCAATTTTTGAAAGACGGGGGACTGAAACTGCCAATTGTGCAAACTTTGTTCGTTTTTCATCTGATTTTAAACATTTTGCATCTGAAACATATAAAACACAATTTTGAGATATTTTCAGTATTTTGATGCATTTCGGAGTGTTTTTAGATGTTTTGCAGTTCAGATTTGACCTAAAATGATGAGTGAATACGCACTCATCAACACTTTTAGTTAAAAAGCGAGTGAGAGCGTTTGCTAGACGTTTCCGTCGTTAGTTTTGTGTGCCACTCGACACTCCAACTCCCAAGTGGGAGTTGTTGGTTTGTGGGAGTTAAAAACACTCGAAACGACTAGAAGTGTGTGATCCTATGGGGGCACACACGTTAAACACGAGAGTACGTGACGATCGTTTAATACTTGAATATATCACAACCCGTTTTGTATTATTTTTTACCCGATCCAAACCCAAGGTTGCCGGTCAATATGGTGGGTATTTGGATCATAGTTGGTTCAGTTTGGGACTTGTTATAATCGGGTATGATTTGGGATGCATCAATGACTTGGAGCTCAAGTCATAAGCCCAAGCTTGGATGGGTTTTGTTAGCTTATATAAACACAACCATGTATCCTAAATATACACGACTAATATAATACTATCCCTAATAAACGAACAACTATATCCCTAGGTTATTGGCTAACCTATTCTACTATCTATTGGTTAAAATCGATCAGATTGCTCAAAAGGATCTGATTAGATTTATTTGTTTATTGAATTCATGACTTTCATGTATTATTGAATTCTTTATTCTTGCTTAATTCCATTTTGTGAATAGTAGCAGCCAAAGGTCAAGTGGTTTTTCTGTTTGATATATTATCGGATAGAAGAGTAAAATATATATCAGACACTCCTTGTCCGATATCGGGTAATACATGGGACAGTTTCTCGGACAGTTCTAGTGGTTCTCGGGCATAATAAAGAGAAGGTGTTATTGGTTTTATTTGTTCGTGGTATTCAAGTAACTCAAGGGTTGATTGATAAACATTCTCGACTAGCATCTATTCGAACGTACTTGGTTTAAGTGTTTGTGTGTGATACTCTTAGAGGCATCTATTTTAGATGCTTAGTTTCGTATTGGTTTTATTGTCCGTTACTAAAGACCAATTGCCAAGCAAGGTTAGGGTTTCTTTTTTCCCTTTTATTAATTAATTGTTATATTAATTAATTGTTTATTAATTACGTGTTTTACCTAATTGCAATTACTAGTCCTTATCCGCTGCGTACTCATAGAGGTTAATGGTTAACTTGTTCTAAAATCCTAACAATTTATGCCCTTAGCTAAAAACAAAAAAGTAAAGCAAATAACGGGGTTGACTAACGAAAAATGGGTCAAGGAGCCAAAAGGGACCAGTTTAGCCTATAAAAGTTGGAAAAAGGACATCCAGCGATGAAAACGCCCAGCTTTGTCCCATCACGATGCGTATGACCAAGTTTAGGGACCAACGGTGTATTTTAGTCTATTTTTAATTAATGTATTATTATCATCAATCTATTTCTCTAATGCCAGAGTTTCTACAAAAGCTTTTTGAAAAAAAAATTGCTTTAAAAAATAAGGCTAACATAATGATGCATTAATTTCAAAGTCCATGCTTCAACCACTTGCAGAATTACAAGCTTTTGAGTAAAGCTATTTGAAAGGTCATCTCTTGCAATGGTAGAAAGTTATCTAAAAGCTTTTTAGTGCAGTAAAAAGTCTTTGTAAAACACATTCATTGCGTATGCTCTTAGATTATAAGTTTCATTGCATGTTTAGTCAAGTGAATCAAGATTTGGTTTTTTAACTCTACTAGCTTCTAGTACGCATCAACTAAAACGTTTTATTGCTTGTTGTTTCAACATGAAACTTGAAGAACAAGACCAAAAACAACAACAAAAACAGCAACACTGAAGAACAGATCAATCACAAGAAAAATAAAATAGACGTGACATAAGCACCAACAGATGTAAACGCTATGTCGGTAATACATCAAAACCATGACCAAAAGATATGAACAAGGAAAATACTTATGGAGTCGTAATACTGGGAGTTGATCTTCAATCTCAACTTTGTGTCGAAAGCATTGTGAAATCACTCAAAAGATTCAAAGGTGATTTAATTACTAACCCTTATTGCTCTTTTAAGGATATTTATTATTATCATTATAATGTTTTTTTTTAGAAAGTCAACAATAATATAGAACCAACAAAAGAGAACAAAATACAAAGAAAAGCCATCTCACCCCATTTAATCAAGCAAATTAAATGGAGGCATTTTATTAGTTTCGCTCATTTTCTTAGTCGTGATAGTTTTGTATTGTGTTACTTCTTCAGTTTTTATGTTTGTAACATTTTATTTTCTTTGGGTCTCACTCTCGTCTACTTATCTTGTTTAACCAGGGTGGGATGCCTTGTATTGTTCTTTGTCTGTTTTTTCAGGGTTCTCTATAATATGTTGGCTTTTTAAAAAAAATTGGAGTCAAAGACCCAAGAGTTTAACAACGAATACACAAAAGACAGTAATGAACCAAACAAAAACTACTTTCCTGTAACATAAATATAGTACCACACTAAGACTATGTTTATCAACAATCTATCACGACCCAATCTCTACTAAAATATTATTTTTTTCTTTTCTTCACCTGCACAACCAATCTATACATTTTTATCAACAACTCAACCCAACCAATACATACAACCAATCTATTCTTTTATAAATTAATAACTATTAAAAAGTAAAAAGAAAAATAAAACAGATAGTCATTCATTAACCGTCATGTGGCAGGTTGACAATCTAGGTTGCCATGTGATCTTGGTTGTGAGAGATATTGAGAATTTTGATTAAAATATTATTATTTGTGCAACCGATTGGGTTGCCAACCCATTGATAAACATAGTCTAGCACTATGAAAACACAAACGGACACAAGCACTTTTCCAATCTTGACTTTTGATGGGCTATCAGACGAACTCACGAGGCAATTACAAGAAGTAAAAAGTAATATTAAAACTTCAAGCCCACTAAGAATTGAGAACCACTATGAAACAAGAGACAACAGCAAAGGATAAAAACAACAAAGAATAATTGTCACCTTAAACGAAAGTCGTAAAAATCGCAAGGCGTTAGTGAGGCGGTCGAGTAAGGCCTAACGATTAATTGGTTAAGCGGGGATTAATCGAAGATTAATCAGATTGGAATGTTTATGCACAAAATTGTAATTTTAGATATTATATTATATTGTATGTATGAGATAAGCATAGTGCATCAAAGTTTAAATATTTCAAGTGTTCAAATATAAACATAATACATAATTCTTCAAAGTTCAAAGTCAAACATAGATATTACTCGGTTTGTTGACCATTTTAAGCGATCTTTGACCGATCAATCAGTTTGTTGACCGATTTTTAAGCGATTTTGTTGATCGATTTTGTTTGAGTAATCCGATTAGACCGATTTTGTTCGATTTTGTTTGATTAATCGGTTTGTTGACCGATTTTAAGCGATCTTTGACCAAACCGATTAAATAAGCCGATTATGATAAATCAAGGGGCTCAATGAGCGATTATCGATAGATTATGCGGGGATTAATCGGCCGCCAGGCCGATTTTTACAACAAAGCCTTAAACACAACCATGTGTTATATAATGTTATGATTAGTATTTCATTGATGATTTTGATAATTTAGGTTCTAATGATATTGAACCAAATCCAAAACGTCCTCGATTGACTTTAAAAGGCGAATCTCTTGACCCGTTCAAGGTTGCCGCTAGGGTCATGGATAAAACCAACAAGGAAGTCAAAGTTATATCACCGAAACTACAAGAGGCGCAAGAGACACTGTTATAGCTGGACTGGCACTATGATGGTTGCGCTCATGTTCTTAAACTTGAAATTTTGAAGATGGCAGGTACTTATAAGTGGTCAATGTGATTTAGTCTATGAACTTGTTTGCTTACTTGCTTCTAGATGTATTTGCTCACACTCACTCTGGTTCAAAAGGGCACACAAACCCTGGTTTTGCCACTGGATTGATGCTCACATAAATGCTCGGTCTTAATACTACATTATCGTAGTTTAGTTTTAAAATTCTAATAACAGAAATTGGTTTGTCTTCATATGATTTTGATGCTAAACAAATCTATTTAAGCTGTTACCAAATGGTTTTTTTCTAAAAAAAGCAAAGGGTCACAACTTTCATTTTGATGTAGTCTCTACCCAAAACTCTTGCGATCCTATTCTTCTCAATTATGTACCCGGAAATCTTCATAGGTGCCATACAATCAAATAGCTTCGAAAGATACACGGATTAACCATACAGATGGTACTGATTATGTTAATAAAGTTGAATGAGTCGATGGTGCATATAGGTGCCTTTGTATATCTTTTTTATGGAGACCACTCCAAAATTTAAACCCACCTAGGTTGAAGCAAGAAATTGTTGCTAGCTTATATACGATAGAGTATATGACTTATTTGTAAATGGGTTGATACTATGTTTTAATATTCTGTGACGACTCACTTATGACATTGAATATGAAAATTTATATCATTCCTAACTTTTTCTTTTTACTACCGAAATATTTTTTTATATAACTCCAATCATTCTCTTTAAGATGTATCACGAGTCTAGTTCTTTAATTGTGAACGGCATGGAGAACCAACAATGTGTTGTTCACAAAATTTGGAAACCAACAACACGCCATACTGCACCACCCTTGGTGTCATTGGTATGTTATTCGTCCCTTCTGGCGTTATTCGCTTGTCTTTTTTTTTTTTTTTTTTTTTTTTTTTTTTTGGTGAGTGGATATGTTTAGTGTGGTTTTTTTGTGAGACCTGCATGCACAAATAACATTAAGAGATCTCTAACATTAATTGGTTCTATTGCGAGAGATAGTGTTTTAGGTATTGGTGTGTAATTGAGGAGGTTTGGACTAACATTGAATTGACACACCAATCATTGTTATTGGGGGCTTGCTGCGCCTAGCACTCTAAAGATGCCAAAATTTGCTTATATGTACTTTCACAACTGACACCTCGTAACATATTAAAAATAGAATGAGACAAACTTTTACGGGTAAAAATACACTAGGGAATTGATCACTATTTTGAGCGAAAGTATCTAAAGCTATTTTTGGACGATAACCTGTAATTTCCTCGAAACCATAGATAACTATAAAAACATCTTCAGTAAGGTATCATTATACCAATTTCACATGTTAAAGCTTATAACGTTTAGAACATGTGTGTAAACAATTATAAGGTCAAGTAAGTCCTGAACGGGACTGACTTATATTGTAGCGTATAGTATATAGTATGAGATCTATATGACTAACACTAAACATTAATAATGAATATCAACATAGGAATGCTAGTCTTCTGTTTGCATATTGGAAGTGATTTGTAGTACTGTAATAATTTAAGTTGTTTTCTCTTTTGCTATTTTCTGATATCTAAATTAAGCTATGTTGTATTATTGAAAGGAATCTTAGTTTTTTTTTTTTTTTTTTTTTTTTTTCTCTTCTTTTTTTTATCTTTGGAAAAATTTGTTGTATAGAAAATGAATCAGAAATTATCCAAACCATGACACACAATTCAGGGATGCAAGATGACATGCTAAATTATAATGGCATGAGAAGAAAGTGGAAATGGCTACCCCCACTTATTAAATTATAACTAATTGTTATTCACAAAGCGATCGAGAACTACCAAGTAAGATTGAGCTCTTGAGCCCAATTTGAACTTCTGAGCACTTAAGATGAGTTTGACATTGAATCAACCGGATTTGATGAAACAACTTGATCATACACTGGTGCACATTAATTGTTGAAGAGGAATAAAGAGCTTGCGATCTCGGAATAAAGAGATTCTTAGTGAGTTTGTTATTTAAAAGTTAGAATGTCCATAAGAATCAAGATAATTATTTCATTGAAAAAAAAAAAAAAAATCTTACTTTGTTAAACCTAATATATTTAAAACTCTAATTAACAAGTTTTAACTTATTAAAAAAATGCAGAACTAATTTTGAAAAAAAAAAAAAAAAAAAATGGGCGAGCTGACGGATTATAACCTCATAGGTTGAGGCAAGAAATCATTGATAGCTTTGACCATTTCAATAGTCAATCCCACATAGGTTGAGGCAAGAAATCATTGATAGCTTATATATCATCTCATTTTCTACAACCTCTCTCTAAAATCTCTCTCTAAAACAAATCCACCCAACCCTCCAAAACAAATCTCATTTTCTTCGGCGGTCGGTTTTAACCGGCCGTCCGGACCTCCTTCTCTTATATTTTCTTGTACTTTTCTTTTCCCAAAATAAAAGCCTTACTCACAGATCTGTCATCTCCCATCTTTGCCGCTGCCGTAGTCGCTGCCGCCGCCGCTGTCTTCTGCTCAGATCTGCTGTGGTTCGTCATCGATGGCTTGCTGCTGCCTTGGGTTTCGACTTTAGATCTGTTTGGTTTAGGTCTGGCTCCTTTAAGGATGCTTAGTTTTATCTTCTATGTATGTTTTATGTACTTTATGTACTTTTGTCAAGCTACATCTTTATATGGTGTCTACCAAAAGCTCACCTTGGTGATTCCCCCCACCCTTGTATGGTGTTGCTGTAGTCTGTCACAACTATTATGGTGTATGTCTTGTTTTGGCTTAACTTGTTACCTTGTGTATTTTGTTTGGCAAGTCGGTTTTGATTTTGCCCATTATGTTCGATGTAACTTGTTGTGTTCAAATTACCTCCATTTGTGAGGTGTGATATGTTATCTCTGTTAAAAAAAAATGGTGTATAAAGCAAATTTGTGAAAAAGAATTGTGTTATATTTCACCTTGTATACTCACCATCCCGTTAAAAATTGATAAGTAATGGGTGGTGTTATAAACGGATTGAAAAATGATATTATTCTTAACTCTTTTTGTTCATATCCTTATAAAATTTTAAAAAACAATAATTAGTGATTATTTTTCACACATGTACGACAACATTATGGGTAAATATATGTCAAAAGTGACATGTATATAAGGCTGACGTATCGCATCTCCTCTCTTGTTTGTCCGGTGTTGCTATTTCGGTAACAAGTAAAAGAGATCATTTTTTTGTTGGATCGTTTCAGTCAGTAATGCTGATCATCATAAGTTTGAAAAGGCGAAAGGTGGAGTAGTAGATCCCACATTTTTTTTCCATGAAGGTTAAAAGGTCATATGATAGCAAAATAACAACATAACTTTTTCATATTTCATTATTATACATGTAAACTATTAGCTACAAGTTTTTGAACATGAAACTTGAAAGAAGAAGAACAAAAACAACAACACCAAAGAACCAATCAATCACGAGGAAAATAAAACAGCCGTAGCACGAGCACTAGCAGATGTAAACGCTAATACATCAAAACCACGACCAAAGATATGAACAAGGAAAACTAAATACTTATGGAGTCGTAATATTGGGAGTTGATCTTGGATCTCAGCTTCGTATTGAAAAGTGTTGTGAAATCACTCAAAGGATTGAAAGGTGATTTTAATACTAATCCTTATTCATGTTGTGATTAGTATTCATTGATGATTTTGAGAACAAGGTGTTAAGGAAATTGTACCAAATCCAAAACGTCGTCGGGTGACTTTGAAAGGTGAATCTCTTGACCCGTTCAAGGTTGCAGCGAGGGTCATGGATAAAACCAACAAGGAAGTCAAAGTTATATCACCGAAACTACCAGAGGCGCAAGAGACACTGTTATAGCTGGCCTTGCACTATGATGGTTGCGCTCATGTTCTTAAACTTGAAATTTTACACTACTAAGATTTTACACAGGGTATGCACGTTCATACCCTGTGTACAAGCTAGATCCGCCCCTGCTTAACAAGAGTGCAAACTGTCAGTTTTGATGTGGATGCTAACGTTGTAACCATAAAGGGTACCTTTAATCCAACAGATTTAGAAATTACACCCGGAAGGTTTCAGGAAGGCCGGTTATGATTGGAATTCTAAAGAGTGAAAAGGATATAAATACAACAATGATTACTCCATTATATAGGTACCAACGTACGTTGCGAAAACAAACTTATTGGTGTTTGCATTCTTGGTTGCAGACTTGCAATCATGTTTTTGTGGGAGATATACATATACTGAAATACTTTCTTAGGCCATTAGAGATGCACATGCATTGATGCTATATGATGTTTGTGGTACTGTATAAATAATAAGCTGATATGAAATGGGTTTTTTTTCTAGAAAAAGAAAAGGGTCAATGGGTCACAACTTTTATTTTGATGGTACTGGCTTTCTCTACCCAAAACTCTTGCAATCCTATTCTTCCCTAATTATGTACCCAGAAATCTTCTTAGGTACTGTTTAATCACATAGCTTCGAAAGATATACGAAATAACCATATAGAATATAGATGGTACAGATTATGTTAATAAAGCTGAATGCGTCGATAGTACATATAGGTGCCTTATTATATCTTCTTATGAAGGTCACCCCAACATTTAAACCCACATAGGTTGAAACAAGAAATTGTTGCTAGCTTATATACGATAGTATATAGATTACTCGTGAATGGGTTGATATTGTGTTTTTGTATTCTTTGACGACTCACCTATTACAAAATAGGTGAACTTCACATAGAATATGAAAATTTATATCATTCTTAACTTTTTATTTTTGTTTAGTTTTAGTTCCAAAATAATTTTAAATAACTTCAATCTTTCTCTTAACGAGTATCGTTAGTCTAGTTTTTAATTAAAGATGTCAAAACTTGCTTATGTGTACCTTCACACCTGACATCTCGTAACATATTAGAAATAGAATGAGACAAATTTTTGAAAGAAGGGCAAAAATACTCTAGGGACTTGATCACTGTTTCCGGCGAAAGTATCTAAAGCTATTCTTGGACGATAACCTGCAATTTCACTGAAACCTTAGATAATTTATAAAAACGTCTTCATTAATACCAATTTCACATGTTAAAGCTTATCACGTTTAGAACATGTGTGTAAACAAGTATAAGGTCAAGTAAGTTGTGAACGGGACTGATATATATTGTAGCAAATAGTATGAGACATTAATAATGAATATCAACATAGGAAGGGTAGTCTTCTGTTTTCTTTTAAGGATTTTTACTTTTTTAGTTTAGGATATGCAAAGTCTAAAGCTTTGTAGTCAAACAACTTAATTAAAAGGCTTATATAGACTAAATATGTGTATCACATGTTTTTATATAGGCATCACATGTCGTGAAAACAAGCTTTTGGTGTGTGATTCCTGGTTGCAACATTTTGGGTAAATATATGACAAAAGTGACATGTATATAAGGCTAACATATCACATCTCCTCTCTTGTTTGTCGAGTGTTGCTATTTCGGTAACAAGTAAAAAAGATCATTTCTTTTATGGTCGTATCGTTTTAGTCCGTCAATGGTTGGTGTATAAACAAATATTTGGTTTCAGTCACTGTTGATCATAGTAAGTTCGAAAAAGCGAAAGGTGGAGTAGTAGACCCCACATTTTTTTTTCATGAAGGTTAAAGGTTCATATGATAGCAAAATAACAACATAACCTTTTCATATTTCATTATCATACATGTAAACTATTAGCTACAATATTTTGAACATGAAACTTGAAAGAACAAGAACAAAAACAACAACACCGAAGAACCAATCAATCACGAGGAAAATAAAATAGACGTAGCACGAGCACCAGCAGATGTAAACACTAATACATAAAAACCAAGACCAATTAAGAAATATCAACAAGAAAAATACATATGGGAGTCGTAATATGGGAGTTGATCTTGGATCTCAGCTGTGTATTGAAAGTGTTGTGAAATCACTCAAAGGATTTAAAGGTGATTTAAATACTAATCCTTATTCATGTTGTGATTAGTATTCATTGATGATTTTGAGAACAAGGTGTTAAGGAAATTGAACCAAATCCAAAACGTCATCGGGTGACTTTGAAAGGCGAATCTCTTGACCCGTTCAAGGTTGTAGCGAGGGTCATGGATAAAACAAACAAGGAAATCAAAGTTATATCACCGAAACTACCAGAGGCGCAAGAGACATTGTTATAGCTGGACTTGCACTATGATGGTTGCACTCATGTTCTTAAATTTGAAAATTTGAAGATGGCAGGTTCTTTTCTGAGTGCTCAATTTGAAGATGGTAGGTACTTTGACCATCAATAGTCTATCCCACATTGGTTGAGGTAAGAAAATATAGATAGCTTATATACCATTGTGTATGAGGTAAATTTGTGTAAAGAATTGTGTTATATTTGACTCTAGTATTTGTGGCTCTCATTATAAATTGTTGATAAGTAATGGGTGTTGTGATATATCGATTGAAACATTTTATTATTCTTAACTAGACTAACATATATCATCTCCTCTCTTGTTTGTTCAGTGTTGCTATTTCGTTAACAAGTAAAAAAGATCATTTTTATTGTCGTATCGTTGCAGTTCGTCAATGGTTGGTCTATAAACAAATATTTGGTTTCAGTCACTGCTGATCATAGTAAGTTCGAAAAAGCGAAAGGTTGAGTAGTAGATCCCACATTATTTTTTATAAAGGTTAGGGTCATATGATAGCAAAATAACAACATAATCACATGTTCATTATCATACATGTAAATTTTTAGCTACAAAAGAGGTAACCCGACGTTACAAAATATCAAAAAGCAGCCATCATAGCATTCATATTCACTAGGTTAGTTGTTCCTTGTTAGTTTAGTTTTCAATCGTTTATAGCATTTTTGGAGCTTGATACGTTTATAGTACCAATATAGTTAATCCGTTGATGACGTATAGTATGTATTACTATACACACACTGGGCTCAGGCCCAACGATTACAAATCCTAGGCCCACAGTAAGCCCAATGGCTAATTTGGCTATGGCCCGAGCTTTGAGATGCGCGTAAGGCACATGATGGGCTGAACCTTCAACCGTCAGACCCCCTACGTCCGCATCCGCGATTAACACGGAACCCTTGTCCGCCAAGGGTCCGGCTCCGGCAACTGACCATTATATGCGAGAATCTAGGAGGTCCCAGCGGTAAACCTCGCCTATAAAAGGGGCTCTAATCCCCATACCAGGTAAGAACTTTCTCTCTCATAATAAAACACACTTCTACTTTCCCTCTCAAGAATGTGTACTTACTCTCACGCCGAAGTCTAATCGTGGGGTCCGTCCCACGGTAAGACTAACGGTTTACCTTTCTTGTGCAGGGATCTCATTCAAACTACTTGAATTAGTGCAAGATTAACCCACCAAAGGCTTGCCAGCCCAGTCCAGTAAGCTACGTCCAAACCTTCTATAACCCATCACACAAATTGTCCTAACAAGTTGGCGCCATCCGTAGGACCCAGTATGCAACTACGTTCCGTAAAAGAAAAATGCCTACCGTGAGAGCTCGTTCCAATCCTAATCCCGCCACAGTTTCCGTGGTGTGGAATAAGCGAGGAAAGAGTATCTCCATACGTTCCGGAAGCACCGAGAGAACTAAACGTCGCAGATCCGAGGAGGACAGGGGTACTCACCACCACTCTTCTTCACAAAAGACGGAACCCTATTCTGGAGGATACGAATGTAGTCAAACATACTCGCGAAGGTCCGATCGGCACTCCGGAAGTGATGACAACGGAGATGAATACTGGAGTTCTGGATCAAAGAAGCAAAACTCGGATGTCGAAAATGATGACTTAGCTAGGCCATGGGTGTGCAAGGAGACCGACCCATTCACTCCACGCATCCGCTACTTCGACATGCCTAAGAGGACACAAATGCCTACTAATGTGAAGACATACGATGGAAGCGAAGATCCAGAAGACCACCTAAATTTTTTTCAAGCAGCAGCAAAGGTAGAACATTGGGCTATGCCAACATGGTGCCACATGTTCAACTCTACCCTCACCGGATCTGCTAGGGTATGGTTCGAAGACCTTCCACCGGAATCGGTAGATAGCTATGACGAATTAAAGGAAGTTTTCTTGTCAAACTTCCTTCAGCAAAAGAAGTGCATAAAAGATCCAGTGGAGCTTCACCATATCAAACAAAAGGAAGGAGAAACCACAGAAGAATTCGTGAAAAGATTCAAGGTGGAGAGTAGGGATGTCAAAGGAGCTCCGGAAGTCATGAAGGTTTCCAGCTTCATGCAGGGAATCACTAACCCTGAATTAATCAAGAGACTGCATGATAATATACCCAAATCGGTGGACAAATTGATGAGGGTAACTGCATCTTTCCTCCGGGGGGAAGTAGCCGCCGACAACCATGAAAAGAAGAGGACGCTACCCTAGGTGCAATGGAAACCGCATGAGTCCGGACAAAAGCAAGGCTTCAAGAGAGGATACAGAAACTCGCTCCGGATGGATCGGAAGCAGGATAGGTTCACCCTCCTTTCCAAAACGCCAAAAGAAATATTAGCATTAGAAAAGGCAAAATTTAAGACTCCGCCTCCAATGCTTACGCCGATTGAGAAAAGAAACGGCAACAAGTATTACGAATTCCATGGAGAAGTAGGACACAACACAGACGAGTGCATGCACCTAAAAAGACAGATAGAAGAATTGCTGAGAACTGGAAAGTTGTTAAACGTAATAAAGGAACTTATGCAAAATAGTGGCAAGGATCAGTCCAAAGCACTTAAGAAAGGAGAAACATCAGGAAATGATAAGCCCCTGGCAATCTTGATGGTGTAATCTCAGCAACGGGTGATCAGACAGAAAGTTACGCAAAGCGTCTCTCCAAACCAGAACATCTCATTCCCACCACTCACGGGAGAAGAAGGGAATGACGGACCAATGGTAATCGAAGCAGAGATAGGAGGGCATTTTATAAACAGAATGTATGTCGACGGAGGCTACACGTCAAAAGTCATGTATGAACATTGCTTCGAAAGGCTCCGGCCAGAAATAAGAAAGCAAATGACACCCACTACAACCCCCCTCATGGGATTCAGTCGCCATATAATGGAATCATAGGAAGGCCGGGAATGCGGAAGTTATAAGTCGTGCTTTCAACAGCACACGGGATGATGAAAGTCCCGGTGAAAGGCGGAGTGCTCACGATCCGCAGTAGCAGAATGGTCTCGTTAGAATGTACTATGGTTTCCGGACCAACGCCACAGCCCGTAACAGAAAAGTAAAGTGAAAAACGAATACACGTGGCAATACATCCAGAATATCCGGAACAAACAATAGCCACTGGATCAACCCTATCAGCTGAAGGGTGGAAAATTTTATGTGATTTGCTAAAGCAAAACCTGAATATATTTGCGTGGTGTCCAGCCGACATGACGGGCGTTCCAAGACACATAGCAGAACATAGCCTAAACATACGGGAAGGGTATACTCCAATAAGGCAAAAGAAACGAGGCCAAGCACCGGAAAGGAGTAAGGCGATACAAGAGGAAGTGGGAAAACTCGTGGACGCATGAATCATGAGGGAAGTACATTATCACAGCTGGCTGGCCAACCCAGTAATGGTAGCAAAACATGACGGGAACTGGAGAATGTGTGTTGACTTCAAGGACCTTAATAAAGCCTGTCCGAAAGATGGTTACTGATTGTACAAAAGATTGCACTACCAGGCTTCGATGAGAATCAAAGTAATGAGGGGTGTATGTTCCAGTCAAGACTCGCCTATAACCTGAGAATAAGAAATACTAAGACACTACGTTAAGTGATTACGCAGGGGTAGGACCCTGCGAACCACCTCCGGCGTGAGAGTAAGTATGAGTTATGGTTGTATAAGTGTGTGTAAGTAAAGAAATGAGTGTGAAATGAGCATACCATAATCCATTGCCCGTCCATCCTATTTATAGTGAATGAAATAGGGTTGAGAGCACTTCTGCATGAATGTCGGAGATCATGGGGGCGTTCCATGATTGTGGGTAACCGCTAGGGCTTAGTGACCCACGTTCTCAAACTTGACGGGGAAGCCAAGAGAGAGAGGGAGATCGTGGGTTTGACCAAGTTAGGAGGTTCCCTTATCCATTGTCCTTCGTCAGCCATACCCCGAAGGGCTTAGGGCTTCGGATGGCGAGTTCCCCTTATGTAACCTTCGTGCCAACGAATGGTTTGACGCCTATGGATATTTTGGAATCCTAACTTGGGCCTTCATATGGAAGGGCTTCGATACGTCTTAGAGGAGTGTCCTTCAAGCTACTCGGAGGGTACATCATCAAGCCCCCCAGTCGAAAGTGATGCATATGAGCGAAGAGGCATTGCATTCGACTTCATGCTTCGAAAAAGTTACAACTTACTACAAATTGCGTTAGTTAGGAGATAAGTACGTACCTAACTGAGCGCATTAAATGCTAAGTAATTACTACCGCTGCCCGCTACAGGAATCACACTTCCCCATTTTACCCGGAAACCAAAAGTCATCCTTATTTAAAATTTAAAAATTTCAACCGAATAAGACTTATCTTAGGGACACGTGTGCGGTGCTTAATAGATGCCAAAGAGAGTATAAAAAGAGGGTAGATGAAACCCTAACTCATTTTACTCTCTTCGTCTATTTTTACACGCAGTGAAACGCCATCGCCATCACTCCGAAAACAAAGGTAACCCTTCTTTCTCACTGATAGCTTGTTGTTTTTTCTTTAAAAGATGGATTCCAAGTTTATTATAAAGCAGCAAAAGTGTACATTGTCTGAAAAAGATCTTCACGATCACTTAGCCGATTATCCCATCCCGTTAGAACACAAAGTGATGTTACCCAAACCTACGCAGGGCATCTTTGATGCTCCTCCAGGTTTCGTAGGGCTGTACACACATGCATTTAGTCACTCAAACCTTAGGATTCCGTTGCACCCACTAATATTAGAGTTTATGCAATACTACAAGGTTCACATCTCTAGGTTTAACCCCTTTGGTTTTGCTAAGCTGACCACATTCATAGTGATGTGCAAAGCATACGGTTATGAACCAACATTGACGGTTTTAAGAGGATTTTTGAATTTGTACCCTGGGGGCAATTGGTTAACTATAGCAAAGAGACCTGAGGCAGATGTACCCAACTTGTTTGGGAAGGTGTACACAAACATAACCGGTTGGAAGGGTAGCTTTTTCTACGTGCAAGACACTATTGTTCCCCCTAAATACTCAAAACTGCTGAATAAGGAAAATAGGTTTAATGCTAAACGGTATAATGACCCCCCCCCCTGCCCTACGAGGTGCGAAGGGATCCCTGTTATCAGCGTTTGGTCAAATATCCTGTGGATGTGTAAGTGTTCCCTGAAGCCATCTTATACATGGCTGGGATTGCCCAGAGCTGGGAGGGGTCTCCCAAGAAGCCTGTGATCATATACCAAGGACAAAGTATGTTTATCTACTTTTATTTAAGTAGGACCAATGTAGCACTGATATTTATTTCTTCTTGTTTCTATTTTGTAGAGATGTCGTTCAGAAACTTCATGTTCCAAGACTTGGATGAATATTTAAGTTTCATGCCTGCGGAGAAGGCTGAAGAGTCTTATGGTGTTGGCTGTCCTTCGACATCTGTGAACAACAACGAGGTAGATACTCCAAAGCCGGAGCCTCTTGCATCAGCACCCCCGCAACTTGCGTTGGAGGGCCCATCCCAACTGGTGGAGAATGTTGCAGACTCGGATGATCCTGCGGATGAGGATGTCCCCGTCATTGGTTCAACAGGAATAGCTGACAGGTTGAAGAGTAGGAAAGGAACAGCAGCCAAGGCTGTGAAATCTACCAACAAAAGAAAGAATCCCCTGCCTGCCTCTGGGAGTAGAGTTGTGAAGCAGAAGAGTGTCGAGGGCAAAAAGTTTGTGAAGTCTGCCTTCGAAATACCCGATGAATCCGTTGAGGTTCATGGTAAGTAGTTTTTCCCTATGAAACATGTGAAATTATAAATGTCACAATTATGTTAACCTTTATACATTGTGTTGATCGCAGGTCTTCCAGAGACTAAGAAGCTGCCCAATGCTTTGGCCTGTCACCGGATTGTCGATCATGTCACCCCTCCTCAATGGAAAGGTATGCTGGAAAATATGTCCATTGAAAGGTTTTGTGACATGCATGACAATGGGGTTGCAAGGCAAGCAGTAATGGATAATCAGTTGAATGCCAAGACCAGAGCGTTGCTTAGAACTGTGGCCAAGCTGGAGGCTAAGTGTGACGAGATTGAGGGGAACGTTAAGAAGAACCCCGTCGTCCAACTCCTTCGTGAAAAGGTAGCCCAGTTGACTGTTGAACTTGGCAATCTTAAGTTGGAAGAAGCCAAGGTCATCACTCTCACATGTCAGAATGCTGTTCTTGAGGCGAAATGTATTGGGTTGGAAGGTGAGAAGGCTAGGTTCGGAGAGGTAGAAGTGAAGTTGACAGAGGAAATCGATGGCTTGCAGATGAGGTATAAGATGCTGCAAAAGGATCGTGCGGAGGTTGTTTAGAAGGTGGTGCCTTACATAGCCATGGAGCTCTATCACAGTGATGAATTGGGAGCTCAGATGTGGAAGGTCATCAAATCAACCATATTTCATGGACGGTGCTTGGCGCTGGAGGAGGCTGCCAAAACAGGTAAGCCCGTGGACCTCTCCAAGATTGAATGCTACCGTCCCACTTCGAAGGCTAAGTATAATGAGGCAGGAAATGCATTTGCAACTGCAGAGTACTCCTTCCTTGCTGAGGCTACCAAAGATCCTATTGCACCCCTCGAAGACCTCTTTTCCAAGAAACCTCGAAAGCTGAAGCCTACCACTTCAACCAAGAAGACCCTGTCTACCAAGCCAGTCTCAGTGCAACCATCCCCCACTCCATCTTCAAAAAAGCAAGAATGAAGGTTGCCCTGTTGGCAGTAATTTAGTTCCAAAGGGTGGCATGTACCCTTAAGACAATTTATTTTATGTGACAATGTGTGTCTTGTTATCCAAACAATTTAAATGCTTTTGATGTATGGCCATGGGCCAAGAACAATTTAACTGGAGCTTAGGCTCCTCATGCAGGTATAAGGGCAATAGCCCTTATTTTGAATGTGATGGTGTAAGGGAGATACCTCTACACACTTAGTTTATATTTGTTCTGTTAACTTCTCGTACGCCATTTTTCCGACGCTTAAGCTTTACAACCTAAGGTTAAACAACCTCATTGTGTGTAAATTGCAACACCAAGAATATAATGACCAACTTGATCATTGACAGAGGGTCGCGACCCACTCTATCTCAAATCCTTTACATAGTATGACTTTGTAAAAAAAAATTACAAGCGCCAAAAACTACTAGGAGAGTTAATGTGAATGTTTATATTGGCTTAAATGATAAGGCATGTGTTACACCTCAAGCCATTCGACATTGAAACTCATTAACGACTTGGCTGAACAAATCTTTGTGTTTAAGAAACGAAGCAAGATATTTGTGGGAAATGTCTTATTTATCATTGAATTGGTAGGGAGGATTACATCATTCTTGAAATGAAAACTAAGACAACTACCAATAATGTGTGCTTTCCCCTGAGAAGCTTTTAATTACAAGAAAAAAGTAAAAATACGTTTTAAACATAGAACTTTCGAAGGTTCGTACCATTCCATGTCCTGTTGATGGGTTTTCCGAGAAGAGTGGCCAATTTGTAGGCTCCATTGCCGTAGGCCTCAGCTACCATGTAGGGTCCTTCCCAAGTTGGTCCCAGCTTTCCCTGATACTCTGCTTTGCTTGCACTGTTGAGGCGTAGCACATATTCTCTAGGTTTGAAAGTGGAAGGTCTGACCCTTTTGTTATAGTAGCCTTCGATCTTATGTTTGTGCATTGCTTCTCGGATGGAGGCTACTTCTCGTCTTTCTAGTAGTAGACCAAGGTTTTCCCTGATTCTTTTGTCATTTTGGGAGGCATCATACGTTGCCACACGCTCCGTGTGTACAATTAGTTCCGAAGGGATGACTGCTTCTGTTCCGTATGTTAGGCTGAAGGGAGTTTCACCATTACTTGACTTAGGATGCGTCCTGTGAGACCATAAGACTTGAGGGAGCTCGTCCACCCATCCATGATGAGTTCGTCCTAGCCTTTTCTCGATCCCTTTGACGATGTCTCTGTTTGTAACCTCCACTTGTCCATTACCTTGCGGGTGGTAGACGGATGTCCAGGATTGCTTTATGTTGAGCCCTTGACAGAAGTCGTAAAAGACTCCTTCGGCAAACTGCTTCCCGTTGTCAGATATGATTATGTGGGGTACTCCAAATCTGCACACAATGTGCTCCCATACAAACTTCTCGATCTGTCTCCCTGTGACGGAGGCTAAGGGTTTAGCTTCCACCCACTTAGTGAAGTAATCGATTGCTACCAGCAAGAATTTGACTCCTCCGGGCGCTATAGTCATAGGCCCTACGATATCGATGCCCCACTGAGAGAAGGGCCATGCGGATGTCACACTTGTCATGTCCTGCTTCAGCATTTTTGGAACGTTTGAGTGTATCTGACAAGCTTCACATTTGAGAATGATTTCGGCTGCGTCCCTGTGCATCGAAGGCCAATAGTAGCCCAACTTCATTATCTTCGAGACAACTGAGCGGGGTCCTGCATGAAGACCGCAGGATCCTTCGTGGACTTCAGAGATGATGCTCGAAGCTTGCTTGGGGCCAACACATCGTAACCAAGGCGACAAAAATGACCTTCTATATAGCGTTTCCCCTATTAGCCGGTATTGCGAGGACTTAACCCGAACCTTCCTTGCTAGCTTGGGATCTTCAGGGAGAAGACCGCTTATCAAATATTCCCTTATGGGAGTCATCCATGTCTCTCCTTCTTCATGAATCACATCGGTAACTTCTTTAAGAATAATGGATCTTTCAGGAAGGACTTCCACGAGTACTTCTTTAGTGAGATGAGCGAAGGCCATTGAAGCTAGCTTGCTTAGTGCGTCTGCCTTCTTATTCTGATTCCTACGAACATGCTGGATGGTGTAGGAGTCGAAGTTTTCCAGCATCTCTTTCGTTTTCTCCAAGTACTGTTTGATGACGGGCTGCCTTGCTTCATAGGAGCCTGTCACTTGGTTTGCAACTAATTGGGAGTCTACGAAAATAGCGAGAGCTTTGACCTCCATATCTTTAGCCAATCGGAGTCCTGCTAGCAGCGCTTCGTATTCCGCTTCGTTGTTTGTGGCTTCGAACTCAAACCGAAGAGCATATGTATGCTCTTTCCCTTCAGGACTGACCAACATTAGACCTGCTCCAGAGCCGTCGGAGCTGGATGCTCCGTCTGTATAAAGCTTCCATTCAGCCTGCACTTGAGAGAGGCTGGTTTTGGGCTCTTCCTTTCCTATATCAGACTCGGAAGGTGTTTCTGCCAAGAAGTCTGCGAGAATTTTCCCTTTAATAGAGTTTCGTCCTTTGAACTCTATTTCATGTTCTCCAAGCTCAATAGCCCATTTAGCCACCCTCCCAGACTTTTCAGGTTTCGACAAGATCTGTTTTAGTGGCTTGTCGGTTAAGACTGTAACTGGATGGGCCTGGAAATAGCGTCGGAGCCTCCTTGCTGCATAGATTAAGGCGAGTATTAACTTCTCCAATGTTGGATAGTTGATCTCTGCTCCTTGTAGGACCCTGCTAACAAAGTAAATGGGGATCTGTCGCCTGTCCCGTTCCGGCATAAGGACTGCGCTAACACTCTCCATTGAGGATGCTAAGTACATGAACAACACTTCGCCTTTGATTGGGGCTGTAAGTGTTGGAAGGACTTCGATGAACTCCTTCATCTTTTGAAAGGCAGCTTCAGCATCCTGGCTCCATTGGAAAGTTTTCTTGTCCACGCATCCTTTGAGTGTTTTGAAGAATGGTAGGGACCTGTCAGCTCCTTTTGATAAAAACCAGCTTAAAGCTGCCAGCTTCCCATTCAGGCTCTGCACATTTTTTAGACACTTTAGGGCTTGGATATCGGAAATCGCCTTGACCTTAGAGGGATTAGCTTTTATCCCCTGCTTAGTGATCAAATGCCCTAGGAATTGTCCCTCCTCGACACTGAAGGAGCATTTCTTAGGGTTCAGCTTCATGTTAATCGCCCGAAGCTGGTCAAATGTTTCCTGTACATCGAGGAGTAGGTCCTCCTCAATCTTGCTCTTGATAACCATGTCATCAACGTAGGCTTCGAGATTTCTGCCTATCTGTTTGTTGAAGGCTTTATCTACGAGACGTTGATAAGTCGCCCCTGCATTCTTTAAACCGAAGGGCATCTTTCTGTAACAGTAGACGCCTTTGCTTGTGTAGAAGGCTGTCTTTTCCTCGTCCTCCTTTGCCATCTGGATCTGATGATACCCTTTATAGGCATCTAAGAAGCATTTTAACCAAAAACCTACCAAGGATTCTACCTTCCAGTCAATTTCTGGTAGGGGGTAGCAATCCTTCGGGCATGCTTTGTTGATGTCAGTGAAGTCAACACACATGCGCCACCCTCCGTCGCTCTTTTTGACCAGCACTGGGTTGGCCACCCAAGTTTGGTACTTGACCTCCCTCAGGATGCCTGCTTGTGTGATTTCATCAACTTCTTTGCAGGCTGCAGCGTTTCGTTCGGGGGCTAGGCTTCTTTTTTTCTGCTTTATTGGCTCAATGTGTTTGTACTCATTGAGTTTGTGCTCCGTTCCGAAGGACTGTCCGTCTATCAGCAATGTTCTTGGTACACCTGTCATGTCAGAATATTTCCAAGAAAAAATATCAAGGTTAGCCCGCAACAGTTTCGTGAGCTTCACCTTGAAATTTGCCGGGAGTTGCTTTCCTACTACCACCGTTTGTTCAAGGTAGCTAGGGTTAACCACAACTCGCTCTTCCGCATCTGTACAGCTTAGAATTGCCATCGGAGACTCCTCCGATTCTTCTCTGATCTTTTTGACACCATATACACCCTTATCCGCTCCATAACTAGAACGAACAGTTCCCACTCCGAGGGGGGTTTGGAACTTAATAGCAGCATGTATGGTGGAAACAACGATTCCCATTTTTTGCATAGCTGTTCTCCCTATTAACAAATTATAAGGAGAATCTGACCTTACGATAACGAAGATGAGTGTTTCCGTGCGGGATAAGGGGCCTTCGCCTATGGTGATTTCCAACGGTACTTCTCCCAGGGGCCATGAGTGTTCACCGGAGAACCCTACTAGCGGTGCTTTCGAATCCACCCTCCGTGAGCGTATGGATGACTTGAGCTTTAGGAAACAATGCTCATAGATGATCTCGCAGGAGCTTCCACAATCCATATATGCTTGGTTTACCTCCCTGTTTGAGATTCGTACCTTGATGATCACGGGATCAGTCGAAGGTGTCTGCCCTAATATGTAAGGGAAGGTTATTTCCCCTACACTTCCCAGCTCCCCATCTGCTTCCTTTCTTTTCAAGGTTGCATCGTGCCTGTGTACCATTAGTATAGGAGCTTCTGCGGGCGTGGCTTCCTTCTTGTTCCCCTTCCATTCACCCAGTTGAGTGTCGGAGAACTTGTCTTTTCCCTTCTTGATGCCTTTGACCAGATGTGCTAACTGTCCAGACCGTACCGCCTCCTCGATCTGCTTTTTTAGTTCCCTTCAGTTGTTCGTGTCGTGTCCATGATCTTCATGGAAATGGCAATACTTGGACATGTCTCTGGCTTTGCTTCGTTCTATCATCCGAGGTGGTGGATCGAAGGACTTTGCGGCTTTCTCGGTGGCTAGTATCTCTCGGGGAGATTTGACCAAGTTCGCCAAGAGTCCATGGTTCGAACCTTTGTTGTAGGGGCTGAAGCGGTCTCTGTTCTTCCTCTTGTTTTTGGATCCTTCCCAGGAGGACCCTCTAGAGAATTTGTCAGACGCCTCCTTTTGCTCTATCGGAGCCCCGTTTGCTGCTACTTCCTTGGACTCAATCCAAGTGTAAGCCTTCTCGATCAAGGCCTTGTAAGTGTTGGGAAGATCGGTGGACAGGAATTCCACCAAGCTTCGATTCCGAAGGCCATGTATGAAACCAGAGATCCTCTGATCTTCGTGCAACCCTAGAATTTGAAAAGTTTCATCAGTATACCTGGTAACGAAGGCCCTTGTGCTTTCGTTGTCCCTCTGCTTGATGGTGTGCACGGTTAAGTGAGTTTTGGTGTACTTCTTCTGCTGGCTAAAGTGTAACCGGAACTTAGCCTTGAGATCGTCCAGACTTATAATGCTCCCCAACTTCTGTCCGTTCCACCATATTCTTGCGGAGTCTCTGAGCGTGTAAGTGAACATGTGGCATGCTACAGGCATGTCCCACTTTTGCATCTTGATAGCGCCTTCGAATAAGTGGAGGAAGTTATCAGGATCGCCTTTCCCATCGTAGGTGCCTATGTGAGTAGGCATCTTTACACCGTCAGGTAGGGGGTAGTCTTCGATCCACTTTATGAAGGGTGTGCATGCTCCAGAGGCTTCGGTAAGGGTTGTATGGAGGTGGATAAACAGGTGTAGGATTATACGGGTTAGGAAATGGCTGTGTGTAGGTAGGGTAAACAGTAGCGGGTTGATACGAAGGGTTCACACCCATCTATTGCGTAGGAACCTGTCCATATGGCATTTGCTGGTAATTCTGGTTGGGGAGTGAACCATTCGGAGGGTAAGTGTTGTAGGTTTGAGCAGGTAGGTAGGGGTTCATGCTGGAGTATGGAGGTGGGCCTCTGACACTCGAAACATAAGAGGGGGGTACTGGAGCCCCCGTCCCTTCTCTTCCTAAATGGGCAGCTAGAAGAGGTGGTAAATTCACCCCTCCGTTTCCTACCGGGTTGCTTCCTCCGTTGGAGTTCTTGTTCCTCCTTTCACCATGCATTCTTTCCCTTCTTCTTGGATTTCCTCCGGGTCCTTCTTCAAAACCTACAGTCCTCCCATTTGGCCTTCTGATGGAAGGAGAACCATTTAGCAGGGCCGAGCGCCCCCTGCTAACAGGTTGAGGCCTATCCTCTGCTTCAATCTCCTCGTCATACTCCTCACTGGAGTATTCCAACTCCCTCCGCATTTCAGTGTTGCGAACCTGTCTCTTATGAGCCCTCAGCAAAGAATCTAAGGCCTCAAAGTTTGCCTCAACGAAGGCGGGACTGATATCTGGAATAGGGTTAGCGGATGTTGAGGTGTGATGTATGGGAGTAGTTTCCAAACGAGATCGTGTGGTAAAGGTTGAGGCTGTTATAGGGGCGAGGTTATCGGTGTTAGTTGTGGTGAGTGGGACCAGAGTAGAGAAACCTGGTGGAGGTGAATCTTGTCTTCCTGGTTCCATGCCGGAAAAGTAGTGTAGTTGGTTAGGGTATTAGGACTGGGTGATTACGGGACTAATAGTTGTGGTCCCACGGATGGCGCCACTGATTGTACAAAAGATTGCACTACCAGGCTTCGATGAGAATCAAAGTAATGAGGGGTGTATGTTCCAGCCACGACTCGCCTGTAACCTGAGAATAAGAAAGACTAAGACACTACGTTAAGTGATTACACAGGGGTAGGACCCTACGAACCACCTCCGGCGCGAGAGTAAGTATGAGTTATGGTTGTATAAGTGTGTGTAAGTAAAGAAATGAGTGTGAAATGAGCATACCATAATCCATTGCCCGTCCATCCTATTTATAGTGAATGAAATAGGGTTGAGAGCACTTCTGCATGAATGTCGGAGATCATGGGGGCGTTCCATGATTGTGGGTAACCGCTAGGGCTTAGTGACCCACATTCTCAAACTTGACGGGGAAGCCAAGAGAGAGAGGGAGATCGTGGGTTTGACCAAGTCAGGAGGTTCCCTTATCCATTGTCCTTCGTCAGCCATACCCCGAAGGGCTTAGGGCTTCGGATGGCGAGTTCCCCTTAGGTAACCTTCGTGCCAACGAATGGTTTAACGCCTATGGATATTTTGGAATCCTAACTTGGGCCTTCGTATGGAAGGGCTTCGATACGTCTCGGAGGAGTGTCCTTCGAGCTACTCGGAGGGTACATCATCAGTTACCCCTTACCAAAGATAGATTGGAAGGTAGAATCGCTCTGCGGATATCCATTTAAATGCTTCTTAGACGCGTACAAAGGCTATCACCAAATCCAGATGGCAAAAGAGGATGAAGAAAAAACAACCTTCATCACAAATCAGGGAATATTCTGCTGCATAAAAATGCCATTTGGGTTAAAAAATGCAGGAGAAACATACCAGCGGCTGGTGGACAAAGCTTTCCACAAACAAATTGGCAGAAACCTAGTAGTATATGTCGATGATCTAGTGATCAAAATCCGCTCGGAGGCAGAAATAATAAGAGACATAGCGGAAACTTTCAAAACATTAAGGGAAATAAACATGAAGCTAAATCCTAAAAAGTGTACTTTCGGAATGGAATAGGGAATGTTTTTAAGATACATAGTAAACACTAAAGGAATTAAAGGATGCCCAGAAAAAGCAGAGGCCGTACTAAGCCTCCCATCCCCGAAATGCCTTAAGGATGTGCAAAGGTTGAATGGAAAACTAGCAAGCTTGAACAGATTCTTGGCTAAATCCGCCGAAAAGTCACTACCGTTCTTTAAAACACTCAAAAAGTGTACGAAAAAGAGCGACTTTCAATGGAAACAGGGAGCAGAGGAAGCTTTTAAGCAAATGAAGAAGATGATAGCAAACCTCCCCACCCTAACCGCACCTCAGGAGAAAGAAGAGTTAATAATATACTTAGCGGCAGCCAGAGAAGCAGCCAGTGTGGTTCTCATGACAGAAAGGGAAGGCAAACAAATGCCAATATACTTTGTGAGCCGAGCCCTGCGAGGACCAAAAATAAATTACACACCAATGGAGAAACTAGTCTTATTCTTGGTACACGCTACAAAGCGGCTGAAGAGGTATTTCCAAGCGCATGCGGTAGTAGTCATCACGGACCAACCAATCAAGCAAATACTATCAAGGCTAGAAGTTGCAGGAAGATTACAAAAGTGGAGCATTGAATTGGGAGAGTATGACATACAATACAGACCAAGAACGTCCATTAAAGGACATATTCTAGCAGACTTCATGGTAGAGCGTCCAAAAGACGATGAAGAGGACGAACCAATGGAAGTGGAAGAACTTCCACAGCTGTGGGTTCTGTTCACGGACGACTCATCTTGCATAGACGGTTGCGGAGCAGGCCTCATATTGACGGATCCTCAGGGAACAGAGTTTACTTATGCCTTAAGGTTTGGTTTCAACACAACAAACAACGAAGCCGAATACGAAGCCTTGATAGCAGGGTTACGGATAGCAGAAAAAATAGGAGTCAAGAACGTGCAAGCAAATGTAGACTCAAAACTGGTGGCAAATCAAGTCAATGGAACATACATTGCGAAGGAATCAGGAATGATTCAATATCTGTAAAAAGTAAAAGAACTCCTAAAGAACTTCTGAATGCTCTCAATCAAGCAAGTGCCCAGAAGTGAAAACAAAAAGGCAGATGCGCTAAGCAAAATGGCTTCTACTAGCTTTGCACATCTAAAAAAGTAAGTACTAGTGGAAAAGCTGGGTCAAAAGTCAATAGAAGAAACGCCGCTCGTAGCAACCACAGAAGAAGAGGGGTATACATGGATGACACCAATCTATGAATACCTGACCAAAGAAACACTTCCAGCGGAAAAGGAAAGAGCACGAGAAGTTAAAAGAAAATCACAAAGATTTGCAGTAGTTAATAGGATACTTTACAAGAAATCTTTGCTTGGACCATGGTTACGGTGCGTTGGGCCTATTCAAGCTAACTACGAGTTACGAGAAATTCATGAAGGGTATTGCGGCATGCACGCAGGGACAAGGTCCGTAGTGGCCAGAGCCCTGCGTACCGGATATTACTGCCCTACTATGCACAGCGATGCTCGGAAACTGATCCAAGCATGCAAAAGCTGTCAGGTGCATAGGCCAGTTCCAAAACATCCACAAGAAAAGTTAATGCCCATCACTTCCCCATGGCCATTCCACAAGTGGGGAATCGACATTGCAGGACCTCTACCGGAAGGGCCCGGGAGAGTCAGATTCCTCATAGTCGCAATAGACTACTTCACAAAATGGATAGAAGCAAAGTCGGTAGCCACCATAACAGGAACGAGATCAAGAAATTCGTATGGGAAAACATTGTATGGATGTTCGGACTCCCGGGAGAAATCATATATGACAACGGATAGCAATTTCGAGACAACCCATTTAAAGAATGGTGTGAAAAAATGAATATAAAGCAACACTTCGCTTCAGTAAAACACCCACAAGCAAACGGACAAGTAGAAAGAGCAAATAGAAGCTTAGGGGAAGGCATAAAGGCCAGGTTGGAAGAAAAAGCAAGAACTAGTTAGATGAACTATCGCACGTCCTATGGGCACATCGCACAATGATCAAATCTAGCAACGGAGACACTCCATTCTCGTTGACATACGGAACGGAAGCTGTCATACCAGCTGAGATAGGGATGCCCACATGGAGGACGGCAGAAGCAAACACAGAAGAAAACGATGAGGCGCTGGAAATGAACTTAGACCTCCTTGAAGAAAGAAGAGAACAAGCAGCAATACGCGAAGCAAAAAGCAAGGCACAGATGGAGAAATATTACAACTCAAGAGTCCGAAGTACAAGTTTCAAACCAGGAGACTTAGTATATCGGAACAACGACGCAAGCCATGCTGAAGAAGGAGGAAAGCTAGGACCTAAATGGGAGGGGCCCTATGTGATCACGGAAGCACTAGGAAAAGGCGCATACAAGCTAAAGGACCGTGCGGGGAATCAAATCCCACGGACATGGAATGTATGCAATCTTAAGAGATGTTACATACGTCAAGTGTAAGCAACCCATTCCTCGCGGATTTCGTGAAAGAGGGTTCATGTCAAACCTATCTTTTTATATTAATGTCTTGTCAACTTTTATTGAATGAAAAAGGTGAAGCTTAGCTACCTTCACCAGTTTTACTTTAGAAAATTATTCTTTTTAATCATTTAACTAAAAAAAAAAAAAAAAAAAAAAAAAAAAAAAAAAAAAAAAAAAAAAAAAAAAAACTTATGTACGTAAGACGCGCATACATACGGGCACGACCCATACAACGTTATTCCGAATAACAAAAGGCTGAGTAACCTCCAAATTACCTCAAGATACGTAAGAGATATTGCAAATCTAGTATCGGGCGAATAACCCACAAGTATTCAGAAAAAGACTATTATAATAGGCACATCAGTGTGAAGATTAAATAGCAAAAGTTTCGAAACAAAAGAAATATGCATACAATAGACTGTCTACACATAAAGAAACGAAAGTGTCGCGCTTCGGCAGGCCAAACAACAAAAGAGCATAATCACAATAAAGCACTACTAAGTGGAAGAGTCCACAAACGGACCCGTCCCAGCTGGTGAACAGGTATCCGCACCAAGACCGCCAATAACACCACTATGCTCAAAAACAGACAAACAAACTGATTCCACTATGGATCCTGTACACGACGGATCAGCAAAAGACAACCAAGTATCCGCGAGCGCCAACCAATCATGAAGTGAACCTTCCCTTGCCTTTTTGTCTCTATCAAAACAACCCTGAATTGAGGCAGAAAGGGAAGACTCACTTGAAGAGCCCCCAGAAAGACAAGAAGGAACGACCAGCTGTTCCAAGTAACACTACTTCTCAATAGCGGATAAAACATCAGAGGGTACTTCGGGACGAAGCAAACGAATGATGTCTTCAACAGAAGAATCCTTGAGAGCCTCTAAAGAAGAAAGAAAAGGAAACTGGAGACCGCGGAGCACTTGAAGAGCATTTTCATAGTTAGCCTTAGCAGAAGGATTAAAAGCAGCAACGCGGGAAAGTGGTGTATTGGCCGTACCATGAACATGCCTGGCAACAAGCCCATCTTGCATGCCTTTATCAACAGCACAGCTAATGGCATTAACCAATGCGTCCAGGTAGCCTCGCGAATGCCAACATTCAGATACGGCAAGCTTGAAGCCTTCGGACAATAGCCAACGACGAATAGACATAGCAGCAAGCAAGCTCGGATAAAGTTTTTCCTCCAAATACAGGGCAACCTTAAGAAAGAGCTCCTTCAAACAAGCTAACTCTAAAGCATAAGGACGGAGCTCCTAACATTCTCTATCCAAAACTTGTACCTAACAAAGAAAATTCTGGAGGTTAATAAAAAAAAGAGGGGAAAAGAAAAAACAAACACAAAAACAGACAAGAAAACCTGTTTAGTAAGCTCGACATTGCGCGATTCAAGAGTAGAGGTAGCACATCATAAAAGTTCAAGCTCAATACCCTGACTGACAGAAGAAGCTTCCAACTCTTTGATCTTGGCACGCAACACTTCCTTTTCTTTGACAGCTGCCCCTAAAGATGATACCTCACCGCGAAGAGACAACATCTCAGACGCATTTGATTTAGCCTGAGCCAATTGGGACTCGAGTCCATGAATCAAGTTAGCTTAAACATCGCACCTAGCGGACAAGCTCTCCTTCTCTCGCAGATAATGCTCTGCACGAGTCCGCAACTCAGAACCAAAGCACAAATGGCGAGCTGCCAAGAGGTCAAAACCTGAAAATAAATTGTCAGAGCTCATTTCACGAAGTAGAGAAGAGAACTTCGGTGGAGCAACACCGTCAACAATCTCGCAGAAGTACAAGGGATTATCCAGCAGAGACCCGTTCAATACTTTCCACTCCAGATGGTGGCGCTCCTGTGAGCACAGGGAGTCAGACTCAACAGTAGTCTGGGAATTACTAGCCAAAGGTCGGCCAACAGAGGGTCTAACAAAATCTTCGGCATTACGGTTAGCCCCTCCACTGGAAGACGAATTGAGAAAAGGGGAAACATTCTTCAATATAGGAGTAGCCGCCGGAACTGTTGTGGCAGCAGTAGCAACAACATCCAAAAGATTCTCGGACCTGGCACAAGAAGTAACCTCAGCTCCAGCAGCAGCAGTACTAGAATCAGAAGAAATAACCAACCTTTCAGGAGAAACGATATTAAGTTGATGCCTGAAAGAAGAACCAACAGAAAACCCAACCTCACGCTCAGGGGTGGTAGAAATAGAAGAAGTAATGAAAGGACCAGTGTGGGGAGCCGTATAGCCTAGCTCAGCCTCCAAAACACTATTATTCAATAATAAGCGGTTCCTCTTCACGACGCGGACGGGTAATCATCAAGACCAACTCATTACTGCAAAAGGCGAAATATATTCGTAAAAAAAAGAAAAAAAAAAGAAAAAAAAAAGAAGAAGAGAGAAGTAATGCAAATAAAACTCACTAGTTTTATCTTCGCGTGGGTACACATCATCACCCAAAGTATAATAACGACTCAAACCAACCCAACAAAGAAATGGCTCAGGGAGGGCACGGAAGGGATAAGGATTAGCAGCAAGAGCAGCAAAATGATCAGCATTGTACTTGACGGGACGGGGAGCAGGATCTTTAGAAATATTCTTCCTAGAATGCCATGGGAACAAGACAGGACAAGCAAAGGCATCAACCCAGAAAAATCGATCATTCCAATTTTTGACATAATCAAGAGATTTAGTGCAAAGGGCAGGAACACCATAGCGCTTGCCAAAGGAAAACCACCCTTTCAGCTTCGAGTTAACATAAAAACAACGAAATAGAGTAACAGTAGGAGTAATGTTAAGAGCACGACATAAGATCTCAAAGTGAGAAACTCTACACGTGCCAAGAACCGATAGTTAAGAAATATTAATGCGATAGTACCTCAATAACTCAACAAGGAAAACAGACAGAGGCAGACGAAAATTGGCAAGGTCAAAAAACCGGGTATATAATCCAATCTTCCCAGAAGGTTCGCGTATATACTCAGGGTACACATCATCACCCAAAGTATAATAAAGACTCAAACCAACCCAACAAAGAAAGGGCTCAAGGAGGGCATGGAAGGGATAAGGGTTAGCAGCAAGAGCAGCAAAATGATCAGCATTGTACTTGACGGGACGGGGAGCAGGATCTTTAGAAATATTCTTCCTAGAATGCCATGGGAACAAGACAGGACAAGCAAAGGCATCAACCCAGAAAAATCGATCATTCCAATTTTTGACATAATCAAGAGATTTAGTGCAAAGGGCAGGAACACCATCGCGCTTGCCAAAGGAAAACCACCCTTTCAGCTTCGAGTTAACATAAAAACAACAAAATAGAGTAACAGTAGGAGTAATGTTAAGAGCACGACATAAGATCTTAAAGTGAGAAACTCTACACGTGCCAAGAACCGATAGTTAAGAAATATTAATGCGATAGTACCTCAATAACTCAACAAGGAAAACAGACAGAGGCAGACGAAAATTGGCAAGGTCAAAAAACCGGGTATATAATCCAATCTTCCCAGAAGGACACTCATGCATCGTATACTTACGGTCAGGAAGCTCCGGATGTACCTCTGGTGGAATATTATAAGTCGCAAGGAAAGAACCAAACGACCCTGGAGGAGTATTACATTTTATGTCAACAATCAAAGCCATAGCGGGTGGATCAAGGACAAACAGATGATTTTTTTTTTACTGTTTTCCTTTTTCCAAAGAAGAGCAACAAACGACGATGGTGCAAAATGGAGCAGTATTTATAATAAAGGAAAACCTAGAACCAGATGATGACACGTGCAAAGGAAAGATAGAGCGAACGGCCAAGATTAAAATAAAAAAAGGGACGTGTGGAATAGTAGGTCACGTCAATACAAAAAACGAAGAGTCAGTAAACGTCCACGTCACACGAAACACTTCCCAAGCAAAAGAAGAGGACAAATCTATAGTCTAGTAAGTACTTTCCGCACACGACAATATCCGCATGCGGTCAATACACTAGACTAGGGGGACTGGGTGACGTGGCAATTCCCATAAAAAAAAGGTGTGGGACAGCAAAACGTTTAGTCAACTTAAGTCTAGTAATATCCACCGCATACACCAATGTCCGCACGCAATGGACATACTAGACTGGGGGGGACTTGATGACGTATAGTATGTATTACAGGCCTACGAGGCCTAATACACACTATACACACACTTGGCTCAGGCCCAACGATTACAAATCCTTGGCCCACAGTAAGCCCAATGGCTAATTTGGCTATGGCCCGGGCTTTGAGATGCGCGTAAGGCACATGACGGGCTGAACCTTCAACCTTCAGACCCCCTACGTTCGCATCCGCGATTAACACGGAACCCTTGTCCGCCAAGGGTCCGGCTCCGGCAACTGACCATTATATGCGAGAATCTAGGAGGTCCCAGCGGCAAACCTCGCCTATAAAAGGGGCTCTAATCCCCATACCAGGTAAGAACTTTCTCTCTCATAATAACACACACTTCTACTTTCCCTCTCAAGAATGTGTACTTACTCTCACGCCGGAGTCTAATCGTGGGGTCCGTCCCCACGGTAAGACTAACGGTTTACCTTTTTTGTGCAGGGATCTCATTCAAACTACTTGAATTGTACAAGATTAACCCACCAAAGGCTTGCCAGCCCAGTCCCGTAAGCTACGTCCAGACCTTCTATAACCCATCACACAAACTGTACTAACATCCGTGTTTATCTTTTAGGTGATATTGTACTATATTAGACCTTTATTTACAAGTGTATGAGAGGTTTTATGTTTTTTGGTTAGTGTTTGCAGTATAGTTTCCTGCCACAATCTCTTAGAAAGACTCAATATCATGGGAAAGGTATACTTCTACGTTTTTCTTTCCTACAAATAACAATGAATCTGTTTGAATATAATTCATTTTTATGTACGGATAATACTCATTCATATTTTTGAAAGATTTTGTGGCAAACAAATGTGCGACAAATTCCCTTGATAACATAGGTGTGTATAGGGATGAGCAAAAGAACCAAAGAACTGGATCGGACCAAGAACCGGAACGGAACCAAGAAGAACCGAATTGGAACCTGCAGTTCCGGTTCTTGAGTTTGAGATTTTTTGGTTCTTGGGTCGGTTTGGTTCAGTTCCACCGGTTCTCGGTTCCGAAACCAAATACCCAATAATATATAAAATGTGTATTTTTTTCTTACTTTTCATACTCAAAGGCTCAAATCATACGGACCAATGGCAAAAAAACCCTAGTAGCCTACTTTTAAAAAAATCAAGCTAAACACTATAAACCCGAATTTTTAATTCATTGAAATACCCCATAATTAATCTAAACCTAATAATATTCCAAGATCATTTAACATTCAAAACTCACATAAACAACTATCATCATTATCAAAACAACGGAAGTAAGTTTTATATTTTATTTTTATTTGCATTCGATGTACTAGCTTATAACATGTTCATCATTATCTTAGGATTTATCGTCTGAGGATACAACCATCTAACTAAGTCACGGTATATTTCCTAAATTATTTTTTGTGGTTATATGCCGAGATCATGCTTGTGCAGTTTTTTTTTGAAAGAAACAACCTCAAACGTAGATTAGTCTCATCGATTTATACCCCATATTGAGTGAGAAAGTCGAGAACACAAATTAATTAGGATGATGTTAAAGATCTTATTAAAGACGATGAGATTGTCAAGGATATAGAAGAACAATTAGAGAAACTAACCAAAAGAGACAAAAAGAAACAAACTGTAGAACAATAAACGGTCTTAGTTATTTCGTTGGACAAAGTTTTAAGTTATTATATTTTGTTTTCTGAATTGTTATGCATCATTGTTAAAAATATTAACAAGTGAATTATAGAATGATTGTTTATTTGAGTTTATGCTTTAGTTGTTAATTGTTATTGGTTTAAACGTAAATGGTTGCAAGTATTTAAAAAGTTCATTATTTTTGTGTTTTTAATGGCTTAATTCATTAGTGCATGAGGTTACTTTTTTTTCCTTTAGAAAAGTGGTTCCTATTCGTGTAGACCCAAAGAATCGGAACCAAAAACTATTCGGTTCGGTTCTTGATTCCAACTTTTCACAAAATTTGATTCTCGGATCCACCGGTTCCGGTTCTGATTTCAACCGGTTCTGGACCAATGCTCATGCCAAGATGTGTATGTCAATGTGTAGTGTATAGGTGTTAGATTATAAGTTCTATTACATATTTAGGTAAGTGAATTAAGATTTTGTTTTCTAAACTCTACTAGCTTCTAGTACGTATTGTTAGTCGTATATTATTGTATGATGGGCTCAAGCCCACATCTCTCTCTAGGGTTATCACTGTATAAATGTATGTATTGTATGAGTCTTTAGGCAATGAAATCACAATCAATTATATTATTCTACATGGTATCAGTAGAATCCTCTCCTAAAACAAAAAATTCCGCTGCCTAATTCCCTCTCATCTTCACTGCTTCTCATCTTCACTGCCGCCCACATCTTCCTGTCATCAGAACACACCTTTGTCGCACTTCCATCTATCTCACCATCACCCTCATCATGACTGTCATCGATCCTCTCCCTCAACCCACCATCCTCCTCTCCGATAAACTCATGGCTATCACCAATCTAAACAACATCATCCCGGTCAAACTAGACGTAGACGAGATGAACTATTCCTCGTGGGTATATTTCTTTACCCATTTTTGTCGTGGAAACCTCCTCATGGATCACATTGAAACCAAAAGTGGCCAAGATGCCGCCAGTACCTCCTCACCCCCGGATGCGGAATGGTTGAAAATCGATTCCATCCTTCTTTCTTGGATTTTTGTGACTATTTCCAAAACCCTTCAACAACATTTAGTTGTTGCAAACCCTAAAACCGCTCATGAAGCATGGGAAACCCTAGCCGCCATTTTTTCCGATAACAAACGGACTTGCTCCATAGCCTTGAAAGCGGAGCTATGGTCCTTAAAACTAGGAGACATGGGCATTGATGCCTATTTTCGAAAGATCGAATCAATTGTAACAATCTTGGATAGCCTTGGTTCAAGTCTAGATGACGACGATGTTGTGACCTTTGCCTTTGCCTTGGAAGGGTTACCCTCTAGGTTCAAAACCGTGCGCTCCATGCTTACCACGGAAGAGATGCGGTTGAAGGCTCGCACAAATGACACTTTTCCCGATTCAACCTCATCCTCCCCGATGGCTCTACTTGCAAACACCAGTCATAACCCTCGTCGACCATCTACCTCCATGGACAAAGTTCACAAACCATGTAATAATTGGAGCAAGGGCTCTTGTCGTTTTGGTACTTCGTGTAGGTTTTTGCACAACGGTACGCATGGTTTGCATGCTAATATTGCTCCCCAAACTCCAAAATCTACCACTCAATTATCCTCCAATGATTTACATGCGTTACAAACTCTTTTGGCCAAATTAGGATGCGCTGGCATGTCCAGTGGGATAATTACTACTCCAACGAACTCCCTATTGCACTTGTAACTGGTTCAGGAGCATTTGGACCCTCGTGTCCCAAATATGGCCCGTCTATTTCATTGGTGAACCCTACGGTTCAAGGTCTGCCAGGCCAGTCCTTTGCATACACCTATCCTTCCCAGTCCAATCACCACACAGGTCACCAGCAGGTTCAGTCCAACTACACGGTTCATCAGCAGGTTTCTTAGCCGGTTCACCAAGCAGTTTCACACCCGGTTCATCAGCAGGCTCCTACGCAGGTTCACCGAGTAGTTCACTATGGTTTTGGTCAATTGGTTCACAGCGCTAGCATACTTGGGCCTGCCCCGGTTCACGCAGTCCAGTCCACTCACACAGGAGGTTCACAAGGAGCTACCATGGGTTAAGAAACTGTTTTACCACATGTCTTTGCCACTACCACCCTTCATGAACCCGCTCCCGGTAATTGGAACATGGACACAGGTGCGTCGTCTCACCTTAATGACTCGGTTAATAATCTTAGTGATGTTTTTTATTCTAGCATTTATTCATCTGTTGCGATTGGTGACGGTCACACTATTACTGTCACCAACTCCGGCCATAGCATTTTACCAACTCCATATCGACCCTCCACCTAAATATTGTTCTCATCACTCCTAATATTGTTAAAAACTTGATTTCTGTGCGTCAGTTTGTATGCGAAAATAATTGTACTGTTGAATTTGACCCTTTTGGTTTTTCTGTTAAGGATTTTCAAACTCGTCAGGTGCTGCTCCGTTGTGATAGCACTGGCGACCTCTACCCTGTTACCAAGCCATCTCCTATACCACAAGCCTACCTCACCAGTCAATATACGTGGCATCAACGTCTTGGGCATCCAGGAAGTGAAGTGTTGCGTAGTGTTATTTCTAATAATTCCATTTCTTGTAATAAGGAGAAATCACCCCTGCTTTGTCATGCTTGTCAGCTAGGCAAGCACGTGCGACTTCCATTTGTCAGTTCATCTACTTTAGTTCAAACTTGTTTCGATATTATTCACTCGGATTTGTGGACTTCACCAATACCGAGCTTATCTGGTTTTAAATATTATGTTCTCTTTTTGGATCATTATTCTCAATTTGTATGGGTTTATCCGTTAGTTCATAAATCTGATGTCTTGTCCAAATTTACATTATTTCGCAAATTTGTTAAAACTCAATTCAATCGTGAAATAAAATCATTCCAGTGTGACCATGGTGGTGAATTTGATAACCACGACTTTCATAAAATATTTAACGACAATGGGATTCACTTTCGTTTCTCCTGTCCCCGCACTTCACAACAAAATGGTAAATCCGAACGCATGATCCGTACCATTAACAACCTTATCCGCACCTTACTTTTCCAAGCCCATCTACCCCCAAACTATTGGGTCGAGGCCCTCAACATGGATGTTTACCTCTTAAATATCCTACCCTCCTGAGCCATCGACAATGAAATTCCCCTAACACGCATGTTTGGCACCTCACTTGACTACCATCTCTTACGTGTCTTCGGGTGTCTCTGTTATCCTCATATAGACACTAACCACAAACTTGGGCCACGAGCCACACCTTCCATATTTTTGGGACATGCCACAAATCACCGTGGCTATCGTTGCCTCGACCTAAACTCCAACAAAATCATTATATCTCGCCATGTCACATTTGATGAAACCATCTTTCCCTTTGGCACCACCCCACCCACTATGAAACCATCATACGACTTCCTAGATGACTCACCTAACATCATATCCAACATTATCAAACTCACCCCAACTTCGCCTACACAACCAACCCCACCCGATCCCACACACTCAATCTCCTCTCCTTCCCCAATACTAGACCCTCCACCTTCTCCCATTGTGACATCACCGATCATACCTCCCTCCCCACCACCACCCACCTCTCCTACACCCCTCACGGCCCCCGTTTCCATTTCCCAAGACCCCCCCCCCATCTTCCTGATCCTACTCCGACCACACAATCAGTTCATCCCATGGTTACACGTTCACGTGTTGGGACTACCCATCCCAATCCCCGTTACGCTTGTCATGTGTCTACCGTTTCCCCTTTACCACGGTCATATAACGCTGCTTTTCATGATCCCAATTGGTTAAATGCTATGTATGATGAATTTAATGCTCTTATTAAAAACTGTAAGATATTAACTTTTCACATACACATCAAACCATAACACAAAGTAGCATATAGATGGAATTCTAGAGAGAGAAAGTTAGAGGTTTAGGGAACTTTAGTGAGAGAAAGAAAATTCTTATTATGAGCTCCAACTCTCTACCTTGGAAGGTAGAGAGTATTTATAGTCTTACACAAATCGCCACACTTTGGGCTGTGGATCAGGCATACAGTGGGTAAAGACCCGTCCGTCCTCCACGGTGTTACTTAACTAAATAACTACTTAACTTAAAAGAACTACGACTACGAGCTTTCTAACGATTACATATACTTAAGGTGACCGACTCTTTAATACTGGGAATTTCTAATTCCTAACAATCTCCCCCTAAGGGAGGTCACCTCAATAATGTACCAAAATTACATAGAATACAAATAAATATAACATTTAACAATTGATCTTGCATTCTTGATGTAGTCCTTTGCTCCTAGGCTCGTAGTCATTGATTCTTCACAATGCATGTTTGGTTATTCCAAGTGGAGGTCTTTTACTGATCCACGTGATGATACGTTTGAGCCATCTTTGGAGATCATCAGCTATCAAAAATCTCTGAGACATCCATTGTGGTGTTGTGACTTTGGGACCGACATGCTCACATTCTGGATCATGAAATCTTCTCATCAGAGTAGCGGAAGCATTTGTTGAATCACGATATCGGCAGCAGCGTAGCAGAAGCTTGGTGTGAAAATATCAGAGTCATTGATGCACTAATCATGATTTCTTTTGAGATGAATGTGTTAAGTGAGCATGCGGCTATGGATTGACTGCTTCATTCTGATCAGCTGCAAACGTCGGGCGTACCTGCATACAACAGTTAGCAACAAATCGCACGAAAGTGTCTTTGATCACTTTCGATGAATTGAGGTACACGGCCCACGGTTCCCCGTTGATCAGTACAAGTACTGCCTGTGATCAGGTAGGATTCCTAAGAATCTCCTTGACAGGGTTTCGCAGCTGTTCTAGCTGTTCTCAAACCGGAACATCTCAAAGAAGACAACACGGAGTGAGTGAACCAGCGAATTTTAAGTCCACTGATTGATGAAGAAAGATTTGAAAAACAACCGTGTATTGCTTAATAGAAATTGTTTTTGCAATACAACGAAGGTTTTATTGAAAATCAATTATCAATCATAAAAATACCTTTTGGTTTGAAAAATGAGTACACAGTCGATGTGCTAAAGTAAAGAGTTTTTTAAGCACAAAGACCGGTTTTTCAAAGGTATCCGTCAATCCCTAACCTGAACCAGGATTGATTCAAGAAATTGAATCGCCCCATTGTTTCTGTTCAATTGTCACATGATTGATCTATATGATAGATCTCACATGCCACCTACCAGGAGCTTGTTTGATGTTGGCTCCAGAAGGCTTTCCATCTTCATTGTGAATGTGTAAACACATCACTCAGATGTTCTGGCAATACCACAAGGATAATGCGTAGGACTCAAGATATAATCTCTCTTTCCACATTGTGTGAAACAGAGAGTCTTCATTGAAAGTGTCCTAATGAGATTTATTGATGATCTCGTGGCTCTAGACTCAATTTGTGCATATTTGGATCCTATAACGGAGACTAGGGAGAGGGTCTCCTTCTTCAATATCAACCATCTCTAAGAGAAAGTCGATAGATAATGTCGGTTCCCCGTGAGAATGAAACAAGTCCTTTTAAGAGGAACTTGAGTGGTTTGGAAAGTTGAAGTGCAGTGCGTCACTGGGTCCATGACGTCTTGTCTTCAATACCGATGTTACCATCAGTAGCATATGAATTGAACCCGGTTTCTGCCCTAAGGTTGAATAAATGGAGGGCAATTTGTTTTCACCCTTTTCTCATTCAATTCTTTTTAATTCTTCAACCCCTTCAGTGCTTACCGAGACATCATAGCTAGAACCTTGTTGGGTTTATTCCAGTACTAGCTCAGACTCAGTCCGCACTCTTCCCTTATCTCATTTTTCTCCTTTTATCATCATACCTAAGGACTTCTACACTAACTAGTGGATTGTCCCTGGGTAGATCCCTCCGGTTCTGGCGGATCATGGGAACCAATACCTAACCTTATCATCCTTATATCACCGTACATAAAGTAAAGTTGGTCGGTCTATTTGGTATTGTTCATCTGCCATTGGATCCAATTGAAAACCATTTGAAAATCAATTCAGATACTTGTGATTTATTATCAAAGCATTTTGTACCTGAATTGTTTTTGATATATTTAGAACGAGAACTCCCCCTCAACATGTGCATCAAGTATTTGAAAGTGTTTTGCACACGGAGGCAAGAGAAAGAATTAACTTCTTTTGATTACCATTTTCTAAAAGATATCAACATCACTTCCCTCAGCAAATCAAGTAGTTATAGCATTTCCGGGAAGGATGATGTTTCCATGAATTTTGCTCCCCCTCAATATGTGCCTCGAGGTTTGAAAAGAGTTTTGCACATACTAGAGGGAACCTGCACATTAGGATGAATGATCACGTTTTAAATCAAAGGTTTAAGATAGATGCTCCCCCTCAACATGTGCATTGAAAAATTGAAATCGTTTGTCACATGTGAGAAGGACAGCATGTACATTCTTTTATAACCATTTACCTGATTATCAGTTTAAATCCAATTTAAATCACACATTCTCCCCCGATCACAATTATCAAATCATTTGAGATTTGTGATCTCTTATTGATTTAAATCGATTTTGAAAGCTTTTAAGGAGAATTGTGACTTGATTATGAAAGCTTTTGAACTGATAAGGATTGGATTTTAAGACTTTAAACTCCATTTATAAAACATGCATGTATATCTTTTGAAAACAATTTAATGCCAAATAACTTTTTTAATTTAATTGAAATCATTCTCCCCCTCAATCAATGACATAGGTTGTTGATTGAGAGATAGAGATTTTGACAAATAAGTCCTGATGATTATCAAAAATAGAGATCGAGTTATTTTTCAAAGCATTTGGTTTTCAGCAGATAGGAGTTTATAGAATCAGAGCATAGGATTTGAAAACATGGTAAAACATGGCTCTGTTCTTTCTTTAAACGCGGGTTATTGCCTGAAATGACAATAAACCATTTCTCTTTCTCCCAAAAAAATATTTTTTGATTTTTTTTTTTTTTTTTTTTTTTTTTTTAAAGAATTCGAACAACATCTAAAGACCCGTGTCATTCTTTGAATGACAGCACAAAGACCGTAGATATTATCGAATCGAGAGAAAAATGACAAAATGACAATATTTTTTTGAAGATTTTTCGAATTTTTCAAATTTTTATGGATTTTGAAGGTTTTATATTTTTGTATTTTGATTTTCGAATAGATATATACAAGAGATAGATGAAGAAAGACCTTTACTCCTCGTCTTCCTCCTGAAGACGTTTGAGAGTTTCCGGTTGAAGGCTTTTCAAACCAAGACGTGGAAGAATAAACTCAAAACGTTCTCTTGGAAGAGCTTTGGTGAAGATGTCCGCTAACTGATATTCAGACCTCACAAAATATAGTTCCACCACACCTTTTTCCACTTGTTCCCTGATGAAATGATGTCGAATGTCGATATGCTTTGCTCTTGAGTGTTGAACGTTGTTGCATGAGAGAGCAATAGCACTTTTATTATCACAGTACAGAGGGATTTTGTTGAACTCAAAGCCATAGTCAGATAATTGAGATCTCATCCATAAGATTTGAGCACAACAAGATGACATGGCTATGTATTCAGCCTCTGTAGAGGAGATAGAAGTACTCATTTGCTTCTTCGAAGACCAGCTCACAAGCTTATCACCCAAAAACTGAGCACCTCCAGACGTACTTCGACGTGTATCTTGACAACCTGCATGATCAGCATCTGCATAGGCCGTTAGTGACATACCGGTGTCCTTCGGGTACCATAGTCCCATATTGATGGTTCCTTGGAGATACCGAAAGACCCGTTTAACTGCTTCAAGGTGCTTTTTAGTAGGCTTAGCCTGGTATCTAGCACACATGCACACAGAGAACAAGATGTCTGGTCTACTAGCAGTGAGATACATCAGGGATCCAATCATACTCCTATATTTCGTTTGGTCAATCATGATCCCTGAGAGGTCCTCATCTAGTTTGGTTCGGTCAATCATGGGGGTGTCGACAGGGTCACTTGAATCAAATCCAAATTTCTTTAAAACCTCTGTTGCATATTTAGATTGATTTATGAAAATGCCTCCGGGACTTTGTGAAATTTGTAATCCCAAGAAAAATGACATTTGTCCCATCATTGACATTTGAAACTTTGAACTCATTTCATTAGAAAAACGATCACATTCCATTGGGTCAGTCGAGGCAAAAATAATATCATCAACATAGATTTGAACATGAGTTAAATGTTTGCCTGACTTCCTGGTGAACAATGTTGGATCAACTGCTCCTTTGCTGAATCCAGTTGACAGAAGAAACTTTGACAGTGTATCATACCATGCCCTTGGAGCTTGCTTTAAACCGTAAAGAGCCTTCTTCAAACGATAAACGTGAGTAGGATGCTCTTGATTCACAAAACCTTCAGGTTGGCTGACGTAGACGACTTCTTTAAGATCTCCGTTCAGAAATGCCGTCTTCACATCCATCTGATAAACCACCATGTTCTTACTTGCAGCATTAGCCAAAAAGATTCTGATTGCCTCGATTCGAGCAACTGGAGCAAAAGATTCTTCAAAGTCTATACCCTCCTCTTGACGATATCCTTTAGCAACTAATCGAGCCTTGTTCTTCAACACATCGCCATGCTCATCAAGTTTTACTTTGAAGATCCATTTTAGGGCTATAATCATAGCACAGTCTGGAGCAGGTACTAACTCCCATACATCAAGACGATCAAACTCATGAATTTCATCTTGCATAGCATTGAACCAGCTATCTTCATTCATAGCAGTTTTAACATCTTTTGGTTCGATCTTAGATAGTACGGAGTTGAAGAAGCACCATAAGGCATCTGTTGCGAGTTGCTTCCGGGTTGATACAGGACGAGAGGGATTACCAATGATGTTGTCTAATGGATGATCGTGAGTCCATTTTCTGAGGTGTTCATGTGGCATTTGTTGAGGAACTGAAGTAGCTGAGTCGATGTCTCCTGAAGAAGATGGTTCTGATGATGATTCAGGAGTAGCAAATATGTTTTCAAATGGAGCATCTTCAGGAGTCGCAAAGGGATTAACTTCATCATTGATGTCAGAAACATTTCCATGACGTACATTTGAAGAATGATGATTTGTTGATGAGACTGAAGGATCAGCAGCAGGTGCTTCTTGACTTACAGATATTGAAACTGATGGATTGACTACATTCACTGGAATATGAGCATCCTCTGTTGTAGGGATCAGCACCTCATTAGTAGTAGACTCATACAGTTCATCAAACATTGGATCAAACAATTTCTTTACACCATCTTCAGATGGAGGTACATATGGCGTTTCTAGAGAGGAGTTTGGAACAAGGGATGATCCAATAGGACTGTTTTGAAGTGCGGGTCCTGAGCTGGAGTGTCCAGGAGCCATTTGACCGGTCAGCTCATCAAACGTAACGTGAATTGTTTCCATGATATTTCGGGTTCTTTTGTTGTAGATTCGGTATCCCTTTTTGTTTGGTGCATATCCTACAAATATTCCAATGTCAGCTTTAGCTCTAAGTTTGCCCAAGTCTTGACCCTCATTAGTTGGATAGCACAAGGCACCAAACACACGAAGGAAAGATAGATTAGGTTTTCTGTTGTGGACAAGTTCATATGGAGTTTTTCCATGAATGGTGTGAATCAGGGAACGATTTTGTGTGTAGCATGCAGTGGCAATTGCTTCAGCCCAGAGAAACATTAGAACCTTTGAGTAGATCAGCATTGTTCTAGCAGCTTCAACAAGAGTACGATTTCGTCTTTCAACTACACCGTTCTGTTGAGGGGTTCGTGGAACACTTCTTTGATGGCTGATTCCAACGCTTTCATAGAATTCACTAAGTTGTTTGTTGACAAACTCAGTTCCATTGTCTGTTCTGATAATTCTGACAGTTTTGTTTAGTCTAACCTGCAGCTGTTTGATGAGTTTGATGATGATATCAGGAGTTTCATCCTTTGTCCTTAAGAACTTGACCCAGGTGAATCTAGAATAATCATCAACCACAACTAACACATATTTCTTCCCAAAGATATTCTGCACCCTCATTGGTCCACATAAATCCATATGAATCATATGAAGAACTTCAGTGACAGAGTTAGTGGGTTTGGGTTTATGGGCATACTTCTTGCTTTTTCCCAATTGACATGCTGAACAAAGATGATCCTTTTCATACTTTAGTCTAGGTAAACCTACAACTAAGTCCTTTCTGGAAAGATCGTTGATGGTGCCGAAGTTCAAGTGATTGAGACGACGATGCCATAACCATGACTTTGTCTTTGAAGCCTTCGATAACAAGCAGATTGGTGAAACTCTCATCATGTCATCGATAGAGATGGTGTAAAGGTTTGAGCCACGAGTTCCTTTCAACAGTTCCTTACCATTAAGATCTCTAACGAAGCAAGTATGTTTTCTGAAGGCTACTTCTAGATCAGAATCACAGAATTGACCAACAGAGAACAGATTATGACCTAAACCTTCCACATAATACACTCTGGAGATGACACTATCACCAACAACATAATCTCCATAACCCAAAATAGCACCAAAATGATCATTACCAAATCTAACAGTCCCGATGAATTTGCTCACGAAGTTCATGAGCCGTGACCGGTCTCCAGTCATATGCTTGGAACAGCCTGAGTCCAGGTACCACAGAACGATTTGAACGATCTGCAGTTGAACACAGACAAGAATGGATAACTGGATAATTGGGATCCCCATGCAAGAATGGGTTCCATTTGGTTAGTAGCAACAGTTGGACCACCCACATCAGAAATAGAAGCATTCATATCAGACAGTGAGGTAATGGAATCATTGTGAATAGATGCAATACTAGTGTCTGTATTAACCCTATTTACAGTGTGACCACTTCTTAAGGGAATAGTTCTACCAGTAGGCATCCATTTTCTAGTGGGCATTATCTGATTAGTCTTATGACCAACAGGTATCCAATAAAGGCCTATTCTGCTGAATGTTCTTCCTGTGGGTTTCCATTGTTTTCTAGCTTTCTTCCGTTTTTGCCTTTTAGCCTTCTTAGCATGAATTTTAGCATTAGCAATATTGACTGGACAATTAACATCATTAGGCAGAATAGTAACACCACATTCATGATTAGAAACAGAATTCAAGCAGACATCATTACAAGGTTTGCAAATAGTATCTGAATTCGAATTAATTACAGTACGCCTATGGCTAATACTAGAATCAACACGATTCGTTTTATTCATTTCAAGCTTAAAGTTCCTAGATTGTTCTTCTACTCTCTTCCAGTGCACATTCTTAACTTGAGAGGTCCTATCATTCCTTGTATTGTCTTGAGACTTTGACCTGCTCCGTTTAATGTCACTGATTACTCCTGTAGAGGGAATGGGAACATTAGTTGGTTTAACTACTCTTTGCATCACCTGTTTAGATATACTGGGGTCTGAACTACATGTAGGTGCACTTGGGTTCATTTTCATAAAACTAGAGACACTGTGATTTGTACTCCTAGAAGGCACACTTGAGTTCTCTTTCTTAGCATTGACAGATCTGGAATCTGAACTGTTTAAAGGCACACTACGGTTTACTTTCAAAACATTGGGAATCGAATGCATATCATACTTAGCTTTAGGCATTGAGCATGGAATCAAAGGATTAACTCTCTCACCTAATGACTTTGGGCATATTGTGATCAAGCATTCTAAGATTTCTTGAGATCGTTTGGCATATGAGCATGCATGTCCAATTGCATTATCATGAGGTTTCTCTAGCTTATCCTCTTCAACAATCTCACGCAGGCATTCTAAGCAATCCTTAAGGGATGAGAAATATGTTTGAATGGCAAGTTTGTTGTTCCTTAGGTGAGGGGGGACATATGTCACAGATAAAGCAGATTTATTGCCAGAGTGAACCTTAGATACAACATTCTCCTCATTGATCATTGGCATTTTCCCTTTTACCTGACTCTTCAGATTCTCAATTTCCTTTTGCAATGAAGTTATTTGTTCGTTGTTTTTGTTACGAGTGACTTTAATTGATTCAAACAACTCATTGAAATGACGTTTAACCTTTTCATTCTCTTCTAGAAAACTTTCGTTTTCCTTTTGTAAAGCATTTACTAGGTTTTGAAGATGAAACGTTTGAGAATTCTGAGAATCTAAAGAAGGAGGCATTTGGGAGCCTGTCATATTGTTCGTTTGACCCTTTAATTGAGAGATTTGGGCTTTCAACTTTCTGATCGTGTTACACTGAGCTTGAATCTGTTCATCTCGTTTGTTAATTTGAAAAACTGCATCAAACTCTGGAGCATCTGAAGATGTCTTGATATTTGAAGTTTTAACATTTTCTTTGAGATGTTGATATTTTAGTTGTACATTAAAATACTCAACTTCTAGTTTAGAGAAATGTTTAACCAAATTGTCATGATCATCCAGTTCAATTTTCTCATTAAGTTTAGAATTAGTTTTTTCAAGCTCAATGACACGATCATGGGAGACTTTCAGGGCCACAGATAATTCATGAAATTTGGAAGCATTAATAGAGCAATTTGAAGCAGTGAAAAACACATCTTGAGCAACACATTCAGTAATAAGATTCTCATTTAATGTATGCAAGTTCTTTCTCTCAATCTCATTATATTTTAGTGCACGCTCATAATCACTAACTTCAGCAACCATTGCATCAAATTCCTTTTCCATACCTTTAATATCAGCTTCTACCCCCTTTTTAAGACTCTCAAAGTGATCTTTTAGAAGTTTAAAGAAGGGCATGACCTCAGTTAAATAACATTCTTTCATTTGTTCAAAACCTCTTTCACCTTCAGTTATACCAGTGGGAGTGATCCTTTTCTTGCAAGTTTTCTCAAAATCAACAAATAGTTGGAATATAACGTATTGGCTAATTAATGTCTTGCTTTTAGTGGCAATTGTTCTAGGTACAAGATGCATAGGTGTATTAGGAGGATACACTGTTGCTCTAGGCATTTTCCGAAGGGGAGGGTTTGTTTCTACAATATTTTCAGCTTTCTGCTTATCTAAATCCATTTTCCAGAAGACTTGTTCGGGAGTCAACAAAGTCTGAGGTTTAAACTTGTTCAAGGCAATCCAGTTTTCCTTCTTGTAATCATGAGGAGAGAAGATTATGTTTTCTCTTTGCATTTGGGATCATCTTGCTTCTTATTCATCTTTTCCCTAGTGATATCATTTAAAATCTTATCTTCCTCAGTGCACTCAACGCAACTAGGTTTCTGCCTAGGCTTAAGGACTTCATTACCATCATAAATTACCTTATGAGCATTTCTAGCCTTTTTAATTACCTCTGGATTTGGTTCCTCTACAAGGGGAACGCTATGCTTATCGCTTAGAACTCTATGCTTAGTGATCATGTGAGCAGTCTGAATGGTGTTTCCTTGTATGTACAACTTGTTTTCAAGTTTGTTTTTCAAAGTTTTTAGATTAGAAAAATCTCTCAAGAGCTTTGATTCTTTTGCATTAAATTCCTGCTTAAGCATTTTCACATTTTCTTGAAGTTCTTGTTTTTGCTTAGCTGTTTTAGAAAGTTTTTCTTGCAAAGAATTTAATTCTTGTTTCAATACTTCTTCTCTAAAATTACTTTTTCTAATTACTGTACGTACTTGGTCATCCATTTCCTGCTCACGAGTGGTTAACTCAAATTTTGCACGCTGTTCATAAATGGCAACACGTTCCTTATAGGCATTTAGTTCAGAAATTATGGGATCATCAGGAGCACATGCAGTGTATTCATCAAAGACATAGTCATTGTTGATTGCAGAAGATGCATCACTTGGTACAACTTCACTTTCACTTTGTTTCACGTATTGATCGTATGGGACAATATTGATATTACCCATATTTTCAATACTTGATTCAAAAGTTTCAGTTGGTTGTACTTTGTCATGCATCTGTTGCACATCAGCATCATCGTATAGTTTTAATACCTCAGAGATGAGTTTGTCCTTGGATGTGCCAGCTTGTGGTGAAGAAGAGATCTTGGGAGAAACCATTGGAGAGATGCTAGCCATAAAGATTGTGTGTGCAGTAGGTCCATCATCTACATCAGAATCGTAAGCATCACAGTCAGCGACTTGAAAGGCGTTCTGATGATTGTGACCTATCTCCTGAATAGGCTGCTCATCCACATCTGCATCATAGGTCTTGGCATTACCCTCAGCAAGAAACAGCAATTCCTCTTCATCCAACGCAACACCATTGTCCTGAGCTTGTGCCAGCAGCATCTTATCTCTGAAGTAATCAGCATTCTGTGGCCGCTTTGGAGATGTGCAGTTCCTTGCAATGTGTCCCTCACCACCACAGTTATAGCATTTGATCGGCTTAGCTTGACCTTGGTTACCATTCCTTCCTCGATTCTGATTGCCCACATAGCCTCTACCAGCACCACCCCTTCCCTGATCATACTGTCTTTCCTGAACTGGTTGCACCACGATCCTTCCATCTTTAATAGTAGCTTGATTGTGTGGGTTAGATGCTGTTCTGAGGTTGTTGTTGGTTTGTGGGAGAGAATTCATGTTTTGGCTAATCAGAAGAGCTAGTTGATTAATGAAGCTTCCCACGTGTGCATCAGCATCAGCTTGTTTGTACATAGGATCAGGAATGAGTTTGTGATTACCATTACCCAAGGGTATGACTTGTGAAGCTTTGGTTTTGATTCCGATGTTTGAGTAGAAGGCAGTTGAATCATTAGACGAGCTTGTCTCTCCTGGGTTAGTTTTGAACTGATTGAGAATCAATTTTTCAAACATGGCATGTCTCTCATTCTGAAGGAGGAAGGCATAGAGTTGCTCATAGTTTGTGTTCTTCAATCCTTTAGTAAGCTTCACAGCAGTAACAAACTTGTGCCATTCGGGATTCATGTTGTTTACAAATTTTGAATTCAACTGAATGTTAGGCATAGTCATTCTGATGTTCCTCATGTCATTAACTAACTTATGAAATCTCACATAGTACTCATAGACATTCTCATCTGGTTTCATCTTGAAGTGCTCAAACTCGTCATAGAGTTGTGATTCTCTGTCTTCCATGGTTAATTCTGAACCTGAGAGAAGCATCTTTACATTATCCCAAACTGCTTTTGCATCAGTGTTGTGATTGATCAGCTTGTAGATGTCTTTAGAAAGACCTTGAAGAACAATGTTTGAAGCCCTGATATCTGCATCGAATCTCTTTTTCTCCTTATCATCAAGCTCATCATACATCTTAGGTCTGTCCATTCCGTAAACAGGAGTACCATCTTCATTAGTATCAAGTATGTCTCTGGTCGTCTCAACACGATATGGTCCTTCATCAATGGATTTGAGAATGTTGACCCCATTTTCCTTTCCAAGGCAATACAATCTGATTCGTTGAGCCCAAGAATCGTAGTCAGTTCTGTCAAGCATGGGTGGACGAGTATCTGAACCAGCTGCTTGTACATCCTCGGCAACAGTGGAGATGACAGTAGGGACGTTGGTAGACATGTTAACAGATTATACGGGATTTTATAACTCAATGATTAAACCGGGAAATAGATTCTTTCACGGGATTTTACTAAATCAAGAGAAAACCGTAAATAATCACTCAAGTCGCTAGATGATAAAGCTCTAAGTCGCTAGGGACAAATGCACTAAGTCGCTACCAATTAATTCGCTAGACATCCAAGTTGCTAGAATCCCAAGTCGCTAACAGAAAAGCAAGTCGCTAAGTAGTAACTCGCTAACACTCAAGTCGCTAGCAAAAATTCAGCAGTAATTCGCTACTCAAGTCGCCAACAATGCAAGTCGCTAAAGAGCAACTCGCTAACACTCAAGTCGCTAGCAAAAATTCAGCAGTAATTCGCTACTCAAGTCGCCAACAATGCAAGTCGCTAAAGAGCAACTCGCTACAGACCAAATCGCTACCACAAGTCGCTACCTGTAGTGGAGAGTCCACTACTTGTACTTTAAGTCGCTAGATCTAACTCGCTAGATTTAACACTGTAACTCGCTACAATTTTGTGAAGCAAGTCGCTACCAAGAAAAAATCCGAGAGCTAAGTCGCTAGCTTGAAAAACCAAATAAACTTCACTTTTCAATCCAAAAACAACCCAACCAAGATGATTCAAGCTTACCAGATGAAAACCTAAACACTTTTGATGATTCTAAACATAAAAGTACCAACAAAATTCAAACTTTAACACAAGAAATCAACCAAATGATGCAAAAACCACTAAACTTTTTCAAACTCAAAAACCACCTAAAAACCACTATAAATCCAAAGATGTGCAAGATATGATCTAACCATGGCTCTTGATACCAATTGTAAGATATTAACTTTTCACATACACATCAAACCATAACACAAAGTAGCATATAGATGGAATTCTAGAGAGAGAAAGTTAGAGGTTTAGGGAACTTTAGTGAGAGAAAGAAAATTCTTATTATGAGCTCCAACTCTCTACCTTGGAAGGTAGAGAGTATTTATAGTCTTACACAAATCGCCACACTTTGGGCTGTGGATCAGGCATACAGTGGGTAAAGACCCGTCCGTCCTCCACGGTGTTACTTAACTAAATAACTACTTAACTTAAAAGAACTACGACTACGAGCTTTCTAACGATTACATATACTTGAGGTGACCGACTCTTTAATACTGGGAATTTCTAATTCCTAACAAAAACAAAACTTGAATTCTTGTACCTCGTCCTACGGCCACCAACATTGTTCGCTGTATGTGGTTATTTCGCCACAAGTACTTGGCTGATGGTACTCTCAGTCGCTACAAGGCTCGCCTTGTAGCAAATGGTAGCACTCAGATAGAGGGGGTTGATTTTGATGAGACCTTTAGCCCGGTTGTTAAGCCTGGCACTATACGCACCGTTCTCAGTTTAGCTGCTTCTCGACATTGGCCGGTTCACCAGCTCGATGTCAAGAATGCATTTCTGCATGGGGATTTATCTGAGACTGTTTACATACACCAGCCACCTGGTTTCCGGGATACTGAGCACCCTGATTATGTATGTTTGTTACGCAGATCTCTGTATGGGTTGAAACAAGCTCCTCGGGCTTGGTTTCAGCGATTTGCCACATATGTTCTTGGCATTGGTTTTACACATAGTCGCTGTGACACTTCTTTGTTTATCTATCATCAGGGGACTGACACTGCTTATCTTTTACTATATGTTGATGACATTGTACTGACTGCTTCTTCTGATAGACTTCTTCAGCATATTATTGCATCTCTACATAAGGAGTTCTCTATGACAGACTTGGGTACTCTAAACTATTTTTTGGGCGTATCTGTTACACGTGACTCTTCTGGTATGTTTTTGTCACAGCGCAAGTATGCTACAGAGATCCTTGAGCGTGCTCACATGGCTGATTGCAATTCCAGTCGGACTCTGGTTGACACTGAGTCCAAACTGGGAGATGATGTCATCTTGGTATCTGATCCTACATTATATCGGAGTCTTGCGGGGTCACTTCAGTACCTCACATTTACTCACCCTGATATATCTTATGCAGTACAGCAGGTGTGTCTTCATATGCATGATCCGCGAGAGCCTCATTTTTCCGCTCTCAAACGGATTTTGCGCTACATACAAGGTACTTTGGATTATGGGTTACAGCTGTATTCATCCTCCACTACATCATTGGTTGCTTACTCTGAATTCTGATGCTGATTGGGCTGGTTGTCCGACTACTCGGCGGTCCACCTTTGGATATTGTGTATTTCTCGGCAACAATTTACTATCATGGTCCTCCAAGCGCCAACCAACACTGTCTCGCTCTAGTGCTGAGACAGAATATCGCGGGGTTGCCAATGCGGTTGCTGAAACATGTTGGTTGCGGAACCTTCTTCGAGAGCAACATACTCCGGTTTCTTCAGCAACTCTTGTCTACTGCGATAACGTTAGTGCCGTCTACATGTCCTCGAATCCGGTTCAGCATCAACGGACCAAACACATCGAGATTGACATTCATTTTGTTCGGGATTTGTGGCTGCAGGTCAAGTTAGAGTTCTTCATGTGCCTTCTCGCTATCAGTTTGCAGATATATTCACTAAGGGTTTACCTTCAACTCTATTTGAAGAATTTCGTGACAGTTTGAGTGTTCGGTGTCCTCCCGCTCAAACTGCGGGGGAGTGTTAGTCGTATATTATTGTATGATGGGCTCAAGCCCACATCTCTCTAGGGTTTTCACTGTATAAATGTATGTATTGTATGTAAAAATTGGTAATCAGATCCATTTCATTTATTTGGCATATGCCTTTTTGTTAATTATTTTGATACAAGAATGAAAGGCCTTTTAATAGGCATTACAAAACAAAGAGAAAAAGGAAACTAATAAAGTGAATCACAATGCTTGGCTGGAAAGGTGAGGGACCATCTTTGATTGGGAGAGGATCAAGGAGAAAATAATGCAGAGGTCAAAAGTCAAAAAGTTCCAATACTCCCCCTCAAGTTGGAGCATGTAGATTTCGAATGCCCAACTTGCTCAGAAGAGAGTTGAGGTGCTGAGCCCCAAGGGCCTTGGTTAACAGGTCTGCAATTTGATTTTTGGAGCTAATGTAAACGGGTTCAACTTCTCGGCTTTCAACTCTTTCACGAACAAAGTAACAATCCATCTCTACGTGCTTTGTTCTCTCATGGAAGACTGGATTATTCGCAATATGCCTAGCCGCCTGGTTATCACAAAACAAAACGGTTGGTTTTCCTTGTTTGGCATCTAATTCACTCAACAACCACCTTGCCCAAATCACCTCGCTGACAGTAGTAGCCATGGCTCTGTACTCTGCCTCTGCAGATGATCTTGAAACTACTGATTGCTTCTTTGACTTCCATGATATGGGTGCTCCTCCGAGAGACAATAAGTAACCAGTTCGAGACTTTCTTGACAAAGGACATCCTAACCAATCCGCATCACAATATGACAATAAGTTCATGCCACCTTCTTTTGGTAACAATATACCTTGTCCTGGAGTCGATTTCAAGTACCGCAGGACTCTAGTTGCTGCATTCATGTGGCTCTGGCGAGGGTCTGCAACGAACTGGCTGAGGACATTCACTGCATAGGTGATGTCCGGTCTGGTAGCCTGCAGGTAAAGGAGACGACCAACTAACCTCCTATATTGACTGCTATCCACCTTATCTTCTCCTTCTCCCTTCCCAAGCTTAAGGTTTTGTTCCATGGGAAAGGAACTAGGTTTACACCCTTCCAGGCCGCTATCCTTCAGGATATCTAGCGTGTATTTTCTTTGACTCAAAACCAAACCTTCCTTAATGCGAGAGACTTCGATTCCAAGAAAATATTTCAACGGACCCATGTCTTTGATGCTGAACATTTTGTCGAGCTGTTCTTTAGTGTGTTGTATTTTTATAGGGTCGTTTCCAACTATGACAACATCATCAACATATATAAGCGCAGCTACATAAGACCTTTCTGACTTATAAATGAACAGAGAATAATCAGCCTTTGACTGTTTGAATCCGAGCTCAATGAGAGCTTTTGTGAACTTTTGATACCAATTACGCGATGCCTGTTTCAAACCATAGATCGATTTTCTTAATCTACAAACACGAGCCTCCCCCTGTTTAGCAAAACCCTCTGGAATCTTCATGTAAACTTCTTCCTCTAAATCCCCATGTAAGAAGGCGTTATTCACATCAAGTTGGTGAATCACCCAATTTCTTTTTACAGCCACGGCCAACAGAGTACGAATGGTAACCAACTTTGCAACTGGTGCAAATGTATCATGATAGTCAACCCCTTCGAGTTGAGTGAAACCCTTTGCCACTAATCTCGCCTTATATCTATCCACCTCTCCGTTTGGTTTGTACTTGATTTTGTAAACCCACTTTGAGTCAATAACCCTTTTGTTTTTAGGCAATTCCTCAAGAGTCCAAGTACCATTTTGTTCAAGAGCCTTAATTTCTTTCTTCATGGCTTCTCGCCATTCTTGGTTCTGTGATGCTTGACGAAATGTCTTAGGCTCATCGCATGAGTCTAAAGCTGACAGAAAAGCCTTATGGGTGTTAGAAAAGTTATCATAAGAGATGTAACAAGCTAGAGGATGTACCGTGGATGAACTTTGATTAGCCGTGGGTCGAGTATGGTCTATCGATGGAGGAAGCTTGACATTGTAATCGTTGAAGCGTGCTGGTTGGGTTCGAATTCTGGACGGTCGATCTTGGGCATTCTCTTCTTCTCGAACTGAAGTGTTTTGCTTAGGAGGACCAGCAGCGTTTTGTATTTCATGTTCCGTAGTTTGTACATCGTTAAGATCTTGATCATTGATGTTTGAGGTGTTCAATGATGCCTCCTCATGGCTGATGATCTCGGCATCATCCTCTTGACCGTGGGCATTGTCTCCATTCTGATTTTCTTCGTTCCCATTAATATGAGGGGTGCCTAAGGGTTCGCCTTCATTTGTTTCATTGTAATACCAGGGCGGAAAATCAAAAAGTTTCTCATTTTCATTTTTGTCGATACGATCCATGCTCTTGAAAGGAAAAACATTTTCAACAAATTTCACATCTCTTGACACCACCATTTTGCTGTCGGTAACGTCATATATTTTGTACCCTTTTGTTCCCGGTGGATAACCTAAAAATACCCCGGGTTTCCCTTTCCATTCAAATTTGTCTCCATCTGTGTCGGTATTTCGAAAGTAAGCGAGGCAACCAAAAATCTTCATATGTTCATAATCAGGTTCTTCTTCATGTAAAATTTCAAATGGGGTTTTGTTGTTAATGGTGTTTGATGGGAGACGATTGATTATGTAGGCCGCTGTCATGACACACTCGGCCCAAAACTTCTTTGGCAAATTTGCCTCAAATCTAAGTGCTCGTGCAGTCTCGAGCAAATGTCTGTGCTTACGTTCTACAACACCATTCTGCTGTGGTGTGTGTGGGCAAGTGGTCTCAACAATTATGCCCTCATGAGCATAAAAGTTATGCATTCGATTTGAAATAAACTCCCCCCCGTTATCACAACGGATCCTTTTAATTGATTTTCCAAATTGCGTTTTGACCATTTTGTGGAAAAACATCAGATGGTCACCCGCATCAAATTTGTGTTTTAGAAGGAAAACCCAAACAGATCGACTGTAGTCATCCACGATTGTTAGAAAATAGTTTGCTCTTGAAAGCGAAGGAGTTCTATACCTTCCCCAAAGATCACAATGCAACAATTCAAAACATTCTTTAGTTTTAATAGAACTTATGGGAAAAGGTAACCGGGTGTGCTTGGCTTTAGCACACGAATCACAATCAATAGTTTTAAAAGATGCATTTTTGACAAAGTCAAAATGAGAAAGTTTACCGCTAGAAGCATGACCAAGTCTTTTATGCCATACCTCCACCGATGCCGACATAGCCTTCCTTTCTCGTTCGACCATCTTCATCCGGTATAAGCCATGTTGACATTTACCCGTTCCGATCAGTTTCTTCGAATTCAAGTCTTGCATTACGAAGAAGTCCGGAAAGAAAGTTACAGTGCAATGAAGGTCTCGAGTCAGCCGACTAACTGACAATAGGTTGCAAGTAAAATCTGGAACGTATAGAACATCTCGGATTTCAGTTCCATTTGGTAAGGTGGACGACCCTTTCCCTTTAACAGGTATAGAGTCTCCATTTGGGATCTTTACTGGTAGTTCATGTGTTGTTTTTAAGTTGCCATGAAACATATTGAGAAGGTAGGTTATGTGTTCAGTACATCCTGAATCAACAATCCAGTTGCCATCGTCGCCTAATCTAGCCCCCATGTTTGCCATCAACTGGATTATCTCGTCATTAGTGAACAGGCTGATGAATTGCTTGTACTTTTCACGGTTTAATCCTGGGATTGGACTCGATTGATTTAGGTTGTCAGCAGCGGGATTGAATTCAGTTCGGTTCTGGTCATCACTGGCCATGGTTGTGAGCAGGAGCCGATTGAAGAAAAAACTGAAGCGTTTTAGGGTTCAGGAACTCTCTCTGATACCATGTAAAAATTGGTAATCAGATCCATTTCATTTATTTGGCATATGCCTTTTTGTTAATTATTTTGATACAAGAATGAAAGGCCTTTTAATAGGCATTACAAAACAAAGAGAAAAAGGAAACTAATAAAGTGAATCACAATGCTTGGCTGGAAAGGTGAGGGACCATCTTTGATTGGGAGAGGATCAAGGAGAAAATAATGCAGAGGTCAAAAGTCAAAAAGTTCCAATATTGTATGAGTCTTTAGGCAATGAAATCACAATCAATATATTATTCTACACGTATTAACTAAAATGTTTTATTGCTTGTTGTTTGAACATGAGACTTGAAGAACAACAACAAAAACACCAACACTGAAGAACAGATCAATCACGGGAAAAATAAAATAGACGTAGCACGAGCACCAGCAGAAGTAAACACTAATTATAATACATCAAAACCACGACCAAAAAATATGAACAAGGAAAATACTTATGGAGTCGTAATATTGGGAGTTGATCTTCAATCTCAACTTTGTGTTGAAAATGTTGTGAATTTACTCGAAGGATTCAAAGGTGGTTTAATTACAAATCCTTATTGATCTTTTAATTAAGGATATTTATTTGTATCATTCTCGTGTTCTGGTTAGTATTCATTGATGATTTTGAGAACAAGGTGTAAAAGAAATTGAACCAAATAAAAAACATCATCGGGTGACTTTGAAAGGCGCATTTCTTGACCCGTTCAAAATTGCAGCGAGGGTCATAGATAAAACAAACTAGGAAGTCAAAGTTATTTCACCGAAACTACCAGAGGCGAAAGAGACAATGTTATGGCTGGACTTGCACTGTGATGGTTGCGCTCGTGTTCTTAAATATGAGATTTTTAAGATGGCATGTACTTTTTTGAGTACTCAATTTGATTTAGTCTATGAACTTTTTTTCTTACCTGCTTCTCTATATATTTACGCACACTCAGTCCGGTTCTAAAGGGCACTCAAACCCTGGTTTGGCCACTGGATTGATGCTCACATAAATGCTCGCTTTTAATACTACATTATCGTAGTTTAGTTTAAAAATTCTAAATAAAAGAAATTGGTTAGTCTTCATGTGATTTTGGATGCTAAACAGATCTATTTAACAGTAGTTTAAACTATCAGTTTTGATGTGGATGCTAACGTTGTGACCGTAAAAGGTACCTTTAATCTAATAGATTTAGAAAATTACACCTGAAAGGTTTCAGGATGGCCGGTTATGATTGGAATTCTAAGAGTGAAAAAGTTTAAATACAAGGATTACTCCATTATATAGGTACCACACGTACGTTGCGAAAACTAAGTTTTGGTGTTTCCATTCTTGGTTGCAGCATGTTTTTGATATACTTATCTTAGGCCACTAGAGATGCACATCCATATGATGTCTGCCTATTAGAAATGTTTGTGGTACTGTATTAATAATAAGCTATTATCAAATGGGTTTTTTCTAGAAAAAGAAAAAGGTCACAAATTTTAGGGGCCGTTTAGTTGGAGAGAAATACTTCATTTTTCCAGAAAATTTCCCATATGAAAAGAGAAAAACTGGAAATCCGTTTAGTCGCACTTTTTTCCAATAATTTTCCAAAAATATGAAATTCTCATTTTCCAATTTGTAATAGAAAAAATGAAAATAACATTACACCCTTTTCACTTTTTTCATTTCCAAAATAATAACATCATTTCCTTTCACCCTACACTTTTATCACACATCTTCCATCCTCCATTCTCCACCTTCAACTAAACAACTTTTCATTTTGGAAAAAAGGAAAAATATAACTCCAACTAAACGGATTTTCACATTTCTCAACTCTTCTCTAGAGAAGAAAAACCACTCCATTCTCTAGGAATTTAAAAACGGAAAAACAGGAACATTTTTCACCAACTAAACGGCCCCTTATTTTTGATCCATATGGGTTATCTCTACCCAAAACTCTTGCAATCCTATGCTTCCAGAAATCTTTAGAGGTATCATTTAATCAAATAGCTTCGAAAGATATACGGAATAACCATATAATGGTACAGATTATGCTAGTAAAGTTTAATAAGTCGATATATTATTTAGGTGCCTTACTACCTTAGTATATCTTCTTATGTACACCACTCCAACATTTAAACCCACATAGGTTGAAACAAGAAACTGTTTCCATGTTTTACACTCCTATTAAAAAATAGGTGATTTTTACATATAATATAAAAATTTATATCATTTCTAACCTTTTCTTTTTTCCTTTTTTTTTACTTCCAAAATATTTTTTTAAATAACTTCGTTATTTCTCTTAGCAAGTATCCCGAGCTAGTTCTTTAAAGATGTCAAATTTGCTTATGCGTACCTTCACACACCTTACACCTCGTAACATATTAGAAATAGAATGACAGGCAAAAATACTCTAGGGACTTGATCACTATTTCCAGCGAAAGTATCTAAAGCTATTTTTGGACGATAACCTATAATTTCACTTAAGCCTGAGATAAATTATTAAAAGGTCGTCAATAAGGTATCATGATATTAATTTCACATGTTAAAGCTTATCACATATTGAACATGTGTGTAAGCAATTTATAAGATCAAGTAAGTCGTGAACCATATGAGATATATATGACTAACACGAGAGATTAATAATGAATATATCAACATATGCAAAGTCTAAAAGGTTTATCATAATTTGTTTTCTCTGTTGCTATTTTTCTAATTGCCAAATTATGCTATGTGGTATTATTAAAGAAATTACTGATTTTTCAAAAAAAATTGTATAGAAAATGAATCACAAATTATCCAAACGATGATACACAATTAAAGGATGCAAGATGACATGCTAAATTACAATGGCTTGAGAACAAAGTGAAAATTGCTACCGCCACTCGTGAAGCTAAAACTAATTGTTATTGACAAAGTGAGAATTACTAAGTAAAACTAAGCTCTTGTGCGCCAATTGTACTCTCGAGCACCATAGACGAACTTGACAATTAAATTAGATTCTTGAACCAAGTGTAGCCGGGCTTGATGAATGACATAGGGGTGCACATTAATTGTTGAAGAGGAATAAAGAGATTGCGATCTCGGAATAAAAGTATTCTTAGTGACTTTGGTATTTAAAAGTTAGAAAGTCTATTAGAATCGAGATAATTATTTCATTGAAGACAAAATGAACTTTTTGTAAAGTTTGTGATATTACCAACTATGTGAATCTAGTATATTTAAAACTCTAATGAACAAGTTTTAAAACTCTAATGAACAAGTTTTACCTCGTCTTTGTATCGTGTATTGATGTAAACCATGTCACCTTTTCACATTCGGAATAAAGATATGTATCCTTTGACCATTTCAGTAGTCAATCCCACATAGGTTGAGGCATGAAAACATTGATAGCTTATAAATCATTGTGTATAAGGCATATTTGCGAATGGAATTGTGTTATATTTCAATGTGGCATTATGACAGCCCATTATAACTTGATAAGTAATTGGTGGTGATATATAGAGATTGAAAAATTATACTATTCATCACTCTTTTTTTATATCCCTACAAAACTTTTAAAAACAATAATTAGTGATTATTTTTCACTAATTTGCGAATGGAATTGTGTTATATTTCAATGTGGCATTATGACAGCCCATTATAACTTGATAAGTAATTGGTGGTGATATATAGAGATTGAAAAATTATACTATTCATCACTCTTTTTTTATATCCCTACAAAACTTTTAAAAACAATAATTAGTGATTATTTTTCACTAATTTGCGAATGGAATTGTGTTATATTTCAATGTGGCATTATGACAGCCCATTATAACTTGATAAGTAATTGGTGGTGATATATAGAGATTGAAAAATTATACTATTCATCACTCTTTTTTTATATCCCTACAAAACTTTTAAAAACAATAATTAGTGATTATTTTTCACACACGTACGACAACATTTTGGGTAAACGAGGTGGGCGGCGGACCGCCACTGTGAACAAGTGATGTTAGGGACGGGTACATCCCTCATGACTTGCTATATTTGATTTTCACAAAACTAGACTCGAAACGAGACCAGGAATCTTTTGGCTTAACAAGTCGCAATTTACCATGTGGTTAGAAGGTGCTTTTCCTTTGATCCTACTTTTCCTCCTCATAATGTATCCATTGTCCTTGAGTCACTCCTCAACCGTTTTACCCGATTAGAGTCACTGTCTTTGGGGTGTTGATTTAACCATATTGCTAAAATATGCCCCCAAATAGCACTCTCTTTATCTTAATTATTGTCATCATGTCACTGACATCGGACTCTCGTTGGTTGTTTCTGCTTGTCTTATGTCGTCGGTTATCTGCCTTTCTAGAACCTTAATTACAGATAGTGGAATGGATATCTTAACAAAGTCTTGTACTTGAGAGAAGTAAATATCTCTTAGTGCAAAAACATTACTGACAATGGAATTTCGTTTCTCAACCAAAACTCTATTCAACTTAGATCACTCAACATATCTGGTTGTAAGAAAACTGCTGGCCGGTGTACCCTTCAAAGGGTGTTTTCCGAACTTGGCTTGTTTATAAGCTACGTTCTGTTATTTTGAATCCGCGGGTGTTTGTGGTATTTTAAATAATAGAGGTGGTCTTGAGTATCTAGATCTCACTTGTTTTCTTCGTATGAGAGTATGAAACTGGCACCTATTAGTTTAGGATTTTCGTCTAATCTTAAAAAACTTAACCTTAAGTCGTGCAACTTTGTTTATGACGATGTTGTTATATAAATTGCAATAGGGTGTCGTTGCTTCAAGAATGGAACCTAACAGATTGTTCAAATATTGAATTTGACGGTTGGAGGTCCATTGTATCGCATTGTCATAATTGGGAAATACTTCATGTAAGCCAATGTTTTCAAACCCGGATCGACCCGGCCGGTTCAACCGGTCGGACCGGTGCCCGGCCACAAAAACGGGTTAAAAACCCGGGTTTCTAAAACCAGGTTAACCAGTTAGACCCGCCGGGTTTTGAGTGAACCGGGTCAACCCGGGTCTTGAAACCCTGTCGGGTTTGGTTTTTTAAAATTTTTTTTTTTTATATAAACACCGGGTTGATTCGGCGGTTGAACCGGTTGCCCCGGTCGAAAAAAATAATAATAAATAAAAAACTGAGTTGACCCGGCGGTCAAAGCGGTTGAACTAAATTGGAATTTACTCATGTTTTACACACAATTTATTCCTGGTTTTATATAGGTATCACATGTCTCAGAACCAACTTTTGGTGTGTGCATTCTTGCTTGCAACAACTTTTTGTGGAAGATATACTCATATCAAATGAACAAACCTATTTGTTCACTAGGGATTTGCATGGATAGTTTGGCCCTAGAAGGGAGTATAAGAGTTTTTGTCAAGTAAACGAACAAACCTATTTGTATTTTTATGATACTTTTTTAGTTTGTGCATAGGAGGTTTGCCTATTGGAAATGATTTGTGGTGTGTAAAAACAAGCTATTATCACTTTTTGCTATTTTCTAATTGCCAAATTATGCTATGCATGTGGTGATATTATAGAGATTATTAGGGCACGTTTGGTAGAGAAATTTCAAAGAAATGAAATGAAGCAGAGAATAAAATCTCAGAGAATAGAAATCAATAGAGAATTTTGTTTAATTCTAATGTTTAAAAACAACAGAGACTTGACCCGAGAAATGATTTTTTTTTTAATTTAAATAACATTTTGTCATATAATAACATTTTGTCATATATAAGTCACATGTATTTGTTTGTTGATTTAAAAAAAATATATATATATCTTTTATTCTTAAAAAATATTTAAAAAATAAATTATTAAACAAAAAATTAAATTTATTTACTTTATTTAAAAAAATATATCTTTTTTAAATGTATTTATTTAAAAAAAAAAAAATAAAAAAAAAAAAAAAAAAAAAAAAAAAAAAAAACTTGTTTTTTCTAAAAAATATTTTTTTAAAAATGTATTTATTTAAAAAAAAAAAAAAAAAAAAAAAAAAAAAACTTTCTTTTTAATTTATTTTTTAAAAATATATTTATTTAAAAAAAAAAACTTATTTTAAAAAAAAAAACGTGTATTTGAAACTAAAGTACAAATATAAGTTGAAAAAGAAAAAAAAAAAAAACATATCATGAAAAAATATTACGAATAATAACAATTCTCATTTCTTCAATTTCCCAACCAAAAGGGATGGAAATCAAACTCTAAAATTTACACTACCAACTCCTTACCAATTCTTACCAATTCTACTCATTTCTCCACCTTTTAATTTCTCTAACCAACCAAACAAGAGAATTCGATTCATTTCCATTTCTCTTTTACCATTTCTCTCTACCAAACACACCCTTAGTGAATTTATTGTTTAAGTTAGACTGTCTACAAGAATCAAGATAACAATTTTATTGAAAACAAAAACATTTTGCAAAATTTGTGATATATTGCGAATTATTAGCAAAATATCTTAATCTTATATATTTAAATCTCTTATTAACAAGTTTTAAATTATTGAGAAATAATTGCAAAACTAATTTTGGTAAAAATGGCCAATGGACGGATTATAACCTCGTTTTGGTATTGTGTATTGACATAGCGATCTAAATATTTCACTGTCGGAATTATGATTTGTGTTCAAGCACATTTTGACCAGCTGAATATTCAATCCCACATAGTTGAGGCAAGAAAATGTCTGCTAGCTTAAATATCACTGTGTATAAGGCTAATGCGTGAATAGAATTATACTATGTATTCAACCCTAATAGATAGACGCCCGTTACAAAACCTAACCTAGTGGGTGAGTAACGGGGTGGCCTTTTATAAGGTTAGAATAATTATATTATTCTAAACCTTTTTTGTTTTGTTCATATTGACTGCAAAACAGCAACAATAACTAATAGCGCATTTCCTCTCTGCAAAATGACATGTATACAAGGCTAACATAGCACATTTCCTCTCTTGTTTGTCTAGCTTTGACACTTCGGTTACAAGTAAGTGAGAACAATTATGTTGTTCTAGTATTGTCTTATCATTTTGGTCCGTCAATAGTTGGTTTATAAACAAATATTTGGTTTCAGTGTGACCTCAATTGCTCATCATAATAATAGTAAGCTCGAAATGGCGGAAGGTGAAAGAGTAAATCCGACATTATTTTCTATAAAGGTTAAAGGTCATGTAATAGCAAAATAAATATGTAACACCTTCATTATCTTACATGTAAGTTTTTAGCTATAAAGCTTATAAAGTTTTAACTTTTGTCTCCATATCATATTTTTTACTAGCATGTTAACAAATAAAATCACAAAAAGTACAATATTATGAAACGAAACTCTAAACTTCATAGCATATAGTGAAACTTAGGAGAAAAAAAGGAACTTACGTCATGAGACCAAAAATTCAGCACTTTATATGTTCTAGACCAAAAGGGATGTTTGGTATGATGAAATGGAAAGCCAAAAATGAGAATAAGAAAGATTTCCTTAGTTTGAGAATAGAAATAAGGAATTAAAATAGGATTCTTTGAAAACCAAATTCATTCTTTAAATAAAAAGAAGAATGGCGAGAATCACAAAAATTAAACAAAACCAATCACATTTCCATTCAATTTGAGAATCAAAAAGCTCTGAAAAAGAGGGGAACAAATAATGTAAGTGGCACATGCTACTCATTTTGGGGTAAAAATCAAGAACCCTAGCATATTTTTCTCTTTAATTTCGTGTTCATCATCAAAAATTTCATTCTGAACTCTTTCAGACTACCTTCATCTACTTAACAAGTTAACATGTGTTCCAATTCAACAAATTTAATCATATACTTAACTATTTGGACCTTCGATTTTGAGATAAAATTTTAAATTCTTTTGTTCTCATATTGTTGTTTGGATCTGGCATTTCTATCCAATGATATCGACTATGTAAATTATACTTGTTATATTGTTAACGTATTTCAAAGAAAATTGCACATATGAATCACATAAAGAAAAGGAAATTTGCACATAATGAATTATATGAAGAAAAGGCCGTTGATGATTGTGATGAAGATAGGGACGTGATAACATGGACTTGAACAAAATTACATATATAATAAATAAATCAAAACATTGTAGTGTTATTTTACCATTCTCTGTAATTTATTCTTACTTATTCTAACAAATGAATTAATTTATGTCATATTTTCCTACCCTCATTCTTTGTTTATATCAAACAATGGAATACATGTTCTTTCTTTTGGACTATTCTCTTTCTTGCTAATTCCATTCTCAAATGTGTTTCCATTATGTGTCATTTAGTCGTACCAAACATCCCTCAAGTTTCTAAAGGATTATGAATCAAGAATTTTGATCCGCGTTAATTTTTGTGGGTATTTGCATGTCCACCCGAGCCCCGACCCAACAGAAATATGACATATGGCCCAATCCTTGGCATCCACGCACTTCACTGAATCCTCATAAGTTTTTCCGAAGACAAAATAAAGGAAAGAGAATATTATTTTTGTCAAAGTTTGGCGACATGTTTTTATTAGCAAAGTGGATCCGCGATTTCTCACAAATTCTTGCACATATCAAAAGTCCAAATTCGATACCTTTTGAAATTTGGTCTAGAACAAACAAACCCCATTCTATTTGGTTTCTATCTGTAACTTTTCTAAACAAAACACATTTGATAAAAGGAAACCCAATGCGCCTATTCTTTAGGGCTGGATGTAGTGGTAGTGGGCTTCACCATCCGCTTGTCACAACTTTTACTCTCATAATAGTTACCAAATCACTCATCATTTGTCTATACCCCCTTAACAAACATGTATACCACACAACACTCTTACACACACTATTAGTTTCTATCGATGGTCTACACCACCTACAAGATGTAACATCCCGCCTACTCAGACCACAATATTGTCCTTTTTACCCGCAGGGGAATGTTATCTTATGAACCCAGCATCTCTCCAAGCCACAACCGATGTGCAATTTTCCAAGGGTGCTACAATCACCCCCCCCCCTTAGGGACTCATCGTCCTCGATGAGGTTTGCCCCACCATCTCAAACGACTCAGGATTGGCTCTGATACCACTTGTAACATCCCGCCTACTCAGACCACAAGCTTTACCCGTAGGCTCACGACTTTGCTTTTGTGGCCATCATGTGAAGATTTCCCGGCAAGTCACGCAAACCAATACTACTCTCACATGAGCACGCTTAACTACCAGCTCCTAAGAACTCCACCCGCATTGGACCACAAAATGCGTTGTGTCATTGTAAGGCGATGTTATATTTTGAACCCAATATTTCTCCAGGCCACAGCCGATGAGCGATTTGCCTAAGGTGTTACACAAGATATTTTTTTGATCCTTTATGCGTAATCCTTAACTTTTTAACAGTGATTCATGCGTGCCCAATTGAAAAATGGGCCCCTTTACGCATAGCGATGGGCATCACCACATCTGATCAACTATGTTATCCTTAAATTTACCTTTAAACAGTTCAATGCATCAACTCATCTTCCGCTAGTCGTTAATCATTTTTCTACTTGCTCATTAAAGCCAATTTAATATAACTTAAAAGATAAGATGTACATTACTATAAAATGGTCTAAGAGAGTTGGGTTTAATAACACCGTTAACACTAAAAGATGTTGTCACATCAACACAACATCAACATCCCACTTTTAATACAAACACCCAAAAATACCTCCTTGCTAATGACACCATTAACACCACCTTTTTGGACTCACCAATTTATTTTCCATTTAATAAACAACCTAAAGTTTATAGTTAAATTAAAAATACAAATAACATTTATGTAAAAAAAAAATTACAAAAATAAAATTACAGAAAAAACAAAATTTTCACTTATTGCTCAGGCCGCTTCACATCACACTAACACATTTTCTCAATTTGGACTCCAATAGCCCACTTAGCACATTTATTACATTTGATTTAAGAAAAAAGTTATAACTTTTCTTGTCTTTTTCATTTGGCTAAAAACACATAAACAATACCATTTCCTCCATTTTAATCACTTTTTAATCACAAAAAAAGAAGAAAAAAAATGCAAACCAACGCATGTTGGTGTATGAACGCCAGTACCAACGGCGGGGGATTCGTGCTTGGGTCGGTGTGGTAACGCAAGGACTAACCAACGTCGAGCCCAACGTTACTACACCCAGCGCTCTAAGTTTGTTTCTTTTATTTCCGGGTATGAGTGACATTATGTTTTTTATTTATATTAACTAGACGAATGCACGTTCATAGCAACGAAATTTTATAGCTGTGTGGTTATTCATTTTCATCAATTATGAACTACCAAAATAATAAAAAAAGAATTTGCAATATGATGTCTTATATATATAAGAGTATGTGGATGAACTTTTTGAAATTATTAGTGTTAGAATTAAATTAAAAAAAAATAAAAAACTACATTAAAAAAAAAGGTGCCATGTATTCACTTATTTATTTTGGTGGCATTATAAAGTCAACTATTTCATTAAAGAAACATTGTTTGAATTTTTATGTGGGAATTTTGAAAGGGCATTTTGTAGATTAAACATTACTCACTTTTAAGTTTTAAGAAAAAACATGCATACTTTATATAGACTAGACGTATATCCACGCAAAGGCGACGTTGTATAGTGACAATAATTAAACTTGAAAATTGTGATTCTGGTTCGACCGTTGATGCAAAATGTTTGTTTTTTTAAATACAAAGCGTGTGTTTAAAATTAATATACTGTGTATTTTTGAAAAGTTGTCAAGTTTAGAATTGATCAAACTTAAAGTGTATTAAAAGAATTAAAGATAACTAGCCGGGTACCCGCGCGTTGCGGCGGCGGGTACCCGCATGATTATATTTTCTGGCGAATCCCCCGACCCAAGCACGAATCCCCCGCCGTTGGTACTGGGCGGAATAAATATTGGAAGTGTTAGAAGAATGTAATAAATTTTACTTATGTGTGCAAGGTATTGAATTGTTAGCAAAAGTCGAATATATCTATATCTATACTACTTTATAATGCATTTAGGCCTTCTAAAATTAGAAGGCTTAAAAATTCAGACATTTTTACTTGCTTATTATGGAAAGAATTAAAAAAAATAAGATAAGGAGCTCCAATCATTGAGTGACATGTGTCACTTCTCTAACTAAAAAATAACAAAAAGGGATGAGCTTTAACAAACTAAAATAAAGAGCTCCAATAATGGGGTGACACATGTCACTTCCTAACTAATTAATCACCTTTATTTTTAAATTTAAATATCTTTTAATCCGTTTAATTTTTTTATGATCTAATTTCACCATATTTTTTAAAATTTTGTGCTCTTTAATTCAACATCTATTTTGATATATTTTTATGAGTTTTCTTTAGTAGTCGGGAAGAATCGGAGTTGAAAAAAGAGAAACTTACTTGAATTAGATGTAAAAATGAAAAACATTTGTTCAATAACAGAATTAAATAAAAACAACAATGTTTACCAATTACGTCATCCTAAAATACGAGATCGAAATCCTTATTACAAAGTTTCTTTTGGTTCATGACTTTGGATCTACAAACAAATATCAGATTTGATACAATTTGTTTATAATTTGTGGAATGGTATTAAATATAATTTTGTGAAGAAAAAAAGCCTATCAATAAATGATTTCGAATGTTCTTCATCATAGAAATCGTGTGAGAGCGAAATTAGAGAAACTGTACCGATCTCGATTTACTAGAACCAAAAATAAAAAGATTAGAAAAACTTTAAACATCCTAACATTCAAATAGAAAAAACCTTAATCAATAAAATATACCTTTATCTAGCATTTCCAAACACTCGTGCGCTTGTAATATCTTGGTCGAAGAAAATGACGGCAAGGAATAGGCAAATAAAATTAGGTTATTTGTTTGAAAATGATCCCACCAAATCCCCTAAATATTGTAGGACGGTTATTATAAAAAGGTTAATATGAAATCCCTTTTTTACCCCTTGTTCACTTATTAAACATTCCTTAATATTTACTTAATTTACAAGAATACCACAAATCATTTTAGCCATTGATCATAAATTGTATGGTTGAGATTGGTTCTCGCAGTTCTCGACCTTTTTTTGGTTCTGAAAATAACCCTACACTGCGTAAATAAGCAAACGTATAATTATTTACCTTTGATAAAGGACATGCATAATACTTCTGACCATAACTTTTGGGCTTTAGGGATGTTCTTTCAATTATAAGTCCTCGTTCACAACGACACAAGAAAAGATTTTTTTTTGCATCTGGCCAAAGAATTTATATAATTATTTACAACATAAATCAGTAATATCATGGTTCACAAAATTACAAGCTTCGAATACACAAATAACCAAGCTTGTTATAGATTAATAGTTGATAAATGGTTCACAAAATCACAATATAACTAGAAACTAATATCAATCACGCCCGAGGCGTAGTCGCTCCAATGATGCTGCCATCTATCCTACACGAAACTCTAACTCTGAAATGCGTCTCCTGGACGCCAAGATCTCATAGCGATCCTCCTGAACTGCCCTCCCCAATCCGGCAATCTCTAGCTCGTACTCATCAAAGCGAGACGGCTGTAACAAAGGATGAGGAAGAACCGGAGCACGGTCTATAAAATTCTCCTCATCTGCAGCTGGAGATATAGCTGGAGAGGGAGGCACATATTATGGAGAAGAAGGCACATAATATGGACTCTTAACATGAGCGGTTGTGTTGCTGACACACTCAATGTCCCTCCACTGAATGCCATCCGATTCCTATAACAAAAGATGAGGAAGAATCGGAGCAGGAGCAGAAATCTGTAACAAAAGATGAGGAATCATTTACTATAAATCAATAATCGTTTACTATAAATCAGTAATCATTTACTATAAATCAATAATCGTTTACTATAAATCAGTAATCCGTAATCGTCTATGCATGTTTTGTCGTTTACAATATAAATCAGTAATCGTTTACTATAAATCAGTAATCGTTTGCAACATATGTCTATACTACGTATATCTAAACATGTTTTGTCGTTTAGCAAATAGAGTTGCCCATCCCGCGGTCACGTCATGTCTGAACGCCCTCCATTATGGGTGAGTATGCGGGAGTGGTGAGTTTTCATCTAGAACCGCATGAACGTAGTGAGCAGTCTGGGCTTCTCCCACACGAAGAATCACAACGGGGGACAATACTTGTGTTGTATCTGGACCGGACCTAAGTGGAAGACACATAATAGATGCTGAATTGGATATGCATACAATTGGAAGGTTAAGAATTGTAGCAATAGCCGCTCCCGTGTCCGGCATAATCATCCAGTATTCTTGGGGTGCAAATCCTGATCCAAACCAACCCAGCGAGTGCGAAATTTGTTCAAACCAAGTCCCCCACATTTCCCTGTAAAGTTCCCGGTTATTGTTTACCTCTTCCCTGACAAGAGTTCGAAGGTTGCGCCATATATCTTCGGAATAACCAAGACCTACGCCAATGGCTCGATAGCCACAATTTCCATCACCTTCCACGTTAAGAATCCTTAGGATGTACCGTCAGAAAAGCACTGGAATTCGAGCCATAAAATATGCGCTATCATCATCTGCAATGTACAACTCGTGTCTTAAATCGCCCTCGTTAGCAGGCTCTCCCACGTATGAACTATGTCTCGCAGGTTCTTCGTTCAAGTCTGGGACTTTTTTAGGTTTTGAATAACTTATGCAGTGCCCTGTGGTTGGTTCTTTGTTCAAATCTGGGATTTTTTTAGCCTTGGAATTTTTGTCCTTTGCGCTCGGACGTCCACGAGTACTTTCGTTAATAGCAGGTTTACGGGTTGATACAGATTCGGGAGCGTATATACCTCTCATCATGTTTAACATACTTTTCTTGACAAACGACGAAGCTTTGCTAAAAACATTTTGGAATTTTTCTATGTCAGCTTGACAAGAAAGATCATCTTCAGGCTCTTCAGGCGTATGAGTAGGTCGAGCTCTAGGCCAGGGAGCACTTAGTGTTCTCCAAAAATTATCAACAACATTAAGTGGAATAGACCATCCTGCATTCGAAAAAAGTGACTAGTATAAATTATCGGTATTGACAGGGAGAATAACTTGATAGGCATAAATTTAATATAGATACCATGAATTTGATAGTAAACCAGTTCGTGATAGCATGGTAACCCACAAACTAATCGCAACTGATGACCCCATTCAAGTGGGTCCATATCCAGTTTACTTTCTGCGACAATGAGTTATAAAGCATGTTTTGAAACTTTATACCGCAATTCATCAAATAGTGTGTCCCTACACACATGCAGATTCTTGGTTATGCTTGTATTAAAAGAGTCTCTTATCGCAGTTTCTTGCGTAACTAGAATCTTATCGACCGAACTCAACAACGTGTCTAAGTTGGACTGTGTGGAGCCCAAGTATAACTTCAACAACGCGTGTTGACCCTCAACTCTACATGTTGTTGTCTGGCCGAAGCTGCGATATGGATCGGTAATGTACGACACGAACATGTAGTCGTAATGTTGCAGCCAGTTATTAAAATACCGCAAAGCGTATGAGAAAACAATGAATTAATAAAGTGAGAAAACAATCCGGGTACTTATTTATTAAATAAAAAAAATGAACTAATAGTTAAGTACCCTGTTTTTGGACCAATAACTCTTGTAGGTGCTAATAATAGTGCATGAACATATCTTGGGTCGGAGCTTTAACCATCCAATCCCATGACCATCTAACGGATGCATACTCCTCTTCCGTATCGAATCTGTGTCTGCAATTCTTGAGCACATTTTGATTAATATGCCATCGACAGAGTAATTTGTTAACGTTTGGGAATTCTGCTCTGCATGCCCCAAGCAACGCTAAATCTCTGTCGGTGACGATAACCCGCGGGTAATATTGTTCGTCTATCACCCTCTTAACTCATTGCAACACCCATCTGAAATTTGGCTCTTTTTCATAGTTCAAAAAGCTAAACGCCATTGAGAATGTTTTGTTTGTTGAAGTAACTCCAACAATTGTAAAGAATGGTAGTTTAAACAACGTGGTGTTGTATGTGGAGTCCATCAGCATGATTTATGGGAATGTTGTCCATAGGGCATATGACGTCAGGTGAACAAAAAATATTTCCTCAAGCTCATTAGTGCGGTCATTTACCCTGGGGTAATATGTATAACCTTGACGCTTCAAATGTGCTAAAAGGACTTGTATTGGAGTTCTATCACCACGAATGGCGTTGCGTATCTTGTTTTGTGCATTATATATCGTTTTAATGTTAGACACGTTATTCAGATCGCTCTCCTTTAGTGACGAAAGTATAATGCGTGGTGCTACTTTATGCTTTGTCAATTGCTCCACCAAAACTAACTCATGATCTTTTAATCGCATTGCGTGTTGAAAACCATGAAACGAATCTACAAAACCATGATTATGCCTCAGACACTTCACCCTCAAGATCCAACCATTAGTCTCACCTTTTATATATTTCGCCAGTAATTTGAATGGACAGTTACTTTTAGCGGTACTAGTCTGCCATTGAAGTTCATCTTCTAAACCTTCACGTGCAGACGTCCCATGTCTTGAACACTTATATTCGATTGAGTACTTATAGCCCCTATTTGTTTTGGTTCTTGCTTTAACAATAAGAAAACAGATCGATTAAGTAATAGTTTGCACCCAATTAGTTAAAACATCGTCATCAGGGAACACCTAAAAAAATAAAAATAAAATACAACTTTTATAATTTTCATTTTAACAGATAATTTATAACTTTTATACATTTTTAACAACTTTTTTTATTTTTACAAATTTTTAAAAAACTTTTTACCTTTTATAAAAAATACAACTTTTATAAAAACATTTTTATTAACTTTTGTATACCTTTTTTTTTACAAACTTTATATACTTTTGCAAACTTTTTTTTATACTTTTGTATACATTTTTTTTAATTTATATACTTTTTATATACTTTTACAAATTTTATATACTTTTGCAAAAAAAAATAAATAAATAAATAAATAAATGAAAACCGTGTGCGTGGCCCCTGATTTTACCCACCCCACCCCACCCCGGTATACTTTTGTCTCACTCATATCTCTGACTCTCTCTCACTTCTCTCATATCACACACACACACTCTCTCTCTCTCTCTCTCTCTCTAAATGAAACTTTCTCTTTTTAGATCTAACAAGTAAAAAACTTGTTAGATCTTGGTTTCGTTGGTGGTTTCTGTGGTGAAAAAACTTGTTTGGTGGTTTCTGTGGTTTATGTGGTGATGTTTGGTGGTTTCGTTGGTGGTTTCTGTGGTGAAAAAACTTGTTTGGTGGTTTCGTTGGTTATTTTTTTAGATCTAAAAAACCTTTGATGGTTGGTTTTACAACTGTGGTGATACTTTTTAGATCTTGAAATTTTTTTAGATCTTGAAAAATGTTTATATCTTGAAAAAATACTTGTTTGGTGGTTTATGTGGTGAAAAAAACTTGATGGTTGGTTTCGCTGGTTATTTTTTTAGATCTAAAAAAGTCTTTGATGGTTGGTTTTAGATCTGTGGTGATACTTTTTAGATTTTGAAATTTTTTTAGATCTTGAAACTGTTTAGATCTTGAAAAAACAATTGTTTGGTGGTTTATGTTGTAAAAAAAACTTGATGGTTGGTTTCGTTGGTTATTTTTTTTAGATCTAAAAACCTTTGATGATTGGTTTTAGATATGTGGTGATACTTTTTAGATCTTGAAAAATGTTTAGATCTTGAAAACAGACTTGTTTGGTGGTTTCTGTGGTGAAAAAGACTTGTTTCGTGGTTTCGTTGGTTATTTTTTTTACAACCAACCAAGTCTTTTTTCAAGATATGTGGTTGGTTTTAGATCTGTGGTGATACTTTTAGATCTTGAAAAAAGACTTGTTTGGTGGTCTGAGCTACCTGGTGGTCTGTGGTGTTGTGGTGATGTGGTGATGTAACACCCCATTAGGGGGTGTTTGTACTTTGGTGAGCTAGTTGGTGTGATGCTTAAGCTGTTTTGAAACCATCACAACTGCGTAAGCAGTTGATGATGGTTTCTTGAAACTGCTTAAGCAAACGTGTGATGTTTTTTTAGTTTCTTGACTGGATGGTAAACTGAGTTTCTATCTCACTTTGCAACTTTCAATGAAATAAGCAATTTGTTAAATAAGCAGTTTGCTAAAAAGAAAGACAATGATGATTTTGTGAAATAAGCATATTTTGTGAAATAAGCAGTTTGTTAAAAAGAAAGGCAACGATGATTTTTATATATAAAAAAAAGCTTAAAGTTTTGGCGTGGCATAACTGAATGGAAGGTAAAGTGAGTTTCTATCTCACTTTGCAACATTCGAATTTGCAGTCAACCGGATATAAAGAGCTAATAATCTGAGCCTATTAATATCTCGATACGTTTTTTACCTCTTGTGTGCCAAATGGTGAACTAGACATGGTGTTGTTGTTTGTGGTGTTGTTGCTTGTTGGTGTTGTTGCTTGTGGTGCTGTTGCTTGCTGGTGTTGTTGCTTGTTGCTTTCTTGTGGTGGACTGTGAGACTTGTGTTGTTTGCTTTTTTGTGGTGGACTGTGAGACTTGTGTTGTCTGCTTTTTTGTGGTGGACTGTTGCTTATTGCTTACTGGTGTTGTTGCTTGTTGTTAGTTGGTGGAATGTGAGACTTGTGTTGTTGCTTTCTTATGGCATTATAAGGAACTGAACTGTGAAATTATCTGCAGTTTATGCTTTCTTGTGAACTTCTGCAGTTTGCTCTTGTGAACTTTTGCAGTTTGAGAATCTTACTTACCAACTTTTGCACAATGAAAACGTGTAAAAATTATAACTTGTGAACTTGCTGCAGTTTGAGATAAAATTCAGAACTTGTGAGGCGATGATGATAACCGAAACCGAATAGACGGTAAAGTGAGATTTTTATTTCACTTTGCAACCTTCGAATTTGAGCCTTAAAATTTCCGAGGCGATGATGATAACCGAAACCGAATGGACGGTAAAGTGAGATAAAATCTCACTTTACAACCTTCGAATATGAGCTTCAAAATTTTCCGACTACGTTTTTTTTTAAAAAGTTATAACTTGTGAAACTTGTAAAAACACAAAACTTGTAAAAAAAACCAAATAACTTGTAGTAAAAAAGCTTATAACAAAATTTTGGCACGAAAATCGAGGAAAAACACAAAAGTACCCTCCCCCTACACAGCCATCAGCAGCCTTTTTTTTTGAAAATAGACTAATATTCACAGAAAAACGGCACTCCCCAAAACAAGGAGGCCCAACCAAACTACCCGATTACAAGAGGTTGAAAAAGTCCCAATCTTTCCAATCTATCGAACAATTATTTGACCTATTACAATACCATAGAAAACTAAGAGACTTGATGTCTTGGAAGATCTTCCGGCTATCAATATTGGCGTTGTCAAATCTACTCCTCTTCCTCGCATTCCATATGCACCAGCACGTAGTGAAGAAGATGCCCTTCAGCGCTTCTCTTTTCTTCTTATCCAGACCCATCCCAATGTGAAGATAAAAAATGTCACGGCATGAGAACAAGAAAAGAGGCGGCAACTTACACCAACGGCCCACCCTATACCAAATATCCATAGACACCATACACGAACAAAAAAGATGTTCCACCGTTTAATCTTCAGCTTTACATAAGTTACACTCCAAAGTGTCGAAAGCGCAATTACGAGCAGAGAGCAGATCCATGGTGGGAACCCGATTCAAACCAACTCTCCACATAAGAATGTTTCACTTTTTAGTAACCCATCTAGACCACTTGAAGACAAAACGATTGCTATAGTCCTTGTCACCTCTAAGAAATTCCTTGACAGATTTCACACTAAATCCTTTCGAGCCCATAAAGAGCCAACTCCATTTGTCACCACAATCACTTAACGTTTGGCCCTCTAGAAGAGCATCCATACTGTCACGGACTTGTCTCTACAAGGTCTCCCGTGCGGCACTTAGTCTCGACTAAGCTCAGCCTTGCTCAAATACTCAACGATGTATGCAACGAAAGATAGTTTCTAAGAAAGGATACAAGTGGAATATGGAAACACTTAGTTTTATTAGAGAACTCTTTACAAGATAGCTTTACAAATGAACTTCTATGGATGCCATCTACAAATGAGGCTACTCCTATTTATACTACTCTATACAAGCTTCTACAAGGTTCTTTGGAAGCTTCTAGCTTCTAGGATTTCCATAAGCTTCTAGTAAGCTTCTAGAGCTTCCAACTTATTCTAACATATTCCAAAAGCTTCCAAGATCATCCATAATCTTCCATGGGCTTCTAAACTCTTCCATGCTTATCCAAGATCTCCCAAGAGAAGTGTAGAATAATTTGGAATCCTGATCATACTTGAAAATGATCTAGTCGAGTAGGCGGGTCGTGACATCCTCCCCCACCTAAGCTCGCGACGTCCTCGTCGTGCCATCCTCGTGATACTTCTTGATCTTGTCCGCAAATTGCCACAACAAGTCTTCGGCTTCCCAACTGGCTTCACTATCGGGCAAATTACGCCACTTGATCAAGTACTCCTTATAGCTTGGCACTCCTCGTCTCCGTATCGTACGATCCGACAAGATCTCCTCAACCTCTCGATCGTACGAAGTAACAACCGTTGTTGGTGCCCGCTTGGACACCCCTTGTTTTGAGTCTTCCTCGTCCATATGATAAGGCTTGAGAAGGCTAACGTGGAAGAATGGATGAATCTTCAACTTGGGCGGTAGTTGAAGTCGATACGATACCTTCCCAACACGTCCAACCACCGGGAAAGGGCCTTCATACCTCCGTATCAAACCTTTATGCACCTTCCTTAGTGATTTGAATTGTTGAGGCAAGAGCTTCACCATTACTTGATCTCCGACCTCGAACTCGACGTGCCTCCTTTTATCATCCGCCCACTTCTTCATCTTTTTGGCCGCTTTGTCCAACGAAGCCCGGTCCAAGTCCGCTTGCTCGTGCCATTCCTTCATCATCTTGTAAGCGGCCAGGCTACTCCCCTCATATGATGCGGCTAATGCATTCGGAGTCAATGGTTGGCGCCCCGTGACCAACTCAAAAGGACTCTTCCCCGTGGCTTCACTCCGTTGCATGTTGTAAGAGAATTGAGCAACATCAAGGAGTTTAGCCCAATCATGTTGGTTGGCACTTACGTAGTGCCGAAGATAGAGCTCCAATAATGCGTTCACCCTCTCCGTTTTCCCGTCCGTTTGGGGATGAAAACTTGTAGAGAAGTTCAAATATGTTCCCATGATCTTGAACAACTCCGTCCAAAAGCGCCCCGTGAATCTTGGATCTCTATCACTAACGATCACATGTGGCACTCCCCAATACTTCACCACATTTCTAAAGAAAAGCTTAGCCATCTCTTCTGCGGTTACATCAGGTGGTGCGGCAATGAAAGTTCCATACTTCGAGAATCGATCGACCACCACAATAATACTCCCATTTCCTTTCGACTTCGGCAAGCATGTGATAAACTCCATGGAAACACTTTCCCATGGTCCCTTGGGCATCGGTAGAGGCTCCAACAATCCTCCAGACTTCTTTTGCTCTATCTTGTCTTGTTGGCAAATAAGGAACGTTCGCACGAATGTCTCTACATCGTCTTGCATCCTTGGCCAATAATACGTGCCTTCGCCTAATGCCAACGTCCTCTTGATCCCCGGATGACCGGCCCACTTTGAATCATGACACTCTTTCAAGATTGCACGCCTAAGATCACCCCACTTAGGTACGTAAAGCCGATCTCCTTTCGTGAACAACATGTCTCCTTTAAGCCAAAATCTCCGAGTCTTTCCATCTCTTGCTAGGGCCACAAGCTTCTTGGCAAAAGGGTCATGTTCCAATCCTTCCTTGATTCGGTCTTGGAGGAAGAATTGCGCTTGGGTGATTGCCGCAAACTCCGCCTTACAACTCAATGCGTCGGCTACTACATTAGCCTTCCCCGGCTTGTACTCCAAGTGATAGTCGAACTCGGCTAGGAAGTCTTGCCACCGAGCTTGCTTGGGACTTAAATTCTTTTGGGTTTGAAAGTAACTTGTAGTAGCGTTATCCGTCTTGATCTAGAATCTCGAACCCAACAAATAATGCCTCCAAATCCGCAAGCAATGCACAATCGCCGTCATTTCTTTCTCTTGCACGGTGTACTTCCTTTCCGTCTCATTTACCTTTCGACTCTCGAATGCGATCGGGTGTCCTTCTTGCATTAGAACTCCTCCAATAGCAAAGTCCGATGCATCCGTGTGTAACTCGAAAGGCATAGTTACATCTAGGGGTGTTAACGAGTCGAGCTTTTATCGAGCTACTCGAGCTCGTTTAACTAGATCCGAGCTTGAAGGTAATCGAACTCGAGTCGAGCTCGAACTATAAATAATGCTCGACTAATTTCACGAGCCGATCTCTAAAAACTAATATTCAACTCGGCTCGTTCGAGAACTCGTTTAGTTTCGAGTCGAACGAGCTAAACGAGCTATTCGAGTTTCACGAGTCGAACGAGCTATTCGAGCCAAGTTAAATATATAAATTAGATTTATAAATATCATAAATTGTATTGTAAATTTTATTAACTATTAACAAAATTATTTTTAACTAAAAAATATCAAATTTCAATAGTTAAATTAGGTAAGTAATACACCTGAAACCCATACCAACCACTTGCTTGCCTTTTGTTTTTATAACTATCTTGTTTCATGTTTTTTGTTTCCTTCATCGATGTGGGATTGGAGCTTTTTTACAAATGCTATATTGATTATGTGTAAAAACTTTATTATATCTACAAACATTTACCACACTCCATTGATCAATATAATATTGTGTTCTATAGGTTATAAGTTATTATCAAATCAAATCAAACATATGTATGTTAAGAAAGAATATCGCGATCCCCATTTTTATTTAACTGAATGTATCAAAATACTACATTCAATATACTTAGAAATATAGCATCTCAAATAAAACAAAACGATGCACAATCGTTCAATATAAAAAATGAGCACTTTACTTAAAAATAAAATTAATTTATGTAACTAATAATATAAATGATTGTAACAAAAAAACATTTAAAACACAATTAAGTAAACAACAATTATTAATTTTCGGTTACACAATTTTAAATTCACATTTAATTATAAGTTATTTGTTTCAGTAAGAAAAGGACCATGAAGACATGATAAATTCATTTTAGAGAGTGATTGTATACAATTTGTTAACATGGTGAAAGAAGAGATAGCTGGAGATGATGAAGTCAATCACGATGTTTTTGTAATACTAAGAATTGACATTGTTTTTATCTTTGCATTATTACCAACTACGACATGTCATCACTATTACCGTGTACCAAAACACCACCATTGTTCTTTTCTCTCTTTTTGGTTTCGATGCATTGCGCATGTACTACTATAATGTATAAAAATGATTGTGATACTTTAGTTATACGCTATTGTGGGTTATTTGGTTACACGGTTACCCGCTGCTGCAGCCTGCAAAGCACGGGTACCCGACTAGTATACCTATAAATATCGGATATATCACGTAAGTAAGATAATATCCCCCTTTTATAAGTCACGTCGTTAGCCACATATGGAACTTATGATGCTTTCCCCTATTCGAGATCATTGAAAATAGGCGATTGACTTATAACGTTCACGTCGTTGTTCGTCCCAGAAACATCAAAGAACACATGCCAAATCCATAAGTCTTGTGAGGAAACCGGGTCTAATAAAATGAATAGATTTGATTCGTTATCACCCTTACAAATTTGAGAATGATATGCATTTGGGCAATTAGCCCACGGCCAATCTGTATAATCAATGCTTCCTATTATCCAAGGAAACCCATGTTTATCCTCGTGATGTAAAGCCAGGGCCGAAACCAGGATTAAATATTACCGGGTGCACAAAAAATATTAAACCATAATATAGAAACACATTTCGATGGACCAGGTGCAATTAATATGCATTTAGGAAAAAATGAAGTTTTTTTAAAAGAATTAGCACTACATTAAAAAAAGGGTTATAGGTCAAAGATGTTACTAAAGTTTACGTGAAAGTTCACCTAAGTTACTAAAGTTTTTTTCGTTACAAAGAGGTAACCAAAGTTTAGTTACCGGTTATATAAGTTACTCTGTATGTTTTAACCTTCTACTATAGGTTTTTTTTTCGTTAATTACAAAAATGGTCCCTCAGACTAACTGTCGTTAGTTTTTTCCGTTAGCTAACGGCCATTTGCAAAAAACATTTGCACTGTTAGTCTTTTATCCTAACGACCGTTTATACTTAACTCAAAATTTGGTTTTCATACATTTTTGTCCGTTTTTCTTACGTTTTTTGACCCTTTTTTTTACGGGTTTACTGTTTTCATACGTTTTTATACGTTTTCGTTCGTTTTTATACGTTTTCGTTCGTTTTTATACGTTTTCGCCTATTTTCTTACACTTTCATCCGTTTTTCTTACGTTTTGTCCGTTTTTCTTACGTTTTTTCCGTTTTCATACGTTTTTGTCCATTTTTCTTACGTTTTTGTCCGTTTTTTCCGATTTTATATGTTTTTGTCCGTTTTATACCTTTTCGCCTAGTTTATTACGTTTTCGTATGTTTTTCTTACGTTTTTATCTGCTTTTCTTACTTTTTTTCGTTTTCAGACATTTTTTTCTGTTTTTCTTACGTTTTTTCCGTTTTCATACGATTTTGTTTATTTTTACATGTTTTCACACAATTCTATACACTTTTTATACACATTTTTATACACATTTTTACATACGTATAAAACATAACAAGTATAAAACATACAAACGTATAAAACATACAAAGGTGTAGAAAAACATAAAACTAGTATGAAAACGTAAAAAGACGTAAGAAACATACACAAGCATATAAATGCGCACACAAATCTAATAAAAAAAATTATGAAAACCTATGAAAACGTATGAAAATAAACGAAAAATAGATGAAAATGTACAAAAATGAACAAAAACGTACGAAACTGGAGAAAAACGTACGACAAGAGAGAAAAATGTACATAAACGTAAAACAATGTAAAGAAAGTATGACAAGAGAGAAAAACATTCATAAACGTATAAAAACGGATAGAAATGTACGAAAATATACAAAGATATGCGAAGGAGAAAAATGTAAAAAAAAAATTAAATAAAAAAAAAAATTAGAAAATAAAAATAAAAAACGCATAGTAATTTTTTGTTAAGGTTCAGTAACCTATTTAATAAACCCGTAAACTATAGTAACTTCCTTGTAACATTTTAAACTATGGTGCTGACGTGGACAAGGGGAACCGGTAATCAGCCAGTTGCCCACCCTCGCAGTAACATTTATGTAACATTTTTAATCTTTGAGTAACCCAAATGACAAACCCGTTTACTTAAGTAACATCTTTGTAACGAAAAAAACTTTAGTAACTTAGGTGAACTTTCACGTAAACTTTAGTAACATCTTTGACCTATAACCCTTAAAAAAATATATAGATGTCCCGAAACCTTGCGAGACCCTCTGGTCCTGTCCCTATGTACAACAATGAACTTTCATATTAGCATTCTAAAGGAAATACCCGTGCCTTTTCTTCTGTTGTCTAGCGGGCATAATTTAATGTACCAAATATATTAGCATTCCAGAATTATACACAGAAACTTTAGCTGAATTACTTGTACCAAATAAATTTTCATATTGTAATGTCGTATTTCTTTTATTTTTGTGCTAAAGTTGAATATTGAACTCTTGATGAATATTTGCATAGAAAGTTAAAAGGCTTATATCTATATCGTCTAGCGGGCATAATTTAATGTGCTTTTGTCTAAAAGTCTAAATCGACTTCATATAATATCCAGGTCAATGAAATCTTCGAAGAATTTTGGTTCCCATGTTGTGCGTGAAACATTTCTTGACATTTTCTAGTAACTATATAGTTAGACAAAAAATAAGAAAATAAGTTTGAAGAGAGTGCATGTTTGTTTTCATGTTTTAACATGTTAAATTATGTTTCTGTAACACACATTGTCGGTTTATGGTATCTTATATATATTTTATGAATGTGTAACAAGGAAGTAAAATAATGCTAGGGTAATAGAACAAAAGAAATTAAAATATAAGAGGGATATCTTACTAGTAAACTTATCCCACATTGCTAGAAGAGGGAAACTTTGAAAGAAAATGACTCTATATAAGCAAAGCCCCTATCCTTTTTTAAAAATTAGTCAAACTTTAGATGTTATTAAACATTGTGTGTTTCTAAACAAGCTTGTCGAGCTTATGAAATAAAAGACATTGTGTTCAAGCTTACAAGCGATAAACTTAAGCTTGAGTAGTCAAATAATTTTTTTGAATAACTAAACGAGCTCGAGCTCGAACACTAAATAGTTACTCGAGCTCGAGTTCGAGCAAAATTTTGAAACTTTATTCGAGCCCGAGTCGAGCTCGAGCCGAGTAATAGTTAATCGAGCTGGGCTCGAATATCCTAAAACTCTACTCGGCTCGGATCGTTAACACTGCTTACAGTAGTCTCAACACCGGTTCTTCCATAACCGCCTTCTTCAAACTCTCGAACGCCGCTTGACACTTTTCGTCCCATATCCAAGCTTTGTTCTTCTTCAATAGGTCCGTCAAGGGAGATGCTATTGCCGAATATCCCATGATGAACCTTCGATAATAGTTCACCAAGCCAAGAAAAGATCTCAACTCCGTCACCTTGCTTGGTGGTTCCCACTCTTGGATAGCTTTTACTTTTGCCCCGTCCATCATTAATCCACCGTCTTTGATCTTGTGTCCCAAGAACTTGACTTCGTCTTGGGCGAAAGAGCATTTCTCCAACTTCACATAAAGTTCATTGTCTCGTAACACTTGGAACACCTGTTTCAAATGCAAGACATGCTCCTCCAAGGTATGACTATAAACAACAATATCGTCCAAGTATACCACCACAAATTTATCAAGGAGCGGGTGAAATAACTTATTCATGAGGGTGCAAAATGTAGCGGGAGCATTTGTTAAGCCAAATGGCATGACTAAGAACTCGTAAGATCCATACCTTGTAACACACGTCGTCTTAGCTTCGTATCCCTCCGCTATCCGAACTTGATAGTACCCCGATCTCAAATCTAACTTGGAGAAGTATCTCGCCTTTCCAAGTTGATCAAACAAATCCGCAATAAGAGGAATAGGGTACTTGTTCTTAATCGTTACCTTGTTAAGTGCCCGGTAGTCTATGCACATTCGCAAGGATCCGTCCTTCTTTCTTTGAAATAGCACCGGCACACCATATGGGGCTTTCGAGGGCCGAACATAGCCCGCATCCAATAAATCCTTGAGTTGTTTACGCAACTCCTCCAACTCGGGTGGCGGCATTCGGTAAGGGGCTTTGGCGGGTGGTTTGGAACCCGGTTCCAACTCGATGGCATGATCCACCTCTCTCCTAGGTGGTAGCTTCTTGGGCAGCTCTTTTGGCATCACGTCCTTAAACTCATCAAGTACCCGCCCAATCTCCTTCAGTACCTCCAATTTTCCCGACTCGCCATCCGTCTCTAGCCTTGTTACCGCCAAATAGCAAGGCTCGCTCTTGTTGTACCCTTTCTTGAATTGCATGGCCGAAAGGGTCTTCACTCCACACTTAGAATCCCGTTCCGTGCTAACCATGCAAGTCTTTCCACCATCTAGGATACATAAAGAATTAGCAAATGGCATATGGAAAGCTCGTACCTTATCGAGGAACTCCAACCCAAGAACCACATCGAAATCATCCATCGGGACCACCGACAAGTCAATCTTCCCTTCCCATTCTCCAATCTTCGCCCGAACATCCTTGGCCACTCCTTCCATTGGCTTGGCCTTTGAGTTTACCGGCTTAAACATTCCACTCCCTTTCATAGCGCTAATCTTTAGCCGTTTGGCTTCATCAACCGACACGAAATTTTGCGTGGCACCATAATCTACTAAAGCACGTACCTTGGTCCCATTGATGGTTGCTTCCACAAATTGCAATCCTTTCCCTACAACTTTTGGTACCTCCGTCTTGGCCTTGATTGCATTCAAGATCCTCATCGAGCTCATGCATCCGCCATCACTTGGGCCTTCGTCTTCATGAACCATCATTCCATTAAGGCTTGCTTTCTTAGGGCAATCTCGAGCTCTATGAGGCCCGTCACATATGAAGCATCCACCACTCTTGAAGGCCGTCTTTACGTCTTTATTCTTCCTGGTTGGTGGTTTATGTGTATTATCGTGCTTTGCTTGAGCGACTTTCTCCCCCCCCCCCCACATTTCTCATGGGTCACCTTTCGATCCTTCGGCTTAGACGTTTCCCTCCTCGTACTAAAGTCGATCAAGGCCTCGGCATGGGCGATAACTATAGCAAGGTCTTGAACTCCACGTCTTTTTAACTCCGTCTTAGCCCATCCTTGCAAACCATCGAGGAAATAAAAGAGAGAGTCTTGGTCGGAAAGATCCGGAATCTCCAAGGTGAGTGTAGTGAATTCCTTAACATAATCCCAGATCGTTCCGGAATGCTTAAGTTTACGAAGCCGACTCTTTGCTTCGTTCTTAGCATTCTCCGGATAAAATTGCTTCTTAAGTTCAGCAACAAAATCAGCCCAAGTATCGATAGTACACGTACATCGCTCGATATCTCCATATCGACGTCTCCACCATAACGCCGCAATATCCTTCAAGTATCGGGTCGCCATCTTGATCTTGGTGTCATCATCCGTAATGTTGACGCCCTCCAAGTATTGTTCCATCTCCCATAAGAAATCATCAACCGTCCTAGCTTCCCGCTTTCCCACGAACGGTGATGGTTTTGGAACATCAATCTTCGGAGCATTATTACCAACGTTGCCACCTCCGTTAACAACGGATCGCTGGCATAGCACTACATCAGCTTGCAAGTCTTCGATGGTCTTCTCAATGCCGGATATCTTACCCAAGAACAACTCTTTTAGACCATCAATTTCACGTTTAAAGTCGCCACTAAGAGTATTGAGGACGACCCTAAAGTCATCCTTCATGGTCGAAAAGTCGGAGTCTAAACCTTCCAAGCCCTCAACTTGGGTCTTCAAATCCGACACGGATGTCTCAACACCCGCCAATCTCTTATCAAAGCTCGACATAACGTCCTTAGACGCACCTCTCTTCTTCGGGTCTTGACGCTTGTCATCGCGACCTTGCCTCTCATCAACAATCGCACTTCCACTAGCACCAATCTTATCGGTCTCGTTTGCCATCGTCTTGAATCAACCTGGCTTTGATACCACTTGTCACAGACTTGTCTCTACAAGGTCTCCCGTGCGGCACTTAGTCTCGACTAAGCTCAGCCTTGCTCGAATACTCAACGATGTATGCAACGAAAGATAGTTTCTAAGAAAGGATACAAGTGGAATATGGAAACACTTAGTTTTATTAGAGAACTCTTTACAAGATAGCTTTACAAATGAACTTCTATGGATGCCATCTACAAATGAGGCTACTCCTATTTATACTACTCTATACAAGCTTCTACAAGGTTCTTTGGAAGCTTCTAGCTTCTAGGATTTCCATAAGCTTCTAGTAAGCTTCTAGAGCTTCCAACTTATTCTAACATATTCCAAAAGCTTTCAAGATTATCCATAATCTTCCATGGGCTTCTAAACTCTTTCATGCTTATCCAAGATCTCCTAAGAGAAGTGTAGAATAATTTGGAATCCCGATCATACTTGAAAATGATCTAATCGAACAGACGGGTCGTGATAATACGCTGCCTTTCCCCAGCTTCAAGCACTAAAAGAGCTCCCTCGAAAATTGCTTGGAAGGCCCTGCAGAGACCACTGTGTCCTGCAGAGGACCTCTTTTTTTGCTATATCAAAAAAGGCCTCCCATTTCGCTACCAACTGGTGGAGAAATGCTTAAAGGACACGTGTCGCTACCCCATTAAATTAACGTGCGTAATTAAAAAAAAAAAAAAAAAAAAAAAAAAAAAAAAAAAAAAAAAACATCTCGCTTAAAAGTAGCAGCGAAATCTGACATTGTGGGGACAATACGTGGGGCCACAAGCTGACACAAAGAAAGAGAAACAAGCATTTCACATAAAAGTAGTGGCGAAATCCGACAAGTGGGGTCACCTGCTCAGAACGTGAGCCCAAGCAGTATTTTGCTACCAATATTTTGCCATAATTTTTGACATAAATTTTTTTTTGTACACGATGATACCAATATTTTGCTACAAAAATATTTTGTTATAAAAATGTAATTTAATTTTTGTTATAAAAATGTAATGAACTTATTTTTGTGTTTATGATGGTGTATAAAGTTAGAGATGTCCACGAAAAACAAAATGTATCAGATATTGTCATTATAAAAAACGTTATGTTATTATTGCCTCATATAGTTGTAAATTTGTTACTTTAAACTATTTTTACACAAAACACATGCTCAAATAATGTGATGAGTGTCTAAATACTCATCATTTTTGTACAAAATAAACTGCAAAATCATCTGAAAACACTCAGAAACACATCAAAATGATCAAAATATCACAAATCAGTGTTTTATGTGTTTTAAATACAAAAATATCAAAATCGGATGAAAAACATATCAAATTTGCAAAAATTGCAGTTTTAGTCCCCCAAGTTTCTAAAATTGTCAAAAACAGTCCCTGAGCACATAATTTCAAAAGTAAAGTCACCAAAGGTCCTTTTAAAATCAAAAGTTGTCAAATTTAGTCCTTTGGTGAAAAATATAAAAAGTTTGAGAAAATTACAAATTGGTCCTTCAAGTTTCAAAATTGGCATAAATGGTCTCTGAAAAATCTGAAAATGGCAAATTTGGTCCTTGTAATATTAACACTTGTCAATTTCAGTCCTTGGAGCAGCTTTGAGACATTGGTAGTTTTGGTCCTTACAATTTCAGAAATTACAAATTAGGCCCTTGTATTTTAAACCCTCTAATACTCTTTTGGCCTTGTCACAATGCAAATGACCCCCTGCCTTTATACAAATCTGACCCCCTGTCAAAACCAGTTTTGGACTGCTTGGTCAAAACAGTCAAACGAATAAACTTTTCCCACCTTACACTGTTTGTCTCCCCCAACTTGTGCCTGCTCTGCAACTGCTTCTCCCAACACCATCACCTCACCTTTTTCACCTTATCCCTCCCCCTCATCATCACCTTACCCTCCACATTAAATGCCACCCCCCCTAGTGCTATATCAGAGACAACAGGTCAAACCAAATTTCCCGCCAAAAATGAATCAAAGGCCAAGATGATTTCTAGAGATCCAGTGGACATGGAATCAAGTGGGAATCACTCAGAGACACGTGGAAAGCTTATTTTCATATAAAAAGAGGAAGAAGGAGCACAAAGAAAGTAGTAGTTAATTTATTTTTCACAATGTATGTCGTATTTTAAATTTCTTAGACTTAAAAAGCTTTTCATTTGTATTTTCAAGTTTAATTGCACCAAGTTAATTCATTTAAGTGTATTCCAACTCATTTCAAGTTTGAATTCAAAGTAATGATCAGTTTCCATATTATGTGTCCACTGTTGCAATTTTAATTTTCAAACCCTTGTGATAAAGCTTTTAACAGCTTAGTTTCAACATTAAACAAGTTTATATAAGCTTTAAATAGCTTTTTGTAAGCTTGTTAGCAAGTTTAAAGCATTTTAGTCACTGGTCAACAAAAGTCAAAACAAGAGCCAAAAGTGATGCAGTTAGGATTTGGGTTGGTTCAGACAATGGAATGGGTTGATGTGGAAGCTATGGGTTGATCTATGTAGGATAGTGGTTACTGTAGTCCTGGCTTGATCACTAGCAATCCATTGTGGCTAGGCAACTTTGTAAGTGGTTTATAAGTTTCTTAGCATAATCAGTTTTTGTGGTTTAAATTTGTTAAAACCTGTTCAAACAGTAGTAATTTAGTTTTATTAAGTGAGTTTGATCATAAAACATACTGGTTCTGTGTTTGGATTTGTCTCAGTTTGCAAATTAGTGTAATAAGGGAGTGTTTGGTTTATAGCCTAAGACTGCCCTATAGGCTTGTGCAGTAGTTCATGTATGTTGTTTCATGTTTGTTTGGTCTTAATATGTTCACTTGAGTCATCACTTTGTGCCTGCTAGTCTTCAAAAGTCAAAAGTTCCTTTTAATCCATCTAACTGTTAACTGTTGTGGATTTAGGATTGCAAAATCATTGAGTTGTGTTTAGAAGTCTATAACATTGCTTGCAACAAGTTCAATACAACATATAACATCAATCTCAGTGACAAAATTGGTTCCAAAGTTCAATTTAGTCAAAGTTTATCAATATCTTCAAAAGTCAAAATAGCTAAAATCTGTTTTGGGCTCAGTTACAAGGAATTTTCATGATCTTATTTTTTGGCCTTATCAAGTGAATCTTGGCATTTTAGAAACTTGACCTGGTCTTGTTACTTATTAGCATTTTAGTGCAATTTTACAATTTTTTCAAAAGCTCCAAATAAGCTCTTCTTTTAGGCTCATATGCCCTGCACCACAGATCTGTTTATGAACTGAGTTTTCTCAGTTTTATCTAGAGTTGCATAGGGCTCAAAAGAGCTTATCATGGTCTGATTTTTGGTTTAAATACTCTCAACCAGGTCTTTTCCAAGTTCTAATTGGTAGTTTTCAGTTTGAGCTTATTTTTAAGCTTGTGCATGTGTTCAAAGTTGGTACCTAAAATCTGTGTTAGCTTATTAGTTCTAGACAACAAATCTGGTCAATCTTGCTCATCAGAGGTTGTAGATTGTTGTTACCTGTTTCATTCTAGTTCTTTTAGCATAATAAGGCTTCTGTAAACAGTTGGTGTCTTTTGGTGAGCTTTTAGCTTATCAAAGTGCTTATTCATAAGCACTTCCCATAGCAGTTCTTAATTTCTCCACATGAGTGCTTGTTTTTCCATTTTTCTTATATTCCTAGTATTATTTTAGAGTTTTCCTGAAATTTTCAGATTTTTCCAAGTTGTTTTGCTATTTTTCCTAATTTAAATTAGTTTTTAAGCATTTTTAATTAGTCTTTAATACAAAAAATTCAGAAAAGGTTCAAAAAAAAATAATTTTTCAATTTTCTTGGATTTAGATAAATATAAAAAGTAAAAAAAGTAATTTTCCAGATTTTTCATAGTTTATTTGGTAATTTTTAGTAATTTAATTAGTTTTTAATAGTTTAAAATTCATAGAAATTAGAAAAATAACCAGAAAAATACGAAAATAGTTTTGAAAATTCTATTTTGATATTTTAGATTTTTCTAAGTCTTAATATTATTTTTCTAGTCTAAATTCCCATTTTCTTATATTTTAGGTAATTAATTAATAGTTAAAAATAGTTTTTAATTAGATAATTAGTCATAAAAATAATTTTCTTTTTCCATAAATTTTCTTTTATCATTAGGATTGTAAAAATGTATTTTTCATATTTTTAGGCTTAATATTGTGTAAGTTTCACGTTTTTAGTTGTACGTCGCGTAGTTTTTAATTTCAGTTCGTAAAAACATAAAAACAAAAACATCATTTTAATTATAGTGATAGCGTTTATTTAATAGATTTTAACTTTTTAATTTCCTTTAATTTGCATTTAAGCCTTTGTATCTGTTTGATATTTCTGTAGTTATAATCATAATCTCAAATCCCTTTTTCGTTCAAATTTCTCGATCACTAAACGTCTGACTATTCTCGCACGGCTCGTTGGGACTTAACGACCTGGGGAAACACTATACTCTCCTGGACTTCATTGCATTCGTGTCTGAACTGTTTTAAGTTTCTTACAGCTAACCATTCACAAGTGGCTCGCTTGCGTGAGATAACTTGACGGTTTTGCGCGAATCAAATTTTGGCGCCGCTGCCGGGGAGCAGTGCTAATAGTCTTACGTTTAGCAGATTAGTGATTTGAATAATCACTCCTTGTTCATACCATCTATCTATATCTATATATATTTCTATAAAAAATCCAAAAACCCAAAAACAGCTAAAAACGTATAAAACACAAAAATATTTTTCTTTTGTTTCTATATATGTATCAAATATAAAAATACAAAAAGATTTGTCGTTTTCTGAGTTTAATAACAACATAAAATCTTACCACCGCAAACCAAGGCAGTGCACTACCTAACTGGGGGTGCGACCATAATAAGTTCCCGAACCAAAGATTTAAAACTTGCCTTTGTGTCCTTGATAGTGGTGTACCTTTTTCAAAGAAGCCACTCATCTTGTGATTATTGGTTTAAGTTCACTGTTGTTTTGCCTCGATCTTGTTTTAATTGGATTTGTTGTTATATATACTTGTCAGAACCAGAAAACCCAAAAAGATTCTCCTTACCCCATTTTCACCAATTTCATAATTCCTTTCCTTAACTCTGAGATCTCTTAGAGTTAACTCTAGTGCATGCGCACTCGTTCTTCTAGATCATTGAGTCCTTTTCGTGATCTAGCAGAAATTCCTAGACGACGTTCTCGTAGACGTGCTGCCCAAATAGTCGAACCCGAGATTCGTACTATTTCAAACAAAATGGCAGACGAACGTACTATGGCGGAAATGCTCCAGGCACCCACCGAGGGTTATGGAGATGCCATCATTCTACCAGTAATCAACTCTGATCACTTTGAATTGAAGACACATTTGATCCAACTTGTGTCTACAAATCAATTCCACGGGTTTGATCGTGAAGACCCGTATGCACACATCCGTTGGTTTAACAAGTTGACTTCAACTATCAATTACAAGGATGTGCCACAAAAAGTCATCAAGTTGATGCTATTTCCATTCTCACTTGAGGGGACAGCCCGGATTTGGCTGGAAAAAGAACCCCCTCGATCCATCGAAACTTGGGAGGAACTTGTTCAAAAGTTTGTCAATCATTTCTTTCCTCCATCAAAGACGACTAATCTTAAAAATGAAATTTCTGGATTTCGTCAAAATTTCGATGAAAACTTTGGAGAGGCATGGGAGAGATTCAAGGACCTCCTCAGGAAATGCCCCCATCATGAATTCACGGAGCTTCAACAAGTCAATATCTTTTACAATGGGTTGAACGGTAACGATCAAGATTCTTTGAATGCAGCCGCCGGTGGCAATATCTTGAATCGTAAGCCTAAAGATGTGATTGAGATTTGCGAGCAAAAATCAAAAGTTCCTATTTCTCGCAACAAAGTCAATACTCCTAACACTCCTGCTTCTTCATCCAGTAACTCTTCTGAGTTAGATGCTCCGATAGCAGCTCTAACGGATGCCATCCGTTGTATGATTAAGGATGTTAAGGAAATCAAAAGCGAGATTCATAAGCCGGAACCAGTCAAAGCCGTAAACAAGGTGTGTGAAACTTGTAGTGGTCCACACGCGTATTATGATTGTCAAGCAACCGATGCTTCCTTTTACCAAGCTCCCGTAGCTTCGGTAAACCACAATCAATACCGACCACAGGCTGATCCTCATTACCGTGCACCTAGCGGTATGACACCACCTGGTTTTCCTCCTGTGCAAAACCATGGCAATCAAAATCGCTTTGTTCCGAATCAAGGACAAAATTTCAATAATCAAAACAGGAACAATTACAACCCACAATATCAAGCTCCAAATCAGCAAAATTATCAACAACCTTCTCATGCTCCCCCACCAAATGAGTTCATGAAAGTTACTGAGTCAAGCATACGTTCAATGCAAACTCAGATCAATAACATGAGGGTTGAGCTAAAGAAGGAAATTGATACCACAATGTCTCGGCAGACAAATGAGTTGAAGAATATGATGAGCAGTTTCATGAACATGAATATGAACCAAGCTTCATCATCTTCTGGAGGACTCCCAAGCAATATAATTACCAATCCAAATGCCGAGTTGAAAGCCGTCACCACTCGTAGTTGTAAGACGCACAATGGACCTTCGACTCCTATGCCCCCTCCTCCTGTGGCATTTAGTCAAGTTACCAAGGAGACAACGGACAAGGTGCATTATTCAAGCCCACGAAGTACCGCACACGTCCAACCTTCGGTAGTCCAAGCTTTAAGTCCGGAACCCGAAGTTCCGAAGACACATTCTGAGCCAGAAAACACTTCCATCCCGGCTCAAAAGTCTAGTCAGCTTCCTTACCCATCAAGAATGAATGATGAGAAGCAAAAAGACAAAAACAAAGAGCAAATGGAAATTTTTTTCCAAATCTTCAATGAGCTACACTTTGATATAAGCTTCGTTGATGCTCTCATTCTTATGCCTAAATTTGCATCCACGCTTAAAGGCTTACTCGCCAACAAAGATAAGCTATCAGAAATGGCTAAAACTCCCCTCAATGAGCAATGCTCAGCGGTCCTTCTCAAGAAGCTTCCCAAAAAGCTTGAAGACCCGGGCAGATTTCTAATCCCGTGTGATTTCTTGGGGATGGTTCAATGCTCCGCCTTGGCCGATCTTGGCGCTAGCATTAACCTCATGCCACTCTCAGTATGGAAGAAACTGTCTCTTCCTAAACTTTCATCCACTTGTATGACACTCGAGCTAGCTGACCGTACCATAACTCGTCCACTTGGGATAGCCGAGGATGTTGTGATGAAAGTGGGAAAGTTTCACTTTCCTACTGACTTTGTTGTAGTAGACTTCGATGCAGATCCTAGAGTTCCCCTCATCTTAGGGAGAGCTTTCTTGAGAACGAGTCGTGCTCTGATTGATGTGTTTGCTGAAGAGTTGACCATACGGGTTGACAATGAAGAGCTCACGTTGAATATCAACCAGAACTCCAAACCTCTGTACAAACAGAGTGTTGCCACAATTGATCAAAAATCTGAAAGATTCAATGCAACACTCTCAAATTTCACGGTTAAGACGAGTCACCAAAAACGTTCTGAGTTGAAAGCTTTGAAAATCACCCCTGGTTCAAACAAATGGTTTGAAAGTTGTACCAGGGAAGTCAAGAGTATTCTTGATGATGATGATGATCTTGAATCAGAGATTTTATCGGAAGTGGTGGAAACTGCTAGCTCTAAGAGCACACCACTTGTCCCACCTCCGGAATCAGTTTGTCGCATCGAGTTTGTTAACTCTGTGGATGAAACCAAACTCTCTTTTGTTTCATCTGAGTTGGATGATGATGTTTGTGATCCAATGGGAGACATTCTTCCCATTGATGAATTGCTCAAAAATGATCCATCATCTTCTAGTCTTATTCCCGACTCTTCCATACCTTCTCTCACTCCTGATGAGGAAGATGACAACTTTTGGAATGAAGTCGATGCATTTCTTAGTGATGAGTCAATTCCAACAGGAATTGATAACACTTACTTTGATTCGGAGGGGGACATCCTTTTTCTAGAAAATCTGTTGATTGAAGAACCATTTCCCACCCTCCCTCCCGGACCTCCCGGACATCTTACTGACAATCACCATATAAGCTTCAAGTTTAAGCTTAAAAGTGTCAAAAATGGTGATTTGCTTCTTTCTGATGAGGAATGGACTTGCATTGTCATGCATATCTTTGTTCCATTCTTCACAGATGGTGTGGTTGCTCTTTCCCTTTTCTCTTTCGGGAATGAGGACACCATCTTTGACCCCGGTATCATTCTTAATAGTTTTTACTATTAACAATACCGCGGTTGTGTCTCGTCGGTGTGGAACTTTCTGATGTTCATATGTTTATTAACATTGTGAACGAAAGTCCGATCGAGATTGGTTTTCCACGTTACTTTCCCCATGAACAAATGAATTCGGGGTCGAGTCAAGCTAGCGACTCGGTAATCAAAAACAGTAGCTAAAACATGGGTTTTTCACCCGTGTGTACCACCCTAGTGTGGGGGAGTTGCCCCACGCTGTTCGATATAAGATCTTCAAAAAAAAAAAAAAAAAAAAAAAAAACCCTTGCTAAATAATGGCCGTAGTATTTCCCTTTTACGTTCTTTGTTTCGGCATAACCGCCGGTACTTTGAATATTGAGGGCAATATTCAATTCTAGTGTGGGGGGAATTCTCACGAATTTTATCATGTAATTATACCACCTAATTCCCCCATTTTTGGCCAAAATTTTTTTGGAGTAAGTGTTCTTCACTTACTCATCATTTGGTTATCAGTCCGCCATGTCTGTAAAACAAAAGGATTGGCTAATCCAGGAGCAAACGGCTCTTGGTAAAGATATCTCAAATCCGTTAACGGCTTACAATTTGCCCAAAATTGTATGGTATTCAGCTCACCATATCCTTAAAAGTGAAGAGTTGGCTAGCCCGCAAGTTTATGGCTTGTGGTAAAGGCAGTGGAAAAACCATAATTGGTAATCAGCTCACCAAAGATAATATTGATAATTTATCTAAGAGTTGGCTAGTCCAGAAGGGTACGGCTTCTGGTAAAGACAAAATCAAATCCGTTGAAAGCTGGTGGTTTGCTCAAAATCACATGGTTATCGGTGTACCATGGTTCTTACTTGAACTGAAACATTTGGCTACTCCAGAAGTAATGGCTTTTGGTAAAGAGATTCAAATCCATTAAGTTTTTCTCAAAAGATTGCTAGGGACTAGCAATAGTTTAGTGTGGGGGATTGATGAGTGTCTAAATACTCATCATTTTTGTACAAAATAAACTGCAAAATCATCTGAAAACACTCAGAAAACATCAAAATGATCAAAATATCACAAATCAGTGTTTTATGTGTTTTAAATACAAAAATATCAAAATCAGATGAAAAACATATCAAATTTGCAAAAATTACAGTTTTAGTCCCCCAAGTTTCTAAAATTGTCAAAAACAGTCCCTGAGCACATAATTTCAAAAGTAAAGTCACCAAAGGTCCTTTTAAAATCAAAAGTTGTCAAATTTAGTCCTTTGGTGAAAAATATAAAAAGTTTGAGAAAATTACAAATTGGTCCTTCAAGTTTCAAAATTGGCATAAATGGTCCCTGAAAAATCTGAAAATGGCAAATTTGGTCCTTGTAATATTAACACTTGTCAATTTCAGTCCTTGGAGCAGCTTTGAGACATTGGCAGTTTTGGTCCTTACAATTTCAGAAATTACAAATTAGGCCCTTGTATTTTAAACCCTCTAATACTCTTTTGGCCTTGTCACAATGCAAATGACCCCCTGCCTTTATACAAATTTGACCCCCTGTCAAAACCAGTTTTGGACTGCTTGGTCAAAACAGTCAAACGAATAAACTTTTCCCACCTTACACTGTTTGTCTCCCCCAACTTGTGCCTGCTCTGCAACTGCTTCTCCCAACACCATCACCTCACCTTTTTCACCTTATCCCTCCCCCTCATCATCACCTTACCCTCCACATTAAATGCCACCCCCCCTAGTGCTATATCAGAGACAACAGGTCAAACCAAATTTCCCGCCAAAAATGAATCAAAGGCCAAGATGATTTCTAGAGATCCAGTGGACAAGGAATCAAGTGGGAATCACTCAGAGACACGTGGAAAGCTTATTTTCATATAAAAAGAGGAAGAAGGAGCACAAAGAAAGTAGTAGTTAATTTATTTTTCACAATGTATGTCGTATTTTAAATTTCTTAGACTTAAAAAGCTTTTCATTTGTATTTTCAAGTTTAATTGCACCAAGTTAATTCATTTAAGTGTATTCCAACTCATTTCAAGTTTGAATTCAAAGTAATGATCAGTTTCCATATTATGTGTCCACTGTTGCAATTTTAATTTTCAAACCCTTGTGATAAAGCTTTTAACAGCTTAGTTTCAACATTAAACAAGTTTATATAAGCTTTAAATAGCTTTTTGTAAGCTTGTTAGCAAGTTTAAAGCATTTTAGTCACTGGTCAACAAAAGTCAAAACAAGAGCCAAAAGTGATGCAGGAAGGATTTGGGTTGGTTCAGACAATGGAATGGGTTGATGTGGAAGCTATGGGTTGATCTATGTAGGATAGTGGTTACTGTAGTCCTGGCTTGATCACTAGCAAGCCATTGTGGCTAGGCAACTTTGTAAGTGGTTTATAAGTTTCTTAGCATAATCAGTTTTTGTGGTTTAAATTTGTTAAAACCTGTTCAAACAGTAGTAATTTAGTTTTATTAAGTGAGTTTGATCATAAAACATACTGGTTCTGTGTTTGGATTTGTCTCAGTTTGCAAATTAGTGTAATAAGGGAGTGTTTGGTTTATAGCCTAAGACTACCCTATAGGCTTGTGCAGTAGTTCATGTCTGTTGTTTCATGTTTGTTTGGTCTTAATATGTTCACTTGAGTCATCACTTTGTGCCTGCTAGTCTTCAAAAGTCAAAAGTTCCTTTTAATCCATCTAACTGTTAACTGTTGTGGATTTAGGATTGCAAAATCATTGAGTTGTGTTTAGAAGTCTATAACATTGCTTGCAACAAGTTCAATACAACATATAACATCAATCTCAGTGACAAAATTGGTTCCAAAGTTCAATTTAGTCAAAGTTTATCAATATCTTCAAAAGTCAAAATAGCTAAAATCTGTTTTGGGCTCAGTTACAAGGAATTTTCATGATCTTATTTTTTGGCCTTATCAAGTGAATCTTGGCATTTTAGAAACTTGACCTGGTCTTGTTACTTATTAGCATTTTAGTGCAATTTTACAATTTTTTCAAAAGCTCCAAATAAGCTCTTCTTTTAGGCTCATATGCCCTGCACCACAGATCTGTTTATGAACTGAGTTTTCTCAGTTTTATCTAGAGTTGCATAGGGCTCAAAAGAGCTTATCATGGTCTGATTTTTGGTTTAAATACTCACAACCAGGTCTTTTCCAAGTTCTAATTGGTAGTTTTCAGTTTGAGCTTATTTTTAAGCTTGTGCATGTGTTCAAAGTTGGTACCTAAAATCTGTGTTAGCTTATTAGTTCTAGACAACAAATCTGGTCAATCTTGCTTATCAGAGGTTGTAGATTGTTGTTACCTGTTTCATTCTAGTTCTTTTAGCATAATAAGGCTTCTGTAAACAGTTGGTGTCTTTTGGTGAGCTTTTAGCTTATCAAAGTGCTTATTCATAAGCACTTCCCATAGCAGTTCTTAATTTCTCCACATAAGTGCTTGTTTTTCCATTTTTCTTATATTCCTAGTATTATTTTAGAGTTTTCCTGAAATTTTCAGATTTTTCCAAGTTGTTTGCTATTTTTCCTAATTTAAATTAGTTTTTAAGCATTTTTAATTAGTCTTTAATACAAAAAATTCAGAAAAGGTTCAAAAAAAAATAATTTTTCAATTTTCTTGGATTTAGATAAATATAAAAAGTAAAAAAAGTAATTTTCCAGATTTTTCATAGTTTATTTGGTAATTTTTAGTAATTTAATTAGTTTTTAATAGTTTAAAATTCATAGAAATTAGAAAAATAACCAGAAAAATACAAAAATAGTTTTGAAAATTCTATTTTGATATTTTAGATTTTTCTAAGTCTTAATATTATTTTTCTAGTCTAAATTCCCATTTTCTTATATTTTAGGTAATTAATTAATAGTTAAAAATAGTTTTTAATTAGATAATTAGTCATAAAAATAATTTTCTTTTTCCATAAATTTTCTTTTATCATTAGGATTGTAAAAATGTATTTTTCATATTTTTAGGCTTAATATTGTGTAAGTTTCACGTTTTTAGTTGTACGTCGCGTAGTTTTTAATTTCAGTTCGTAAAAACATAAAAACAAAAACATCATTTTAATTATAGTGATAGCGTTTATTTAATAGATTTTAACTTTTTAATTTCCTTTAATTTGCATTTAAGCCTTTGTATCTGTTTGATATTTCTGTAGTTATAATCATAATCTCAAATCCCTTTTTCGTTCAAATTTCTCGATCACTAAACGTCTGACTATTCTCGCACGGCTCGTTGGGACTTAACGACCTGGGGAAACACTATACTCTCCTGGACTTCATTGCATTCGTGTCTGAACTGTTTTAAGTTTCTTACAGCTAACCATTCACAAGTGGCTCGCTTGCGTGAGATAACTTGACAGTTTTGCGCGAATCATAATGTCTATTCAATACAAACATCACTTGTAAAATTCAAATACATAGACAGACCAGACATCACTTGGACAATTGAGAATGAAAAGCATGATGCACAGAAAAAACAAAACATACTACTAGTTGTTAACTAGTCACATACAGCTTCTACCTTATTAAAAACCAAACCGATTAAACCAACTATTTGAATCCTGCATTTGTTGATCATCTAGATGTTGAGAGTTGTGTTGCTGGGAAGTGTATTGTTGATACACTTGAGACTGGTATTGAAGATCATTTTCAAGTGGTTGCGTTTGGTTTTGCTGAGATAGGTTGAAATCTTGTTGTGTGTTATGTTGATCATATGTTTGTGATGTGTGTGTGTTTTCAGCATATTGTTGAGATGGGTATGGGTTGTGGTGGTAAGTTTGTGAAGCGTATTGGTTTGTGTGGTATGTGTTGTCACCATATGGTTGCCAAAATGGTTGATTAGTGTATGTGTTTTGGCCAAATGGTTGCCATGAGAATTGATTGTTTCCCATAAAAGTTTGATCGAACGAGTGATGTTGGTCATAAAAAGGTGCAGTGTCTTGTTGCTCATTAATTGGAAATTCCCCTTGCTTTTGTTTACCCTTGCGGTTAGGTGGATCTGGGACAAATGATTTTTTGCAATTCTGACGGTTATGCCCCGCTTGTTTGCACCTGCTACAGTGTATAGTTCTTGGCTCTTCTCCTTGAGATAGTATACGGTCTGTGTTTTTCGGACGACCTGGCTGAGGGTTGTCCATTATTGGAGGAGTAAGAGGATGTATATGGGTTGGATACTCCCATTCGTTAAAATTTCCAACAAATTGAATTGACTCTGCATAGGTTGCTTGATATTTTTCCTTTTTGAACCAGTCATGTACATATTGCACACAATCTGTTAGGTTCAAAAACCTTGTAACAGCAATAACGTGACCACAAGGTATCCCGGAAATTTGCCATTTCCTACATTCACATTCACCGGTCGTAAAGTTCACCTCACGGTTATATTGGCCATCATAAACTTGATACCGAAATTGAGTAATTCCGTGTACAACCCAACTAACGCTTTTCATTCTTCTTTTCTCCACCTTATGCGCTGCCCAATCTGTGATGTCGTACTTCATTTTTGCTACACAAAAAATGTAAAAATTAAATTAATTAACTTATCTAATATATTTTTCAAAATGATTACTGAGTACGTTATGTTTTAAACAATAAATACCTGCAGCTTCCCGACGTTTAAAATACCATTTTTGAACCATACTTCGGTACGTGTCGGTCAACACTATTACAGGTAGCTTTCTGTACAATACAGTACATGCATTAACAGACTCGACACTGTTAGATGTACAATAATTGTAACGTCTACGTGGGCAATGTGCTCGAGACCAGCGTCTAGGATCAGCCTCCATTAGCTTTTGGTGTGCTTCAGGTTTTACAGCTTTGAGTATGTTCATTTGTCGTTGCCACTCATCGGGAGTATACGCTTTGCATATGCCCCAATATAGACCTTTAACTTTTTTGTTTTTCAAGGAAAGGTTCATCATTAGATGTCGACAACAAATACCATGAAACGCCGACGGAAACTCATTCCTTACTGCCGAAGCTATTGCAGGATGCCTATCAGATATGATAATCATATTGGGATTATCGCCGATGCACTCTCTAAGTACTGACATCCACCATGACCAACAATCACTAGTCTCCCCTCTGCATATTCCGTAAGCAATAGGCACAATTTGGTTGTTTCCATCCATCCCAACGGCTTGAAAATTTGTACCCTTGTAAGTACCCTTTAAATGCTCCGCGTCCACTATAAGTAGTGGGCGAAGATGGTTCATAAACGTGCGCAACTGCGTATAAACAATTTTTAAAATTATAATAGCAAACTTGTTTTTGCCTGCACTTATAAAAAAATTTGAACAAGACTTACCGATGCACCAATGGCAATGAATAAAATTTCGAAAACCCCTTGATTGCTTTTCTTGATACGTGTGACCGTCCCTGGGTTTTTTTTTCTAAGTTGTGACAGTAATACGGTAGCATTTCAAACGATTCTAATGGTGAACCTCTTAACAATTGTAACCCATAATCCTTCCCTCTCCATGCTTGTTGGTAAGATATAGATGTTTTATATTGTGCCATGATATCTTTTTGTATATCTCTCCCTTTCAAATCACGGCTACCATCTTCTAATTTATCTTTCATAATGTGAGCAATTACTTTTTTGTTTGCATTTCGATGGTTAGGATATGTTTGGGTTCTGGGACACGTGTGAATATCATTCATGCTTGTAATTTGAAAAACATCTGAATTTGGCCAACGTCTGGCATTAATATACCATGCACATTGTGCATAATGGAAGCATTTTATGTTGTGAGTTATAGGGTTAGTTTTTTTCGAAACAAATTCATAACCATCTTGTAAAGCTTTCAACCTGTATGCCAAGTCTAATTCCGCCCTAGTTAAAAAAACCTTATTGATTTTTATTTCAGTTTTGTTGTTACAATCCTTTGTAGGCATAGGTTTTGGAGTGTAAAGTGGTGGTTCAGGAACTTCAGGGATATGTTCAAAAAAATTCGGCCATTTATGGTTACCGGGGTGTTTGGTTTTATTTAATTCATCAAAACAATCATTTTCATCATCTTCGTTATCCGAAAGAAAAGCAAATGATGACCCTGGTTTTGTAAAATTTGCCTCATCTTTATAACCTGAGCCATCATATTCCTCTTCGTCAACTGAATGAAAAGCAAATGATGACCCGGGTTTTGTGAAATTTGCCTCATCTTTATAACCTGAGTCATCATCTTCCTGTTCGTTATCAGAACTGAAAGCACATGATGACCCCGGTTTTGTGAAATTTGCCTCATCTTTATAGTTATAGTCATTGTTTTGAAAATCATTTGATGGGCCGATGTTTTCTTCTACCATTGTAGGGAAAAAATTATAAAACTCTGGCACTTGCTGAGTTGAACCAAGAGTTGTTGTTTCTTCCATTGTTTTAGATTGCGAAACATACAACTGTACAAGTTCAGCAGGAGACTCTAAAGCACATTGAACAAAAATTTTTACCTCGTTGTCGTCTGTAACATCGAGTCGAAAGTCAGCTGAAGGGACTTTCACATTTAAATTTACTCGGACATTTTGCTTCAATTTAAACTTATTCACCACCAGATCAACTAACCCTGAATATGTTATATCATGATCCATAATCACACCGCGCTTTATTTCACCGTAATGTAACATACATTTGAATTTATGTAAATTCAATGCCATTTTCTTTTTGTAAGTATTGTGAAGATGTATATACATTCAATTTCGTGGATGTGTTATTTATAGCGTTATGTCATATTTCTTGTATACCAGTCACATCTTTGTCTCTGTAAGGGCCCTGAGTAGTCTCTATCATGTCATATTTCGTGTATACAATTATGTGATAAAAAAAAAAGGATTATTTACTAGTCACATCTGTGTCTCTAAAAAAAGTTTCTGACAAGTCATATTCTAGTCATATTTCGTGTATAATATTATGTGATAAATTTTTTTTAATGCAATCACTCTATTTAAGAAAAAATGTTAATACTATAATTTTACAAATTCAACTACACTGCAAACTACTTGTAACCATCCCCAAACAATGTAGAACTTTAGCATTTTATATGAATGAAAGAAGGAACAACTAAATTTCATTCGATAAAAAGACAAACTAGCATAGAGTGACATTGCAAGTTGAACATAACCAGACTTAGTCACTAGTCAAATAACTTTTTTGAACATGAAGGTTTATCTTGTTTTTTCTTCTTGAAACCCTCATTTTTGCATTCCTCGGGCACAACTAGTGGGGATAACTCCACCCGTGATACGTACACATGTAGTTGGTTTTCCTGTAATTGAGTATACGTTCGGGGTCTTCGATTGCAGTAGCTAATAGTTCGAGTCCTGAATCAAGACTACAATTTGGTTTCTTTAAATAAAAAAAGGCTGGGGAGTTTTCATCATAACCCAAACAATTGGTTAAGATTATTTTCAATTGATTGACCGAAAAAGTTTCGTAAACAACTGGATCTACACAAGCAACTATACCACCTACAAACTTTCTTCCAGGTGGTGAAGTGAAACTTCCATAATGGTGTAGTCGGACTTTGAATGTCATAGCTTGACCAGGTACAGAAGGATTTAACAAAAGATAAAAAGATGCAGTTTTGTTTTAATACAACAGCGTGGTTTATATAATGTGACCCACTAACCTATCTAATGTTTGTATACTAGTAACATCTTTGTCTCTATAAGGGAGCTAAGTAGTCTGTATTGCATTGATGAATACATCGTTGATATCACATTTCGCTTATATTATTATGTGATTAGAAAAAAGTTTATTTACTAGTCACATCCGTGTCTCTATAAAGTCTGTGAAAAGTCATATTCATGTCATATTTCGCTTATATTATTATGTGATCAGAAAAAATTTCTTTTACTAGTCACATCCGCGTCTCTATAAAGTAGGTGAAAAGTCATATTCATGTCATATTTCGCTTATATTATTATGTGATTAGAAAAAAGTTTATTTACTAGTCACATCCGTGTCTCTATAAAGTCTGTGAAAAGTCATATTCATGTCATATTTCGCTTATATTATTATGTGATTAGAAAAAAGTTTTTTTACTAGTCACATCTTTCTCTGTTTAAAGTTTCTGACATGCCATATTCATGGCAGATTTCGTGTGTAATAGCATGTGTATGTGTACATAGCCTCACCAAAATATGACACAGAAACGACAAGTGTATGACACGGTTTTAACCCTATTTAAGGCTTACTTTGTCATTCAAAATCAATTAGTAATTTATCCATTGTCATCAAAATCAAATGTCGGACAACATACCCGTCGATCTGCAAGTTGATATCATGAATAGACTTCCAGTTAAGTCATTACTACAATTTCGTACTGTGTCAAAGAGATGGAGGTCTTCAATAGACTTTTCCAACATCATCCGTAGCTACGGCTTTCGTGATACGGATATGTGTTGTTTTAATTTAACATATATGCAAGGTAATGTAGGTTTTATGTTTTCAGTTAATGGAAGTTTAGCTTTCACGCACCTAGATACAACTCTTCATCTTCCAACTCTTAAGCCAATTGCTACTTCTGAAGGTGTCTGGTGCTTTTCTTATGGTTCAAACATGATGGTCGTTATTTGGAACCCATCAATAAAACGATCTATAGGGGTATTAGTCCCTAGCTTCTTGAATCAACCAGATTCACCAAAAATGGTCATCGGTTTTGGTGTACGTCCTGACAATTTAGACCTAACAATTTTAAAAATTAATTACTCGTTATACGGTGAAGGGCCATGGTACGTGTCAGTGTATACCTTGAGTTCGAGACGCTGGAACCATATTGAAAATGACCTTTTGCCTCGAGAAGGGATTAGACTAAAAAGGTCTGGCCAAGCAGTAGTGGGTGGTAAAATTTACTGGCTTGGTTATGAAAAATTTCTTTTCAATGATGGTATTTTGTACAAACACTATATGGTAGTTTCATTTGATTTGGTTAGTCACCAATTTACCGACGTAGGCATACCAGAAGAGATAAGACGCATGGTTGGGCCTCCATTCCATATATCCCAGCTACGGAACTCTATTGTAATTTCAGGAAGTTTCCTAGCAGATGGGTACAAAGTTTTGTATGCATGGGTGTTAGAAATTAATGGTGCTATCGTATCATCGTGTACAGTGCTATTCACTCTCCCATACCCAATAGAGAATGTGGTAAAATTAGTTGGGTTTACTAAGGATGATGATCCAATTATTGAAGCTAAGATCGACCAAGAGATAGCTCACTCGCTACAAGTGTACGAGCGAGCTTCTGAATTGTGGCAAGACATGGGTATTGAAGCGAATGGTGGTTCATTTTTCATTGGCCCATATAAAGAATCCCTAATTCTTCTTAATGAACCAAATTATACCATCGTGGTTTAGTTTTAGTATTTTTATCTTGAGCGATCTCGTTGTATTATGAATGTTTAATTTTTTCCACCATCAATGAAGTGTTTGTTTTCCAAACTCTGTGCTTGTAGTGAAGAAATAAATATTATTAAGAAAAACATATTATTAAGAGAATCTTAAATCATACACAACACATATTGAGTTATTATGACTATGAATACCAATGATTCTTTCATATGTCATTATGCCGTGGATCTGCTTTAGCATCCTAATTCTGAAAGTGTTCTTTTTCTGCCCATTCAACCATTTAACCACAAGTGTAATCCGCTTGAGTTATGTTGTTGTTTCCGTCTTCACTGTCACTTGTGTATTCTGTTATCACATGCTCCATCATTTCTGCCAAAGTAGCATTTGGCAATATATATTTTTCAATATTAAAATCGACACCGCCATGGTCAATGTAGATTTCCAAGTTGCCTAGCGCTGCAGAAATATCAAACATTACATGCATATCATAGTTGTTTCTTAGTTTTATGGTGCTTGAAATGCCAGTGTGTGGTACTTCATAAAAAAGTGCATGAATACTCATGTCAACGATGTTAAACAAATATTGCTTGAGCTCTTCTAGCTTCATTCTTGGAATGTTGATGTTCATCTTCCAACCATTTACATACGTTGGTTTTCCGCCATAGCAAACAAATTGACCCTTGTTGTGAACAGGAAAATTGAAAATGGTTTGAGTATATGGTGTAGTAGGTTTAGTTTTTTTTATTATACAAACGTTTAAAGCGTACACGCTCTTCCCGTTTGTTTTTTCTCTGAACCATTTCATGTATATAACGGACACGCTCTTGACGCTTTAGTTTTGGTTCTTCTGAAATTACACCTGCAAATGCTTCTTCCATAGAACCATCATTTGGAATCAAATTTGTGCTTAAATATGTCGGATGCTCACACACAAAAATTTGGAGCTGTGCAACATCTTTTGCGATGTCGTGCATAACATCAATGTCATAATCACTTTCAATTGCTTTCAGCCCCATTAAAGTTTGGTTTTGTGGCAATGCGTAATATAGAAAGTTGACCTTTGTTGGTAATTTTCTCTCTAGATACTTAACCATATCTCGAAACCCAAATTGTGGAACATTTATATTGATGTTTGAACCATCTTGATATGTTATTGGGTTAAGTGTAAAGTTTCCGTTGTAGTTGATAGTGAATTGTAATGTAGTTTTGTTAAATGTTGACATTTGATGAGTTAGAGAATGAAGAATGGGTATATATATATAATTATTGAAACTTGTCATACAATTATTGAATGTTGTCATATTTCGTGTAAACATGTATGTGAGTTATAGAAAGTCATTGACTTTAGTTGCTTACTGACAAGCCTAAAAAGTTGTCATACAATTATTGAATGTTGTCATATTTCGTGTAAACATGTATGTGAGTTATAGATAATTTTGCATGTCCCTATATTATTACTGACATGTGTAACAGTTTTCGTATAATTATTAAAACACGACAAAAAGTTGTCATATTTCGTGTAAACATGTATGTGAGTTATAGATAATTTTGCATGTCCCTATATTATTACTGACATGTGTAACAGTTTTCGTATAATTATTAAAACACGACAAAAAGTTGTCATATTTCGTGTAAACATGTATGTGAGTTATAGTTAATTTTGCATGTCCCTATATTATTACTGACATGTGTAACAGTTTTCGTATAATTATTAAAACACGACAAAAAATTGTCATATTTCGTGTTAAACACTATGTGATATACACCCTATATATACAACATCTAAAAAGAATTTTAACAAACATAAGAATTAACCAAAAACTATATACTAACATACATCTACCCAACAAACATACAAATGTCGTCTAATTTCCAGAAATTCAAATGTAAATTACATTTCAATGGTAAGGAAAGTGGTGTCATTATGTACAGTGACATCACTTACTCGTTAATGGTTGAAATGTTGGTGAACAAACTCGAGTTGGATGCAAATACGCAACTCAGATTGTCGTTTAGGCTAAGCCCATCAGATACAACGACGAAGATTAAAGACAACAACGACGTTACTTTATTTGTTACGTGTGCTTGTGCTTCCGCTGATGGTATAATACATTTGTACATTGATCAGCCCAGGGAAAATGCAAGTACAATGGCACACACAAGGATAATACCAGGTCCAGCGGGTATTCTTCAAATGGCCAAGCTCCGAAAAAATACTGACATTACGGAAGGAGGCCCCTCGTCTGTAATGCCAACCCAAGAGTATGTCAGGAGAATAGAGGAGGATGCATCCGAAGATGATCATTTTACGCGTGGCCCATGGCTAAGCGCGCTTGGCTATCTAGATGCTTTTGGGATCAGGGTAGATGGTTGTTTAGGCGATATGAAAACCTTTTGTAAAAAAGGGAAGCTTGAACTGGTTGTAGCCGTCATTAAGTCTTGTACACCAAATGTGCTTGGTGACCAAACTGTGACACTCAAAGATCCATCAGGAACAATGTCTGGTTCAATTCATCACAAAGTACTAGAAGAGGATAAGGGTTACGTCAAGTCTATCGGTATCGGTGTTGTTTTGATACTAAAGAACGTCTCAGTGTTCACACCAAAACCACATAACCATTACCTTAACATCACTTTGAAAAACATTGTTGAGGTTTACCACAGGGATACCGTTTATCAGTGATGTTTAAATTGGAGTTTCATTTTTAATTTGTATCATGTTTATCTTGTATTTCTTTATGTTTTTATTTAACCCATCTGCTAGACTTTCGTTTTTAATTTGTATCATCTTTATCTTGTATTGTTTTATGTATTTATTTAACCCATCTAATGTTTTCATTTAACTCATCTACAAAACTTTAGTTATCGACTTGTCAAATATCTTGTGATATGTAACATACACAAACTTTCATTAGATAAAAATATATATACAAACGGTTGAAAATACATATACAAATGGTCAACTAATCATATCTACATCCGCTAGTATTCGTCAACCATAGATGGAAATACATATACAAACGGTCAACTAATCATATCCACACTCTCTAGTATTCTCACAACGGGTATTATAAAAATGATGAGCCATAACAAATCTAAAGTCCTTAAAATACTGTGAAGGGGTACTAATAACCGGTGGTGGGATCCTACCTGTACAAAATCGAAGCATAAGCCAACATACAACTACTCCACAATCCCTACCATTTGACTGCTGCGGAGCAGGAAACCATTTTGAATCATTATAAGAGAATGAGAAGTTAAAATGTGGTCGTCCGGTAACGCCAAAATATCCTTGGAGCTGTAAACTTTCATTTAAGACTTTAGTCCATCCAACAAGATGTCGTCGCAACTTACCCGACCTACTCTTATTATCCATCGAGTCGAAAACAGAAATATGAGAATTCGGAAAATCTACGACACCTAGAACCCAGTGGTTGCCTTCGGCATGGAACGGCATATACACCTACAAAGATAAAATCATTAGCTTACATACAATTAAATAGCTTATTAAAATACTAAACGCATTAAAATCATTAAACAAAAATACTTACCACTTGTACCTCATCCCAGGATGGGTACGGACGTGTCCTCCAACTTATCGTTCCCTGTAATGCACTATCCGTCACAAGTAAGAAGAGAGAAGTGCCTGGAGCATACGATGCAAGTGTTGATTTCGCTACTGTCCAGGGAGCACCATTTGGCCTCTGACGAATTAGAAGCTCAGTCCATGCATTCATATGCTAGTTCATATCAAAAAAATATTAAAATTATTTATAAGCATTCTATAAAAAAAAACTATTCAAATACATTATAAAAATGTAATAATAAACTTACATCGTCTGCAAGCCAACCATTACTTGGGACCTTGGAACAAAAAGGGAGCAATTCACGCCAAAAAATTGTCTCACACGCAAAACCCATCACATGACAGTCCAGGTATATGGGTTTAGGGTTCCTCAGGAAAGTTTCTAAGTCTTCATATAATGTACGCTTAACCTAAATAGCCAAAAGTAATATCAATAATAAGTTGTTAATCATTGTTAAATTTCAAGAATATTCACGTAGTTTTATGATTACCTTAGCAGGGTCAACGTTATAAAACGAAATGTACTCTCCGGTATAATTTTCCCGTAAAAACTCAACTCTATCCCTGTCTTCTTCATCATCATTGACCCTATCGTCTTCTTCATCAATAGCTTTTCCAAGATCTAACGGGCTAATATTTGATGAAATGGCATTATCCTTAAGCCTACCATCCCGTTTATTGGGAATAGGAGTCGTGTCTGGCAAACGACCAAACGGGCTGCACAAATAACGGCTAGGACGAACATCTCTCTTTCCTCGATTAATAGCACCCTAACACGGAACAAATATACATGCAAGTATTATAGTAGAAAAATGAAAAAAATATATATACTTATGTGGGTTATAAATTTACCGGTAACACACGATTAGCTACGGGGGGTGTGATGCACTAGCTTGTTGCGCATTGTTACCCGACCACGGAACAAATCCTTGTTGTGGCATAGGCGTCCTAGAGTGAGGCGTCAGCTGGTCGTATACGTGCGTGCCCACCTGTGGCGACTGGTGGTGAGACACCCCCTCAAAGAAAGAACAACTGGGGGGGGGGGTTTAGGAAACCCCCCATCTCCTTGACCAACCTCACCAAATACCTACATACAATATTATAATGTTTAGTACTTTTTAAACAAATTAATAAACTATATACATGCCGTTGGTAAACCTACCTGCGCGTTCGGGTTCCAATTACTTCCAGTTCCAGCCGGCGCGAAACCCCTAATAGAATATTATAATGTTTAGTAATTTTTAAAACAAATTATTAGCAACAAAAAAATATGGAAATAAAACATACCTGCGCGTTCGGGTTCCAATTACTTCCAGTTCCACCTGGCCCGAAACCCTAAATACAATATTATAATTGTGGAAAACTAGAAGGGGGGGGGGTTGAATAGTTTTACCAATTTAAAACTTCCTTTTAAATATTTAGATCGACTTATGTCAATCTATTTGGTTGTTTATGTTGGACGTTGATAGATAGATATATAAACGTGTAATGAAAGATAAAGAGTAAGAAGCACATCACCACGACACAAGTATTTATAGTGGTTCGGCTACAAGGACACCTTCCTTGCCCTACTCCACTCCCCGAGTCACCTACTCGAGAGTTCGTAAGCACTACACCAACTCCTTATGGCGGAGAAGCCTTCACAACGTTGCTTAACCTTTTTCCGGTACAAAGCTAAATACCGAGTTCTTTCACACCAAGGCGAACCACACCTAACACTACGTCGCCTACCCTTTATACGGTGCTAGGCTAACCACCGAGTTCTTTCACACCTTAGGAGAACTAATCCTATCACAACGTCGCCTACCCTTTATTAGGTACTAGGCTAAGCACCTAGTTCCATTACTATGGAGGAACTACTACCCTTCACAACACAACACCTAATATCAAGGAGATCCACTCCTTGTTACAACATCATCAAAGATACCACCATCCTTGGAAATAAACAAGTACTTATATGTATAACGATGCACCTCATCGATTATACGACCTACGCATTCTTCCCAAATGCGACTTGATTAGATTCTTCGGCATCCTTCACTAATGCCTTTGACACAACGCTTGGCATCCTTCACTAATGCCTTCGTCTTGACATCTTTAGCATTCTTCACTAATGCTTTGACACGGATGATGAGCACCTTTCACTAATGCTTTCATCTTGACACTTTCGGCATCCTTCACTAATGCCTTCAACCCAACATTTATGGAGAAAGGTAGATCTATCAACAAGAGAACCTTCGTTGTCTTGATGATGACGAAGCATGGCAACTCATGGACTTGAGCTTGCACGTCTTCAAGAAGTGGTGATCTTTCCTTTAAGAGGAACCTAGAAGATCACACAAAAACAAAAGAGAAAAACTACATAGATCTCTTGGATCTGAGGTTAGAGGGTTAGAATACTTGGGGGAAGTATGTGTGTAAATGAATAAATAGAAAGGAAGAAGTGGCTCTATATTTATAGAGAAAATTCTCTACTGTTCCCCGGATCCCACGGATCCCTTCCACTTGGGATCCGGCTAGCACAACGCCAGGGATCCGTGGAACGCTCCTCTTTGCCCATGGGTATTTTTGGTTATGGGTCATGGGTTATGGGTTGATCCATGGTTTTCTTTCTAGATATAATGTATCTTAAGGATACAATGAACTTGGTCAAGTGGTATATATAAAACCATGGGTTATGGGTCAATATCATTTGCTAGTATTAAGGGTACAATGAACTTAGTCAAGTGGTATATATAAAACCATGGGTTATGGGTCAATACCATTTGCTAGTATTAAGAGTACAATGAACTTAGTCAAGTGGTATATATAAAACCATGGGTTATGGGTCAATACCATTTGATAGTTTTTACCCATTTAGTGTATACTTGTTTTTACCCAACTACATTCAATGTATTTGGTCAATGGGTCAAATACTTAAGTTTCTACCCATTTACATTACCCAATATACTACATACTAGTTATGTGTATATTTACCCAAATATGTAAACACTAGTTGTTGTACATATGTAATACTAAATCATAAAATCACTTATACTTGTTTTAGTGTTTTATGTGAAAATGTGAATATGTTAGAAACTATTAGTTCAAACCATTTACGTATTTTATTTGTTTCGTTAATATGATTTTACGTTTGTTATCGACAAAACATTAGAAGATCGTAAAATATAAATAAACGTTTTTACGGCTTATTTGTATTAACAATAATGTTTAGTAATTTTTAAAACAAATGATTAGCAACAAAAAAATATGCAAATAAAACATACCTGCGCGTTCTGGTTCCAATTACATCCAGTTCCAGCCGGCGCGAAACCCTTAATTCAATATTATAATGTTTAGTAATTTTTAAAACAAATAAGTAGCAACAAAAAAATATGCAAATAAAACATACCTGCGCGTTCGGGTTCCAATTACTTCCAGTTCCAGCCGGCGCGAAACCCTAAATACAATATTATAATGTTTAGTAATTTTTAAAACAAATAAGTAGCAACACAAAAATATGCAAATAAAACATACCTGCGCGTTCGGGTTCCAATTACTTCCAGCTCCAGCCGGCGCGAAACCCTTAATTCAATATTATAATGTTTAGTAATTTTTAAAACAAATAAGTAGCAACAAAAAAATATGCAAATAAAACATACCTGCGCGTTCGGGAAACCACTAAATCCACTAAAGAAACCAAATATTTTTTGGAACATTGTGTCGTGTTCCTTAATCTTGGCAGCCTGAGCCTTTGTCAAATCCTCTAGTTCCGTCAAATGACGATAAACGAATTCTGGAACATCGTCACGGCTATATTGGTCTGAAAGTGGGGGTATTGGTGGTGGTTCAATACTACGCCCCTCAAAAAATGCCATGCTATCACGGAACCAACCCTTTTCAGACTCATATGCATCGGGTACAAGTCTTAATGTAGGTTCCGCTACCTAAAATTTATATAACAACAAATACGAATATTGTTATGAATCACTAAAAACTGAATGGCATGATTAAATAACAACTCACCAATAAACTATCCAGGTAACAACGTTTAAATGGCCGCTTGTAACGCCATGCACACACTCTCGGATGGAGCTCGTGACGATTAAAAAATCTAGTGCCGTGTCTAGATAAGTCTCCAAAATCCACGTCTATAAAAAAATAATTGGTTAATTACTTTAACATTATATATATATATATACATAAACAACAAAAACTAAAATTATATATATATATATATATATATATATATATATATATATATATATATACATACCTTAAAGGCCCATGTAAAACCGATCAGCGTATACTTAGGGTTCTTTACCTTACCGTCAGCGTCAGGCGGTGGTCGTGGCTTCACAAAAAAAGCTTCAAGCCGTGAATCTACTGCACCAACTAACTGACTGTACAATGTCGGCCACACGTACGAACCCCAAGGATATATGTTCCAAGCATCAAGATTATCTACTAAAGCCATGCACCATGGGGGAACTACGTACTTAACCTCGTGGCCTAACAACACCATCTCCAACAACCCTAGCAAACTGACACGAACGGCATCGATATCGACAAGCTTATCAAAGGCATCGCTAGAAATAAATTCATTCAACACTCCAACAGTTATCGAACATCCATCATAACGTGAGTCAAAAACACGTCTCCTAAGAGGAGTAGGTTGATCTTTATATTTGTCTTGAAAATCAACACCAAATCTCAAGCTAGTTACTAAACAAAACTCCTCTCTACCAATTCTCAACTGAAAATCTCCTACACGATACCTCAATGGAACGACTTCTGTGTCTCCCGGTTGAGGTTCAAGTTGACATAAACTCATATAATGTAATAAAATACATGACTCTCGCATTTGTTCTATGTCAAACATCCATCCGAAACACGTCTGCCTAAACAATACTTCCTTATTGGTATTCGCAATTTTTTTTTAAGGTAATGAACCAATCTAAGCTTACTTCTACAGGTAAGGTCAACGGCAAAATCCTAAAATAACAATTAATAAGAGTATATATTATTAACTACATAATAAGCATAAAACACCAAATAATGATATCGGAAGAAAAATAAATATTTACCGGAACAACAAGTGCCATATTAACAAACAAACACGTTAACACCTACCCACTACCACCACCGAACCACCCAAGAATGAGAACCACAGCCTGCCGTGCCACCACCAACTGCCGGCACCACCACCAACAGCACCACCAACTGCCTTCACCACCAACACCACCACCACCAATTGCCTTCAACACCAACACCACCACCACCAACTGCCTTCA
>BPTQ01000001.1:253348186-253512648 GCA_019973895.1 Chrysanthemum seticuspe | reverse complement strand
TGACACGAACGGCATCGATATCGACAAGCTTATCAAAGGCATCGCTAGAAATAAATTCATTCAACACTCCAACAGTTATCGAACATCCATCATAACGTGAGTCAAAAACACGTCTCCTAAGAGGAGTAGGTTGATCTTTATATTTGTCTTGAAAATCAACACCAAATCTCAAGCTAGTTACTAAACAAAACTCCTCTCTACCAATTCTCAACTGAAAATCTCCTACACGATACCTCAATGGAACGACTTCTGTGTCTCCCGGTTGAGGTTCAAGTTGACATAAACTCATATAATGTAATAAAATACATGACTCTCGCATTTGTTCTATGTCAAACATCCATCCGAAACACGTCTGCCTAAACAATACTTCCTTATTGGTATTCGCAATTTTTTTTTAAGGTAATGAACCAATCTAAGCTTACTTCTACAGGTAAGGTCAACGGCAAAATCCTAAAATAACAATTAATAAGAGTATATATTATTAACTACACAATAAGCATAAAACACCAAATAATGATATCGGAAGAAAAATAAATATTTACCGGAACAACAAGTGCCATATTAACAAACAAACACGTTAACACCTACCCACTACCACCACCGAACCACCCAAGAATGAGAACCACAGCCTGCCGTGCCACCACCAACTGCCGGCACCACCACCAACAGCACCACCAACTGCCTTCACCACCAACACCACCAACACCACCACCACCAATTGCCTTCAACACCAACACCACCACCATCAACTGCCTTCACCACCAACTGCCTTCAACACAACAACAACACAACAAGCAGCCCCAAAAAAAAAAAAAAAAAAACGCAATTTTTTTTCAAGTTTCGGAAGGGAGAAACGAACACAAAAACACACTCCTTTATCACTCGAAATGAAGATCAAACATTGAATCAAACTCTAATAATTCGGATAGTAAAGATCGAATAGTCATTTAAAAAATAGTTGCAGGTTCAATTTTGCTCCTTCCCTAGGTGAAGAGAGAGCATTTCGCTACCAAGTATATGTGAAATGGTTGCTTTTTCAACTTTGTGTCAGCCGGTGTCCCCACTATGTCATATTTCGCTACAAAATATATGTGAGATGCTTTTTTTTTTTTTTTTTTTTTTTTAATTACACACGTTAATTCAAGGGGTAGCGACACGTGTCCTTTAAGCATTTCTTCACCAGTTGGTAACGAAATGGGTGGCTTTTTTGATATAGCAAAAAAAGAGGTCCTCTGCAGGACACAGAGGCCTCTGCAGGGCCTTCACAGTAATTTTCACCTTAATAAAGTGTGTTGACAGCATGACCCGAAATTAAAAGAAAAAAAGCGTAGAGTCCAACGCATAGCTGTAATCCAATGGACAAACAACCAAACATGTCCTAAAACATCCAAACGGCACACACACACACATAACACCACCACCACAAACCCCCAATTCTTTTTCAAAACTCACCACTCACACACACAGCAATGAACATCCCACTCCCACTAATCCTCCTCCTCCTCATAACAACCCTCGCAACGACGTCGTATTCCAGCACAGACAACAACCACGTCTTCTCACCATGTACCGACACCACAGTACAAAAATCCGACGGATTCACATTCGGTATCTCATTCTCCTCCAGAAACGCTTCCTTCCTCAACAACAACGGTTCCGTACAGCTGTCGCCGTGCGACAGGCGGTTGTCGTTATCGAATCAGGGTGCGCAGCTGGCGGTTTTTAGACCTAAAGTTGATGAGATCTCGCTTTTGACCATCAATAACAGTAATTTTCAGCCGGTAACATTTTTTTTAAAAAAACTTTTTTGTTTTACTGTTTAGATGCCACGTAAGCAGATGATTTGTTACATAGAACAGAATCTGTTTTAGAGATTGATTAATTGATCGGTGATTTTATGTTTAGATGCCACGTCAGCTGATGAGATTAGTTTAGACCTAGAGTTTATGAGATCTAATTACTGATTATTAATAACAGTAACTTTCTGCCGGTAATTTTTTCATTTTTTACTGATTTTTAGGTGTTTTTATGTTTATATGCCACGTCAGCAAGTAATTTTTTAGAGATCAGTCTAGTTAGATCTCAGCTATACGTAAAACAGATTCTGTTAGAGATTGATTAGACGTTTTGTATGTTTAGATGCCACGTCAGCTGAGGATTTTCATTATGTAGAACAGTTTGTGTTAGAGATTAGTTTAGACCTAGAGTTGATGAGATCTCGTTATTGATTGTTGATAGCAGTGACTTTTAGCCGGCAAATCTTTATCACTTTTTTTTTTTTTTTTTTTTTTTTTACTGTTTTTGTTAATTTTTAGACCTAAAGCTGATGCGATCTCGTTGTATGTATATATGCCACGTCAGCAGATGATTTGTTAGAGATTACTGTAGTTTAGCATTACAGTGATGTTACTTTAATTAGATCTCAGCTTTTGACTGATAACAAGTTAATTTTTAAGCGTTTGTGTATATACGTGCCCTGTCTGTCAGCAGATGATTTTGCTGCATAGAACAGATCCTGTTAGATATTACATATTAGTTTAGTGTTGCCTATATGTCATGTATTGAGCTAGGGTTTAGACGGTAAGTAATTAGTTTTGTTGTTCTTGTTTGTGATGAATTTGTGCAGAGTGAGTTTGTTTGGATGTGTGTTGAGCTATTCTGATAGATGTGAACTATTTAGTCTAGATTCGAGCCATTGATTTATCACATATATAATGAATATGTATAAAAAGACTGTGTTTGGATCTTTATTGAGCCTGTTTAATTTATAAGAGTGATACAAGGTTTGACGTCTTGATTAATCAATTTCTTTGTGGTTGTATGATGAATGCGTGTAGAAAATTTGTGTTTGGATGTGTATTGACCTTTTTTAATAATTGATGATAGCAATGTCGTTCAGATTTGAGCTGGTAATTTTTTCATACTTATGTATAATTATATATGATGAACTAGTGTAGAATGCTTGTGTTTGGATGTGTATCGACTTTGTTAAAGTGATGAGAGTAGCGTAGTCTAGGTTTAAGCTGGTAATATATCGTTTAGTTGTTGAGTTGCTGAGTTTGGATATGTGTTGAGCATGTTTAACAGATGAGATGATGTGCACTAGGTTGAGGAAGTAAATTTAATCAGTTTTTGTGTGTTATATGTTATGAATCTGTGTTATACGTGTTTACATGATGGGAACAGTGTAGTTTAGGTTTGACCTGATGATTGAATCGGTTTTGTTGTTTTTGTTTGTGATTATGTAATGAACTTGTGTAGAATTATTGAGTTTGGATAATTGGCGAGTGTAATCTAGTCTAGGTTTGAGCTGGGTGGTTTTAATTTTCAATTAGTTTCGCTGTAGTGATTATGTGAAGAAAGTGTGTAGAGTGATTTGAGGTTGGATATTTGTTGAGGATTTTAATTGATAAGAACATTGTGGTTTAGGGGATACTAATATATGGCAGTTTAGTTTGATAATGATCTGAACAGTCGGTTTGGGGTTGTTAGAGATGAAATGTAATGATGCGCCTACCAAGTATTTGTTGATGGAAATGACTTAGGGGTGTTTGGCGTTAGGTTTGTAAGTGGTTATGTGAAATGAATTTATTAGAAGCTGATTGTTCTTTGTTAAGAAAAGCAAGGGTGGAAAACTTATGATTAATTTAAGGCTTACATGCTCTTAACCCATAAATAACCAGGTGGTCATAATCAGTTTTGTGGCAGGCACTCCAGAAATAATAACTCAATTCCGATTATTTTACTCGATTATTTTACTCCTTCACTATGAGTCTATGCACAGTTAACTGCACTTAATTAAACTGTAAATTAGAGTGAATGGCGATTTTAGACGAAGTTAATATTCACCATTACCTTTCATATCATCATATGTGTGCCCCTTTGAGGGGTTGAGGCAAAATCATGTTTGATTATTTGATATATTTCTGTTACTCTTTATCCGTTTGTGACATTATTGCATCAAATGAGACCTAGGCTGTTATTAATATGTATTATATCTACCGGTGATCCTATTTATCAATGATAGGTACCACAGTAATGAAAAGCATGCAAATATAGGTTATTTCACATTGTCTTGCTCTTACTTGGAACTAACTATTTCTGATATATGTGGCTCAGATAGTTATCTTATTATTTTTCGCTGACTGTTCTATAAGATTTAAAAAAAAAATACACAACACTGTAAAGTAGTCCCTGCTTATCAGCATGAAAGATGTTTCTACCTGTTTGTTACTCCTGGTATCAACTCGTGAAAAATAATAGAAATAACCGTGGGAAGTTGCAGAGCTGTTTTGGGTTTGATTTGGTTAATAACTTAATATATAGTTAACCATAATATGTGGTTGGAAATGGGAGATCTAAAGTATAAAAGTTGCATTATGGATGAATCATGAATACAAAGGCATGCATAGAAGGCAGGGTTATATCAATGCATATGATTTACTTTCACAAGTAACTTAGAGAGAGCTGTAGGAGAATTCAGGAGAGCTCGATGATTCGTCTTGTGTTACAATGCGACTACTTATAGGTTGCAATTGATTAGGTGATCAAGGACTTTAATTGGAATGACTAGGGCATCATCTTTTGCAGTGTTGAATGATTAAACTATAGTTGCACATCATGCAGAAGAAAAGCGAATGATCAACATTACAAAGCATTTCACTTGGTTGCAAAACTAATGTTGCTAACACACAAGGAACTTTAGACAGGTCTGGAGACTATGATGTGGATGACGTTTTACTTATGGTTTTTGCCAATGTTACATCTACATTGCACACCTAAATGTAGGGGTGAAAACGAGCCGAGCCGAGCCCGAGCCCGCCATAGCTCGAGCTCGGCTCGTTTATATTTTAGAGAGCTCGAGCTCGGCTCGGTTCGAGCCTTAAGGTTTGAGCTCGAGCTCGGCTCGTGATATGATATATAAAGCTCGAGCTCGGCTCGGGCTCGGCTCGTTTGTGATGCGCCTAGCTTGGCTTCTCGAGCTTTCTTGTTCGAGCTCGTTTATCTAAAGCATGTTAATGAGCTCGTTAGTAGCCGAGACAAAACCGATATACCTTCACAGTTCACATCATTCCCACAACTCACAAACCTAGTTCTAACATCTAACTAGTCTCGAAAAAATGAAAAAGAAACAAAGAACAAGTCAGATTTAAACTCGATCACAAATCTTTAAAAGGATTTACAAGTTTAGTAAATAAATAGATCTATTAGAAGACAAACTTGTTTTTAATATCCGAAAATTTTCAAAGAAAGAACAAAACAAAAACTTGTTTCATCCTTTACTTCTTTCGGTTAAAGAAAAGAACGCATTAACCTTACCCGAAACCATTAGAAAGATCTTGAAGCTGTATTTCAATTGAAAAAAAGGAAGACGTAATTATCTTTTCGAAGGTTTGAAGATAACAAGAAAGGGTGGTGTAATCCTTTATTATTATTAATTTTTTCTTTTTGAAGAATGTGTAATCCTTTATTTGGTAGCTAGTGGAGCTGCAAGTGGGGAAGGGTCAGAGGGTGACGCGCCTCATGAATTAATTTATGGAAGTGCAGTACACGCTGGCTTTAGTTCATGTAATATCAAAAATAATAATATTAGTAAAGCTCGTTTAGGGCTCGTGAGCCTATTCGAGCTTTGTATATAGAGCTCGAGCTCGGGCTCGACTATTAAATGAGCTCTAATATAGGCTCGAGCTCGGGCTCGAGCTCGTTTAGGCTCGGCTCGTTCGAGCTTTTTACCGATCCGATCTCGAGCTTTTCACGAGCGGCTCGGCTCGTTTCCACCCCTACCTAAATGCATGTATATTGCCAACCTACCATCTCCCGTCTCTAGTTGCAGTATATACTGTGCGTAAGTTAGGGCCTGCTTACTTGAAGCTAGTAATGGTGGAACATGTATGCTTCAAAATCGGAAACGAGCTCTAATTTGTACTTAGTCTTCACAGTTTCGACTCAAATGGGGACACACTAAGTTAGAAGATACTTTAGATTTGGAAGAATGATGAGTTAGCCACATAAAGTCATTGTAATATTTTGTGTTAGGTAGAATCTGGGTTAGGTGTGATTTTTTCTTTTTTGTCTCATAAATGAGTATAGGTAAGTTATATTTTGCAATTTTCGGAACTATTATATTTGGCTTGTTACAAAATCTCTTGTTTAAAGATTCGAGATTGGGTCTCATTCTGTTTTTTTACCAGATAGTGACAGATCTAGGATTTTAAGCATGGTACACACTTTTTGATATCTAGAACAAAAAAGGCCAATAAAATAAAACCACTCACCTCCAAATAACAAAGACTCGTAAAACAACATTAAGATTACACACCAACACATGATTTTAAACTAAAAGTTTAATACATATATTCAGACAAGATTTATGATTGTTTTCGGGTGAGTTTTCTTACTTTGGAAGTGATTACAATATCATCATCAGTTACTATCTTTAGAAGACACATTCTTAAATTGTTGTTTAGCTATTCTTACATAGAAAATATGCATTTTCTCAAGATAATGTTAATGATATTGTAAATCACTATCAAAGTATCAACACTTGACAAAAACAATTGTTTATTATGTGCTGTTTAGTAGTTCTTGTTGTTCACAATTTTTTGGCTATGTATTGCTGGGTCTTATTTTGTGGTAGCTACTGAACAATGCTTCCTAGTTTCAGCAATCTGTGGCAAATAAATAAATGAGGGCTTATAATCTTGAACCTGTTTACTAGTAACCGTAACAAACAATCCATTCTAGTTACATAGATGTAAATGAGTTTAATGGATAAGGAAATAACAATATGGCTTCATGCCAGGAAATGAACTAGCGAGGCTATAACAATATGGCTTCATTTTTAGATGAAAAGGGTAAATGGAGAAAACGTGAAATCTATATGTTATATTAGGACATAGAGGGGAACTAGTTGAGGTCTTTTATTTATAACGCCAAGTAATATCTTGAAAACATGGTAACAAGTTGAATTCATTAACTTGTACGAGGGCCAAGTATGCATGTTACTATGTTAGATGAAGTGTCATTCTGCATTCTATTTGTAGTTGCTTGTGCAATGAGGCAAGTTATATGACATTGGATGTGTTAGGTACAGATGAATTGAAGATAATCTGAACTTATTTTAAAGATAGATCCATTTGTATCCCTTGCATCTTTCATGTAAATAGGAATCTATTTTTCTGCTGAAAATATTCCTGAAATGGGAGCTTCATTCTTGCAAACCTGAGCCATGGGTAGTTGAGTACCCCTTAAAATTGTCATAGAAAGTTCTCTCATCTCATCAATCTGGTGATTAAAAGTGAATAATATAATACTACAGTTCATTGAATTAGATGCTTTTAGATTTTTAGGAGATACATGTAGTAGTTTCGTAGCTAAAGCTTAACTTAAAATGTTTAATAGACTAATCAATTATAGAACCACCCTCAACAACAAAACCAAGGAAAACGAGAATTTTCAGTTGGTAGCTTAAGGTTCATGTATATTTGAATAGTTTTAACGTATTCATTCAAATATTGCTTATGTTGACAGGAAAATGTTGGTGGGTATATGGTGGCGTTTGCTGGTAGAAAGTACGCTGCAAGGTCGACCCCTGCTTTTGTAGCAAACGGTACATATATCGTTACCAGTTTCACATTGGTAAGATCATCAACTTCCTGCCCTTATATGTAAAAGAAATTGTGAGCTGTGACACATCAACATACGATTTGGTACAAGTAGGCATGCCTGATCCTACGCATGCTATACTGGTACTAATGATGAGGTGTCACAGTTTCATTGGATGTAGCTACCTTGTATTTTCTTCAGTTTTAAGCAAAAATGTCCAATGACCAAGATTACTGGTGGCAATTTCACCCTGTTTAGGTGTGTATGTAAAATGGGTTGAGTTGGGCTTTCTTATTGCTAACACGGGTAAATAAACATACATGAAATTTGTCAAATGGTTCAGTAGCTTAAAAGATGCCCGTGACGTAATTAAGTCTTGTAAAAAAAATGAATTATTATTAGAAATAATTAATCATTTGAGGTAGCATTTCAACCATTTACTTATGATGGATTGATTTAGGTTAAAATTTATTTCTAACAGGTAAAAATTTCTGAAATAATGATTAGGAAGAAAATGGATTGAGAGCTGCCTAAAGTGTATCTTAAATGCATCAAAACCTTCATAAATAGTTTTATTTGCAAATGTAGACATAAATATTGTATAATTTGTGTACTTTGTTAATGACAGAATGATTAATTATAAGGAATTTAAAATTTTCAGACAAAAAAGTAGTATTGCTGGTCATCCATAACCCTTTCCACTACATAATCACCCGACCCACCCATTTGTCTTCTCTAATAATCATGTTAATATATTTAACTATTCAAAAACTAAAAGGGGAAATATGTTGACAGGGCAACCCGCCCTCTCCTGCCTGTTTTGACACAACCTGATAAATTACCTGTCTGTAACTCAATTTGTTCTTGCCAATTACCCAACCAGCCACTTTTACCACCTATAATCAGGATGCATGTAACTTCTCATCACAGGTGATGGAGTTCCAAAAGGGCAGACTACAAAATTTATACTGGAAAAGAGACGGGTGTTCTTCATGTTCAGGGAAGAGCAACTTTGTGTGCCTCAACAATCAGGACTGTGCCATCAGGACTAATTCATGCAAGAACAGAAATCAAGGGGGAAACGTTGATTGCAGCATTGGAATACAACTTGCATTCTCTGGAACTGATAAGCATGAATCTGTTTTCAACTCATGGTATGAGGTCAAAAATCTCCGTCAATATTCGTTATTTGGCCTTTACCAAAATCTCAAGGATTCTCTTACTGGCCAATACAATAGCTTTTTTTAACCAGTTTGTATGTTACTGAATCACGGATTGGTTTTTTGTTTCTCTGTTGTTTGTGTTAACTCTAGCTTTCGGAAATTCTTTATATTCTTGTATATTATTGTACCCGAAGAGATTATATCAACATGTGAGTTGTTTTTGCTGATATGGTTAGATCCTGACTTCATTTGAGATGTGTGATATTTGTGAGTACAAGTGACATTATCCCTCTTTAATGGTTAACATTTGTTTAGGTTAGACTTATAGTGTCCATGCTAGTGTTATCATGGTGCATCAAAAAGGTTGATTCTTTTCGTGCTTGTTCTGCTTTAAGCTACCGGTATACCGGAGCTTGTATGCTGATAAAGGGGGAAAAACTGGATCGTGTTTTTAAGTTAACTTGTCCATTGCTTAGGAAACTGATAATAGTTGATAACAAATTAAAGGGCTGATACTTTGATAAAAAGGGATGATACTTCTTTTTTATACCACAAGTTTGTTGAATATATTCAGTGTTAAGAGCAATTGAAAATGGTGGCTGATGATCATTGGAATTGAAGTATGGGAATGAGAATGGTTTAAAGGATTTTGGTTTGAAGGGATTTTTGAAAATTAGGTTTGCAATCCACAAATGAAGGGGGTTGTCTAAACCCGACAGAGGATTGGCGTCGTATTTTGAAGACACGCTATGTACCTTGACACAACTGATAAATGGTGAAAACGAATATAGCATAAATGACAATGTTCATCTTTGAGTTGACATTTGTGCTTTTAGGTATCCACATAGTGTTATTTACTTATTTTGGCGAATCAAATGATTACTTATTTTTTGATACTCGGTTCTATTTTATACTAACACAGATATAGAGGGAAGAACCCAATCATGCGTTATACATGAACTTGTCAATTGCTTAATAAACTATTAGCAGTTACTAACAAACGGACAATAGAAGTTGTTACACTCTTAGTTTGGTTAACATTTTCAATGTTTTAAAAATGGTGGATATTGATGAATAGAAGCTAATGTGGTACAAGGAAGTGGGAACTCAACTGCTCCAAAACTATACCCTCACCAAGAAATTAGTTCAAGTGTAATGACAACTTGAATGTGATAGATATGACAACCTACAACTACTTAGAATTTAATATTTGTTTTATACCAACGAACTCCAACTATGATAGGCTGTTAGCTTCCGAGGTATATCTATCTTTTAGTCAATTTACTTTTAAATTCTAATAAAAACACATAAATGGTATACAGGCTTAAAAGATTTAATGAAAATACATAAATGAAATACACGCTAAAAAGAAGGGGTATGATAACATGCCGTTTGTGTGCCATTTGTGCTAAATCAACGTCATCTCAGCTTTTCGTATTTCACATTCACACACCAAAAATACCCAATCTATCATATCACATGTTGCTTGCGTGCCGTTTCACTCTTTTTGGGCCTCACATTTTTTTTACACAAACTAAATATACATTCATAAAATAAAAATACGATAAAAAATATAAAAAATACAATTAAAAAAAAGTTATGAAAATTAAAAACACATACGAAACTTAAAAAAATACAATACTAATTGGGGTAATTTTGTTGTTGATATTTTCTCATTATTTTATCTTTTTGTATTTCGATGAACCTTGCTCACTCCGGTGGTAAATTGGGGTCGGTTGACGTATTGATAAACTTCAATTCTTCCATTTTCATTATGACCTCGTCTTTCTTCATCGCCGTCTCATACGCCGCTTGACCGAATTCTCTTTTAAGTCTCAACTCATTTTGCAACACACCCGCATATTTCCGGCGGGTTACTTCCAACAGTGCTCAACGAGCTTTCAGATTTTGTTTTTTCGAGGGACATTTTTGCTTGCCGGGGGGACGTAGTATCAGATCATCGACGAATAGCTCGGCATTTCTGGTGAGATCAACCAGGTCGACATGTTCGGGAGAATCCTACTTGTGGTGTTCTTTCAATACTGACCAAGCCCCGATTGGGACTCATCACGATATGTTTTCCTGGCATGCCTCATAAGATTACCCTCGTTTTCCTCACTTTTACCTAAATGTCTGAAATGTTTGTAGATAGCGTTGAACCTTTGACAATTAGGGTTCATAGCTGCCCATTTTCCCGTCAACATATCCTTGATATGTTTGTGATGAGATTGTTCGTAGAACTTGGAAAAAACCCTTTTCCAAAACAAATCGTCATTTTGGTCATTTCCGACTTGGCCATCCTGGGAAATGGCAACATAACACGAGGTTAATAAAGTTTCCCCCTCTTCCGACCAACGAGAATGAGCTCGTACGGTTTCGGATTCGGTGTCAGGTACGTCGATTGTTCCGCCTTTGGACGACGAGGTCTTGGTTGGTTGCGACATCGATTGGTTTTGTTGTGTTTCTTATGGTAGATTTTGTTGAAGATTTTGAAAGTGTTGGTTAAGCATGACATTTTGGTATTGATTATATGGTTGTTCGGGGGTCGGCATATGCGGCATACTCGGCATACTTGGCATACCTGACATACCCGACATAGAGTATTGGATACCAAAAGGAGGATATTGAGAAGCTGTCGAATAGCCGGACGAAGGTGTCAGAGGGTTAGATTGCAATTTTTTTTTAAAAATGATAAAAGATACTTCGTGTTAAAACTTAAAAAGTTTATAGAAAACAAACATTTTACACTAAAGATAGTGCTGACAGGGCACGCGTGTACATACCTTCTATCTTAAGTATGTCCACCCAGTGGCGTACACAGACATCATCGGTCATAGTGTATGTATTTTTTAAAAAGTTGTCGTAATTTGTTAGTTCGTCAATTTTCAAGTAGGGTGTTCACCCAATTTTAAGTCGTGTGTGCATCGAATTTTGAAGTGGACGTGCAACTTGTATTAAACTATCGGAAGTTATAAAAAATAACTTTTTACACTACATTTGATTTTCGAAAAGTATGCAGGTGCATATTCTAGATATGTCTGCACCTGTGTCCGCCTCTGTTATATGTAAGGATGGCAGTGAACATCCGATCCATCCATTAATAATGGATGTGGATGGTGATAAATGGATGAATAATGGATAAGGATATAGATATGTATGTTTAGATGATTTGTTATTCATGGATAATCCATTTATCAACCGAAATAGTTTCATATATATACACTGAAAAATGGAAAAGTTATAACTTAACATTAGTGAACTATCTATGATCATTTGTTTTAAATAATTTGTAACATAGAAACATAAATAACAACTTAATAATAAATATATCATTAACACATATATGTTTTTATTTTTAGCTAAACATTACCTTTAGATAGTTTTCTATGACACTGTTATATCAAACTATTTGCATGTATAGCGATACTGGTTTGATTTGTCAAAATTTACTCTCTTCACAATAATATGAGTTATGATCTGAATACGTTCCATGTTCAATACTATACTTACATTTTCATAATACATATGTATTGATTATATTTGTAAGACACTAAGACTATGATGTTATACATAGCTATTTTGTGTTAAACAAATCATGGTATTAATGCCAACAGTTATAAAATACATATTAAGCGATGGGATAATTGTTCTTTGGAAAATAATTGAGAGACCTAATATATGTGTTTAAATTTAAGCCTAAATATATAGTTGCATGATCATGATGTTTTGTAGTTGCAACCATCAGTATAGTAACACATAGGTTTAGACACATCTTTAAGCCTCCTAATCATAGCTCTTTTTCTTTAATATCCATTGGATGTTCATTTACCCGACTTCTTGATGAATGAAATGACCTTAAATGATGGATATGCATATGAACGATGAAAAATTAAATGAACATAAATATAAATGTGGATATACGTCTATCCGATTTGTATCCGATCCATTTACATTTCTAGTCTTACGTGACTGTAAATAAAAGAGAATTTAGTCGCAGGGATTTGTGCATCGAACGTGAACATCACCATGCATTAAATACTATTTCAATATTTAATTATCCACCACTTGCATCGCCTTTTTTATGCTTCTATCTAAATTACTATTAGAAAGATATAAAGTTTATTAGAAAGATACATTTGTAATTAAACATTGCACATAACTTTTACGAAGGGCTTGATAATCGAGATGACTCAGTGGTCAGATATATTGATATTTTGTTTGAACGGTATAAAACTTTAAAATTGAAAGCTCGCTAAACAAACATCTTAAGAGCGACAACAACATCTTCAAAAACTGTTTTAAGGATACGTCGGTTAAACCGCATACAAAAGTTTACATATAGTCTGAATACGAGAAACATCGTTGTTTAACTGTTTACGGTTTTAATTTAGGCATAAAATGAGTTTGTTTGATAATGTAGAAATTCCAACACAATTAACCTTACATTATGAATTAATATTATAACTTTGTTAATTCAGTTAGTTGATACTCGATACACGTCAATTTTTAAAATCAATCATCGTCAATATTTTTATATATGTAGTGACGTTTTGAGCTAATATTAAATAGTTCAACTATGCGTTTCTAAGAATTTGTTCAAAGTCATGAAATAATTTAATAAATGTATTAAATTAGTTAGTTGCATGACAAAATAAACAAATGATATTTTTTTAACAAAATAAACAAATGATGTTACGGAATATGGAACATTAAGATTATAATATCGACTTGAGCTTTAACCAATTGGAGGTCGCTTGCTCTTGAACATTAAAACACTAAGATTGAAAACATAGTTTGAACTTGAACAAACATAATCTATATTACACTAGGCGAGTCGTGCATAACAATGAGATTTTATAATGACAGATAATTATAGTGATACAAAAAAATTTATGGGTTATAAGCGAAAAATAATAAAAGCTTGAGAATGGAGGGATTAAACATAATATTTTGAAACTCGGTTCAACCCGGGTTTGAAGCGTCCCGGGTCAACTCGATTTTCGATATGTATTAATAGTTCTTTTGAAACATATGTGTATTAATAGTTGAAATTGCTAATAATTAATTGTTTACCATTATCTTTTTAGTTTTTTCAACATTTTATTTTCTTAACTTTTCACTTTCACTTTGACCATTTTTGTTTTATAAATAGTATAAATATAGATATAGATATAATGAAATGATGACATTTTCATCATTTAATGCGCTAAGATATTTCATAAATACAATATTAATCAGAGTAAACTGCAAAAATCATCCTTCTGATTTATAGTTTTTGACACATATCATCCTTATTTTATACTATTTGGCACTAATCATCCCTAAGTGGTCAAACCATCGCCACTAATCATCCATTCATCCTTAACAAGGTGATTTTTGTAGTTTACTAAATATTCCCTTTTGCAAAAATCATCCCTGTTAGGGATTATTAGTGGCGATAGTTTGACCACTTAAGAATGATTAGTGCCAATAATATGAGATATGTATGATGTGTGCCAAAAACTATAAACCACAAAAATGATTTTTGCAGTTTACTCTATTAATTATTACAATTAATAAAATTTTAGGTACAATTCAATTAACCACAACATACAAAACATCTAAGATAACCAAAATACTAAACTTGAGTTCATATACCCGATGTTTGCACACTTTTATGAATAATTTGTTGAAAACTACATGTATGTTAAACACAGTTGGTTCGGGTAACCACAAATATTTAAAAATAAGAACCGAAATCGAACTGTGATAAGAGATTTTTTTCGGTTTCGGATACTTCAGTTTCTTGGTTATTGTTTTTGGCGGTTTCGGATTGAACGAGCCGGCTCGGTTTGTCGATTTCACTGATTTTTTTAACACCCATGTCCACAAAGTTTAACCTTATATAAATCAGATAGTCATTTAGAATAACTTCAAAACATTGTTCACTAAAATATTACTCCCTCCGTCTCAATTTAATTGTCATGAGAGAGAAATTACAAAGTTTAATAAAAGTGGGTCCACTTTAATTTTCAACCACAAGAATAGAATATTCTCTCTTTATATTCTCTAGTTTTTACTAAATAAGGAAAGTGGACAATCTTTTTGAGACATCCAAAAATAGAAATATGGACAATTAAATTGAGACGGAGGGAGTATCACAATTTTATATTGAAAAACATTGTCATCTAATTAAAGAATTAAAATATGCGATATAAATTAGTTCTCGATATCTGTAAGTTTATTGTCATAAAAGCGTATTAAATTAAAATATATGGTTCACTAGAAAATTTTATTTCAGAGTAATTACCGTCGCAATAGATAAGTACCCTCCTGGTAATGCTTAATTGGTTCTTAAAAATCAATTCAAAACCAAAAGAATACCATCTAACTTCATAAGTGAACAGGTACATCCTTTTACATAGTTTATCACATGTCTCACAAGATTCATATGACATTAATAAATTTGATTACGACTAATCAGGAACAAACATATGATTCACTCGAATGGCCGGCCTAACTCGAACACAAAGCCGTGACGGTTCTAAGTTCTAACAACGTGTAATCCGAAAATGGAATTCGCATAAGCATTCATTTTCATCCTTAACAAAGTATTAGGCAAAACACATCAAATAATAATAGAATCATACATACAATGATTAGAAATCTCACTTGGTTCTAAACAATTTTTAATATCATTAACTAATGATTAGTTAGATAAATGAGTAAATGACACTTCACCTTCCATATTTTAATAATAAATTTCTTTGTTACTTGGTTCATAAAAAATATTTTCAATCTCACTTGCAATCTACACATACATACATCCCCATCACATATACGTTATAAGTTGACCTTTTGAATAAGTATTTTATATTTAAACCACACCAAATACCCACCCCCTAACCCCCCCTTACAAACCCAAAAATGAGCCACCAAAAACCACATTTCATAAACATTCAATCACAAATCCTCTGGAAGAGAACATGAACAACACGACACAGTCGAGTGACTCTGGCGGCTTTCTCGGGTCACAAAACATAGGTGGATTTGGTTATGGTATTGGTATCTCATTTGGTATACTTTTGCTCATCATAACCATCACCTTAGCTTCTTATTATTGTACTAGAAGTACACCAACATCATCACAACCATCAAATGTACGACGACGTAGGAGCATTGGTAGGTCGATTGCACGAGAACACGACTCGGCCCATTGTGTTATTGACATGGGTCTAGATGAGGCTACATTAAAGAGTTACCCCATTGTGGCTTATTCGGATGTGAAGATCAAGAGAAAAGACTCGGGTTCTTCTTGTTGTTCGATATGTTTGGCAGATTATAAGGGAAAAGATTTGCTTAGACAACTTCCGGAATGTGGTCACCTTTTTCATGTCAAATGTGTTGATCCATGGCTAAGACTGAACCCAACATGTCCAAATTGTAGGACATCTCCAATCCCGACACCACTCACGACCCCATTGGCCGAGGTTGTCCCACTCGCTATGAGACGAGATTGATTCATTTGATCTTCAGATTGATAAAAAGTTGTATAGTATTATGTTATGCCAGGAACACAATTTCTTTTTATTTTTCCTTGTAAATTCCAACTTTTTTATTTATATTTTGGAGTAATTCAAATTTAATCACAAGCCATTTATCTTCATGGTGACTATAGTGAATCATATTTTTTGCACATAAATGTATTCTATATTATTTCTTTCTTGTCCTTTTTTTTATGGTTTAGAAAGGAATTTTTGGACTTTTTCATTTTTTGTATAGAAAAATTTACCTAAAAGGTCCTTTGAGTAAATTGGCAATATTCGTAACCGTAAGAGTCAACTAAAGAATATAAAAACGAGTTCTTTTCTTTGCAAAGAGGAGAATCCAATTCTTTCTTTCCCAAAGCTTTAAATTTATTTAAGAACAAAGCGATGCTTTAATTCAAACCAAGAAAATAAGGACATCTAGCTAGAAATTATATTTTGTTTAGTAGAACTTACTTCACATTACTACATTAAGGAATTATATCTTGCTAAACTAATTAATTTTCTCATAATCGAATAATGAGTCTACACAAAATATAAATATGAATTCTAGCCTACATCAAGATAGTGTACGTTAATTTGTCAAATATCATTATATATATAACTTAATCTGCAATGTCGGTGGAGTAGAAAACATTTTCCTTTGTCACGTGCGTCGCAAATGCATGCATTCTTACTCTTACTGATACTATAAAAGTTGTTAGATAAGCCTATGGGCTTGCTAACATTGGGCTGAACTTTTGAGCCCGTCATGGGGTTTGGTGATAGAGGCCGTGACTCATACATGTTGGTACGTTGGTTTTGTGCCATCTGTTAGTTGCTTTGGCGTTAAGGGTAGAAGATATTCTGGATCTGATCACTCCACTTCCTGCGTAGATTTGCATGTAAGGGTTTTGGATTCTCAGGTGAGTTACTTGCTGTTGAAGGTTGTATAAACCTTTTTCCATTTGTTTATTCCTATTCTTATATGTTTGCTGTTTACCTAAAACCTATCCTTTTACTTTTGAAAAAATTTGTTCCCCTAAAAAAAATTATCCATTGGGCTTACAAAAACCGTTATAAAACCAAAAAAATCTACAAAATAGAAACTCATGTGATACCGAAAAAATGTTAATATGGCTTACAGAACGTCCGCCGCAACGCAGCGGGGGGTAATCACCTCGTTTTTCATATTTCGTGCATGCGTGGATTTTGGGCTTATGGGCTTACAAAGTTGCCATGTATCTCTTAAATATGTCTATTTAAGCCCATGGAGGTAAACGTGGATGAATTTGCGATCATTTTCTAATTCTTCAATAGGATTTTTGGTTTAGGGAAGTGTTGATGAATTCGCAAACTTTGGTTCTTCATTCGGAAATTTGGATCTCTCAATTTGGGTTGTTAGGAATAAATGAGGTATGTCATATTAGATTTGTAGTTGACCGTTGTCTTTAAAATGCAATGTTCGGCTAAAATATAGTATATGCATACTGTTTTTCATAATTTTTAAAGTTTGGAGTTAACTGACACGGTTAACACCGTTCTCTTCTTTTATAATTCTACACAAACACTGTAAGAGAGCAGGGTACGGTGGCTGATGGCTCAAGCCATCAGCGATGGCGCGAGAAACCACACCGGAGCTCGGTTGATGGGCTGTGACGCCGTAGCCACTAGCTAACGCGTAAGAGATTTTTTTTTTGTTGCCGCAAGTACCAAATGAAGAAGATGAAAAGTAAATTAAAATAATAGTTGGCCTTTACAACTTTAGAAGATGAAAAGTAAATTAAAATAATAACCTATTTTAGCCTTTACAACTTTTAAGACTTACAATACATTTTTTTTTTTCTTGTTGCTTTTTTTCTCCAAAAATTGATTTATGTTAAATTTAACTATTGAATATACTTATTTTTAGGTAGATTATAAATTTCACATAAAATGAGCCACAAAATAATAAGATTGTGGGCTAAGTACAAACAAAATACAAGTATGCTAAGTTTCAAGAAATAAAACTGTGCTGCGATATTGATATATTTTGGTCGTATATATTTTTTAACATTTTTATGTATTTTTTTTATTAATGAAAATTGATTTTTAGTTTAATGTGTTATTTTATTGAGGGGTGTTTTTGGTGTTATGGTAGATTATGATGTTATAGAAAAAGATGCTAAGGTAGCATCATTTTTCTCACAACACTACCTCATGACATCAAATGATACCTTATGCTCTAAGGACTTAAACCTGTACGATATGAGGAACCAATATCGTCGTACCCGTTTTCTTTTTCGGAATTTTGAATATGACCACAAAACCTTTTCTAATCACCCCGCCATCGTAAACTTTTATTCATTTATTACACATGTGTTTTTATATGCATTTTATTCACCAAATGAAATTGAGCAAAGTTATGACCAATATCATGTTTAATTTTGACTTGTATTATATTAATTGATTTGCCATCTATCTAAATGAACCAAATTGATTGGTCAATTCGTTTTCTCCATAAGATTGTGTCTTTGTAAAACTGTTACAAAAAATATAACGTAACATTTTATTATATAAAAGATTCAATAAAAATAAACACACCTGTAATCGTGCATAAGCACGAAGCTTGTCTATGAATATACGATATGATAAAAACTAAAAAGTTTCAACAAAAAGTTATTAAAAATATCACTTCATATGCAAAAGTAAATCTTTCATTAACAATGTTGAGACAAGGGATAGAAGTGTAACCAAACATATATTAAGACTGCTCCTGGTAGGAGCCGTGAGGAGGTGATTTTGTAATTCTTACGCGTGAGCCTCACTGGAAGGTGTGTATGTGTTGCGTGAGACCAAGCAATTAGATGGACGAAGGGTGAGGCTCTCACCTCATATGACGTTGTGTCAAAGTGGGTCTCTCAATATTTTTATTATTAATTATTTGGTCTGTGAGTCTGTGTATGTGTGGGATATTTATTGAAGTATGTTTGTATTAAAGTGATTATTTTAATAAAATGTGTAGGAGTGTGACTATTATGGGTGAAAAATGAGAGAGGATGAAAGGAGAGAAAAAAATGTTGTGATACCAAGGAAGTGATATAATTGCTAAAAGTAGTCTAAAAGATTTTTATAAAAATACATTTATTCATATAGTGTTTAAATACATTTTTTATTTATAAAATGTAGTTATTGTTCAATAGCACTTGAAGAATACCAAATCTTTGTTTAGAAAAGGGATCAACTCTTTCTTTCTTCCTCTATCAGAAAACTAAAAAAGTTTGAAAGAAAAACCTTTTATTTTAAAAGTTAGCATCAACTCACAAATATAATTAGAGCACTCGGTATGTTAATTTGGGGTGGGACATTATACTTACGTGGCCCGCGTTAACACCCAAGTTATCATACCGTCGAGTGGCGTTAAGTCCTTGCGTTGGGTGGGGCGTTGCCGTGTTAACGCAACGTTGAGAGGGAGTAAAAAATAATTTTACACTTTTGGCCAAAAAACGGCTACATTTTTCAAACGGTCAATTTTTTTTTACCCGTTAAGTCCTTGTAACGGCTACAATTTTTAAAAAGAAAAAGGTTTAAAACCTTTTCTTCACCACTATAAATACCAAATATTAAGGTTGTAAAAATCGCTAGGCGCTAGTGAGGCGGTCGGGTAGGGCTTAGCGATTAATCGGTTAGGCGGGGATTAATCGGGGATTAATCGGATTGTAATTTTTATGCAAAAAATTGTAATTTTAGATATTATATTATATTATATGTATGAGATAAGTATAGCGCATCAAAGTTTAAATATTTCAAGTGTTCAAATATAAACATAATACACAATTCTTCAAAGTTCAAAGTCAAATATAGATATTACTTGGTTTGTTGACCATTTTTAAGCGATCTTTGACCGATTAATCATTTTGTTGACTGATTTTTAAGCGTTTTGTCCCACTAATAAGCGATTTTGTTGATCAATTTTTAAGCGATTTTGTCCGATTAATCTGATTAGAGCGATTGTGTCCGATTAATTGGTTTGTTGACCGATTTTTAAGCGGTCTTTGACCAAACCGATTAAATAGGCCGATTATGATAAATCAAGGCGCTTAGTGAGCGATCAGCGATTATGCGGGGATTAATCGGCCGTCTAGACCGATTTTTACAACAGAGCCAAATAATACACAACTTTATTTTCACGCTTTCACATCTCAAAATCATATACATAAACTTCAATTTGCTAAAAAAAAGGTCGGGATTTAACAATAACGAGAGTTTCTTAAATCTCATGGGGTTTAATAACCCCAACGCAGGGTCTTCATCAACCAATATCTCTTTGCCTAACCCACTCAGCATAACGTCCGAGGAACTTTACCTACACCATCAACAATTTCTAATTTGGCAACGCAACCAACAAATGCTAAACACCAATTTTCAAAATCTACAATTCGAACACCAATCACAACCTCCATCCCAATCATCACATACACAAATCGAAACAAATGAAGTATCCGAAGCACCTTTGTCTCCCGTCAAGCCCACAAACGGGCGAAACGTTTTGGAGACGGGTTATGAACGAGTTCAATAAACTCAATTTTCAACTACACAACAAAGATATGCTAACAAGCAAGTGGAAAAAGTTGAACCGTTATTGCCAAAAGTTCAACTCAATCTACAAGCGTTCAAAACGTTTGGAAAAAGTGGGGGAAAGTGAGTTGGGTATCATAAAACGGGCTAGGATACCGTGAAGAGCATAGAGGAGCGCCGTTTTCTCACAAGGAGGCGTGAGAAGTTTTGCGCAAGCATAAAAAATGAGACGCGCCGGAACCGATTGATATAACCAGCGATATCCCAAGCCAAACAAACAAGGCGTTATTTAGTCATAATGCTAAACCACGTCCGATGAGCAAAAAACGTGCTTCGAAGAAAGCCAAATCTGAGACCACGACAAGTACTAGGGGAGCGAGTACCGGGGGAACGAGCTCGGGGAGACAACTCGAGGACGTTATTACCTCCGAGTATCGTATCAAATGGGAAGCGGCCCAAAAGGCGTACAAGGCGACTAAAGAAAAAGATCAAACGATTATGGGATTGGAAGAGATGAAATTTATGGGTACTGACACTTTCAAAATGACTGACAGAAACGGTGCGTATTGGATAAACATGGAAAAGGCGAGAATCGTCAAAAAAATATAATTTGCAACCACAAGGGTAAATTTATTTGTATTTTCATAATTTCGTTATATTGTATTTTCGTTTATGTCTTGTGTTTTTTATATTGCATTTTTTTTCTTTTTTTGTTGTAACTTTTTATTTTTTTAAATCGTATTGTAACGTTTAAGTTTGAAAGTTATGTTTTAGTTTAAGTTTTTAATGTTATGTTATTTATTAAATGAAATATTAGTTTTAGTTAGGGGTTGAATTTGTAATTTTTTTTTTAAAAAGTGGGTCCCAAAATGTTGAGTTATAATAATGGGTGTTTTTGTTGAGTTAAGGTTAAAATGTTAAAACTAACGTGGCGCCATAGTTTTGGCGCGCCTCGGCTCAAGGCTCAAGCTCTAGGGATTTTTTCGGATCGAGGCTCACGACATGCATGAATCCCATAAAAAGCGCAGTGCCTTGGGGCCTTTTGCGCCTTTGCGCCTTGGGGCTTTTTGCGCCTCAGAGATGTAACAGGTTTTGGGGTTTTTTTCTAAATATTAAGATAAGATACATGAGCCTTATAAGTTATATGCATGAGATTTTTAAGTTATATCTAATAACCCTAATTTGGAAAAGAACTAAAACACACAATCAAGTGTGTTAATACAAATAAGCCGTAAAAACGTTTATTTATATTTTACGATCTTCTAATGTTTTGTTGATAACAAACGTAAAATCATTTTAACGAAACAAATAAAATACGTAAATGGTTTGAACTAATAGTTTTTAACATATTCACATTTTCACATAAAACACTAAAACAAGTATAAGTGATTTTATGATTTAATATTACATATGTACAACAACTAGTGTTTACATATTTGGGTAAAATATACACATAACTAGTATGTAGTATATTGGGTAATATAAATGGGTAGAAACTTAAGTATCATAACCCATTGGGCAAATACATTGAATGTAGTTGGGTACAACCCAAAGCCCATGACCCATGGAGCTTGACCCATAACCCATTGCATGACATCATGCTTACATCATACATGGATAATATCCATAACCCATGGATCAACCCATAACCAAGTGACTAAGTGCATTGCACTTAAGAGATACATTGTATCTAGCTAAAGATCCATGGATCAACCCATGACCCATGACCCATAACCAAAATACCCATGGGTAAAGGGGAGCGTCCCACGGATCCCTAGCTTTACGCTAGACGGATCCCTTGTGGAAGGGATCCGTGGGATCCGGGGAACAATATATTTTTTCTTCTATAAATAGTGAGCTATTTCTTCATTGTTTCTCACCCCCTTTCTAACATACTTTCCCCTAGAGTTAAAAAAACTCTCTAACCTCAGATCCAAGAGATCTATGTTTGTAGTTTGTTTTTGTGTGATCTTCTAGGTTCCTCTTAAAGGCGAGATCACCACCTTTGAAGTCGAGCAAGCTCAAGTCCATGAGTTGCCATGCTTCCTCATCATCAACACTACTGAAGTCTTCTTGTTGATGATTGTTTTTCTTTTCCTAAGAAGTGTTGAAGACATTTGTGAAAGGTGTCTCAAGTGTCAAGACGAAGATATTAGTGAAGGGTATCTATCGTTCATATCATTAGCACTTGTGGTTGCTTAGAAGTCAAGACTAGAAGCATTATTGAAGGGTGCTTAGAAGTCAAGACACAAGACATTAGTGAAGGGTGTCTTGAAGATCTAGTTAAAGGTATTAGTGAAAGGTGCCTTAGATGTACATTCGATATGGTGTGTTTCGATGTACAAGATAGATTAGTACTAGATCCAAGGATATTGATATCCTTGATGATGTTGTAAAAAGGAGTGGATCTCCTTTGGGATTAGTCGGTTGGTGTAGTGTTGGGTAGTAGTTCCTCCATTGCAATGGAACTAGGTGCTTAGCCTAGTACCTAATAAAGGGTAGGCGACGTTGTGATAGGATTAGTTCTCCTTGGTGTGAAAGAACTCGGTGGTTAGCCTAGCACCGTTTAAAGGGTAGGCGACGTTGTGTTAGGTGTGGTTCGCCTTGGTGTGAAAGAACTCGGTATTTAGCTTTGTATCGGAAAAAGGTGTAAGCGACGTTGTGAAGGCTTCTCCGCCATAAGGAGATTGGTGTAGTGTTTACGAACTCTCGAGTAGGTGACTCGAGGAGTGGAGTAGGACAAGGAAGGTGTCCTTGTAGCCGAACCACTATAAATACTCGCGTTGTGGTTTTGTGCTTCTTACTCTTATCTTTCATTACATACCTTTATATATTTATCTATCAACATCCAACACACACATCTAACTAGATTGACATAAGTTGATCTAAATAGTTTAAAAGGAAGTTTTAATTGGCAAAACCATTCAACTCTCCCCTTCTAGTTTTCCACAATTGGCATCAGAGCTTCGTTACAAAGTTTCTTAAAGTATATTGTACTTTAAAAACTTGATACGATCCATGGTTAATTGAAAACTACAAAGAAAGTTTTTTTTTCATAAAAACAAACACCATGTCTTTTAAAACTATTTTTTTTGGATGTTGATTTGATAACAACATTTTTCTTATTCACTGTTTCAGTTAATTGCACTAATCCTCTTTGTCATGTTGATTAGTCAAAGCTCACATCTATCAAGCCATAGGATTTGCTTGATATTAAAGATTACCTTCCCTAAGAAGGTATCTTAAGCATAAAGGAGCTGGAATTGTCTTCTGACATTTGTTGTGTCATTTGTAAAGACATTCCTAAGTGCATTTGAGGTATGACTTTCCACTTATCTCTAAATGATATTAGTTTAATAAAGAAGTGTGATTACTTAGGTATTTACTTGAGTAGATTTCGTGTATACACATGTTTTACATATAGCTTTATTAGGAAGCTTCTTCTCACATACGTGTCACTCTTTCGTCTAAAAATTATGGTTTAAAATTTTGTGTTTTTTGTCTCACTTAATCCAAATATCATATCTTTCTAATAATAAAAAAAACACAAATCTCAAAAATTCCTTCTTCCCCATAAATAAACCCACCGTCTTCCACTCCATCAAATCCTCACTTTTTTAAATCTTTCAATTTCAAAAATTTCTTCTCATTCAAAAATTTATCTTCCTCTCCATTTCATCCCAACCAAAACCAAGAAGGATCATCTTCAACATGGTTTACATCGCCCTCGTGCTCATCGTCTTAACACTCATCGCACTTGTGTTCCCTATGATGAAGTTCACATACGGAGACATTTACTTTGTTTTGTTAATCTATATTGGGGTTATATACCCAATCCTTTGTATCATTCTAAACATTGAAATGCAATATTATTAATAGTCTAGTTTATCTAGGTTTTTATTATCATAATGTCTTTGTCATTTATTTTGTTTCATATGTTTCGTACTCTTTCGTGATACATTAGAAGTCATGTATGCATGCTAAAAGAAAATGTAGGCTAAAATACATATCTTGGCACAAAACTGTTAAACCTATGTTTTTATCAAATCTGCTTCTGTTTCTACAGATCTACGGATCCCGGAAGATATACTAGCCGGATCCCTTTTGTAAAAGAACCGTGGGATCCGTCCTACTGGAAAACAATTTTTCATGTAAATTAAAAACCACTTTCTCTCTAAAAGAAATATTCCACTAGAATGTCAAAACCATAACTGAGTTAAGTGTCATTGTTGTTAAAAACCATTGTTAATAAAAATCTAGTAAAAACATTAGATAATCATAGGCTGACCACAAACATCACTTTCTATTAACTCTTCATTTCTATAGGTTCAACTATGACGCATGAATATGAGTTTGATTTTTCACTCACTAGCATCTACACTCCGAACATCTCTCTTGAACCCAACACACCTGGCATTCATGTCCGTGGGTTCAACAACCTCGAAAACCGTCACTTCCACGAAGGACGTATTGTAGACACCTCTCTACAATTCGAAGAAGGTATCAATACCTCCTTCCGAGCCATAGGACTAGAATGTCTTCTTGAAATCAATGAGAAGATATGTCCAAGGTTCATAATGGAATTCTTTCGTCAAGTTGAACTCGTTCGTAACGAGGATCGCTCTCTATCTCTTTGGTTTTATATCAAAAACCAAAAGTTTACTTTAACCCTTGGGCATTTTGCTCACATCATCCGAATTCCAAATCATGGACAATGTGCCGTCACCAAAGATTGATCACTTGATTCTCTCTTCAACTTTCGTGAAGAAAATAGTTCATATTGTTCACACATACCCTCCCCGGAAGATTTACATCGCATAATATGCAAACCTCGACCATATTACTCCAATCCAAACATTATCTTCACACGGGGACATCTGAGAAGAGTACAAGCCCCTTGCACTCATCCTACGTGAAAATGTTTGGAGTCTTAGGGGAAATCGAGAAATCCTTCCCGCTTGTTGTGCTCACATATTATATTGTTTGCTAACACAACAACCATACAATCTCGCCTACTTCTTCGCAAGGCGAATTGTAAATCTTCAAGGCTCCAAGAATAAACTCATCCCTTATGGAATGTTCTTGACACGCCTCTATCATAACGTTATGCACTTTCATCCTCAATTTCAAAGTCCGTTGTACGTACTTGTGAACAAGATGATGGAACCGCTAAACATATCTCTCATGAAGACTTTCTTCATTCTTGATTCCACCAACACTCATCAACAACATGATGATCCTCCTAGCGAAAACACTCAAGGAACCTAGTAGTATTTCAAATAGGATCAACCCTCTTGTAATCTTGCTTTATCAATGTAATCCTATTTCCTTCATGAAATAAAACACCTTACATTTGATATCTTAGTATTAGAACCCCTTTAAACTAACCTTGGAATATAATGCATTGTCAAGGTCATTGCATACCTTTAGTAAAGGTTCTGCTGAGCAGATGGATGGATCCCAAAGTTTGTGCTAGACGGATCCCTACATCTAGGGAACCGTGGGATCCGGCAAACAGAAAATGAAATTGCAAGCATTGTATTTCAAACATATCCTTAGAACATCTCACACTAAGCTAAACATAGTGTCTTAAGGAAAATTAAGTCCTTATCAAGTTAAGTAGACTCTTCCCACTCACACATAAACTCACCTAGATCACACCTAAAAATACTTGTAGATCTATCATTTTATTTTAATCCATTACTCTTCCGCTCTCAAACTCACACATCATTTTTCACATGATCCCTCATATCTAAACGTTGGAAACCTCTTATAGCAAAATCGATCATAATCATCCTTACGTCAAAATTGGTCGAAATTGATCAAATTCTAATTTTTCCATCTTAAGTCTTTAGGATATTCTCCAAAGGATTAATCTAAATCACTATCTGATCTCTAGGATCATTTAGCTTCAATTGACACTCTCATTCTTAGTGTCATCCTTGTTCATTTATTGGTACTCATGAAAGTTCCAATTCCTTCCATAAAAGGCAATCATTAAGCTACATCACTCATTACCTTCAAGTACTTAAGCACCCCTTCATTTAAGACACTTAGGAGGACTGAAACACTCAAGATAATATAGATCTTAGACTTTAGAAACATCATTTCTAATCTTTCATAGCTGCTGAGAGCCGAATCCCTAGGATTAGCCTAGACGGATCCCTCTGAGGAGGGAACCGTGAGATCCGGATGACAGATTATGTCAAACCTTGCTAAAACAATCATTTCAACGCATCTTTCTAACTCAAACACTCTAACTCATCTTAAATGAGTTCCTAGATCAGTACAGACTCTGAAGTTGACTCTTGTGCATGTTAATCATCACATTCCAATGAATTTTAGTGGCTTAAGGCTTAAATGCACTTGCCAAATCTCTTGCTTTATAAACCACATTGTTAGGACTTCCATAGTCATCACCCTCATCATAATTTTCAGCACTTAAGAAACCCTTACAAACTTCTAGAAATAACCTCATCATGAGGAAAACTCCAAGTAGTAACTTATCCACCAAAGAACCACCCAAGAAAATTGCCGTGTTGTACACGAAATCTCTTCAACCGAATCATCTCCGGTCAAGCCAACAAATGCAAGGATTGCTCCTCAACCAATCAAACCAATCCCTAGAAGGATAGTACCCACAAAACTACCTATGCCAAACACCACCATACCTCCTAGGCCAAACAATATAATTTCCACTAAACCATCATCATTGGTTCCTAGAGCTATATCTTTTACATCTCCACTATCATCACCACACCTCTACAATTTAGAGGATTTGCCTCCTAGGTCGTCTCATCCTCCTCCGCCGACAACACTCTCCTCATTAGGAGGAATAATGATACAAAATCAAGGTGTTGAGTCAACATTAGCTCCGACTTCCTTTTCGCCGTTTCCACCATATAATCCAACTTGGATTATGAGAAATCATCAAAGTCAACCACCTGACCATGTGGAAGTTGACACCTCTCTACCACCACCATCATTCTTGGTCGAGCCATTCTCAAATGTGCCTCCACCAATTCCTCCGTCGTTTGAGGCTCCACAAGCCGCCTCACTTGATCCTTCGCATCAAGTCATTTCATTTCTTCCACCACCACTACCTAGCCATGACAAAGATTGTTATCATTGTCAACATGTTGAAAGTTTGATACATGAAGTACGAGAAGACCAATGTTTCATGTTCTATCATCTCCTCGAACGTTTCGACGAGATTAAACCTAAACAAAATTGAGCAAGAAGATTTTAGTGGTGTCCTAATATCAAGCGTTAGTTGGTCTAGAAATTCCTAGTCATGTATTTTTAGAGTCATGTATATCATAACTCTAGTTTTATTAAATGAAATTACGTGCTATTTGTTACATTTCTGAGTATATGATTATGTTGTATAATACATATCTCACTTTGGTGATAACATTATTTGTTATACCACCATTTGCTGAATTTATTCTTCAGTCGGACGGATCCTTTTAATATGCCTAGACGGATCCCTACTAGGAGGGAATCGTGGGATCCGTGATACAGAAAAATGCTTTTCTACTAACTTGGATCACATATGCAGGAAATTATGCATTATACTTGTTTTCTAATCCTTATTTTGTAGTTATTCAATTTACACATGAAGACTTTGACATCCTAAAGCTAGGGGGAGCTTTTGTCAAAGCAATACATTGCAAATTACTTGCAATATTAAGATTTGAATTCTTGACATCCCTTTGCAATATTGCAATCATCAAGGGGGAGCACATTCGTCACTTAGACGAAATCTTTTGCAAACTTAGTTGCAAACAAACTAGATTAGTATTACTTCTTGACGCCCTTACATAGGGATGGACTCGTCAAGGGGGAGTAAAGACGAGATCCTTTCCCGTTACTTGCTCTCTATTTCTTTTAATTTCTTTCACACGTTTTTCCTAAAAACAATGTGTTAGTTTCCTTTCGAAGCTCTTTTTGTTTCGACAAAAAGGGGGAGAAGAAAGTAAAAACTACAAATTCAAACTTTTACGAATTTTAGCTTTTCCTTAAAATAATTTTATATTTTGTCATCAACAAAAAAGGGGAGATTGTTAATACAAATAAGCTGTAAAAACGTTTACTTATATTTTACGATCTTCTAATGTTTTGTCGATAACAAACGTAAAATCATTTTAACGAAACAAATAAAATACGTAAATGGTTTGAACTAATAGTTTCTAACATATTCACATTTTCACATAAAACACTAAAACAAGTATAAGTGATTTTATGATTTAATATTACATATGTACAACAACTAGTGTTTACATATTTGGGTAAAATATACACATAACTAGTATGTAGTATATTGGGTAATATAAATGGGTAAAAACTTAAGTATCATAACCCATTGGGCAAATACATTTAATGTAGTTGGGTACAACCCGAAGCCCATGACCCATGGAGCTTGACCCATAACCCATTGCATGACATCATGCTTACATCATACATGGATAATATCCATAACCCATGGATCAACCCATAACCAAGTGACTAAGTGCATTGCACTCAAGAGATACATTGTATCTAGCTAAAGATCCATGGATCAACCCATGACCCATGACCCATGACCCATAACCCATAACCAAAATACCCATGGGTAAAGGGGAGCGTCCCACGGATCCCTATCTTTACGCTAGACGGATCCCTTGTGAAAGGGATCCAGGGAACAATAGATTTTTCTTCTATAAATAGTGAGCCATTTCTTCATTGTTTCTCACCCCCTTTCTAACATACTTTCCCCTAGAGTTAAAAAAACTCTCTAACCTCAGATCCAAGAGATCTATGTTTGTAGTTTGTTTTTGTGTGATATTCTAGGTTCCTCTTAAAGGCGAGATCACCACCTTTGAAGTCGAGCAAGCTCAAGTCCATGAGTTGCCATGCTTCCTCATCATCAACACTACTGAAGTCTTCTTGTTGATGATTGTTTTTCTTTTCCTAAGAAATGTTGAAGACATTTGTGAAAGGTGTCTCAAGTGTCAAGACGAAGATATTAGTGAAGGGTATCTATCGTCCATATCATTAGCACTTGTGGTAGGTGCTTAGAAGTCAAGACTAGAAACATTATTGAAGGGTGCTTAGAAGTCAAGACACAAGACATTAGTGAAGGGTGTCTTGAAGATCTAGTTAAAGGCATTAGTGAAAGGTGCCTTAGATGTACATTCGATATGGTGTGTTTCGATGTACAAGATAGATTAGTACTAGATCCAAGGATATTGATATCCTTGATGATGTTGTAAAAAGGAGTTGATCTCCTTTGGGATTAGTCGTTGGTGTAGTGTTGGGTAGTAGTTCCTCCATTGCAATGGAACTAGGTGCTTAGCCTAGTACCTAATAAAGGGTAGGCGACGTTGTGATAGGATTAGTTATCCTTGGTGTGAAAGAACTCGGTGGTTAGCCTAGCACCATATAAAGGGTAGGCGATGTTGTGTTAGGTGTGGTTTGCCTTGGTGTGAAAGAACTCGATATTTAGCTTTGTACCGGAAAAAGGTGTAAGCGACGTTGTGAAGGCTTCTCCGCCATAAGGAGATTGGTGTAGTGTTTACGAACTCTCGAGTAGGTGACTCGAGGAGTGGAGTAGGGCAAGGAAGGTGTCCTTGTAGTCGAACCACTATAAATACTCGCGTTGTGGTTTTGTGCTTCTTACTCTTATCTTTCATTACATACCTTTATATATTTATCTATCAACATCCAACACACACATCTAACTAGATTGACATAAGTCGATCTAAATAGTTTAAAAGGAAGTTTTAACTGGCAAAACTATTCAACCCCCCCCCCCTTCTAGTTTTCCACAAAGTGGGTAACTATAGATTGTGATCATTTTACAAATATGTAATCTCTCTCACGTCATAAGTTTATATCTTGAACTGATTTTTATTGATTGTTTATTTTATTGATTTGAAAATAACGTCATAAGTTTATTTTATCTTCAAGCATCACATCATAGGGTGAGTATTTGTATGATTTGTAATATTGAACTGATTTTATGTTTATTTTATTGATTGTTACTTTTTAACAAGTTACTTTATTTCATTAAGTATTTTTTTTATGACATATTATCATGAAAATGTGGTATTATACTTTGAATATTAATATGTTGCTTGCTTGAGATTTTAGGTTAGATTGTGAGCTTTGTTAGATGTAGGTCTGCAAGTGTAGGACACAAGCGTATTTAGTATGATATGGATTTTAATCTATATGTAGTTCATCAAGCCAAAGAGTTGATCCGTTTGAGAAGTGACAACTGATCCATTTTAATCTTTATAATGGCTATATGTAGAGGTGGCAAAATGTGCCCAGAAGCAAAAAGATGGGCTAAATGGGCACATTTAGCCCCCTTCTTTTTTTGAAATGGGCACATATAGCCCATTGAAAACTTAAATGGGCACAAACAGACACTTTTTTTCTCTCAATTGTTGAACATTAACGATCGTTTTAAAGATTTTTTTTATATAATATATTTATTTTTGTTAATATAAATAAGATATTACGTTTAAGGAATTTATTTAGTCGTTTTAGGTCTTTTATTAAGCGATTTGTATAACATGTGCCCGTTTGGCCCGTGCCCATTTAGCCCGTGCCCGTTTAAGCCCGTGCCCATTCTAGCCCGTGCCCGCCCGGCCCGTCCGTTTTGCCACCTCTAGCTATATGTGTCATGTATTAAGTATTGAATGTTATTTTGTGTTATTTAAGCTACATAAATGGTCACATATATTATAAAAAAAACTTAATGTATTTAGTGCGCCTCGTATTCGTGAATCCCGCGCCTTGGTATGCGCCTCGCCTCGAGGCTCTTTGGTCCCCTTGGCGCCTTAGTGCGCCTTAAGCCTTTCAAAACATTGTGTGGCGCTGAGTTAGTGTATAACTTGAGGTCATTGTACCCAATGCTCTTAAGATAAGAAGAATGTTTAAAAACTACGACCATAAATTTCACATGCACTTACAAATATAAGTGAATCTCTCCATTATTTCTTCTTCTTTATTTTTAATATATGGCTAAATTTTTTCTCACTCTTATCATTTAAATAATTCTTTTCACTAGATCATTTTCCTTCATTTTAATTAGATGCTCTTGTATAACTGTATATATCAACTTGTAACCAATGTCTAAGTACTTCACTCGTGGTGGTGCCACTGAGAGCATTACGTGCCGTTGAACATACATATATAGAAGAGTTTAGAGACAAAGTTATTGAAAACACAAAGTTAGTTCATATTCACATTCATGTAGCTTTAGTATTACAATGTTTTTTTGGATAGGCTAATTGGTTTCTTAGTGTTCCGCTGTCGAAATGTTAGGTTTTATTTTGGTGAAAGTAGATACAGGTTACCGATTTGTATCGTACGTAGATCATTTACTGAGCCAAAAACCTTCGACAGAAGACCGTTTCTTTTACACTTTTGCCTGCATTAATTACCTGAACTGATGTTTTTAGTATGTACAGATGTACTAGAAACTTTGAACGCCACAAAGTGCTATAGTGGTGGAGTTTGCATACACGTTTGTTTGAGTGCTGAATTGTGGTTGTCAAATGCCCAAACATTCTCCTAGTTGCATTCAATTTTATCCTTCTCTTCATACCATCCAACCAACTCTCTCAAGACCACAAACTTTCTTCTCTTACATTTAATCACGTAAGTCCCACATGACTTACAATGTGCTATCACATACATACTTGTTAGAAAATAGTACATTATTAAAATAATTTAGAGTAACATACACGGAGGCAGACTCGGTGTACATGTGACGAGTGTAACAGTTTTTTTTTTTTTTTTTTTTTTTTTTTTTTTTTTTTTTACAACGGATTAATTAAACAAAACACGTGACACAAACTTTGGAGACTAGGTTCATTTAGAAAAAAAATTGACAAAAAGTTACACTACGAGGAAAAAATATATGAACCCCCTAGGGTCCGCTTCTGAATGTGTGTAAGTGCTATAAAAACCAATGGATATAGGACGAGACAGTCACCATGCACAAGTTCTTGTTTCAATGGCTCACCAACATAGCCCTGAGATCGATTACGACGACACCACTCACATGAATCAACAAGACTTAGTTGCCCCTTCAACACTAATTTCTACAGCGGTAACCTTCGAGAAAAGAGACCATTCTTGGTAACAATATATATTATGACTTACAATTCTATTTGTCTTTCATTTATATGATCAAAAAAGTAATACATGATGTTTAATACTTGATCTCGCAGGTTTGCCAAATCTCAACTTCCATCAGATTTAACTGTTATGGTTGACGACATCACATTTTACGTTCACAGGGTATAAAGAGCTCGATAAAACTTATGCAAATATATCTTATGCAGTGTCGTGTTTTCTAGTGATTATATGCACTACTAGATAATTAATTCTCATTTTGTTAATGCTGACACCACTGTGTGATCGATCATATGTTCAGTATCCACTTATGTCAAGATGTGGTTATCCAGGACACACTGATCTACAGCCTTCAGTGACGAATGATGGCTACGAGGTAAAACTACAGAACTTCCCAGGTGGAGCGGAAACATTTGAAATTGTGGTGAAATTTTGTTACGGATATCAGGTATCCTTAAACCTGAGAAATGCAGCTCCCTTGAGATGTGCAGCAGAATTCCTGGACATGACAGAAGAACTAGAAGACGGGAACCTTATATCCAAAACTGAAAACTTCCTTACTTTTGTAGTCTTTTCATCGTGGAAGGACTCGATTAGTGTCTTAAAATCATGTGAAAATCTCTCTCCATGGGCTGAAAACCTCCAAATTGTACGAAGATGTTGTGATTCAGTCTCTTGGGCTTCTCAAGAAAATGTAAGTGGACAAAACCGGTGGTTAAATGATGTTGCCACTCTCAGTATTGATCATTTTATTAGGATTGTAACGTCGATGACATTAAAAGGGCTAAGGCCAGAATTCTTAGGTTCATGCATCATGATATATGCAGAAAGATGGTTGTTAGGAAATGATGTAGAGGTAGAAGGGTTGAAAAAACGATATAGGAATGAAAAAGACGAGGTGCAATGGAGTATTCAGCAGGGACGAAATAAAGAAAAAGAATTTGAGCAGAATTTGGAGCAACGAAGAATCATAGAGAGGTTGGTGAGCATATTTCCTCATCAGAAAAACGCTATTCCGTGCAAGTTTTTGTTGTGGATGTTGAAGATGGCTATGGTTTACTCGGTGTCACCAGCTCTAGTCTCAGAGCTTGAGAAAAGAATCGGTATGGTTATGGAAGATGCAAGTGTGTATGATCTTCTAATACCTGGTTATACAAATGGAGAACAAGGAAAGAAAGTAAAGTAAGCTTTAACTTCACCTCATATTTTCCACTATGTATATGTTTCTTAGTTATGGTTCATCATATATAACGTGGCGCAGATCAAAAGGGGAGCAGACTATGTACAACGTGGATTCGGTGCAAAGAATTTTGGAATATTATTTGATGAATGAACTGCAACAACCACAGAATCACGGGAAAACAAACATTAGTAAACTTTTGGATAATTACCTTGCTGAAATAGCTGGAGATCCAAATCTTTCTGCCACCAAGTTTCAAGTGATTTCCGAATCATTACCAGATACTGCTCGTGCATGTGACGATGGACTCTATCGAGCAATTGATATATATCTCAAGGTCATATGCTAACTTCCAGAGTTGTATAAAAATTTTGAGCAGTTATATATTTGATCCTTCTGAAGATGTGAACTCACTTTTATAACTTTAATCCTAAAGCCAGGCACATCCTGATCTATCAGAACATGAACGAAGAAGATTATGTAGAGTCATGGACTGTCGAAAGCTCTCAGTTGATGCATGCTCACATGCTGCACAAAACGATAGATTGCCTTTAAGAACAGTTATGCAGGTAACATTCATCGGTTATTTTTTATTTTATTGCAAGGTTTAAACAGAAACTCTTAACGAAAAAATGAACAGGTTTTATTTGCGGAGCAATTGAAGCTAAGGGCAACAATGCAGATAAATCAGCAAACAGTGAACACCGATAACTCAGATCAAGTAGATGCTTGTTCATGTCCTAAAGAAGAAATCAAAAGGCTCAAACTAGAACTAGAGAAAATGACTGTTTTGATCGAGGACTTGCAAAGCGACTACAAAAATTTACAACAAGATTGTGAAAATATGGGAAGAAAGCAGAATGCTCTATCGAGTTGGATTCTAGGATGGAATAAGTTGAAGAAATCTACATTGTTTAATGTGAAATCGGACTCAAACGAAAATAGAGAGGTGAAAGAGAAGGAGAAAAGAAAGAGCTCTATGCTCAGATTGAAAAGAAGGCAATCATTGTCATGAAGTTCTCAAACAAATGCATGTTGAAGCAACATTTTTCAAAGAATATGTGAGAATAGTCTTTGATTTGTATGTCCAAGTTAAGCTTGTGAGCAATATAATTACCTTATGGTTAAGCATGATTAAGGATCATTTGTATCAACTTTTGCAATTAAATTATTACTAGCTAGTATTTGTAAATAATGAACATAGCTATACAAGGATTTGACAGGCACACATCCATGGAATTAACTTAATTGAAATTAATGAGACTCATTCAAGGAGATCCAAACTGACAAAAATAAAGGGCATTTACCCTATGTCATATGCCATAGAAATTCTATTTTGGTTTGTTTTGAATTTTGTATTCTTTAGTCTTTATTTTTAATGTTTTTTTTTTCTTTTTAAAATTGGCTAATAAAAGTTTACATTAAATGTCATTTTCACATTGTAAAACGAAAAAAAGAAGATAAGCTTGGCATTGAGAGCATTGAGAGCTCCTGTTAGCTATCATGGTCAAATTAAGTGGTCATTTTTATATATTTTGGTGAAGTCTTATCTATCCAAGTTCAGGGACTAAAGCTAGGCATTCAAAAGATGTTTCAACTTGTAGCTGCATTTAGCTGCTTTTTGAAGTTTGGAGGGCCAAAGTGTAACACATTATTATATATTCTCCTTAGCAGATCTAGGGTTTCATAACCCTTCATTCTCTTCACGTATCCGTCTCAGTTTTCTCTCTAGTGATAGATTGTTCTTGATATCATCTTTGATATCTGTTTAGTTGTATTTTGGTGTGGGTCAATCTCTTTATTTGATTTCATCTTTCTGAGTATATTTGAGTGATCTTTGTAGTGATGTTGATAAGATCCACCTAGTGGGGATTATCATTGTCTTTTGTAACTTGTTTCGTAAGCATTCATTTGAAGACTTATCTACTATAGTTGCATTAATAAAATTCACCAAAGGGTGGTTGAGTGGGTGATATCGTGTGTTATTGTGACTTCTTTACCATTTTTACATGGTATCAGAGACAAGTTCTAAGATTTGGTGGTTCTTGATTTCTAGGGTTTGGTAAAGATTTTGGGGTTTGATATGGTGGTGTTTCTTGGCAATTGAGGTCGTTTTCTTAACGGCCTCAAAAGGTTGCAGCAAAGATGACACGTTCAAAAGGTAACAAAGTTGCAGTAGATAAACAAGCTGAAGCTACAGGTGATGTTGAGAGTCAAGATGATGTAGTTGAAGGAAGTTGTGTTCAATCTAAAATTCAAGATCAAGCTACTAAAGATCCTAACATACATGATCAATCCCATCATTCTAATGAATCACAGTCTCCATCATAGGTCCATTCAAGTGGTATGCAAGCAGTTTCAGATTCATCACAGCCAACTACACGAAGAATGACTAGGCACCAGGCTGAACTGGAAAGAATCATGGCCTTACCGTAGGTTAATTCTATCATGTTACTGAAGTAGACAATGTTTCATATAGTATATTTTCTATGGAAAAGTTATGTACTCTAAAAACATGTGTGTGTGTGTGTGTGTCTAACTCTAATTATCATGCTTTGAAAAGTATGAAAGTTTATGCATTTGGAATTATATCCATTTGCATTATCTATGGAACCATGTTATGTTTCTATATTTTCAAAGATTGACCAAGCTTCTTGTGTGCATAATTTGCATCTCGTGTGGACTATCTCTTATTGCAAAGTCTATGACTGCATCACATAAAAACTGCAAACTATGTCTGAGGTGAAGTAGAAGAATCTTTAGTAAGTATGTGCATAAAGCCAAAACTAACAAAAGTGTATACTTCATAAGAATGTTGACAATTATAAGTCTAAACCTAACCAAATTGATAACCATCTGCATAAACATATATAAGTCAATAAATCCAAAACTAACCAAAGTCAATACTTCATAACAATTCTGACAATTAAAAATCAAATCTAACCAAATTCATAACCATTTGCATAAACATAAGGTAAACTCGGCAATAAAACAAAATTCATAACCATCTGGGAGACAAAGTTACTACCATTCAAGAGAATGTAAAGTTAGAACATACTACATAATAGTTTGGTCATGGTTGTTACACTACCATGATGGCCTAACAAGTAATTACATTTTCACATAACACAAAGTACGGCCATCATATATTAAAGCTAAAAAGTTAACCAACTGCATAAACAATCAAGAACAATATCCAACTGAACACCAAAAAAATCTTTCACTTCCACACATCACCTTGAGCAGCTTCTAATCTTGCCTCGAGCTCATTTCTCCCCTTCAAAAAGCCTGGTATGATCATTCTTGAATGAGTACACATATCTTGAGCATACTATCCTATCCACCGACAAGAAGACCCTTAATCATGAATATGACAAGTCATTAAACAACCACAATTGTTACAATGTAGTTTGCTACTTGCGAAAATAAAATAATACAATAAATCTTAAACCACACTTACTTGATCAGGACAACCAAAGAATCGACACCCTGGGTTGGCCGAGGTCCACGAAGTGCGAATTATAGCTTGCTTACCACACCAATAACATAGCATGTTGAAAGGTTTAATGTTTTGTAGAAGAAAATTTTTGTGGGAAAGTTTAGGGACGTTAAGTGACGATACAATTGTACAACGACTTGAAATATAAGGAACTGGAACACTGTACAACGGCTTGAAATAGTACGCTATAGTGAAAGACGATTTTACCCTCGCCAACAGTACATTGACCCGAGTATTACGGGTCAAAGGACCAGTTTGACCTCAAATCCCAAGGTTTGAACTACCGGCGACGTAAAACTCAACTTTTGAGCAAAGGCGATGGTTTTGAACAGGTTTAGAGACTAAGCGGTGTATTTTTGTCTACTTTTTACTAAAATGCTTGCCGTTGTAAGTTATGTTTTTATTATGAGGAGAGTTATTTTACATACCAAACTTTTCTCACATATCAAGAGACTCATCCCCACCCTCTATCTAAAAGCAAATCAATGGTTGAGATTAAAAACATTTTATTACTTCACATATTTTTTATAATTTAAATATCTCTTAAACCGCTAATCGTTAAGCGAAAATAATTACACCATCGTGACGAGCATTTAATTATCTTTCTATAGACGGGCACTTTGATATACTTTCGAAAAAAGAAAAAAAATCAATTTTTTCACGTTTTTTTCGTCTTTTTTTTTCTTTTTTCTTTTCCGAATTTGAGATTTGCATGAAAAAATCACATGTGATATTAGTGTTAAATCACCTACGATATTCACATGTGATATTAGTGTAATATCATATGTGATTTAACACTAATATCACATGTGATATTCAAATTAGTGTTTAATCACATGTGATTTTATTAATGCAAATTTCAGTAACAAACAAAAAAAAAAAGTAAAAAAGAGGTGAAAACACGATTTTTTTTTTGTCGAAAGTATATCAAAGTGCCTATCTAGATAATTAAATGTGTGTCGTAATGGTATATTTTTTTCGCTTCACGATTAACGGTTTGAAAGATATTAATATTTGAGAAAAGGATAAAAGTGGGTTTTTTAAATTATTGAGATTAATCTCATCCATTAGATCAAATAAAAATGAAAGAAAATGAAAGGTAGAGATTGATTCCTTAATATGTAAAAAATGTTTTATCCTCAAATAATCTTAAATCTTTTAACATATGTAAAAGATTTTAATGCATAAAAAATATAACCTTAAAAATGAAATATCAAGATCTTTCTATTCTCCTAATAGAAAATAGCTTAAGTTTCTTTCCTCACTTCACGTCCTGCGAGTTCACTAAGTAGACTCACTCTACTCATGGCAACAAAAAAGCCTTTTTTACTTTTTATTAAAAGTTTGTGTGTTCAAATCTCGTTGAAAACATATGCAAGATGATATTTGTAAAATAGGTAGCCTATATCGTTAAAAAAAAAAAAAAAAAAAAAAAAAAAAAAGTCTTTTGGAATTTTCTCAGAACATATTCAGGGTGTGTTTGGTATCTGTAGGACCTTAAATATATAAACCTTATCACTTTACCAAGCAAACCACACACGACGTAACCCACGTTACGCGTAGAACACGTGAAACACAAACACAAACTAAGCGTAGAAATAAAGAAACAAAGATGGAAAGATGGTGACTTGAATATATGAAAGTCGTGTATGTAGAGAGCAAAGATGAAAACAAGACGTTGTATATTCCAAAGAAAACACACACACACACTCACTCAAGCACACCCCTCAAATGAGACTTTGAGGGGTATTTATAGTACAAGACAAAACGCCCTAATGGGCTTGGCCATGGGCTTCGTGGTGGACTTGGATTGGATTGGGTTACATGAACTTATTCAAGGCTAGCTTAACATAACTTCTAACCATTTAGCTTAGTCCAATCCACGAGCCCGTTGACTATTCTAATACGATATCTAACACACGTTACAAAGTTCCTAAATGTGAATGACCATCACTTCTAATAAAAACTATTAAGGCTAACAGTGTCCCACTATGAGAATGACACTATAACTATAAAAATGATTAAGGTGTTTGTTTAAGATGAGGGGCTCACCATTATCGTAATAAATGATAGATATAATCTATACTCCATGTATATCTAAAAAATTAAGAATGAATTTTTCATTGATAAGGGACTCATCACTACTATCAGAACACATACCGTTGTCATTCATCATCCTAAGGCCAATGCTAATGGCTCGGTTGCACTCCAACCGACCGACCCCCATGACCGCGTCTCCTCCCTTAGCTCAACCGATGGTGACCGCGTCGCCTCCCAACCTTTGCATTCTTACGGTTTGTCAGCCAACCGAAACTTTCATCTTCTTTTATGTGTGTAGTTTTTGTTTTTATTCCCATCTCAGCCAACGATTCAACATCAAATTACAACATCAGTCAACAAATACTAAACCCATCTCAGTGTTGTGAGTCGAGTGTATCTTTCAAGATACTTCAAGATCTATACAGATCTAGAACAACTCATCATAGATTTTTTTGTGTGTGTTGTGTTTGTGCTGTGTTTTTGTGTTTACAGGTTTTTTTTGTGTTTCAGGTTTGGCAGCAGGAAGAAACAAATTAGGTTTAGTCATTTTCTAAATTGGGCCATGTTTTTAAATGTGATATTGGGTGGAGCGAGCATATTATATACAAGTTGGTGTTGGGCTTGCATTTGTGAGTTAGGAATATCCTACTGCATATTTTTATTGCTTAATTTTGGTTTAGACATATGTAAATTTTATTTTTGATTGTTATGTTTTTAATTATAAATAAAATTTTAGTTTAAAAAAAAAAAAAGTTACGGTCGTCATTGCGGTCACCACTAGCAAGTTATGGTTGGGTGTAGTCTTGGAGAGAGAAAGCTGATGTGGCGCTGATGTGGAAGCGGGTGACCACAATATTATGGTTGCCATTAGCATCGGCCTAAAGTCACCCTCAATTTTGCATCTTTATAAAATAAGGAAAAAAAAAAAAAGCCCTTCAACATACGTACATCAGTACAACAAATATCATCATAATAAGTGATCTGAAGACATTATTGTTTTTTTCACAACCAGAATCCAATGGAAGGAAGTGGAAGCAACAAAATGTTGACGGTGTTTCTTTACACCCTATTAATCATCTTACCTTTAATCAATGCTACAGATTTCAAATACTGCAGTAAGCTTCTTTTAACTTTTTACTATTATTATTATTTTGCAATTTTAAATGGAGGTTTTTTATTCTACGTACCCGGGAGGGCGCGGCTCCTTGGCCAAAATGTACACGGCTTAACTGGGTTATCTTAGTGACACTTTTTGACCCTTTCGAGACCAAAAAAATAAAATAAAAATGTGTATCTAGTAAGTTTTGAATTGTCTAACCACTAGGCTTTTAGCGACCCCACATATGTGTACCTAGTGAGTAGTGAGTTTTGAACCTTAGTACGAGGCCACCTTGTTGATTGTGATTTATGTTACATTGTGTTTAGGATTTTCAGATTTTGGGTTTTTATTTGTGGTCCAAGAGTGTTATCAGATGGAAATTTAGTACAAATTTGATTTTCAGAGTGTTTGGGATTGCTTATGAAAAATAATAGTAATTCGAATAGTTATGAGTATAGTATATTAACTTGAAACTGCTATTTGAAGCAACTTTTTGTAAAAATAAGAGCAAAAGAAGTTTTAGGAATTAAGATCACTTATTTTAAATTGCTTATGTGTTTTAAAATAAGCTGCTCATTCTGAAGTGCTGATTTTAGAGTCAAACAAGCTATTTTTTTTTATCAAAACACTCGAAACCGTTTATATGCCATTCTTCTTATATAAGTAACCCAAATATTCTGTTAGAGGGTTTTTAAGGTTATTTGGTGAGTTTTCCAGCTTTTTATTGTGTTTGGATAGCGCCAAACAATTAAGCTGGTTTTTACCAGCTTCTTTGAAATGTCTGCATTCTGTTTTGAAGCTGTTCAAGATACTATGCTGTTTTTACAAATAAGCACAAGGTATTTAAACAAGATTTCAAAAACACCCCAGTTAAAGAATCTCAAACATCTACTAATTGTTCATCAGCTTATTGCATTTTGATACAACAAAGAAGTAATTTTGAGGGTATTTGGATTGCTTATCCAAAGTTTTCATCTGATTATCAGAGGGAAATAAGTTGTTTCAAAATGAGCAATTTGTAATCGCTTATGTAAAAAACTTCTTATTCAAAAGGCAATAGAAAATAAGCAGTTCTAATAACCAATTCTTGTTTTGGAGGTTGAAAAGTATTCTTGAGGTGGAATGAAGTTTAAAGTTCCAACATGTGTTTGCATATGGGATATATTATTATAACAGTCCGGTTGTATCTTTTAAGAACCCCCAAATATGGTGAAAAGGTGATATCATGTATATGTTTGTGCATATCTGCAGAAAAAGTGCAAATGTACATATTTACTGTTAGTTATTCGTGAATTGCATTTGCTTAAGCATGCATTTCTTTTTGGTTTGGAGTTTGGACCGTCACACCATATTTGTAGTTCTTACATGATCCTGCCTGTTAGATATGATTGACCCCAAAATATCATAAAAACAAACCAAACGGAGCACTGGTAGATCATATTTTTTTGGTAATCATGGTTTTCGACCTTTTGGGGAACTAATCCATGGGCGTAAGCCCATCAGCACAAAGTCTCAAACTGCTTAAAGCCATCTATGTAATTCATCTTAGTACTAACAGAGTGATGTTGATTACATTGTTTATTGTTTCTAAAAGTTATACAAATTGATTTAGTATTAGATCTTAGGGTTCCTAAAACTGTCTTCTAGAATGCTAGTCTTATATATTGAGTAGTAAACATTGATACATATGCAGATAAGAAGAAAGAGTATGCTGTCCAGGTCAGTGAGGTCGTGATCAGTCCTGACCCGATAAAAAAAGGCCAAGAAACCTCCTTCACTATTTCTGCATTCACTGGTAAGTTTGTTTTGTTGCAGTTAGCAAATAAGGGATTGCTTTGTATGCTGTACTGCACCCAATTTTGCATGTTTTGATAGCTATATCGTGTCTGAGTTCAAATTTAAGATTTATTTGGACGTCAAGTATATCTAGAGCTGATAATAATCATTTGGTGTTAAGATATATATTCCCTCTGTTACAACTTTTATATAGCTGAATAACAGTTTGAGTGCTTTTATGCAAAACAATCAGTTCGTTACATAGAATGACAAAAACGTGAAAGTTTGTTACATTTTCGTGCAATTTTCCTTAATTTTAACTAGGGGTAATGTGGGAAACATAAACTATTATACCTATTATTTTTTCAAAAGTGGGCAGTTATGTTGGACATACTAAAACAGTAAGGTGGACAAGAGTTTTGGGACGGACCGATTATAGAAAACCACTTGCTTCCAGCACAATAACATTCATTTTTTTTGGCATGCAGAGAAACCGTTATCTGAGGGGAAAGTTGTGATTGGTGTTGCTTATTTTGGATGGAATGTCTATAGTGAGACCGGCGACCTCTGCACTAGTTTATCCTGCCCTGTTCCTGCCGGTGACTTCACGATCTCCTACTCTCAATTCTTACCTACAATAGCTCCCCCTGTAAGTAGTTTTGCTCCTTGTTTCACATATCGCCCATTTGTTATTGACTGTCGACTTTTAGTCAAAATGTCTTGGCCTCCAATAATGACAAGATAAGGGAATCTTGTAGATCTTAATCTAGAGCATGAATAAGTTGTAATTGTGAGAATAGGCAAATGGGTAATTACAAGACATGATTTTTGAGCTTACTCTCTGCTCGTTAGTAGTGGTGGATAAATGAATTCTGGCTTGGTGTGTGACGAGTCAAAACAGGCCACACATTGACCCACAAACATAATTACAACTGTATTATATCAGTAAAAATATAAAGCTTTTAATAAACCAATCTTAGAGCTCTAATGCATTTAAAATACGATTTTGAATCTCTCAGACATATTTCCCTTTTTAGCTAAAAGAGTATCTATTTTGACCCTTGGATGGTAAACTTTTAGATGACTTATGGAAGTGTTCTACATGTATTTGTGTTCCTATTGTGCTATGGAACTGATGTTTGGTTTGATGAATGTAGGGTTCATACACGCTTACATTAAAGATACAAGATGGTAAAAAAAACGAGCTCACCTGCATCAAGTTTGATTTCAGCATTGGCTTCTTTGGCTTTCAGGTGGGTCTAGTTGACAAATAAGTTGGTCATATTTTATGTAAGTCATCATGTGCATTGTGCTTATGATGAGTGATGATTACTTACTATGTGCCGGTTCTTGTTATACAGTAGGTCGAATGGTTTTGAGTGTAATTATTCGATGAAGACTGAAAGATATAAGATCATATATATTTTCCAAGTATAAAATTGTTTTTTTTTAAGGTTTAAACAAAGTCGGGTATAATTCAAGGCTGAACTTGATGTGGAATAGACGGAAATATGATCTGATAGGTTTATCGAATAATTGGAGTGCGACGTCCCAATTTAGTTCCATCTTTTAACCTTTTGACTATATTCTACCTAATCAATCAATCATGACTTAGTTCGATTCACTTGCATACATCTTAATCGAAATCCTAGAGACTAGCACTGTTAATGAACTTAAAACGCTTAACAAGTGCGTAACGCTAAATTAGATACATACAAAACGCGATGGATACGACTTAAAGAATCAAACAGGAGGTTGTTTGGGATTTTTCATATATACAAAAGTGAAGAATCTTCCCACATGCACAAGCTTTAGGACTTTACAGCTAACTTATCTTCATACACATCAAAATCATAATGTTCCCTTAAAACAATCATCACAAACCAAGAACCTTAGATACCATTTGCCTCAACATGTGAGGTACCGGATCTATTAGAAAGAGAATAAAAATAAAAAGTGTGCAAAGCCATTCAGCTCGTGCCACGTGTCCTCCACCCACTCCCTCCTTTTTTTCTTATTAAATTTGGTTAGAGGGGTATTTTTGTCATTTAACCCGTTTTTCATATTCCACCCCAAATTTCAAACGCAAATAACTTTCAAACGACAAACTTTTACGAAAAACCGATTTCACCATAATTTTTAAAATTCGATTCTCTTTAATTTGGTATAAATCTTGATAAATATTTCGAACTTTTTTTTTACATATCAAATGGTTCTTGATTTTCTTATTTTTTTGGCATTTTCGGCCCTATTTTTTACGCTCATAAATGTCGAATCTTGAAAAACTTAAAACATGAAAGTTATAGATTTTTGTTCACTCTTTACCCAGAAATTCAAATCACTTAAATTCGATGTCATATGGGTAAGATATAACACGTTAAAGATGGTGTTTTACTCATATTTGTTGCATACAAGGTGTTTGATGAAATGTCTAGCTTGAATTTTTAGTGTTAAAGTTGAGCTAAATGCACTAATTTTTGTCCCACAACGCATCATTAATCATTTTATTAATGTAAGATTCAAAAAGTGATGTTTTTACTAGTTAATGTTTTTAACTATTAAAACTGATGAACCAAAGTGATGAACTGATGAACCAAATCAAACTGTTAAAAAAAAAAACATAAAAGCAAAACTGATGAACATAACTAAACTGATGAACCAAACCAATAACTGATGAACCAAACCAAAACTGAAACTATGATTGATGAACCTAACTAAACTGATGAACCAAACCAATAACTGATGAACCAAACCAAAACTGAAACTATGATTGATGAACCAAACCAAATTGATGAACCAAACCAAAAACTGATGAACCAAAACCAAAACTGATGAACCAAACCAAAACTGAAACTATGATTCATGAACCAAGAGAACCAAACTGATGAACCAAACCAAAAACTGATGAACCAAACTAAAACTGAAACTGTGATTGATGAACCAAAATAAACTGATGAACAAAACAAAACAAACACCAACATGTTAAGCTGAAACTATGATTGATGAACCAAAATAAACTGATGAACTATGTTTGATTTGGTTCATCAATTTTGGTTTGGTTCATCAGTTCATCAGTTTGGTTTGATTCATCAGTTCATCAGATTGATGAACCAAGATTAACTGATGAACAAAACGTGCATTTTTATTTTAAATTAACGACTAAAAAAACATCACTTTTTGAATCTTACTTTAATAAAATGATTAATGATGCGTTGTGGTACAAAATTTAGAGCATTTAACGCAATTTTAACACTAAAAATCTAAGCTAGACATTTTATCAAACACATTGTGTGCAACAAATATGACTAAAACGTCATTTTTAACGTGCGATATCTCACTTATTTCATATCGGATTTGAGTGATTCAAAAACTTGTGTAAAGAGTGAACTAAAATCTACAACTTTCGTGTTTTAAATTTTGCGTAAATCAACCTTTAAATTAGATAAAAGTAGGGTCGAATATGCCGAAAATTTCAAGAAAATCATAACCCACTTGAAATCTTAAAAAAAAAATTTCCGATTTATATATCAAAATGTATATCAAATTAAAGAGGATTAAATTTTAAAAATTTTGGTGAAATCGGTTTTTCGTAAAAGTTTGTCGTTTGAAAGTTATTTGCGTTTGAAGTTCGGGGTGAAATTAAAAAAACGAGTCAAATGTCCAAAATGCCCCTTTGACCAAAATTCTGTTTGAAAATTAGGTGGGACACATGTCATATCGTGGATGGCTTTCTAGACTTTGTAAATTATTACACTTTCTAGAGGATCGCTACTCCAACATGTGAACTGTAATCAAAACAATTAAGAGGTCATATGCAATCAACAACGCCTTTTCGAACTCAAAACTTTGAAGAATTTAGAAGAAAGGACTGAACTTTTTCGAGCTACAAACCAGCTTACAACTTTAAAAAAGGACTCAAAACTTTGAAGAATATAGAAAGGACTATGAAATTTTTCGAGCTACAAACCAACATAAAACTTTATAAAGGACTCGGAACTCAAAAGCTAAAGATCGATTTAAGAACTCAAGCGTATTCTCTATTTCGGGTGGATGTGTAACACACAAGTGCAATCTCACATGGTATAAGCCATTAAGGCATTAACGCACAATCCATATAATGGATTGGAGAAAAAGACAGTCATATTAAACATCAGAAGTTAGACTTATACACAGTTAACCTTTTACATTCCTTCCCACAAAAACAAGGGAAAAGTCGCCCCATTTACATTTACCTCTATAAACATACGAGAAAATCAAGAATCGTTTCAGTGACTTTCCCACTTTACGATGTCGATAAAACTAGATTAGGATTAGAAAGTTCAAAACTTGGGACCTACAATGCTGATGTGACAACACCATCCACAACAGTAGGTGGTGACCGTGTGTAGTGAAATTCAATCTGCAGCCTCTGAAGAAGCGGAGTCGAAGAAGACACCAAACCTTTCTTGATATCGGCTTGCAGTTCTCTTACAGGGATGGCAGCCAAGAAATTCTTAATATACTCCTTGCAAGATTCTTTCCCATTGCAAAAAATCTCATACTCTTCCATTGACTTTTCTGTTGACTTCTCCATTTCGGTTGACTTTTCTGTCGAACCCTCAGTGGGGGGTATTTTGAAAATTGTGGAAGGTCGATCAAATTTCAAGATATAAGCTTGGTTACACCCTTCAAAGAGTCGTTCGCCTAAAGTGTCGATTATATAATAAGCATCTGAGTCAACTTTCAACACGAAGAAATGATCATTCCAACTCACTATATAAACTCGCGGTTCATTATCACTACAAGCCTCCGATTCTCGGCTTATCTCATCCCACATGTTATCAAACGACATGGCTCCATTCAAAAAGTCAAAACTACCCTCGTTGACTTCATCCGGACGAAAAAAACTTACAAAGGATTTTCCTGGGATTACAGATAAAGGTCGTAGATTGGCTTCTAGTACCGTTTCAAGGTCAAAATGTTTGTCAGGAAATCGGGTCATGTAAATTTCGTTATCACAAAGTCTCCTCCACTCTGCTGAACCTTCTCTAATTAACGAATCAAGTTGCGACTTTATTGGCATAAAATGACGATTGTTTTGGAACCAATCAGCAATTACCGCCACAAGGGCAGTGCAGGCACTCTCTCCTGCTGCTTGTTCACTCCTTTGATCAATGGAAGCAAAGAAGACTTGTGTTTGAAGCTTCATGCTTCCGTCACGGCTTACTATGTCTCTCTGTTCCCAGTTCCCGACTGCAAAACTGTCGTCCCCAAACTCAGATGCTAAATGCCGGGCATCGGATTTATGATACTGCAATCAGTAAATGTCTTGTATTAGTATTTGACATTATTCTATATCTAGTAAACTACATTTTCACCAAAAAATAGAAATCACCTGCATTCATATATTCTATCTACAATAATGGGATCTATATCTAAAAAAAGTTGATTCTGAAAAAATAACGACGGGGTCTTTAATAGTGTGTTTTGAAAGTGACTATGTGAACTTCAGTAATCAGAATCAAGATTCAAATGGGACTTGATCCCACAACCACTTGGTTAACGAGCATCTACATCTTTATTTTAGGATACCGTTAGGCCAAAGGCCCATTGGTAATATGTAACTACAACAATGGTAGTCAGTTGAATCAGCTACTATAATCAGTTTCAAAACACAAATCCAAACACCCCCTACTATAGGCACTTCTTATCCAAAACCGGTTATTTTTAGAATATGTATTTTTTTATTTTTTAGAAGTGAAAGTAGGATGGTTTAAAAATTCAACTACTTGTACAGAAACTAGATCTAAATTTAAAAAATGAGTGAGAAGTTATACCTCAACAAGGGATTCATCGGAGCTGAGTTGGCGACGGTCAAAGTCAATATCATCTCCACCTTCTTCACCATTATCTTTCTTTAACAATGGCTCACCTTTTGGTTTTGGTGATTTAAAATCCAACTTCCTCTTTTTCCATGGTAAAATGCTACGTTTGGAATTCTGAATTACACTAGTTTCAGAAACCGGAGCAGTCGAATCATTTTCTGGTGAACAACCGTCATCAGATTTTTGATTACTATAATACAGATTATCCTCAAAAAGAGACCCTCCAGCCCAGTTTGCATAAGCTAACGAGCCATAACTAAATGATTTTCTAATAGCAGCATTTTCCATGTTGCCTTCATTTGATTCATCAAGCAAGTCAAAGTCAACAAAATTGGGATAGTCACCTTCGTCACTCCTACTTTCACTGATTTCATGATCATCCACACGAGAGGCTTTTTTACCTCGTTTAATTGAGACATATTCCTTCAAGTTTTTAACTTTTCTTAATTTGGATTTAAATGTTGAAGGCTCATCTTTCTCTTCTGATGAACTTTCTGATGTTTGACTTTGACTTTGTGTGGATTCGGCTGGTTGAGCAGCTCTTATCTCCTTAAAGCTAAGTGATATCTGCACCACACACCTCAAATTAAACTTGTAATCTTGGGAGTGATGATGAAGGGGAAATACGTAAAGTTGTTATAATGTTGATGGGTAGATAGGTAAACTAGACTTGAACGGAAGCATATTGCAAATTTCAAGGAACCAAGGGGGTATTTCATTTTTTTTTTTTTTTTTTTTTTTTGCAAATTCAACGGGTCAACATTACAATTTGCATGGGAGAATGAACTTTAGACATAGAAATGAAGCAACACAAAATGACCATAAGGTACATACATGAAGAGAAGGGTGAGGCTCAGTTGCTCCGGATGAGACAATGAGAGGAATGTTGAGCTCAATTTCTTTTTCTTCAGCAGAAGAAGCAAACTCAGAAAGATTTAAAGACGCCTTTCCAAATACAGGAACCTTATTCTTAGGGCCTAAATCTGATCCCTGAATCAAAGAAAAAATGATCCAATCTCTTAGTAAAAACATACTATAAATATTATACAAAAATAAACTTTTAACATCAAAATGTACCTTATTTAGGCAAATTAACACATTATCATTTGGTGAATCCCGTTTATATGATGCAAGCTAATCAATACGTGATTGTGGATAACTGGATACGGATACCACTCACAAAACTTATCAAGTACTCAAAATTTGACCTCTAAAGTCAAAGTGGAACTACCGAAATTCCATCTACCATATGATAACATAGAATATAATATAATGGTTAATCGAATCAATTTTGAGCAAATTCTTCCACATCAATACTTTTACACCACAAAAGCAAGATTCCATAAGTTCCTAACTTTAGGTAGGATAACACCAAACAAACCAATTCCAAATCATTCAAACTAAATTAATCTATACATCTATATGGCAAGATGACATTGACCACAAGACACGTACCAAAAAAGTTAGAAAATTACCTAAATTTGGTAGGACACATTAACAAATTCAACATGCTCTAATTAAAATTCAATCCAAACACATGAAAGAATATCAAAAACTAATAATCACTTACACCAAAATTTAAAGATCTTTTATACCATATTAGATAGCAACTTTTATCTGGCAACTGATACAAAGAATGGGAATGTGGTAACCAATTGACAAAATTAAGCAATCTGAGTAGCCAATTAAATTGCCTCTCACTAAATTCTATGGCAAAGCAAATTCTGAAACAAGTAATGTCATGCTCAGTTTCTAAACTTTCGGACTTAATCCTAAATAACTAGTTTATTCGAACAAATTTAAAGAGAGAAAAAAACTCACATTCATGATTGTAAACCCAATCTCCCAAGGAACAAACTCATTCTCCTTATACCCCGAAAAAGTACAAACATTACTAAACTCTTGATCACCCCACAAAACGACACCGTTTTCATCATCACCAATTTTCCCTAATCCTGTAACATCTCTCTTAATAGATCTCCTCAATGAACCCAAAGTAGCCTTTACCCCCTTCCACTTGATCTCCACAACAACCCCACCATAACCCTTCTCTGCATCCGCATGCACTGGATCACACCTCACAATTTCCATCTTCTTCACCACCAATTTCACTTCATATTTTTTTGTAAAAATTGGTGGCCATGGTCTCCATTTCATCATTTTCACCACCATTTATGGTCTAGATTGCAAATTTATAAAAATTTATGATATGGATATTGTTAATTTTTATCAAAATTGCAAATTTATGATGTGGGTATTGTTTATTTTGGGTCAAAATTGAATCTTTATGCAAAATTAAGGATAAAGATTCGAACTTTATGGGATTTAAGGATATGGGTAGTGTTTTTTAGGATCAAGATTGTGTTTTGTGAAAAAAAATAAGGATGTGGGTAGTGTCTTTTAAGGATCAAGAGTGGTTTTTTTGTGAAAATTAATAATGGGTAGGTGTTTTTTTTGGGATCAAGAATGTTTTTTTTTTTTTTGAAAAATAGTGTTGTTTATGTGATGTTAGAGTGTTAGATTTGAGAGATTTAAGAGAAAGATTGAATGTGATTTATGTTGAGAGTTGATGTTGTTGTGTTCCGCGTGTATGTATGTGTTAAGACAGCGGTGTAAAGTAAAGTTTGATAGAGAAAGAAAGTATATTATATTGTTTTTATTTTGTTTAGTGAAAAAAACATGTTATGTAAAGCCACATCTTGTTAAACTATTTAAAGAAAACGCGTAACATGAGACTGAATTCAGTTTTGTGGACTCCCTGAAACTGTAGTGTGTTCAACTTGATGATGAAGAACTTGGACTCTAAAATAAAATTCATTGAAACTGTAATTTTTTAGGGGTAAAAGCTATAAAATAACAACGTACTTTCTAAAATATACCAACTTGAAACACTTACTTTTTTATTAACATATACACCCGCGTACTTTCAAATTTTGTTCCGACTTCACCCATATGACCGATTTATATTAATATAATATCAAATTAAATAATATTATTTTATTACAATATGGGTAAACTCAGAACAAAATTTGAAAGTACGTGAGTGTATATGTTAATAAAAAAGTAAGTGTTTCAAGTCGGTAAATTTTAGAAAGTACGTTGTTATTTTATGGCTTTTACCCATTTTTGAGTTTCTTAGTTGTAAAAAGAACTTCGAAAATATAGTTTTCTTTTTTTATTATTATTTTTTCTTATAACGGCAAATTTATACAATCTAGACCACCTATCTTACATGTCTCTAACGAGACTTGAACTCACAACCTCTAGATTGATGGACCACTCACATACCTCTGGAGCAAAAGGTCTTTGATATTTTTCTTTTTTTTTTTTTTTTTTTTTTTTTTTTTGAAGTCAATTTAAATCTCGATATATTTTTTTTAGAAAGGCAGCATATTATTGAGAACCGAAGAGACCAAAATACAATACAAAGCATCCTACCTCAATTAAACAAGATAATTAAAAGAGGATGAGACCCAAAGAAAATAAACATAACATACAATTATGATTCGCCAATAAACTAAAAAACTAAAATCTACCCGCAAAAACTATCACACTAATATTACAAATAGAGTAAAATGGATGGCCATTAGGGGGGAGGGAGTGGGTTCGGGTAAGGCATTCGGGTAGAGGTACCCGATCGGGTACACCGCCGCCACATGATCGGGTTCATGAATTGGGTACCAAATTCGGGTTCACAAACCGATCGAGTTGTGTGTGAAACAAGGGTTGTTTGTGTGAGTGTATGTGTTTTTTATGGGGTTAGGGTAGAATTGGGTAGGATCGGGTACCACTCCCTCCACTTAGGGTAGTGTTAGGGTAAAATTGGGTAGTTTTGAGTTGGAGGGTTTTTATTGGATAGAGGTGATGTGGCACTTAGGGTATTAGGTGACCACTCCCTCCTCCCTTAGGAAGTGATGTATGTAACATGAGGATGAAGTGAAACAAACTAAGTAGGATCACCCATGTACTCTTAGTAGCTTTATCTCACTTGACTTATTATTCTCATTGAGTTGTCACTTGTTTTAAACTTACAGACCTACACTTTTGTCCAAACACCCGTGAAAACATTTGCACTTATGCCAAACACACTATTAAACATCAACAACTACTAAACTATTGCCAAACACCCTAATAAACACCGGTAACTATTGTTGGACTTGTGCCAAACACCTGAATAAACTCCTTTACTTATGCACATCCGATCCATCACAGAAACAATAACATAAACTGGACATTTTCTCGAATCTGATGTTCTATACTCACTGTCTTCAACCAAAACTGTCACATGCCTGCACTTACAGCTTCTTTCATTGATGCCGACATTTAATTGGATCTTGGAACCACTGTTGCCACTCAATTACATTTTTATTTTTTGACCTTCTAACAATCCACTCATAACTTTTTAATTGAATATCTTGCACGATTTTGTTAACACTCGAAACTTTCTTTTTAAACACACGCACATTTCTTTCTTTCCAAATGTAGTACCCGGTCGCCCACCTTACCACTTGCCAAAAACGAGACAAAAGACTAGGAACATTGACATTTCTATTAAATGAAAATAATTCATCAATTGAAAATGTGTTAACATTCCTGACCTTCCACCAACAAAAAATCTTTTCCCAAACGCTCATAGCTAAATCGCAAAGATCCAAACTATGGGTACATGATTCCACCGCACTATCACAACACTGACAAAGAACCGAATCAAGGTTGATTCCTCTTTTGTCAAGCTCCTCACGACCGGTAATCTCCCTTTTAAAGCCCTCCACATGAAGATGTTAACCTTTTTAGGCACCAACTTGTTCCATATTGTTTCTTGACCTCCACTCTGCACGTGTAGCATCTTCTCCTCAATCAACATTGACAAGTCTTTAATTTTAAAACTCCTGTCATCTCTTAGCGTCCATCTCCATTTATCCTTACAATTATTAGAAATAACAATATTTTTCAAAATAACTAGCAGGTTTTCAAACTCCTTAGACACCCTACATCTAATGACCCTCACCCAATTCCAAACCCAACGCCACATGTTTTCTACCCACGCCCTTTTTTCCGCTACACTACCCTCCTTCCTTCTATCTAAGTGATATAGTCTAGGAAATCTATCGCACAATCTTGAATTATCAACCCACCTATCCACCCAAAACCTTATATCCCTACCATTTCCTACCACACCTTCAAAAGACGATGAAATATCTATTCCTAACCCATCAATCTCCTATCCTATTTTCACAATATCGCTTCAAACCCCTCCCCCATTGATTCCCGCCCTACCCCTCTAACCTGCCATGAATGCTTTTTATAACCCTAACCCACAAACACCCCTTCCCTCCTAAACCTCAACCACCATTTACCTAGAAGTGCCAAATTTTTTGCTCATAAAGAATCAATATTTAACCCCCCCCCCCCCCCCCAAAAAAAATGAGACTAGTAACGTATCCCATTTAACCCATAATAAGTTTAAATCTCGATATCTTTAAACTCATATAGCGTTTTGCATTCTAACGACTATACCATTGAATCGAATTTTATTTGAGACCGACATTGTCATGTCATAGTATAACACCCCGAATTAATACTTAGGTATTTTACATTAAAAACATAAGTTTGCAACGAAAGTTAAAGTACAAAAGTCTTTTGACATCTTCAAAAATACAACTTAAAGCGTCTTTTAACATCTTTAAAAATACAACTTAAAGCGTATAAATTAAAAAGATATTCGGGGCATAAGGATTTCAAGCCTAAATTGGTCCCCTTTACTTAGTCCATTCTTCTCTTCGAGTCTGTACCTATTATTTCAAACCTGAAGATGTACAATAAATGTGTAAGCCTAATTGTGTACATAAAAATATCGCACATATGATTTGAATGCATTGATGGCGTATCATATTAATGGCCCAATCCCATTAACTATACGCCAAAGTCAAGCCCATTACAAACACTTAGCTAGGCCCATTATCAACATTTGATAAGCCCGCTCATGTTCTCATGCTCCGTACAGCCTAGGAAGACCTCTCAGGAAATGTGACGGACATACACGGGACAACTGTCTCCCAACTTTTACTAACGTCCAAGATATACTATTTGACATATGACAATGGGAGACATGCCAGCAAGAATAAGGGAAACAGACACGACCTAGTACGAGCCAATGAGAAGGTGCCACTTGTAATCTTGTCTACACACCAGATAATCAACACGTGTCCTATCTTACAACCTGATCAGGGTTTATCCTTAAACCCTAATGCATCTCTATAAATAAAAGGCACCCTCACCATTGAGGGGATTCTCGAATCTCTGATTCTTTCTACACATACTCATACTATTTCACATAGTAAACACACACTACACGGCTTATTGTGAGTGTTACTCAAGCTTGTGATTCTTAATCACACTTTGGGTCTTTACCGTTCAATACGAGAAATCGAACAACAAAACCATCCTTAATCACTTTTTACATATCATATGTAAACATGCATGATAAATAATAACTTAACATATAACTTGAGGGATCCTGATTGTTGTGTTACAGACTATTATTAATTTGTCACTAACCCTTTTTCTAGTATTATTATTTTTAAAGTCGAAATCACAAAAATAGTAACTTAAAACAGAAATATTATCAAGAAAATTTCATTCAATTTGTCTTGTTACACAATAATCATTTGATTAAAACAATGTACATGCATAACTTCATAAAAGGCAACTACACATGTAGATAATAATAAATCATATATATGCAACAATAATGAGATGCAACGCATAATCACGACTTATAATGTGCATCCCCGTTTAGTAAAGGCCACGAGTACTCACCTTAATTACAAGCTAGTTGCATTATTAGTCGTTGTATATATGTATTTAGTATCCTTATCTTGCTAGAGGCCCAGGTGTATGTTTCTAGGCCTAGCCCACATTCTAGAATTATCCTTGTATTCATATATACGGTTATTATTTTTGAGGAATGAGGCAAGCAAATCAATTACCATTCAATATGGTATCAGAGCCAGAAAACTTCTCCTAATTTTTCTCTCATTAATAGCTTCTCCCTCCCTCCCCTTCCTAATCCTACCGTACCGTCTAAAACCCTACCACAAAAATCAGTATCATGGCCGGTGATGAAGACACCCCTCCTACTACCCCCCCCCCCCTCACCAACATCAGCAGACAAACTAATCCCTTTTAGCATAACCAACAAGGTCCCCGTTAAATTAGACCTTGAAAACATAACTACAACTCTTGGAGCTCCTTCTTCATGATCCATCTTGGTAGTCTTGGTCTCAAATCTCACGTGGAAAAAGAAGCCTCGTCTAGCACTATCGATCCGGAATGGTGCAAACTTGATGATCTCATCAAAATGTGGATCCTTGGATCCCTATGTGACTCTCTTCAAGAACAAGTCGTTTCAACACCGGGTAATGCAAAAGCTTTATGGGACCATCTTAAAAATTTATTTCATGACAACAAGGATGCTAGGGCTATAAATCTTGATAATGAACTTCGTTCAATCAAGATCGGGACGTTATCCATTAATGAATATTGCACAAAAATCAAGGCCATGGCGGATAGGCTTAAGAATCTTGGCTCCGTGGTAAGTGAAAAGAACTTGGTAATGTATGCGGTTAATGGCCTTGACTCCCGTTTTGCTATTATTATCAAAATAATCCGACATCGTGAACCCCTCCCCACCTTTGAAACGACAAGAAACATGCTCCTTTTAGAAGAGTCAACGTTGACCGATCAAGCCGGCACAACCACTACCTTTGAAAGTAGCTCCTCGTCTCCAACCGTTCTTATGGCCACAAATAGTTCGGCAACAAAAGGTACTCCTAACACATCTTCTAATTAATCATCAAGCCTACCGCAATTGTGTAACCACTTTAATATAAGGCTCGTGTAAATTTGGGGACCGTTGCAAGTTTATTCATGACCACCGTAATAGGGCGGGATTGACATCTAAATCCAACAGTAGCACTCCTAATATTTTTGGTCGACCATATGCTTCACAGAATCAATACCATAGTTCCTGGACACCTAATGGTCTTTACCAGTCTCGTTTGGCCCATCAGACCACACCAGCTCACTTCCCTTTTAGACCAGCCCAACCACATACCACTCCACAAGCCCATCTTAGCCCATTGTACTATGCGGCTACTCCTATTCAAGCCCAACCCACAACCCTTATTGCACCACAGCAGCCCCAACACCAAACGCAACATAACAGCCCCGGAATACTTGACTACTCCCGCTTACGCATCTTTGGATGCCTTTGCTACCCTCACCTTCACTCACCTCATAAACTTGCCCCACGTGCCACCCCGTGCATTTTTTTGGGATTTCCCGCCTACCACCGTGGCTTTCGCTGCCTAGACCTTGAAACCAACAAAATAATTCTCTCTCGACATGTCACATTTGATTAAACCAAATTCCCATACCGTTCCATGACACCATCCTCCCCACCATCTTATACGTTTTTGGACCCTCCTTCCTCTCCTCTACTTAACCGTATAATCATTCATCCCACAACCACCTCAACACCTCCCCCCGACACCCCCTCAACAACCCCCTACCACACCCACTACACCCCCACATCTAACAACCGCCGATCCTCACTCAACCCAAATCACACAGCTTGATAACCAACACACACCAGTCCAAGTAGACTCCCCCCAAGCCCAACTACTACACACCAAAAGCAATAGCCCACCAACAAGCCTAATCCTAACCCCCCCCCCCCCCCCCCCCCCCGGCTCAACCTGCCCAACCGGTTACCGAACCCCCTCGAACTCACCGCATGGTCACTAGGTCTCAATCCGGTATTGTTAAACCCGTGGATCGTTTATCTCTTCACACATCATCTATTTCTCCCATCCCCAAATCTCCTTTTCTTGCTCTCCAAGACCCTCATTGGTGTAATGTTATGTATGATGAGTATAATGCATTAGTTAAAAATGGTACTTGGATTCTTGTACCACGACCCTCAGATGTAAATCTGGTTCGATCTATGTGGTTATTTAAGCATAAGTTTCATGCTGACGGATCTTTGAGTCGCTACAAGGCTCGTTTGGTGGCTAATGGCAGCAGTCAGCAACTTGGTGTTGATTTTGATGAGACATTTAGCCCGGTTGTTAAACCGGCTACTATTCGCATTGTCCTCAGCCTTGTCGTGTCTCGTAAATGGCCAGCTCACCAACTTGACGTTAAGAATGCATTTCTTAACGGTGACTTATCAGAGACTGTTTACATGCATCAGCCCCCTGGATTTGTTGACCCTCGGTATCCTAATCATGTCTGTCTTCTGCAGAGATCTTTATATGGTCTGAAACAAGCACCTCGTGCTTAGTTTTAGTGTTTTGCAGGTTATGCTACACGGGTTGGATTTTATCACAGCCGATGTGACTCTTCCTTGTTTATCTATAGACAGGGATCTCAGGTTGCTTACTTACTTATCTATGTGGATGACATTATTCTTAAAGCCTCTTCACCAGCTCTACTGCAACAGATTATAGCATCTTTACACAGTGAGTTTGACATGACTGGTCTTGGCGAGCTTAATTATTTTCTTGGTATCTCTGTTGTTCGTCACCCTACTGGATTATTTTTGTCTCAGCGGAAGTACGCTCTTCAGATCCTTAAGCGTGCTCACATGGTTAATTGTAACCCCTCTAGGACTCCAGCTGATACGGACTCTAAACTGGGTCCTGCAGGGGTTCCTGTTCAGGATCCTACTTTATATCGCAGCCTTGCAGGTGGACTACAGTATCTCACCTTTACACGACCTGATTTGTCATATGCAGTTCAACAGATTTGCCTTTATATGCACGATCCACGGGAGCCACACCTTGCTGCTCTCAAGCGTATCATGCGATACGTTCAGGGGACATTGGATTATGGTCTTCACTTATATGCATCCTCCACTACTTCTCTGGTCGGTTATACTTATGCTGATTGGGCCGGTTGCCCATCTACACGTAGGTCTACTTCAGGTTATTGTGTATTTTTGGGTGATAATTTACTATCTTGGTCCTCCAAACGTCAACACACCCTATCTCGCTCCAGTGCCGAAGTTGAATACCGGTGTGTTGCTAACGTTGTGGCCGAGACTGCATGGCTTCGTAATCTGCTTTGTGAGTTACATTCTCCTCTAGCAACTGCCACCCTTATTTACTGTGATAACGTGAGTGCTATTTATATGTCTGCAAATCCTGTTCAACATCAGTGGACCAAGCACATTGAGATTGACATTCACTTCGTCTGTGATATGGTTACAGCTGGTCAGGTTCGAGTTCTACATGTACCCTCACGATATCAGTACGCTGATATTTTCACCAAGGGACTGCCCTCCGTATTGTTTGAAGATTTTCGCTCCAGTTTGAGCGTCCGGCCTCCTCCCGCTCCAACTGCGGGGGCGTATTAGTCGTTGTATATATGTATTTAGTATCCTTATCTTGCTATAGGCCCAGGTGTATGTTTCTAGGCCTAGCCCACATTCTAGAATTATCCTTGTATTCATATATACGGTTATTATTTTTGAGGAATGAGGCAAGCAAATCAATTACCATTCAATATGCATTTGTAATTATCCGAATCTATTATTTGGTATCACACATTAATCATTTGACTAAAGCTAGTTGATACATGTATGTTTTCTTGATTTTAAATGAGTTCATTCTCTGAAAATTTTTATATTACTTATAAAGCATGATCTAAGCAAGAAGAACTAAAGTCATTGGAAGAAACAAGAATTTAAAAGAATTTTTCTTGTCTAGTTTATAGTGAGCATTCTGCCAAATTACAACACTCCACTTTGGAAAACTCTTAATATGTAACCAAATGTAGTAAAATATACATTGGTTTTGAAAGTCATAACTCTCGAACGGAGGTCAGAAACCATGAAATACACGTCGATGGTTATTTGATTAATTCGATTCTTTGTCCTCTATGTAATGAGACTGCATAATCCACACCACATATTTTTTTCTCATGTCCTCTTGCTCGTCAAGTTATGATCAAAGTTTGTCGATGGTGGGAGCTTGAGTATACTTTCATTAATTCTTATGTAGGGAGGCTTAGTTGGTTATCTAATACTCAACTTTCTAAACTCATGAAGGATATTCTTGAAGGTATTTTCTACGTATCTTGGTGGCTTATTTGGCGGTTTAGAAATCAATGTTTGTTTAGTTCTTCTCAGCCTAGAAGGGACCTTATCTTTGATAACATTGTTCAAATGTCTTTTATTTGGATTTCTAATCGTTGTAAATCTAAGATTGACTGGGTTACTTGGATTCAAAATCATAATTTTCTTTCTTTATAATCTTTTTTCGCTTTTTGCTAGTTTTTTTTTTTTTTTTTTTTTTTTTTTTTTTTTTTTTTTTTAATATAATTGATAAAAAAAAACATTGGTTTATTTTGATAAATCTATATATTATAACTTTCGGCTATAATTGAGTGTAAATATGTGTATTCATCTCTTTTATAGTTTATCTTCTGTGGTCTACGAATGTTATATTATAAAGTAGACGAAAAAAGTTTGTGGTGAATTAAACCTCCGTTCGAATTACAGAATTAGTGTTTTTGTTATCGATTATATTTAGATTATTATCACAAAACTAATAGCAATGGAATAAGAGATGTTGAGTGTAGGAATGTGACATTTTCGTGTATAATGTGAATAGAGAAATGGTAGTGGCCGATGTTTTCTATTTATTTTGAAGCCCTAAAATACTATCCGTACATTTAAACCACGCTCTATGTTCATTTTTGTAGTAGTGTGGTGTGTATTTGAGGTATGCTTTCATCAAATTTTTGTTCAAAATAATGCAATTTAATATTACCATGTCCTAAAATTGTATTTAGAGATGTAAGTTATGATCAAATGAAAAATCATAAAATCAAACTAAGGTTGAGAAAAATCATAAAAATGCATCTCTTTTTAAATTTCTCTTTCATTTAAAATGTATGATTGAAAATACTTCTCACTTTTCTTATTTTAATTTTTCGGTTTTTCACTGGACCACTTCCTTGAGAGGTGTTTGAAAAAATAATAATTATATTTTTACTATTGGGTCAACTTATTGTTGAGCAAAACATTAATGTATTGAACAATATAGAGCAAGGTTTTCAAGATCGTGATTTTACGCAGGATCGTTTTTATCTTTGCAAGATCGTGATCGTAAAATTGGATCGGGATCTTAAGATCTTATTATAATGTCATTTTCTTAATAATTTTTTTGATTATTATACAAATCTACAAATTATTATATATCGTAAACACAAAATAATATAAATGTTTTTAGAAATTTTGTTGTAAATTATGATTATAAAATGTTTAAAAAGATTAACATATTTTTTTTTAAATTCTACAAAAAACAATCTATTAATTTGTAGTTTTTTAGTTTGTAATATGAGAAAAGTAAGATCGGATCAGATTAGATCTTAAGAACGTATGATGAAGATCAGATCAGATTAGATCTTAAGAACGTATGATGAAGATCGGATCATATAAGATCTATCCGGATCGTTTTTGCTTTTTAGTATTATAAAACCGTAAGATTCTAAGATCAGGATCGGGATCTTTAACGACCATGATATGGAGTATAATGGTGCATGCGTGTATATAAAAATTGTCTTAGAATCATTTGAAGAACATGTAACCACGTGCATTGTAAAAAAATTATGTTATCGTAAACAACATATCTTTCGTGCTACGTACACATTTTTTATTTGCTTACAAAGAAAGTGCATGTAGAGGCTATTTTGGTGAACAAGAAGAATTCCACAATTTGGATACAGGTCACATGTATATAGGCTTTTGTTGGGCAACCTTTGAGACGAAATAAGGATAAGCGGCTTTCTTTTCTTCAAAGTGAGGCCAAATTTATCTGTTAAATCAAGCTCTTCACTCTTCGGCAAGGCCCAGTTGAACGAGTGCAACAAGCCAACAACGAAGCCAAGACATACATCATCATTTTTTCGGCTAAAGAAATTTCTGGACATAATCTTCTCCCGGATCCAAATGAGAAGAAGTTCAAATTATTCCCTTTGTAATCCCATTTGTTCGCCATAAATCTCACGTGATTGAACTATGAGGGGTTGTCCCAATATTTAGGATCGCGATGAATAGCCCAAACGTTCACAAAGACGGTACAGCCTCGTGGGATTGTGTAGCCAGCTGCTATGCACGATTGGCTAGGTGATCGTGGGATCATAATTAGGAAAGGTGCCACAGGGTGCATATGAAATGTTTCTTTGATAACTGCATGTCTGCATCTAGGTATTGTAGTCTTCGGAGATGAGATTCTTCGACAATGTTGTTTAATTAGTCCTACAATTTCTACTAGTTCTTCTTGAACCCTTTTCCTTATTTTATCGATGTGCATGATCTCTCTCGTTATATATTTTAAAAGTATGAATGTGTAATAGCTTGATGATAATTATGTATTCACGAGACTGGCATTGTTCCGCCGCGTTGCGGGCGGGCGAATTTTTTAGCCGAGGTGATTGTGCATTAATAAATAGTAATATAATCTTTTTTTTTGTTTTTTTCTTCGGGCGGGCGAATTTTTTAGCCGAGGTGATTGTGCATTAATAAATAGTAATATAATCTTTTTTTTTTTTTTCCGTACTCCGGCCCAAAAATATAACCTTTTTTTTTTTTTTTTTTTTTTTTCTTTTTTTTTGCGTACTGTAGCAGTCCGACGTACTGTAGCAGTCCGGCCCAAATGTACTGTAGCTTGCGTACTGTAGCAACCGGCCCAAAATTGTACTGTAGCAGCCAAGTACTGTAGGTACTGTAGCTGTACTGTAGCTACAGTACTTAAAACGGTTGCGTTTTGTTTGTGGTTTAATATATACTTATAATATACAGAGATAGAGTGGTGATTTATACATTCCAACTATTGATTGACATACTATATTTCATTCTTTAAACAATTGTACATATATATTAGGATGTTTATCGTATTTGTATTTTTGAATGTGTCAATCAATAGTTGAAGTGTGCAATGTTAGTTTTATGGAAATAATTTAGTAGTCGTGACTTAGGATCGAACTCGAGACCACGAGATTGCACTCTTTATATATGAGAATTAAAGTTAATAATTAAATATAAAATGTTATATTTATTTATTATTTACACGATATATAACGGGCGTTAAGTTAATTAAGTGTAATGGACTAACGATCGTTAAATGTTAAATGGAATGACTAAATTATAAAATAGAGATTTGGAAGGTTCCGGAATCCTTGGGGATAAGCCAAACCGATCGGCCAAGGGGTTCCAAAGCCCAATCCATTGCTAACTTGGTCACCAAGTTACTTTGGGTATAAATACAAGGCCTAGGGTCTTAGTATTTTATCTCTTGTACTCATTATCTAAAAACCAAAAGGTGTTTGTGTGTTTTTTGTCCCAAACGATCGTACACCTATCCCTAGGTGTCGATCCACTTGTTTTTCCAAAACAAAATCTTTCGTGTTCTTAAAACTAGTATTACTTTAATTTGATTTGGTACGTGTGTACAAGAACGTGGTACTAACATACTTTTGTTGGTATCTTGGATTGAATTACAAAATTGGTAAGGGGTAATTCATATAATCCTATAAACCCTAATTAGGGTTCAGCACTTGCTAGTTTTGTGGAATTGATTCTTGTTTGGCTAGAATCAAAAAGGTACGCATACTTTATGTTTATGTTAGTTAATTATTCATTATTCGTTCCTATACGCTTCCGCATGTTCTTTGATGTTTTATGTATTTTATATATGATAGTCATGTTACATAATTCCAACAGTGGCATCACGAGTCTTGTTTAATGAGTAATTAATTACTAAACACGTAAAAAAACGAATATTGTATGTTGTTTGATATGATTGTTCTAGGGTTTTGGTTATGATTATGTAAACCCTAATTTTAGGGTTAGGGCTTTTGCCCTAATTTGTTTAAAAAAAAAATTTGGATCGACCAAATTATTTTTATGGGTCGAAACCCTAATTTTTTGTAGTCGATTTCTTTTAAATTTTTTTAGGGTTTATAATAATTGTTATGTTATCGATATCGAAACCTAGAATTAATATATTTGTTACGTGATAAATTCATGAATAAAGTGTTATGTGACATGGAATTTTATGCGATCTGGTGACTTACTTGAATAATTATTATGTTATATCCATGATAATACATGCATGTTCATCATGGATGGTTGCTTGAATTTTTAATTGTGAAGTTATTTTATCACATGTATGTTTTGATAAATCTTGAATTGGGGAAGACTTCAATATATATATTAATGAATCAATTATGTGCAATTTGGTATATTTTAATTATGGCTTACGCAATCGATTCATCGATGTATGTGGCTCAGTTTCAATTGTGCAAGTGAAAGCCCTAGTTAATATATACGTTAATTAACCTATATATTGATTATTAATAGGTTTTATCAAATAAGTTGCATGTGGCTACTTGTTTACACGTATTAATTGTTAGTTATGTGCGCATTGTTATAGTTGTTTATTTTTTATTGTTACTTGTTTGTTTATTATGTGTGACAAGTTTTAAGCAAAGGGTAATTTTGAATAGAAAAATAAATTGGACTAAATAATGGTGAAATTTGATTTGTTTTTGAAGAGTTAAATTTTCAATAAGTTTAATTGATTGATGAGTTTTGGTACAAATAGTGAGAATTGCGCATCCAATTTGACAGACTATAAGAGGGGTATAAGGAGGAGAGCGCATTAAATTGTTACCCGAAAGAAGGAAGTTAATTGCTTCGCGCTGACCAAATTCTCCGCTCCTTTGCGAGTCAAATTGGAGTTACCAAGTAGGCTATAAATGTACAAAATAATCTTAAGGGCAAATTAGCTTTAATTCCATGCGCCACTTTTGTGGTAATTATCCGAAACACTAAGTCTTTAGACTTATGCAAAAGTACGATATAATGGACGATAATTAAAGGTAAATTCCTTGATTGGCGAAACCAATACTTAATCAAAACTTTGATAATTTGATCTTTATGAATTGGTTAATAAAAAGTTTTTATTAAAATTTATGTTACAAGATGAATGCATGACATCTTTGTACATATTTGATTTGACACCATAAACCAAAACTAGTACCCTTTATAAAAATTAAGTTATTGCCATCTAATTAAAGGAACACTTGAAGTTGCAATTTACGTCATGTGGGAACTTGGCGAGATTGTGATGGAAAGGTAAATCTTCATGTGAAGTCACACCTTGCATGGACATATTTGCAGTTCTTTAAGTTAGACGACTTAAATTGAGCAGTAAGTGAGAACTGGACTCAAGGCACAAGATGGGGATAAAACATGTTTACATTTGCAATAGCGTTGAAAAATGTAAATCCTATAATGATCTAGGAATTGGAAAATGTTTGCCAATTATTGTTCGACATATTACCTTATTATATGCTTTCGTTACTAGCAGATCAATTGATGTAATGAACCTATGATAATTTCGATCATAGTTTTTGAGAAAATTATATGGTTATATGTTTATATTCCTTGGGTATATTTTATTTTCTTGAAAAATTGTATTATCGAAAATACTAATACTTGAACTTTTTCTGTAGAAATGGCTCAAAACAACGATAACAATGCACTAAGTTCTGCGTTCAAAACCTTTTTTGATCGAGAAAAGTTGACTGGCTCAAAGAATTTCAATGATTAACATCGCTCTTTGAGAATTGTCTGTAGAGTTGCTGATCGATTGGCTTATCTGTACACGCCTTGCCCTGATGAACCTACAGCTGATGCCTCTAAAGAGGTAAAGGTTGCGTGGAAGACTGAGTATAAGCGTCATAATGATGTGGCTTGCTTGATGTTGGGAACGATGGAATCTGCTCTCCAAAAGCAGTTCGAAAATTACTTCCCATACAACATGCTCAATGAACTCAGAACTATGTTTGATAAACCTGCGGCTGTAGAAATATATGATTTGATTGATGCACTTCACAGCTGCAAGCAGGGAGAGGGTAAACCCATAAGTGCGCATGTATTGGAGAAGAAAGGATACATGGACCAATTACAAGCACTTGGCAAAGTTTATGAAAATGACATTGCTGTGAACTTGATCAACAAATCCCTTAACAAGGATTTCAATGGGTTTGTTCGGAACTTCAATATGCACTGCGTGGGGAAGACAGTTACTGACCTACACGCATTGCCAATTGATGATGAAAAAGGGTTACCTCAGAAGGCTCCTACTCCCCAGGTACTTGCTATTCAGGGAGGAAGGATGAATAAGCCAAAACCGCAACATACAAACAACAAGAAGGGTAAAGGGAAAGGGAAGGTTGACAAGGGTAAACAAGTTATGGCCTATCAACCAGAACCGAAGAAGTACCCTCCTCAGAAGAAGGAAAATCCTAAAAAGGATCAAGCATGCCACCACTGCAAAGTCGTTGGGCATTGGAAGAGAAACTGTGCTCTCTATCTTGATGCATTGCGGAAAAATAAGTTGAAGTATGTCGGGTCCTCGGGCTCCGGTCCTTCAGGTAACTTATTTATGATTGAATTATTTACTCTAAATCATAAAAATTCATGGGTATATGATACTGGATGTGGTATTCACATTTGTAATACACTGCAGGGGTTTAGAGTGGAGAGGAAGCTATCCTATGGAGACCAATATCTGCATGTGGGCAATGGGGCACCTGCAGCTGTTGAAGCCATAGGAGTGTTTAGTTTAGTATTGCCTTCGGGCTTAGTACTGTTATTAAAAATTGTTATTATGCACCTTCTATAATTAGAGGTGTTGTTTCCTTTTCAGTATTGTTGGATTTTGGGTTTACTCATACTATCACACGTAATGGAATTTATGTTTCTTTAAATGGTATATTTTATTTTAATGTAATTACTGTGAATGGTGTGTTTGAAATTGATATGATTGGAAATGAATCTAACAACTATAATAATTCGATGTTTAGCATCAATAAGAAAATGAAGTTGGACTTGAATTCTTCTTATGTTTGGCATTGTAGACCTGCTCATATAGGCAAGACTCGCATGCAAAAGCTACAACGTGAATGGCTTTTGCAAAATATCAATGATGAATCATTTGATACATGTGAGTCATGCATATCTGGGAAGATGACGAAGAAACCTTTTCATAGTAATATTGAGAGGGTGTCTGATCTACTTGGTCTTATTCATACTGATGTGTGTGGACCATTTAGACATGTGTCAAAGAGAGGTGCTAGTTACTTCTTAACCTTTACTGATGATTTCAGCCGTTATGGTTATGTTTATTTACTTAAGCATAAACATGAGGTGTTTGAAACATTTAAGGTTTTCAAAGCAGAAGTACAGCTGCAATTAGGAAAGAAGATTAAAGCTCTTTGATCTGATAGAGGCGGTGAATATCTAAGCCAAGAGTTTAAAGATTACTTAGCTGAGAATGTAATTGTCCAGAATCTCACATCTCCATATACTCCATAACAAAATGGTGTATCTGAGAGAAGAAATCGTACATTGTTAGACATGGTGCGATCAATGTTTAATCTTACTTCTATGCCTTTATCCTTTTGGGATTATGATTTAGAATCTGTTGTTCGCATTCTAAATATGGTTCCCACCAAGAAGGTTGATAAGACACCATATGAAATATGGCATGGTAAAGCTCCTAACTTGTCTTATTTAAAGGTTTGGGGTTGCGAGGCGTATGTTAGACGTGACTCAGCAGATAAACTCCAACAGAGATCTATAAAGTGTATCTTTGTAGGATACCCTAAGGAAACTATGGGTTACTACTTTTACTATCCAACTGAAAATAAAGTAATTGTTGCTAGGTATGGAGATTTTCTTGAAAAGGATCTCGTATCTCAAGAATTCAGTGGGAGAGTTTATGATCTGGAAGATGATCATGAAGATACATTACCTTCTAAAAACACTAACGTACTTCCAGTAGAACCTGATAGTTTGGGTCCTCCACCAGAAGTTGAAGTGATTGCCATTCGTAGATCTGTAAGGACTACGCGTGCACCTGAACGTTTATGTCTTAACGTAGAAGTTGAGGAAACTATATTAGGAGATCTTGGAGAGCCTACTAATTATAGAGCTACCATAGCAAGTCCTGAAAAGGACAAATGGCAAGCTGCAATGAATGGGGAAATGCAATCCATGAAAGATAATGAAGTCTGGGAAGAGATTGACTTACCTCCAAATGCTAAGGTAGTTGGAAGTAAGTGGCTCTATAAAATAAAGACTGACATGGATGGCAATGTACACATCTATAAAACTCGTCTAGTTGCGCAAGGTTTTACTCAAACTTTTGGCATAGATTACGAGGACTTTTTCTCATGTAGCAGACATTAGAGCTATTAGAATTCTCATAGCTATAGCAGCGTACTATGACTATGAGATATGGCAGATGGATGTCAAAACCGCATTTTTGAATGGTCGCTTAGATGAAGACATCTATATGAAGCAACCTGAGGGGTTCGTGAATCCACAATTTCCAAACCGTGTATGCAAACTTCAAAGGTCCATTTATGGATTGAAGCAAGCATCGAGGCAATGGAATAAGAGATTTGATGAAGAAATCAAAAGGCATGGATTTATTCAAAATCTTGATGAGCCATGTGTATATCACAAAGTTAGTGGGAGTGATGTAATTTTCCTTATCCTTTATGTCGATGACATATTAATTATGAGAAAAGACATTCCAAGTTTGCAAAGTGTTAAGGCATATCTTGGACAGTGTTTTTCCATGAAGGATTTAGGAGAAGCTGCATACATTCTGGGAATCAAGATCTACCGAGATAGATCACAGCGGTTAATTGGTTTAAGTCAAAGCGCTTACATTGATTAAATATTGAAGAGATTCAGTATGCAAAATTCCAAGAAAGGATATTTGCCGATGGAAGTAAAGCATGGCTTATGTAGCGATATGTGTGCTTCAACACCTACAGAGGTGGCGTGCATGCAGAAAGTTCCTTATGCTTCGGCAGTAGGATCTATCATGTATGTTGTGAGATGCACAAGGCTAGATGTGGCGTTCGCTCAAAATATGACCAGTCGATATCAACAGAATCCATGTGAACTTCACTGGACTGCTGTTAAACATATTCTAAAGTATCTTAGAAATACGAAAGATATGTTTTTAGTGTATGGTGGAAATCCAGACACAGAGCTTGGTGTTACAGGTTTCTGTGATGCGTCCTGGCAGTGTGATAAAGATGATACGAAGTCTCAGACGGGTTATGTCTTTGTCATCAATGGAGGAGCAGTAGACTGGAAGAGCAAGAAGCAGAGCATGATTGCGATGTCTGCGACAGAGGCCAAATACATAGCTGCTTCTGAAGCTGCAATGGAGGCTGTTTGGATTAGGAAATTCATTTCAGGGCTTGGTGTTATGCCTTCAATTGAATCGCCTATTGATATGTATTGTGACAATTCTGATGCAATCATATTTTCCAATGAACCTGGAGTCATGAAGGGCACCAGACATTTTCTACGAAAGTATCACTATGTTCGGGGACAAGTCTGCGAAGGTGAAATTAATCTATTGAAAGTTCATACATATGACAACTTAGCTGATCCTTTCACTAAGGCTTTACCTAGAGAAAAGCTTATTGGACATGCCAATGGCATTGGACTTCATTTGGCAAATAGTTTCATGCATAATTGTTATTAGTATTTGAATAAAGGATATTTTAAACATTTATTATTTTGATGAAATAAAATTTTGATTATGTTTATTTTCATTTATAATATTGTTGTCCTATATTTGCATGTTTAAATCCATGAGTAACTAAGTTATTCTAAATTGTCCGTTGTCAATTAGTGATATGGGAGTATCATTAAACTAAGACAAATCTGAGAGATGTGGTAGAATATACTTGAAAGTATATTGATGAGAAAGCATACCAATTTCAGATGATATTCAATGAATTGAATATAGGACTTATCCCAACTACATGATTTTACTTTATGGATATTGTTATAAGTAAATCATGAATAGTTATCCTCAGACTTGAGATACCAGATAAGTGTCATAAATGTAGTGCATTTCTGTGGGGCAACTTAACGCTATACGTAACTGGTAGTCATAAGGGTTGTTTCCAGAAGTGTTACAAAGTTTGTGGGTTAGTCTTGTAGTCAAGATATAATTTGTTCCTTCAAATTTATTTGGAGTTTAATATTGTTGAGCCCCTCGTAGGGTTGACAAGATGTTTGTGCGGCCGCACCCAAAATCTCCCCTGAATATGTTCAAAAGATTTGGTAATCTTGGTCAATCACTTAAAACGAGAAACAGAATGGTTGAATAAAGAATGACTTAATTCCATATCTTTATTTAATGTGGTATTAGAAACAAAAGGATAATAATAATGAGAAATCATTAAAAGGTTTTCCAGGAGCCTTGCTCGAGTTGTGCTAGAGGCATCGAAGTGTTGCTAGACGCTAACCGATGTGATCACGCTATTAAGATATATCCAAGTGGGAGCTATTAGTTTTATGGATATAAATTATTAGTCGTGATTTAGGATCGAACTCGAGACCACGAGATTGCACGCTTTACGTATGAGAATTAAAGTTAATAATTAAATATAAAATGTTATATTTATATATTATTTACACGAAATATATAATGGACGTTAAGTTAATTAAGTGTAACGGACTAACGATCGTTAAATATTAAATGAAATGACTAAATTATAAAATAGAGATTGGGAAGGTTCCAGAATCCTTGGGGATAAGCCAAACCGATCGGCCAAGGGGTTCCAAAGCCCAATCCATTGCTAACTTGGTCACCAAGTTACTTTGGGTATAAATACAAGGCCTAGGGTTTTAGTATTTTACCTCTTGTACTAATTATCTAAAAACCAAAAGGTGTTTGTGTGTTTTTTGTCCCAAACGATCGTACACCTATCCCTAGGGGTTGATCCACTTGTTTTTCCAAAACAAAATCTTTCGTGTTCTTAAAACTAGCATTACTTTAATTTGATTTAGTACGTGTGTATAAGAACGAGGTACTAACATACTTTTGTTGGTATCTTGGATTGAATTACAAAATCGGTAAGGGGTAATTCATATAATATTATAAACCCTAATTAGGGTTCATAACTTGCTAGTTTTGTGGAATTGATTATTGTTCGGCTAGAATAAAAAAGGTACGCATACTTTATGTTTATGTTAGTTAATTATTCATTATTCGTTTCTATACGCTTCCGCATGTTCTTTGATGTTTTATGTGTATTATATATGATAGTCATGTTATATAATTTCAACATGCAAACCATCACTCATAGAGATAGATAGGCGGGCAAGTAGAAGTCAAAACTGGATGGTGAACTCATACGTTGCCATGTTGACCTTTACAAACCTGTTAATTACAAGTTTACAACCAACATTTAATTGAAATATATATAACGACGCAGTTTTACGCAGACAGTTTTACGAATATATACATCTGATGAGACTTGCTCGAAAAGAGGCTCAAATTATAAAATAAGATAGATTTAGGACCCGTCCGATGAATGAACAGTTTTATAAATCTGTGTACAAAAAATAAAGACCATGTAGTGGTTCATTTAGTAGTAGAAATTTTGAATTTTGTGACAGCCTTTCCAAATCTCTTGCTCTAATGCTAAAAGGTTTTATAAATATTATTTTTGAAAAAATAAATAAAAAAAGTCCTATATCTCCCATTAAAGATGCTTATATTTATACAGAGTAAGAATCAAATGAGAAATAAAATTAAAATGAGAAGATTGAGAAGAAATCACGACCGCACATTTTAGATGCACCTACAAATATAGATGCATCTCCCCTTAAATTTTTATCTCCCTCAATTGAAATATGTGGCTGAAATTTCTTCTCATTCTTCTCATTTCATCTTTTCTTCTTGTGGAAAACTAGAAGGGGGGTTGAATAGTTTTACCAATTTAAAACTTCCTTTTAAATATTTAGATCGACTTATGTCAATCTATTTGGTTGTTTATGTTGGACGTTGATAGATATATATATAAACGTGTAATGAAAGATAAAGAGTAAGAAGCACATCACCACGACACAAGTATTTATAGTGGTTCGGCTACAAGGACACCTTCCTTGCCCTACTCCAATCCCCGAGTCACCTACTCGAGAGTTCGTAAACACTACACCAACTCCTTATGGCGGAGAAGCCTTCACAACGTCGCTTAACCTTTTTCCGATACAAAGCTAAATACCGAGTTCCTTCACACTAAGGCGAACCACACCTAACACAACATCGCCTGCCCTTTATACGGTGCTAGGCTAACCACCGAGTTCTTTCACACCAAGGAGAACTAATCCTATCACAACGTCGCCTACCCTTTATTAGGTACTAGGCTAAGCTCCTAGTTCCATTACTATGGAGGAACTACTACCCTTCACGACACAGCACCTAATCTCAAGGAGATCTACTCCTTGTTACAACACCATCAAGGATATCACCATCCTTGGAAATAAACAAATACTTATATGTATAACGATGCACCTCATCGATTATACGACCTAGGCATTCTTCCCAAATTCCACTTGATTTGATTCTTAGGCATCCTTCACTAATGCCTTTGACACAAAGCTTAGCACCCTTCACTAATGCCTTCGTCTTGACTCCTTTAGCATTCTTCACTAATGCTTTTGACACGAACGACAAGCACCTTTCACTAATGCTTTCGTCTTGACACTTTCGGCATCCTTCACTAATGCCTTCAACCCAACATCTATAGAGAAAGAAAGAACTATCAACAAGAGAACCTTAGTTGTCTTGATGATGACGAAGCATGGCAACTCATGGACTTGAGTTTGCTCGTCTTCAAGAGGTGGTGATCTCGCCTTTAAGAGGAACCTAGAAGATCACACAAAAACAAAAGACAAACTACATAGATCACTTGGATCTGAGGTTAGAGGGTTAGAATACTTGGGGGAAGTATGTGTGTAAAGTGATGAATAGAAAGGAAGAAATGGCTCTCTATTTATAGAGAAAATTCTCTACTGTTTCCCCGGATCCCTTCCACTTGGGATCCGGCTAGCACAAAGCCAGGGATCCGTGGAACGCTCCTCTTTACCCATGGGTATTTTTGGTTATGGGTCATGGGTCATGGGTTATGGGTTGATCCATGGTTTTCTTTTCTAGATACAATGAACTTGGTTAAGTGGTATATATAAAACCATGGGTTATGGGTCAATACCATTTGCTAGTTTTTACCCATTTAGTATATACTTGTTTTTACCCATTTTAGTATACTTAGTTTAAGTATATGCTAACCCAATATGTAAACACTAGTGGTTGTACATATGTATTTAAATCATAAAAACACTTATACTTGTTTTAGTGTTTTATGTGAAAACGTAAGTGTGTTAGGAAACTATTAACTCAAACTATTTATGTATTTTATTTGTTTCGTTAAAATGATTTTACTTTTGTTATCGACAAAACATTAGAAGACCGTAAAATATAAATAAACGTTTTAACGGCTTATTTGTATTAACAATCTCCCCCTTTTTGTTGATGACAAAACATAAAATTATTTTAAGGAAAAGCTAAAATTCGTAGAAGTTTGAATTTGTAGTTTTTACTTTCTTCTCCCCCTTTTTGTCGAAACAAAAAGTGTTAAAAGAAACTAACACAATTTTTATAAGAGAAGGTATGTAAAAATGTAAAGAGAGCAAGTGACGGGAATGGTACTCGTCTTAACTCCCCCTTGACGAGTCCATCCCTTTGAAAGGGCGTCAAGGACATGACGTAAACTAACTAATAGTGTTTGCAATTATGTTTGCAAATGGTTCGTCTAAGTGACGAAAACGTGCTCCCCCTCGAATATTGCAAAGTTGCAATGGGGTATCATGAAGTGTAATCCAACATTGGATTAAGTTGCAAATGATTTTGCAATGTCGTTTTGACACAAAGCTCCCCCTAGCTTTATGGTGTCAACATCTTCATGTATATTTTGAATAGCTACAAAACAAAAGTTAGAAAACAAGAGTATAGTGCATAATTTCCTGCAAATAAGACTCATGTTAGTAGAAGTTTGTACTTCTGATACACGGATCCCGCGGTTCCCTTCTTGGAGGGATCCGTCTAGGCATTATGGAGGGATTCGGCTGTCTGTTGATAGTTTTTTCAGTAATGAGAGTGTTTCAATCAATGCTAGTGTGGAGACAATATATATGTGTGCAGTAAAGAGCACAACGCACATAATAATCAAAGCATATAAATGTTCATTCAATAAAACAAGAGATAACCAAACAAATCTCTAAGACTAAGAGAATGAACTAGCCATACAAGTACTACTAATGCTCATGAGTTACCCAAATTCAAGGTTCAACTAAAACTTAATGATGATCAAGGATGAGGAAGGTTTCCTAAATTTTCTAAGTTTGAGCTTTTGACTATGATGCTCATTGTAGTTTAGGCTTGTTAACCTCTTCGAAACATTCGAGGAGGTGATAAAACATGAAACGTTGCTCTTCACGTAGTTCATGTATCAACCTTTCAACATGTTTACAATGATAGCAATCCTTGTCATGGTTTTGAATTTCTTGTATTGGAAGTTCAAGTAAAGTGGGTTGAGTATCTTCAAATGAAGGAGGAATTGGTGGAGGCTTATTAAGTGATGGCTCTACAATGATTGAGGGTGAAGGTAAAGAAGTATTAACTTCCATATGGTCGGGTGGTTGCCTTTGATGTCTTCTCATAATCCAAAAAGGACTATTGGAGGGAATGATAGAGTTTGCTTTTGGAGCAAGTGTTGTGTTAATACAAATAAGCCGTGAAAACGTTTATTTATATTTTACGATCTTCTAATGTTTTGTCGATAACAAATATAAAATCATTTTAACGAAACAAATAGAGTACGTAAATAGTTTGAGTTAATAGTTTTCTAACACACTTACGCTTTCACATAAAACACTAAAACAAGTATAAGTGATTTTATGACTTAGATACATATGTACAACAACTAGTGTTTACATATTTGGTTAAACATATACTTAAACTAAGTATACCAAAATGGGTAAAAACAAGTATATACTAAAATGGGTAAAAACAAGTATATACTAAATAAGTAAAAACTAGCAAATGGTTTTGACCCATAACCCATGGTTTTATTTATACCACTTAAATAAGTTCATTGTATCCTTAAGATACATTATATCTAGAAAGAAAACCATGGATCAACCCATAACCCATGACCCATGACCCATAACCAAAAATACCCATGGGCAAAGAGGAGCGGACCACGGATCCCTAGCTTTGTGCTAGCCGGATCCCTTGTGGTAGGGATCCGTGGGATCCGGGGAAACATAAGAGAATTTCCTCTATAAATAGAGAGTCATTTCTTCCTCTCTATGTATGCTTTTTACATATACTTCCCCAAAGTATTCTAACCCTCTAACCTCAGATCTAAGTGATCTATGTAGTTTGTCTTTTGTTTTTGTGTGATCTACTAGGTTCCTCTTAAAGGAAAGATCACCACCTCTTGAAGACGTGCAAGCTCAAAGTCCATGAGTTGCCATGCTTCGTCATCATCAAGACTACTAAGGTTATCTTGTTGATAGTTCTTCCTTTCTCCATGGATGTTGGGTTAAAGGCATTAGTGAAGAATGCCGAAAGTGTCAAGATGAAAGCATTAGTGAAAGGTGCTCATCATCCGTGTCAAAGCATTAGTGAAGGATGCTAAAGGTGTCAAGACGAAGGCATTAGTGAAGGGTGCCAAGCGTTGTGTCAAAGGCATTAGTGAAGGATGCCAAAGAATCAAATCAAGTAGCATTTGGGAAGAATGCCTAGGTCGTATAATCGATGAGGTGCATCGTTATACATATATGTATTTGTTTATATACAAGGATGGTGATATCCTTGATGGTGTTGTAACAAGGAGTAGATCTCCTTGAGATTAGGTGTTGTGTCGTGAAGGTGTAGTTCACCTAAGGTGTGAAAGAACTAGGTGCTTAGCCTAGTACCTAATAAAGGGTAGGCGACGTTGTGAAGGATTAGTTCTCCTAAGGTGTGAAAGAACTCGGTGGTTAGCCTAGCACCGTATAAAGGGTAGGCGACGTTGTGTTAGGTGTGGTTCGCCTTGGTGTGAAAGAACTCGGTATTTAGCTTTGTACCGGAAAAAGGTTAAGCGACGTTGTGAAGGCTTCTCCGCCATAAGGAGTTGGTGTAGTGTTTATGAACTCTCGAGTAGGTGACTCGGGGAGTGGAGTAGGGCAAGGAAGGTGTCCTTGTAGCCGAACCACTATAAATACTTGTGTCGTGGTGATGTGTTTCTTACTCTTTATCTTTCATTATACGTTTATATATCTATCTATCAACGTCCAACATAAACAATCAAATAGATTGACATAAGTCGATCTAAATATTTAAAAGGAAGTTTTAAATTGGTAAAACTATTCAACCCCCTTCTAGTTTTCCACAATTGGCATCAGAGCTTCGTTACCAAGTTTCTTAGAGTATGTTGTACTTTAAAAACTTGATACGATCCATGTATGTTTGAAAACTACAAAGAATGATTATTTTTGTCATATTTTAAAAATCACCATTTTGTTTATTGTTGGACAATGATAGAATGCTCTAACATTTTTTTTAAAGGCATTATCCATTCTTGGATTTGGAACTACCAAGATGATCATGAAGAATTCATCTAAATAGTTCTTCTCGCAAAAAGAATGTTTAAGTATCCTTACAACATTAATCTGGAGATTCCAAGAAACATCTAAATATTTCTTTTCTTTAAAAGAATATTTGGCAAAGGTATGATCTTTAATTACTTACCTTTATTTGTTATTATTAGCATCTTGATTGCATGACTTAGTAGTAATGATTCTAGTAATTATTCTTTATGGTAATTTTCTATTTAGTGCTCTCCGTTTTTTTTTCTTTATTACCAACCCATAATAATATCTAGTTATATGATAACATCAATCATTATTCATCACAAAGGATTTATTGACATTTCATGCATATCAATAAATATCCATGTGAAACTCCTTATGTTATAATAAAATGAGATTTTATTATAATGTTTGAAAAGCTTCCCAAGAATTACGACTAATTCCTAAAAAAAAAGGGAACCTTGTCTAATAGGAATAGCATTAAATCATCAAAACCTCAAACCACAAGTTTTAGAACATTAACACCAAAACACTAGGTATCTTAGAACTCCCAAACCAAAGTTATCAAGGAATTTCTTGAGCTGACTTTTACTGTCATGCCGGATCCCTAAGTTTATACTAGACGGATCCCAAATGAGAGGGATCCGCGGGATCCGTGCAACAGAAGACAATATAAGCTAAAAATGATCACTGTGGATGTTCCACCATCACTCATTTCACAGACTCACGAACAAAGACTCAGTTACTGTTCATAGGAGCTAATTGATCATTTTTCTCAAGCCTAACAATCACGTGTGTAAGTTTAATCTTCACTACATTGTTAATCTAATTCCTTGATTCTTAGAATTACAATTACTTCATCTTTAAGAGTTGGGTTCAAATGGGTTTTCCATAATTTGTCATCACATTGTTTTCTAAGATAATCTAAATCAAAGATTTAACATTGTTAATACAAATTAAACACATTTCTTGAACCCAACAAAGATGATGAGAGCAAAATTGTGATGAAACCCTCTAGGTTACTATTCACCATTAACACCACATTGTGGTTACATTGTTTAGGAACATCATGCCAAGCAACAAGCAACAAGATTACCAAGACACCACTCACTACATTCCCATGTACCATAGGAAAAATGGATTAAATCCGGACGATAGGAAAGCTTTTAAGTTACTTGAAAGAAGACTCTTTCATGAAGGTAGAGTTGTTGATCCATCATTTCTTGCAAATACCAACATGAGGGAAGTATTTGGAACTATTGGGTTTGATTGTTTATTTGATATAAACGAGCAAATTTGCCCGGTCTTTGTGCTTGAGTTTTACAAGACTATGGGTATAATTAGAAATGATGATGGGTCCATCTCAGTTGAATTTACCATAAATGGACATAAGTACACTCTTTCACTTGTGGAGCTTGGAAGAATTCTAGGGGTTACATATGATGGCGTTTGTATGTACTCAAATGAATGGTCTTTGGAACAAATACACACAATGGTTGATCACCATGATATCTACCACACTTTGATCCCGGAAGCAACCATGGTGAGGGACACCGTGTTTATGCCAAGAGCATCACCATCAAGAGTCACAAGAAAGTCAAAAGTGATCTATAGGGATCCTTTTCAAATGGAGCTTTCGAAAATGTATGGGTTATATAAAAAATGGGAAGTTGTGATAAGAGAAAATGTGGTATGTCTAGTAGGAAACAAGGATCACCCCAACGCTTGCCTAAGCTTCATGATATATTGTCTAGTGACCAATACTAGATTCAACCTTGCCTACTACATGGTCAAAAGAATGGCAAGTGTGAGAAGCATGGACAAGATGGTACTCCCCTATGCAATGCTTCTAACCCGTCTTGCCAAATTCATCTTTGCATTAGATCCTTCCCCATAATCCCTTGATCATAACTTTTGCAATAAGGTCATGGTTCCACTAACCGAGGGTAGAACAACAAGGTTCATGGTAGAAGGCAAGAGGCCACATCCACCCACGGATTCCTCGGACGAAAGAGAGAGGCAAGAAGAAGGTGAAGGTGAAGGGAGTAGTAGCAACCCAATTGATAATATTGATCTTGACCCTTTGGACTACATTAACCAATTGCCAAACATCCCCAATGAATTGCCCGAATGGCAACAAACCAAGAGAATCTTCAAATGCTTCGCCAATTTCTTGAGGAAGAAGAAGTGAAGAAAGGTAAAATCCTAAGGCTTAAGTGTTTGATGAACAATTTCAAAACAATGGTTTGTAAACAATCTTAACTATACTTGTAGTATGTAGGTATTGCCATATCTTGGCACTAAACATTCTAACTTAGGTATTTGAAAATGAGATTTTACGACCTCTTGGTATGGTCGTCGTTACTCATTCTAGGAACTTCAGTGTTTCCCACTTTGATACAAGTTATATTAGTTGTGTTCTTACACTTAGTCCCCTTAGAAACAACTAAGAAATGCATTTGCTATAATATGCATAGTTGCACATTTCCTGTAAGCCTTCTGATCTGCAGATTGGCGGATCCCAGATTTTCAACTAGCCGAATCCCTCCCATAAGGGAACCGTGGGATCCGTATGCAACTGATGTACAAAACAGATTTAGCTTCATCAAAATAGTCCACTAGAACACTTCAAACTAGTCTAACATGATACCCTAGAACCAACTAAGTCTTCCGCTAATAGTTGAAAACCTCACTCTCATCCATGGCTTATCTAGGATACATTTTCGAAATATTTCGTTTGGTTATCAACTAGTCAAAACTCACCATAATTCCGCTCCAACACTCACACATTATCCATCACATTTGATAGCACTTAGTTTGGTATATCCTTCAATTTTAGCAAATTGATCTCAATCTTCTTTGACTCAAAATTAGAGCCAAAAATAAGTTTTTTTTTTATTTTTTTAAATTTATTCTAGGACATCATCTGACTTTTAGGACTTAGTATCATCATTTTTCTCACAACATATTGAAAGGAAACCTTGACAAATAAATAGTTAGATTACCCAAGGTAAGTGCTCTTAGTCTAACCATCATTATGCACCATTACTTGTTATGGTTGAGAATTTGAGATATCCAACAGCTAAAAATTTCAAAGTTAAGTCAAAACCTCGAAATCCATTAATGATAAACCTTACAAAGGCGTGATGACTTCACTTAAAACCTGTCTGATAGCCGGATCCCTGGTCTATAACCAGGCGAATCCCTACTGAGAGGGATCCGCGGGATCCGTACGTGCAGAAAGAATAAGGTTAGCCTCCTTAATTCAAATTCAAGTTACCTTTTTCTCTAACCACCTTTAAGCATTCATTAATTACCCTCCTAGAGCTGATCAAAATCTCAAGAGCATGCTTAATCCTCTAAGTGGTCAAGGATTTAATTTCCTATTTCAAATTTTCCTTTATAACCAAACAAACCTTAGGACTAAGTCACCACTCTTAATCACATCTCAAAAATCAAAAATTAGAAGCTCACATTAGCACCTTCATCACCATGACTAAAGCCCTTAGCAACAACTCCTCAAACATAGGATCATCCAAAAGAAAGGGCCAAATGATCCATGAAATTTCATCCACCGAAACATCTCCTATTAGAGATAATGACTCTAGAATCCCACCTCATCAAACCCATCCAACAAAAGCTAAGAGAACCGCAAGGATTAGCATCAAACCTTTCCAACTAGAAAAGGGATCATCTAGTTCCAAACCTAACATGGATAGTTCTAGCAAGCCATCAAAACCTTCATTCATAGAGAATGGACTACACTCATTGAATGAGCCTCTTCCGCATCCAAACATATATTCATTGTTTCATTCATCACCAAGAACCTCCCATTCACCAACCTTTTCATTAAATCGGGAACCACCTACAACACCAACAAGCCCATCATGGGAGACAAGGAACAACCTTGATCACATGGAAGAAGTTCCATTACCACCCTCATTTTTAGAACCTCTCCCTACTTCTCAAAATGAAGACCCTCAAACACACATTGAGCCCCCTCAAAACATCCTTTTTTCCTTCAGGGCCAAACCAAGACAATATTTGCCCAAATTGTCTAAAAACTCAAGGACTTGTTCAAGAAGTACGAAATGAGATACATTTCATGTTCAATCATCTTCTTGCAAAGTTGGATCAATTCAACAAGTCCACCCATCCCTAGACTTAAGCACATTGTCACATTCTAAATGTCACACCCCCAAATTACCTGTTTTGCAGCGGAATGGAATTCCTGGGGATTGACTGTCATAGCATCACAATCACAGTTATATTGAACGACCTAAAGTGTCGTTTGAAAAATACATCGCTTGATTTAATAAAAACATTCAGAGTTACAAAGATAGGTCCCAAATGAAAGTTACTATGTGCGGAAAATAAGTTTGGTACAAGTCAAACGATGTTTTTAAAGTGTAAAAACCCCATGTGAGACGCGTCGTCGCCGCGACTCTATGATATGTCCACATGCATGCCATTAAGTGAATGCCTTAGATACCTGAAAATACATTGCTAAAAGTGTCAACACAAAGGTTGAGTGAGTTCATAGAGTTTGCGTTGAAATGTAAAGTCCTTCAAAATCGTTTATGCAGCAAAGGCATTGTAAATCCACTCAGTTCCAAGTTCCGCCCATACAAAACTTGCAACCTGTGTGTTCACAACCCACTGCCAAAATATGTATTTTTATGCTAAATCACAAGATGTCAAATGAATTCACAATAGTACCTAACTTAATGTATCCATAGTCACTTAATATAACACATAATTCGTACGGTTTCAATTTGTTCCATGACCATTAGTTCAGGATTGTACCAAGACCATTAGTTCAATGTTATACCAAGACCATTAGACCATGATTGTACCAAGCCCGTTAGTACATGCCTATACCAAGTCCGTTAGTTCATGAATATACCAAGTCCGTTAGTTCAACATTATCCAAGTCCGTTAGATCGTGATCATACCAAGTCAGTTAGCTCAATGATTCATGATATAGAAATTCTAAGTATGGCGATACTGTTACTTCGTATGACTAACATTCAGTTCAGATAAACAAATAGTTTGCAAATAATCATGTTTGCCATAAAAGTTATTGAGCATGTATCTCCCCCAAAGATTTAATAAAAGCATTAAAACAATTGAAAATGGGACTATGGAAACTCACTTGGACAATGATGCGATGACAAAAGTGAGTACACCGAAATGTAGCGTGAATCTCTAAACTTGACCTATTATGAATGATATGATACATAATAAGTTATGATGTAATGTTATGCATGCGATTCGGATGATATTTATACCACTTATGAATTTTTGAAAACAAGACTTCTCATCGAAAATAAAATCTTTTAACGTCTTGACCATTTTTAAATTACTTCACATGAATTTACATTGAAATGATATCCGACGATAATCATTTAGTGATTTATTGTGAAAATATTACTTTTCGTCGTAAAATAATGTTATTGAAATTTCCATGAAAATGACAAAAACAGCCTCTAAAAGCTAGTCGTAAAATGGTGCACGTCGAGCGTTAGGAAACGAACTCAACGGTTTTGGGAAGCTTGTATCAATATTTCAAAGTTTTAGTGTTTAAGTTTTTATCATAGAGGTCTCGATCATGGAGAAAAACATAGGTGAAGTAGGGTACTTGTACCCAAAATGTTGCTGAAGGTAACTTTCGGCAAAGTTTGAGTGACCGTATTTTACTCGTTACAACTCCGTTTGACGAACGGTTGGACATTTTGAAAAATATGCTTGGCGAACTTACTTTTATTAGAAGACATCTTTTTATAAAGAGCATCCCATCAATGTTAAAAACGACCCTCAACATGGCCATTTCCTGACCCGTTTGGAGAACAACTTGAAAAGAAATTTTTGGAGAACAAATTTGGAGAACAAACTTGGAAAAATCATATCTTTTTAACCGTGAATCATCACGAGTCGAGCCACCCGTAATTTTGAAGATAATTGAGTCTAGTTTCATGTAAAAATACTTTCAAGGGTCAGTTTGTTATAAAATTTTATCAGTTCAACAATTAGTAACAGCAGGTCAGTTTTTCCGGAAAAATAGTTTCGTCGTTAACTTGAAAATAGCATAACTTCTTCGTTATAACTCCGTTTTAACCCGTTCAAGCGGCCACGTTTTCGTTTTAAAGTATATTTTCCAAATATCTAACCCAAAATATTTTACCAACTGTCGGATTTTCCAGATTTTCAAATTAAGATCAGACCACTATATAAAGTTGTCGAAATGAGTTTTTCTCGCGCAAAACCTATTCTAACCCATTCAAAACAACTCCGAAGCTATTCTAATCCTACCATACACCTTCTTAGGGTGTCATGGGTTCCTAGACATCACCAAAACTAAAATATAACAAGGAGTAATTATAGGATGGATTATATATATTTAGCACATAAAAACCTTAAAAACCTTAAAAATGGTATAAATATCATGAGACTTGCATGTTTCTCAATAAAAATGATATGACCATGAAAATAAATATGAAATAAAAATATGATTATGAATGCTTTCTAGTGATATGATGAGGTTTATGGACAAAAGGTTTTTCCTAATCACTTGAGGTTTGTATTACAAAACCTTGCAACAAATGATACTAATGTTTATAAAATTTGACTTGTAAACTTGGAATGATCCTTCCTCTTTTTCTTGGTCCCTTGGCTGCCGTATATTGTAGAGAGAAAAAAAAGATGAAATTTGGTCTAACTTTTGTGAAATGAAAGAATGAAAGGAAAAATGTAATATAATACATGTATTAGAGATATTGCAAATATCTTCTTGGTGAATCACCCCTTGTGTCGACAAGGGGTGCTTGTCACTCTTTTGTTTATGTTTTTTTTTTTTTAACTTTGAATAAGTGTAAGAATTGTGTAAAAGATTTGATATTAAATGGTAAGTTGTAGCATTTGTAAATATTTAGGGTAGCGTTGAATAAAAATAAATTTTCACGGGTCAATATAAAATATATTGAGGTCATAAAAATTATAAAAATGCATTTCTTGCAAAATTTGAGTGAAATAATAATAATCGTGTCGTATTTAAGAAAATCGTCGTAATTATATAAATTTAACAATTTATATACAAAATAAATTTAAAACACTGGGTAAACTCATAATATTATTTTTATAAACTTAATATGAGTATAAAAATATATCGGGATACTTTTTGGAAGTAATGGATCAATTGTTCAAAATAATTAATTACGCGATAACGTTTATTTAATAAAAGTTATACGTCTAATGAAAAATGCAAAACCATGCATGAACTAATATGATGACAATGATGTTAATGAAATGTAGACTAAAATTAGTCTATATGAAATGTCCTCGATGATATGATCATGAATTCACAGCTAAACCATTACGGTTACGTGAATTTGATGCTCGTAAACCCAGTTTACAATAAATGATGAAATAGTGAAACTTTTAAAGTTTGTAAAATGACCTGAAATTACGAGTTGTCACACTAAATCCCGAAATGAGATTAGTATTAGTAGTACTTATATGGCTAAAGTTCATTCTCTTAGTTTTTAGAGATTTGGTTGTGTATCTCTTGTTTTATTGAATGAATACTTATATGCTATGATTATTATGTGTGTTGTGCTTGTGATATTGTACATATATCTCATTCCCTCAATTAGTATTCCTTGACATTTCTTCACTGCTGAAGAAACTGTAACTGATAGCCGGATCCCTTCCAGATAACTAGAGGGATCCCTCCTTGAAGGGAACCGTGGGATCCGTGGTACAGAAGCACAAATTTCTACTAACTTGAGTCTCTTTTGCAAGAAATTATGCACTATACTCTTGTTTTTCTAACCTTTGTCTTGTAGTTATTCAAAATACACATGAAGATATTGACACCATAAAGCTAGGGGAGCTTTGTGTCAAACGACATTGCAAAATCATTTGCAAACTTAATCCAATTTTTGGGTTACACTTCATGACACACCCCATTGCAACATTGCAATATTTAAGGGGGAGCACGTTCTCGTCACTTAGACGAACCATTTGCAAACTTAATTGCAAACACAATTAGTTTATTTTACGTTATGTCCTTGACGCCCTTTCAAAGGGATGGACTCGTCAAGGGGGAGTTAAGACGAGTACCATTCCCGTCACTTTCTCTCTTTACATTTTTACATTTTTTTCTTTCTCTTATAAAAATTGTGTTAGTTTCTTTTAACACTTTGTGTTTCGACAAAAAGGGGGAGAAGAAAGTAAAAACTACAAATTCAAACTTTTACGAATTTTAGATTTTTCCTTAAAGTAATTTTATGTTTTGTCATCAACAAAAAGGGGGAGATTGTTAATACAAATAAGCCGTGAAAACGTTTATTTATATTTTACGATCTTCTAATGTTTTGTCGATAACAAATATAAAATCATTTTAACGAAACAAATAGAGTACGTAAATAGTTTGAGTTAATAGTTTTCTAACACACTTACGCTTTCACATAAAACACTAAAACAAGTGTAAGTGATTTTATGACTTAGATACATATGTACAACAACTAGTGTTTACATATTGGGTTAAACATATACTTAAACTAAGTATACCAAAATGGGTAAAAACAAGTATATACTAAAATGGGTAAAAACAAGTATATACTAAATAAGTAAAAACTAGCAAATGGTTTTGACCCATAACCCATGGTTTTATTTATACCACTTAAATAAGTTCATTATATCCTTAAGATACATTGTATCTAGAAAGAAAACCATGGATCAACCCATAACCCATGACCCATGACCCATAACCAAAAATACCCACGGGCAAAGAGGAGCGGACCACGGATCCCTAGCTTTGTGCTAGCCGGATCCCTTGTGGTAGGGGTCCGTGGGATCCGGGGAAACAGAAGAGAATTTCCTCTATAAATAGAGAGCCATTTCTTCCTCTCTATGTATGCTTTTTACATATACTTCCCCAAAGTATTCTAACCCTCTAACCTCATATCTAAGTGATCTATGTAGTTTGTCTTTTGTTTTTGTGTGATCTACTAGGTTCCTCTTAAAGGAAAGATCACCACCTCTTGAAGACGTGCAAGCTCAAAGTCCATGAGTTGCCATGCTTCGTCATCATCAAGACTACTAAGGTTATCTTGTTGATAGTTCTTCCTTTCTCCATAGATGTTGGGTTAAAGGCATTAGTGAAGAATGCCGAAAGTGTCAAGATGAAAGCATTAGTGAAAGGTGCTCATCATCCGTGTCAAAGCATTAGTGAAGGATGCTAAAGGTGTCAAGACGAAGGCATTAGTGAAGGGTGTCAAGCGTTGTGTCAAAGGCATTAGTGAAGGATGCCAAAGAATCAAATCAAGTAGCATTTGGGAAGAATGCCTAGGTCGTATAATCGATGAGGTGCATCGTTATACATATATGTATTTGTTTATATACAAGGATGGTGATATCCTTGATGGTGTTGTAACAAGGAGTAGATCTCCTTGAGATTAGGTGTTGTGTCGTGAAGGTGTAGTTCACCTAAGGTGTGAAAGAACTAGGTGCTTAGCCTAGTACCTAATAAAGGGTAGGCGACGTTGTGAAGGATTAGTTCTCCTAAGGTGTGAAAGAACTCGGTGGTTAGCCTAGCACCGTATAAAGGGTAGGCGACGTTGTGTTAGGTGTGGTTCGCCTTGGTGTGAAAGAACTCGGTATTTAGCTTTGTACCGGAAAAAGGTTAAGCGACGTTGTGAAGGCTTCTCCGCCATAAGGAGTTGGTGTAGTGTTTATGAACTCTCGAGTAGGTGACTCGGGGAGTGGAGTAGGGCAAGGAAGGTGTCCTTGTAGCCGAACCACTATAAATACTTGTGTCGTGGTGATGTGCTTCTTACTCTTTATCTTTCATTATATGTTTATATATCTATCTATCAACGTCCAACATAAACAATCAAATAGATTGACATAAGTCGATCTAAATATTTAAAAGGAAGTTTTAAATTGGTAAAACTATTCAACCCCCCCCCCTTCTAGTTTTCCACATGTTGATTCAACACTTTGATTTTGTTGCTCAATCTTTTCAAGTGAATTTGTTGGTATTGGTGAAAGGTGAGATGGCCAAGAAGGTAAATCTTCTATATTGTGAGAATGTGGAGATGATTGTGAGGTGGTTCTAGGCACTAATGGTGTTGGTTGAGTTGTGGAGGGTATGTTTGGGATAGTAGGGTTTGGTGATGAAATCCTAGTGGGAACACTCTTCTTGGGAATTAGTTTGATTGGTTTCCTTGGTGTAGGGGAAATCCTAGCATTGGTAGACTTAATCGGAGATGATTCGGTTGAGGAAACTTCGTGTATGATTCTAGCAAGTTTCTTGGGTGGTTCTTGAGTGGATGAATTAGCACTAGGAGCCTTTCTCATGATGAAATGACTTAAGAAAGATGGTTGTAATTGTTGATGGTTTGTGTTTGTGTTTGATGACTAAAGTGTTCTTAGCAATATGGCTTATAAAGGGAAGAGCTTGGCAATTGCATTTAAGACTTAATCCACTAATGTTCTTGGAAATGTGATGATTAACATGCACAAGGTTGAGATTCAGAGTTTCACTGATCTAGGAACTCATTTAAGATGAGATGGAGTGTTTGAGTTAGGAAGATGAGTAGAAATGATTGTTCAAGCAATGATTTACATAAACTGTCACCCGGATCCCACGGTTCCCTCCTTGGAGGGATCTGGCTAGGCTAATCCTAGGGATCCGGCTCTCAGCAGTTATGACAGGTTTGAAGTGATGTTTGAAAGGTCTAAAGCGTATACCTTTTTGAGTGTTTCAGTTCTCCTAAGTGTCTTTAAATGGAAGGGTACTTAAATGTTCAAGGGCAATGAGTAATGTGGCTAATGATTGCCTTATATGAAGAAATTGGAACTTTCGTGATTACCAATTAATGAACAAAGATGACACTAAAATCTTGAGAGTGTCAAATGGAGCTAAATGATCCTAGTGATCAGATAGTGACTTAGGATAATGTCTTGGAGAAGATCCTAAAGGTTTTAAGGTGGAAGAACTGGAATTTGATCCATTTCGACCAATTTTGAGGTAAGGATGATTATGATCAATTTTGCCATAATCGAAAGATATCTAAGTCTAGATGTGAGGAATCATGTGAGAAATAATGAGTGATCTAGAGAGCGGAAGAGTAATGAGTTTAGGTGAAACGATAGATCGAAAAGCACTTTGAGTGTGATCCTTAATGAGCTATGAGTGAGTGTGAAGCTTACTAAGCTTGAGAAGGACTTAAGAGATCCTAAGGTATTAAGTTCAACTAGTGTGAGGTAGTCTAGGAACATGGTTTGAGGTGTAAAGGATTGAAACTCCACTTCTATTCGCCCGGATCCCACGGATCCTTCACTTGAGGGATCCGGCTAGTTACAAACTAGGGATCCGGCATCTGGGACAGTTTTACTTAACAGTGAGCGTTTGTTCTAAGTATCGAAATTAGAAACTAATTATCTCTACAGTAAGCATACATGTATACAAGTAAAACATACTAAGTATCATGTAGAAATAGCACATAAGCAATTAAATGAGATCTAGCTCACAAGTAACACAGAGGTTTATCAAACTTAACAAGCGCTATTCAAGAAGCTCAAAATAGATTTACGATCTAGATTAGTAAATCGTTTGTATTAACAATGGCGTGCAAATTAGATGATGGTGTTCAAAGCGATTGGGTTGTTTTGGCCAACGGAAGCAATGAACTATGTATAGTCATTATGGATGGTGATTAGCATACAATGAACTTCGTCCATGAAGTCATGTAGCTCTTCTCGATCAAAGCAAGATAATCGCTTGATGAGGCAAGTGGTTGTGATTAATTAAAATAAAAATCAATTTTACAACTTGGTTGATTAGTAATCCTAAGACAACGCAAAGTATTTCCATTGTAAACTTACTTTAGGAAGATATGGGAGTATAGATTTCCCAAGTGAGAGAATGAATATGAGACTATTACTAGCGGTGCTCAATTACGGCTAAACACGACCATTTTTACGGGTGATTCCACATACCCAACTTCTATCAAGGAAGCAATTCAACCGTTAGGTCAAATTGAGTTTTTAGTGCAATAAGTTCTCCAATATTCATTCTCAAGTTAGGAAAATTTATATTCCTACAATGGCCTATCGAAGAGTAACAATGATGATACTTTGCTTCATTTTTATTAATATTATGCTTAAAACAACTAAGGTGACGAAGGTGCCATGTTTAAATATAAACATTTAAAGTTGTCCATATGGTGAACAAAAGTGGTTGGATGAGCTAGTTCAACATATGTTGTTGGAAAGCTAGAGTTTGGACTTTCGGATATGAACAATTATATTTGCGTTGCAAAATAATTTACTTGAGTGTATCGGATGAAATAATCAAGTTGTCAATCCTACTATGGAGCTTGGAGAGCGATCATGAAAATGAAAACGGGAGAGTACATCATCAACACAAGTGTAGATTATGATCCGATGTACATTCTTGTTGTTTTTAGAAAACGATACAAGAAAATATGAAGTCAAGAAATCATATAAGCACATAAAACATTTATGTTGCACACATGACAAACTCAATCAAAAAGCCATTTAGTGTGTTATATGTTTTAAACATTTTTCAACTTATAAAACTTAACATTTTCGACAAAACTAGATTTTATCCCAAACACTCCTTCACGTAGCACATTGATTAGTAGAAAATTACTAACTCGACAAGCAAGAGAATGAATAGCAAGGTAAGGAAACCACATATGTTATTCAATCAAATAAGCACAAAAGCTACTTAAGATAAGCAAATAATCAAGTAATGCAAAGAAGACAATTTATCGTTTAGCATAGCATACGAAAGTTCTTTTCATCGCTTTGTGTTAAATATAAACATGTATACCGAGCTTGATTAGTTTCTTTTATGTTTATAAATATGATCAAAACCTTAATTTCAAAAGAGGACACATTGTTATTCAAAGATGAAAACATCCATCTCCAATTAGATCAAAAGTTGTACAAAAGTTATGACCAAAAAATGACTTTCTATTATAAATCAATGATTCTGTAAATTTTTGTTTTGAATCAGTTTATGAAATCATTTTTAAATGAAAGTAGACTCAAATACCTTTAAAACGATAGGTGGCGCGACTTTTAACGACTTACGGTTAAAAAGTTATGAATTTTTGAAATTCAGACAAAAACTGTCTTCTGTACTACGGATCCCACGGATCCCTTGCTTGAGGGATCCGTCCAGTGTAACCTGAGGGATCCGCGGATCTGACACAGAATTACAAAAATGTACGTTTTGACCCGACGAAAAGGTTTAACCTTGGTACACTTTTTAGTGAAGTTATATTAACCATTTTTACCTTTATTCAAACTTGGTTTAACAAGATATCTAACAACAAAACTTCAAAGAAAAAAAATCACTAAAACACTTTTCATATTATGCTTATTATAAGATAGAAGCATATATCACCATTTTATCCACAAGCAATTTAGTACATTTTTGACCAAAAATTGTAACTAAGAAAACATACCTTTGCTATATTCCCTTTTTATGGTTTTAGAAACCATAGACGGGAGATACTTCATGATCTTTAAATATACCCCAATCCTTTGCTAAATATTCTTTTTAAGGAAAGAAATATTTAGAGACATTCTTCATGATCTTCTTGGTAATCCTTAATCCAAGTATGGAGAATACTTAACAAGAAAAATGTTAGAACATTCTATCATTGTCCAACAATAAACATTATAATGATTTTTAAAACATGACATTTAAAAAAAAATCCTTCTTTGTAGTTTTCAAACATACACGGATCGTATCAAGTTTTTAAAGTACAACATACTCAAAAAAAACTTGGTAACGAAGCTCTGATGCCAATTATGAAAAACTAGAAGGGGGGTTGAATAGTTTTACCAATTTAAAACTTCCTTTTAAATATTTAGATCGACTTATGTCAATCTATTTGGTTGTTTATGTTGGACGTTGATAGATAGATATATAAACGTGTAATGAAAGTTAAAGAGTAAGAAGCACATCACCACGACACAGGTATTTATAGTGGTTCGGCTACAAGGACACCTTCCTTGCCCTACTCCACTCCCCGAGTCACCTACTCGAGAGTTCGTAAACACTACACCAACTCCTTATGGTGGAGAAGCCTTCACAACGTCGCTTAACCTTTTTCCGATACAAATCTAAATACCGAGCTCCTTCACACTAAGGCGAACCACACCTAACACAACGTCGTCTGCCCTTTATACGGTGCTAGGCTAACCACCGAGTTCTTTCACACCAAGGAGAAATAATCCTATCACAACGTCGCCTAACCTTTATTAGGTACTAGGCTAAGCACCTAGTTCCATTACTATGGAGGAACTACTACCCTTCACGACACAACACCTAATCTCAAGGAGATCTACTCCTTGTTACAACACCATCAAGGATATCACCATCCTTGGAAATAAACAAATACTTATATGTATAACGATGCACCTCATCGATTATACGACCTAGGCATTCTTCCCAAATTCCACTTGATTTGATTCTTAGGCATCCTTCACTAATGCCTTTGACACAACGCTTGGCACCCTTCACTAATGCCTTCGTCTTGACTCCTTTAGCATTCTTCACTAATGCTTTTGACACGAACGATAAGCACCTTTCACTAATGCTTTCGTCTTGACACTTTCGGCATCCTTCACTAATGCCTTCAACCCAACATCTATGGAGAAAGAAAGAACTATCAACAAGAGAACCTTAGTTGTCTTGATGATGACCAAGCATGGCAACTCATGGACTTGAGTTTGCTCGTCTTCAAGAGGTGGTGATCTCGCCTTTAAGAGGAACCTAGAAGATCACACAAAAACAAAAGACAAACTACATAGATCACTTGGATCTGAGGTTAGAGGGTTAGAATACTTGGGGGAAGTATGTGTGTAAAGTGATGAATAGAAAGGAAGAAATGGCTCTCTATTTATAGAGAAAATTCTCTACTGTTTCCCCGGATCCCACGGATCCCTTCCACTTGAGATCCGGCTAGCACAAAGCCAGGGATCCGTGGAACGCTCCTCTTTACCCATGGGTATTTTTGGTTATGGGTCATGGGTCATGGGTTATGGGTTGATCCATTGTTTTCTTTTCTAGATACAATGAACTTGGTTAAGTGGTATATATAAAACCATGGGTTATGGGTCAATGCCATTTGCTAGTTTTTACCCATTTAGTATATACTTGTTTTTACCCATTTTAGTATACTTAGTTTAAGTATATGCTAACCCAATATGTAAACACTAGTTGTTGTACATATGTATTTAAATCATAAAAACACTTATACTTGTTTTAGTGTTTTATGTGAAAACGTAAGTGTGTTAGGAAACTATTAACTCAAACTATTTACGTATTTTATTTGTTTCGTTAAAATGATTTTACGTTTGTTATCGACAAAACATTAGAAGATCGTAAAATATAAATAAACGTTTTAACGGCTTATTTGTATTAACACTTCTCAGTAGATCATCTCTTTTATACATATTAAAACATAGCGATTTTGTTAGGCATTTTTGTTGCGAGAAACAGAGAATTTTCGAAGTATTTCAACCAAGGTTCTTGATAGCGTGAGGCGTGACGTGACGGCATAGTCAAATTTCACGCCTTAGGAGCTATAGCTATGCTTTAGCGTTTTTAAAGCGGCAAAAATATGAAAACATTTATAAATTTATGTATTATATATCATATTTCATATATATCGAGTTTACAAAAAATGCTATACATAAAGAATCAAGTCATTAAACTATCCTTACATGTAATTTTCTTTATTTCTAAAAAAAAATAAATAAATAAATAAATTTCATCGTAGCTGAATTCAAAAAAGGCGTCACGGCTCACGCATTAGCGTGCCTTATCGCACCTTTCCATGCCTCATCTCACGCCACGCCTTAAACCGACACCTTGGTTTATTGCGTATCGTGAAAGTCACGACTCGCGCCTTTACGCCGCCATAGCAAGCCTTTTAGAACCATGATTTCAACATAATGACGTGGTACTTTTTTCTCCGGAGTTCACTTTTGAACCTTTTTAGGCCTTTTGCATATTGCTTTCTACTCATGTTGAACTTCTTGCCTTGAATGGATAGTTTACATGTCTACATGTGGTTTAAAGCTAACCAAGGCGTAAGGCTAAGAGCATTGAGTATCGTTGCGAGAGGCATCGCCGAATCCCACGTAGAGCTTCGCCGGAGCTCGCCACCACACCATGTTTGCTCGTCGCTTTTGGTTTCGCCATGTATTCGACGAAAATAATGACAAAAGATGATTCAAAATATTACCGTTTTATGAAACAGTTATTTTCAAATTCATTTCTTTTTAATAAAATTTAACCCCCACTTTATAAATAACACCTCATTTTACCCAAAAAAATTCACAAAAAACTTCTTTATGAACTCTCTCTCTCTCTCTCACACACACACACAATTTCAATTCTTTTTAATTACTCCCAACTATCACAAACTATGGCTAACGAACCAAACGAGGTGTCGCGAATGATCGTTAGACGACTTCGGTTAGAACTTGCAGCGGAGGTCATATTGGCGAACAATTTATTGACCGAATTGACATGGTATCTTGAGGAAATGTGTAGCTGTATTCCAGAAATGACAAGGGTGCTATCGTTGCCACTCGACCAGCCCATTTACAGTTACGGTTTGCATACGCTTCTAATGACAGCTGAAGCGGATGTGCGAGTTACAACCCACTTGCGAGCAACTCGATAGGAATTGTTGCGAAGCAGTAAGAATTCATCAACAATTATCGAGCAATATAAAAGCACCAATCATATTTTAGTTTTTTATTTTGTATGGTTTTTAATTATCTATGTTTTAGTTTTTTATTTATGAATACAAGTTGTATTACGTATTTATTTTAATAAATAAAATTTAGTTTATTTGAAAAAATAAAAAATAAAAATAAAATTGAGGGTGGGTGGGGCCTAAATAGCTTAGTTGTTTTGTGTTATGAATGATAGGTATTTTGAAGTGTGAGTGTTGAAATGATGTGACAGGCCCAAATGGCTAGCCAAAGCTCTTCATGATCCGGTGTTCAATTCGTTAACACGCTTCATTAATACTACGTATCTTACTATAAATGGCAAAATGGCAAAATAGCAAAATAAGTTTTTGCCAAGGATCTAAAAAATACCATCTCATATTTGAACCTTAGAAAATGAAAGTTGATGTTTTTGGACCTTTTTGTATGAAACATGACAAGAATTTTGTAACAACAATTCGAAAGTTGTAACAGAAAAACCTGTCACATTCCCCTTTCCTCCAACGACCATCGTGCCGACACCACGTTTTACAGCCCCTGTTCGTTGTTAAGGAACCTTGAAAAGATACATTTCTATCAATGACCCTTATTTCTTTGTGCTTCCTTTGCACAAAGATTTTGGACAACCATAGGAGCTATACATTTTTATCATAGCCAATATTTTGATTTTTTTTCGCATTTTTCAATGTGGAAATAATCTGTGCCTTCGCTGATTTTATCGGGTAAAACTTATTCTTTTCTGATGTGTTTGTTTTATATGATTTTTCGTGTTGGTTTGAGAAGTTGGTACAAAAAAATGGCATTGATAATGCTTATAGGACACTGATTGTTTAAATGCCTTAAAGAGGAAATGGGTTGAAGGATGACTAATAGTATGCATATTTTCGGTACTCATTTGTCGTAGCATAGGATATAAGTGTTATTAAATGGGAAATGTATGTATAAAAGGTTTCCAATCAGTATACAAAGCCTTGTGCGGTCCTGAATCACAACCTCCAAACAAGAACCAAGCGGATGATACAAAGAAGCATCCTAAAGACCCTCAACCTACTCAAAACACACCTCCACAATCGCCTAAGTTAGCAAAAGAAGAGACTAAAAATGATGTCAAGGTGGAGGCTAAGCAACAAGTCAAGGTAGAGACTAAGCCATCTAGAAAGGTTTCATTAGTGAAGCAACAAAGCAAACATGTAAAGTCTGTTAAAAAACCGCACGAAATGAAGAGACTGTTAAGTGCAGGACTTCAAGCTGATTGTGTATTAAAAACCAAAACTGGAAATTTAAAAGATTTCTATACTTTGGGTAAGAAACTAGGAAATGGTCAGTTTGGTACGACGTTTCTTTGTATAGAAAAACAAACACGTAAAGAATATGCATGTAAAACTATTGCAAAGAGGAAGTTGGTTACAGATGATGATGTAGTGGATGTAAGAAGGGAAGTTGAAATCATGCATCATTTATCGGGACACCCTAATGTAGTGTCGATTAAGGAAGCTTATGAAGATGCTGTGTCAGTTTATTTGGTTATGGAACTTTGTGCGGGTGGTGAGCTGTTTGATAGAATTATCGATAAAGGTCATTATTCAGAACGTGAAGCAGCTGATCTTGCTAAGACTATTGTTGGCGTGATTGAGGCGTGTCATTCACTTGGTGTGATTCATCGAGACCTTAAACCGGAGAATTTTTTGTTTGTTGATGAGGAGGAAGATGCACTTATGAAAGCCATAGATTTTGGGCTATCGATTTTCTTTAAGCCAGGTACTTTTTCAAATCATAACAATAAGGCGTAGTTTGGCGTTGTGTTTTGAAAGTGATTTCATGATTTAAAACAATCATAATAAGATAATCAGTATAACAAAACGGGCTACAAAAGATAGTGTTTAGATATGCTTTGTTGTTTGTTTAAAGTTGTGATTATCAGAAAATTTTTGTCCAAGTGTTTGGCAAACTATGATTATTTAAGGATCTACATGTGATGATTATACCCAAACAATATATACTGATCATTTGCTACTCGAAAACGCAGTATTTAGATAATAACTTTTAAACGCAATTCATTAATCCATTGTTTATCTTGCGTATAATTTATTTTTGCTATTTCACTTGTATATTTTGCAGGACAAGTTCTTACAGATGTGGTTGGAAGCCCCTATTATGTTGCACCAGAAGTGTTGCTTAAAAATTATGGTCCAGAAGCCGATATCTGGAGTGCTGGTGTGATCCTTTACGTTCTTCTTTGTGGGGTACCTCCATTTTATGCAGGCAAGACTACATAATACAACTTAGGATATTGTCTCCCCTCTGATCAATTTCAAATAGTCATTTTTCTTATTTCTTTTGCTTACAGAATCTGAGGAGGATATATTCGAAGAGGTATTGCATGGTAAACTTGACTTCAGTATCGATCCATGGCCTAATATCTCTGAAAGTGCTAAAGAACTGGTCAAGAAAATGCTGGTTAGAGACCCGAAAAAGCGGATAACTGCTCATGAAGTCCTTTGTAAGTTTCTTATTTGTTCCATTTTTCTCATTAACAACATCATCCAATTTAAGTGATTTAGTATCATTACTCAAATCTTTTACCGATTTATGATTGAAGGCCACCCTTGGATCAGTATAGATGGTGTTGCTCCAGACAAGCCTCTTGATCCTGCATTCTTGATTCACTTAACTCGATTTTCAGCCATGAACAAACTTAAGAAAATGGCTCTTCGGGTATGTGCTTTTGACATTCTTGATGTAGGCTGCATGAATTTATTTGGCTACCAACTAAGCCAAAACTGCATTCTTCAACCTTGACATTTTTTTGGCTGCAGGTCATTGCAACAAAACTTTCGGAAGAAGAGATTGCGGGCTTAAAACAAATGTTTAAAATGATAGATACCGACAACAGTGGATACATTACTTTTGAAGAGCTCAAGGATGGACTGAAATGTTTTGGTGCTAGTCTAGACGAGTCTGAAATTCATGATTTAATGCAGGCTGTAAGTATCATTTTAGAATATGTTGTATGAAAGACTTTTTTAAACTAAATAAGGCAATCTTGCAGACATGAATTAAGTAGATTTAAAAAGAACTTGTTCATTGATGTATCTTAATACTACCATAATTCATAGGCGGATATCGACAACAATGGTATCATCGATTATGAAGAATTTGTAGCTGCAACTTTGCATTTCAACAAAGCCGATAAAGAAGACAGTCTATTTGCTGCTTTTTCGTATTTTGACAAAGATGGCAGTGGTTATATAACAGTGAATGAAATCCAACAATCCTGTAAAGAATTGGGCATGGATGATGCACAAGTAGAAGAAATTATCAAAGAAGTTGATTTAAACAATGTAAGTTTTGATATTATGTATCAATATGTAATTTATGAATGTCGACTTAGCTACAACTTAGTGGTATCTGTGACATGCATGAAAATGTGCAAGTATATCACATTTTGACAAATAACATATTAAACATTTGGTAGTCCATAATGTCGAAACTAGTGTTTTCCCAAAGCTAGATATTAGAGAGGTGGTAAGATGGGAAGTTCAAACAGGTTGTGTAATAGGTCAAAACGGGATGGGACTAAAACAAGTCATTATTAGTATGGTCCGAAACTGGTTGGGCAAGGCTCGGCTGTCTTGCTAGCACTTATTTCTTAATTTGGTTTTTCTATACAAATAATTATTGTGTTATTAAAAACATAATCTTCTATAGTAATCCAAATCTTTGAATAAAATGACGTTGGAGATAGTACGCATTACAAAGAAAGTTTGGGCAACTTTTAAAGAATCTGATCCATTTAACCCATTCCCGTTTTAGATAGAAGATAAACCAATAGACCTATTCAATAAGTAATAGGCTGAAATTGTCACCTCTACGATATACTATTAGTTATGAGCAATATGCTACTAATACATAATGGTTTTCCGGAAATGCTCACATAGTCACAGGCCTTCATTCAAGAGTTTTTTTTTTTTTATTCCCCCCCCCCACAAAAAACTATGCAAATATCTTGGACCGTGACAAGGAAATGGCATGTTTGATTATGTGCTATTCAATTTAGCCATTTTATATGTGTGTCCCATTTATGTAATAATAGTATGTTATTGTAGGTCTCGTTTACTCATTACAAAGTTGGTAATATGAATATATGATATAAACAAATAATGACCTTGAGCTATCATATGATTGCAGGATGGGCGTATCGATTACAATGAATTTGTTGCAATGATGCAAAAAGGAAGTGGCGTTGTTGGAAGAACACAACTAAAGAATACTTTTACAGTTGGACGCAAGGAGTCGCTGCTAGTTTGTTGATATGAAAGTTCAATTCATTCAAGGTTTTAGTTTTATCATTTTAAGTAATCGTTGGTTTTTTACACAAATTATACAACTGAGGCTGGATTAATTCCCAACAGATTTTTTATAACTAATTAGATCCTAGCAAGACGTTTAGAGCTCAAAGAGAGCAATAGTTGACACAATTTGAAGTCAAGAATGTATAGTGTTACATATAAAGGAGTTTTGAAAAGATTATATTTGTGCATCTATGCTTCCCTTGAGTACGTTCTTTCACCATTTCATGCCTTAATTATGCCTGTACTTACAGTTAGTTATTTTGTTGTTAATTCAATGTTTCTTTGTATATTAATGTGTTGCAAGGTACCAACAGTTGGTCCAAACTTTGACACATTCATTTATCAAAGGGTTGATTCGGGTCAAATGGCTGAAAGTCATCCAGAGTGTATTTCTGATGCATAAAACCTCTGATATGGTTTAACTGAGTTTTTTTTTTTTTTTTTTTTTTTTTTTTTTTTTTTTTTTCCCTTCAGAACAATGATTCTTTATGTGAAAAATAAATAAAAAATTTGTACTTAGGGTCGAAAGTCTCTCGATTCAATCCAATCAAACCTGGCCCATTCACCTCGTACAGAATTAACATGTTTTGACCCAGACTGTTTTGATCCGTTAGTTACTCAACGCTCATTCTGACACCTCTATTACAAAGATGTTATGAACTAACAACTATGTTCCGGGCTCTTTAATTATACTTCTTGAAGTCAGTAAATCCTGCATCAGACAAATATAAAGACTACAACTTGCTGATCCTAAAACATCAGAAGATCAGCAACTGGGGTTTGCTCAATTAGGTAAAACTTGAACCAAGAATCCAGGTATATAAGTTTGTTCCTAATGTTTTACAGGTGTAACTTGAAAACACGATTCCATGTGCAATTAAAATTATGCAAGCATGAAATGTACTTTAGCAGGATACGAGTGTCATAATATAATTCTGTGCGATTTTCTAAACAGAAATAAATGCAATATGAATATAAATATTCGTATGTTCATCTACGCGATGGTACATATGTTAATGCTAAGTCTTCTAATATAATGATACTGCACATGAGCTACAAATGATTATATGTTGAGATGTCGGCAAATATGATGTGAAATGTATGCAAGACCAAACGAATCTATGTGACAAGTCACAATCTGTACTCGGGGAGGATTGAATGTTCATTGCAGATAGTTTTCCATCATGCATGTCAGTTTCACTTATGAGATCTCACATCTATGTGAAATTTATAATTTGTTTTCTTAGTGCCAGTGAAAGTAAGGCTTACTTAACAATGTAGAACTCAATCCTTAAAGCCTCAAAACAGTGACAAGAAATGTAAAGGGTAATTTTATATGCATGCAGTGAAACTTTTAACCTTTTAGAATATTATACGATTGGTCATCTATTATCAGACTTTGTTAGTAGAACCTTATGTAACTTCAGTTTTTTTGCATATAAGCGTAATGCAATGTAACGTGTTAGTACTAAGCACTGTACTGATGCGACACTATAACAAAGTCAGATAAAGCATCGTCTCAACTCATTAAATCTAGATGCTCAACTAGGATGAGCTTTCTAAGTTAACACAACAAAGTTAATATCAAACAGTTGTGAATAAGACTAATATGACCTTTTTATAAGTACATATTAATGTTGTGACACACTGACACCACACCATCAGGTGTATATCCTAAGAATAATTGCTGGAAAATGAAATGATTGATGGGAAAAGTGGCTCATTTGATTTTAGTGGTGCATTTCTGGTTCATGATTTAAATTAGTACGAAAGTTAGGTGCAGTGTAGTTATCGAAATTATATACTAAGGCCCAACTTCGTTTATATACCGACTAACAACTAGCTTTTACCGTATGAAATATAAAACTTATTTGATAAGTAACGTGTAGCGTTTTAGGTTTTGTTTAAACGAAACTAGCAAACACAAGTTTTATAAATGCTACTCAAAGAAGCTTTGCAATATAAATGCTAATTCTTCTGCAACTGATTTTTTCTACCAATAATTTTGCCAAATGTCAAACACATTTGTTTCATTAAAACTTGTATTTAATCTAAAATGGAGTAACTATTTTTTCTTAGGAAAGAAAACAAATTTCACTAAAAGAAACTTGCAAATTGCAATACAAACCAAAAGGCAGCAAGTCTCAAAGCTTGAGGCAATATGCAGCCTCGAACATGTACAAGCTAATTGTAGCAAGCAAAAGATCTCAACAAACTTGAAGCACAACAAAGACCCAAACTAAACAACACCAAGGCATAAAACACGACGAAACATGAACAAAAACAAACTTGCATCAGCTCAAAACTCAGAGAAAATAATTGCATTATTAGTCTCATGAATGTAAACGGTTTGATTTTTGCTATGAATGGTTGGTAATAGTCCCATCGTTTATGACAATGATGTAAAATGTGAAAATTACTTTATATCAATTTTACTATTTGTCCTTGACAATACATTGTACATTTCTTTTTCGTTCTTGTCAAATGTCAATAGAGGATGATTTGAAAAAAGATTTGTGCATCACATTCGGTTTTTCCTTTCAAATATGTACCTCATTTGATTGAGGAGTGCGAGAAGCTGAAAATTAGATGAATTACCGAAAATGTCATGCTCTATAAATTCCTATATCATATCTTCGTCGAAACAGCTTTAGATACTTTGATTATTATATACTCCGTATTATATATAAAATTAAACTAGATGTACACAGTGGTGCAATGCATGCCTAAAAGGCTCAAAGCGTGAAACTAATCATTTATTGAAATTTCACATCAAATTATAGCAAAAATACAATTGACACAGACATACATGTATAAACATATACCACACGAGTACTCGGGTAAAGTGACAGTGTATAGCGGCAAATAATTATGCTTGCGAACTTGTGGTTCTGATGTGAGTCTTGATGCAACACTTACAGATTCAGTTTGTAGTCATTGCGAGAAATAGTCTATCGCCTATAAATGAAAAATGCTAAAAATTTGAGGATTAGACACTATTTAAAATATTAATTTGATATTGTTATCATTTTTAATCAAGTGTATTATAGAGTTTACACATTAGTAAAATGTAAGAACTTTTAAGTTTAAGAAAAAAAAACATGCATGCATTATACATAGTATTGATAAAATATTTTATATTTGGTTAAAAAAAACAACGTTACTTATTAGTGTATGCATGTCATTGATGAATGTTTATAGGGTTATACATAGAATTGAAGTTATTAAAGTTTGTGCGAAATTTCTCCTAAGTCATTAAAGTTTCAAAGTTGTTATTTAGGTTACTAAACTTATGAAAGTTGTCATTCAGGTTACTGAATTTGTAAAAACATGACATTTATGTTACTTAACATATCAAAAAAAATATACTTAAAAATCACTAAAATTATACACGTATTTGCTTTTTATAGTTTAGTAACCTGAATGATAACTTTAAAACTTTAGTGACTTAAGATAAATTTCGCGTAAACTTTAGTGACTTCTTTATATAATAACCTAATGTTTATATTGTTATTATCAAATAGTCTTATCGACAAGTAGGGTTGGATCAGTTGGAAAACCCCTTGCCTCTCAACCGAGAGGTCAGGGGTTCGATCCTCACTCCCTACAAAAGGCCGGAGGTCCTTTCTACCTTTGGTAGAACTGGCTGTCTACATCTTAACCTCCCCCAAACACCTGAAACGGTATTGGGTACCCATAACCCGTGGAAGACGGCATTGGGAGTAACTTTACTTTCTTTTTTTTTATCAAATAGTCTTAACGGTTTCTAGCGGCAGATAATTAGTGAGATGCGATTATGTGGTAAGTGTTTTGTATAACATTCAAAATAGAACATGTAAAGATCAAAATATAATTGCAAATTGTTGTAATATTGATAATTCAACCCAAGCAAAAATTCATAATATTTATCAAAAAACATATACAAATATTTAGTGAAACTGAAAATAAAGCATTATATCAATTATGAGATAATAACTAACAATGCACGTTACTCGTCGCGTAAAATTTCTTAGTACACGACATTTGAGGTGTAGACTTTTCCATGACCGAACTCTTTGACTGGTTTCACTAATAACTTAGTTTGTTAAAATTAGAATCAATAAATAATTATATATGCATTAATGTGGCCAAAAATTTTTCGTGACAATTTTATAACTTGGTTAGTTGGTTTTATATTTAGGTTTATGTCGTAAACAATTTAAAATGGATCTAGAAAATTATATATGTTGAAATAAATGTTGTAATTTGTTATTAACATCTAGTGTTTATATGTGATAGTTGATTATATGTAAGCATGTGTTTTAAATTAATTAATGTTGCTAGATTAAATATTGTCAATGTTTAATTAGTTATGTTATAATTATTTATGCTAATTGTTGGTTAAGTGTAAATAATTGTTTATAAGTTTATTATATTATTGGTTTTAAATATTTAAATTTATAAATTTGTAAAAATATGTTAAAGTTTGAATTATTTATGTTAATTGTTGGTTAAGTGTAAATAATTGTTTATAAGTTTATTATATTATTGATTTTTAAATATTTAAATTTATAAACTTGTAAATGTATATATGTAAATTCGGATAATATATTAACATGTTAAAATTTGAATTGTTCATTTACATTTTGACATAACTATGATTAATGTTTAATTGATGATTAGAAGTTAATGTGATTGATTTTATGTTTCAAATTAAATTTGGAATGTTATTAGAAAAATCAATTATTGGTCAAATATGCTTAAATGTTCATTTTGCATTGATTGTGACTTGATTGCTAATTATAAATTATGCATTAACACTGTGTTCTCAAGTTGAGTAAAAGGGAGGAAGTAAAGTGAAAGCGAGGAAGTTTGTGTTCTCCAGTTTTTTTTATGAAGTAAAGTGAGGTAAAGTGAAGTAAAGTAGTGATATTTTAGTTATAAAACTTTCACTCCACTTTTGGGGTGAAAATCACTTTACTTCCTCTCTCTTACTTTACTTCATCTTTTTTCACTTTCATTCTTTTTTTTTTCTTGAGAACGGAGCGTAAGTATAACTTGAATGGTAATCATTGTAAGTTACAAGCCGTGTAGCGCACGCGTTGGCGCGGAGTAAATGGAGATGAGCTTATTGAGACGTTGACTTTGTGGTGTATTTAAATTTTGGTTTATGTACATGTATTTAAAAAGGTTTGTCTTAATATTCATTATAGTAAAAGCATATAAGGTGGTATGATACAAAATATGTGTAACATTCATTTTCTATTTGTATAATTTAAATCACATTTGACAGCTACATAATGTGAAATACGAGGATCAGGTGCCCGCTCTTTGCGGCGGGTTGAAAAATTACACAAGTTTATAAGAACCATAAATGATTGTTGCAAAAAAAAATGTCTATTTTAAAGACAAATTTAAACAAACAATTGATACATTCTCATCAATCACATCAGTTTCACTTATCTTGCATGAGTTAAACCTTCAACCTCCTTTTATCACTTTTCTTTGATGTTTTATTGTTAAATTACACGTGTTTATTGGTTTCAGTATATAGAGAGTGGTCCAAGAATGTTTTCAGTTGCATCCCTTTGAACGAAAAATTTTAAATGCATAACCTGGCCATTTGTTTATGGTAGCGTAATTACATTATATAAAGTGTAGATTTCATTGTCATTAGATCTTGTATGAAAATAATTAAAAAATATATATATGCTCTCTCTTATCACCCATAAAATCATAGACCATGTGTTAAAATCTTGTATCAATTTGTATCAATTTGACTTTTACCTGTACAAGCACTGACAATAACTTTTCATCTATACGCCATAACATTATGTATATATACAATCTTTCACTTTTTTCAAAGTAAAAGAAAAGCGCAAGCAAAAAAGTCAATGTGGTTGATGAAGTATTTTTGTACCAAAATTTTTTCTTCTAAACAAAAAAAATAATGTGATGTAAACGTCATATGTGTCGGTTGTTTTACACAATAGCTAAATAGTTTTTGCCCAATCACTTAATTTAAACAAATTGTTCTTAGGCTACATTTTGCATCATATATGCCAGAGTTTTTTTTTTGGTCCTGCACTTTATCCATCTCATCTCACACCCACCACCCTACCATAGTGCCATCTCCTTCCAACATCTTTTTTTTCCTTTAATTTCAAGCCATCGACCCATCATCCATCAGTGTTATGCCACATAATAATTTATTTTTATTATTTTAAACCAAACTCCCAACACACTACCTTATTTTTCACTTTGAATCAATTGTTTCTTTCATTCGGTTCAAAGTAATACACCAACAATAATAAATAAAGCAACACATATACAGAAAATATATATCAAGATAAACTTTTTTCAGAGAAACGATGTACTATTAAGTTAAGGAACAAAACAAAAAACTCCAAACATACGCAAAAGACATCAACCCATTAACAATAACAAAACAACATAAGAAAAAAGACAAGCAAAAAAAAAAGGTTTTGCACACAACATATTAAAACACAAACAAATTGTATGACCAGGCCACCTCAAACTACTCTAACCTCAATCACTTGTTGAAACCCCAACTGCTCAACACCCATATGAGAACCCACAACCATATCACTGTGGCACACCATCTGTTGCTAGTACACCCACACATCAAACCAAGTGCATCCCTAGCATCATAATTAGGTGTGAATCTTCTATTTTTTACGGCATTGATCTATAAAAACACCTTCAAAACTTGATAAATATACATAGATCTATTAAAACATTCCAAAAATACCCCAAACCTTTTTGGTAGTCGTTGGCCTTGGTGGTTCATCTCGGTGGTCATGAATCTATGGTGGTGGGGACTTCGGTGGAGGTGTAGGTTTCGATGGAGGGGTGGTTTGGCTGTTGTGGTTGTGGGGTTGATGGTGGTGACGTTCGGTGGTGGTGGAGTCGGGTGGTGGTGGTGCCGAGTAGTGGTGGTGTTTGTATTGTGGTGGAAGAGATGAGAGTGTTGTGTGTGTGTGTGTGTTTGTTAGTTGTGAATGGCATAGCACATTATGTTTAACTTGAATGTAAATTTGTGTTGCACACGTTTCATAAATTTCAATAAAATGTACAATTGTGTTGCCATAAATAGTTTATGTACAACCTAGTCATGGTTGATTAGTTTCCGGTTCCAATTGATTAGTTTCCTTTCTGGCCATTACAGTTGACCAAATCTTAACTACATAAAATAGAAAAATGGTCAAAAAGTCAAAATATGAAAAAGTGAAAAAGTGGAAAATGTGGAAATGTGAAAAAGTGAAAAATTATTTTTGGTAACTTGGAAAAATATCTTTGATAACTTGGAAATTTTATTTCTACTACATGAGGTACAAATTGTAACTTAGAAATGAAAACATAAGGTACAAATCTCTATTGCAAGGTCATTTACTTCTTCGTACATTTCAAATAATCGAACAATAGTTCCAAGTAGCAAAATGCGTTATTGTGATTTTTTATTAAGAAAGATGTAATCTCCAAACATCTTATATAGTTTTTGAGCAGCCAATAAAAAATCTTATTTAGTTCTGACTAACTTTTGTAATTATCAAGTGAAAACATAAGCCCAAACTATCAAAATATGTTTTAAAACCTGGTTTTTTATCGACCCGGTTTAGTCGCCGGTTCACCGGGTCACCCTTTTAACAATTTGAACCGCCGGGTCGAACCGGTTCTATACATATATATACTTTTTATTGACCAGGTTTTGTCAAAAAGTCATCTTTAGTGTAGCGAACTAAAAATATATATATTCTTTTGAACACTAATGTTGACACTTTTGTCTTCATATATGTAATAAAGATAAATAAATATTTTGTGATGACCATTTTACCTTTTGATTTTTGAAAATTGCATCCACCGTCCTTAATTTATTAGAAAAAATTCAAATTTATTAGAAAATATTATGAAAATATCGAAAAACAAATTATTAAAAAATATTACGAAAGCAAATTCAAATTTTTTTCACATTTCACGAAAAAAAAAATTCTAAGAAAAATTATTTCAGAAAGAAATTTGAAAAAAAAAGAATTTCGAATTTTTTTTTTATCGAAAATAAAATTTATTTTCGAAAAGAAATTATTTTCTAATTTTTTTTTGAAATAAAAATTATTTTCTAAAAAAATATTTTCTAAAAAAAATATTATTTTCGAAAAAAAAATGTTTTCGAAAAAATTTTCTTTTCTAAAAAAAATTATTGTCGAAAAAAATCTTCTAAAAAGAAGAATTTCGAAAAAAAAAATTGGAAAAAAAATCTAAAAAAAAAATAGGGACGGTGGACACAATTTTCTTCAAACGACAGGGACCATTTACATAATTTAGCCTAGGGATGGTGGATGCAATTTTCGCAAACCCTCAGGGACCATTTATGTAATTTAAAATGGTCATACTACTTACAGAAAGACAAAAGTATCTCAAAAGAGTTTTTTTTTAGTTCGCTACATTGAAGATGCTTTTTTGACAAGTATAATGTATTTTCAAAGAATTAGCCCTTTAATAATTAGTATTTCATGATCCCATAATTTATCCGCATTTATTTATACATTCGATTAAACCAATGAAAAAAATTAAGATTATACCGATAAGTTTTGCTTTTTAATTTTATATATATAATAATATAGCAAAAAATTCAGCAAGTAATTCTAAATTATAATGGTATATAGTAAAACTATATTAATTGATGATTCTAAGATAGTGTAACTATAATTTACTATTTTACAAAATTTTAACAAACATTAGCCATCACCATTGCAACTTTAATCAAAAAATCAGATTGTTAAATTTTTTAATAAAAAATCATGACCCGGCCGGGTTTATCAGACCGGGTCAACCCGGGTCAACAAAAAACCAGCGATTCAATCCGATTCTCAAACAAGCAAAAACCCGGTCCTATCTGGCCTGGTGTCCGAGCCGGTTCCCGGTTCAACCGGCGGGGTCAACCCGGGTTTAAAAACATTGCTATCAATCATATTACCGACAAGTACGCTCATTAGTATTACTATTATTTTTTTGTTTATTACTGTAATATAAAATCATTAACTTTTGGTTATGAGTATTACTTTATTATTGCAATTACATTTTCATCTTTTCACGTTCTATTTTGAATGTTAAACGAAACATTTGCCACAATATCGCATATCGTTAATTGTCTACAACTAGGAATTGCTGCCGCCAGGCGCAAGTACTCGCCTAGTTCAATATTATAGAGATTGATTTTCCACAATTTCACTATTTCAGAATTCCATTATTTCACTTTTTCAACATTTGACTAATTGACCATTTTTCTTTTTAATGTAGTATAGATATAAATGAAGTAAATAGATGAATAGTGTATACCCCTTATACGGACATAAATATGAATGTTTAGTGGATTATATGTGGATGATGATTTGCCATTCATAGATGATTCATTTATCACCCAAATTGATTTATATAATGTAAAAGTTATTACAGCTTAGTAATAGTAAATTAACTATGTTCGTATATTTAATGATCATATGTGTTTATATTTTAAAAATGTTTATATGTTTAGTTTAAATATTCTTTAGATAGTTTTCTATGACCCCACTCTTAGTTAATTGTCTGATTTCATTTGTGAAATATTACTTTCTTCGTAATAACTAGACGAATATTTGTGCATAGAAATGAAATTTTATAGCGACAGATAGTTTTCGTGATAAAAAAAGTTTATGGGTTATAAACGAAAAATAATAAAATTTTGAGGATTTGGGGATTAAACATAATGTTTTAAAACCCGATTCGACCAGGTTGGTTCAACCGATTGAACCGTTCCGGTCGAAAAATAGGTCAATTTAAATCGGGTCAATTCGACGAGTTGGGTCAAGTTAAACCGGATCAACCCGTCGGGTTTGAAGCGCCCCAGGTCAACCCGGTTTTTTATGTGTATTAATAATTTCCTTTTGAAATATATGTTTTCAATATTTCTTTTTTTCGTTTCAACTTTTCACTTTTTATTTTTTTGTTTTTCCTTTATGTATAGTATATATATAGATACGAGATACGAATACTTTTCATTTTTTATATTACAGGTTTTGTATTCATTATATTTGTTGAGATGTTTTTATATATTGCCCTTTTGTCCTAAATAAATCGTGTATTTGATGCAAATGATGTAACACCCCCAATTTCGTGATACGCAGCGGAATTCAAACTGGGTGTTACTTCATGGCACAATAGTCATAACAATAGAAAACGAACTCTAATGTAGTCGTTTTATAAGATTTATCATTCGATTTATATAAATATCAGAGTTTACAAAAATAAGGTCCCAGATGGTTCCATTGTTTACAAAATACATTAAATGAGTTTTAAGAATGATAATAAAATTTATATCATTCTTGATCTAGTCCTTGCTCTTCCGTGCCAGCTTCCGACATTATGGACCTGAAATACATGCTTAAAACTGTCAACACAAAGGTTGAGTGAAATTCATAGAGTTTGTTTGATGGTTGAACACATTATGTTGGTAGTGTGAGCTATAGACTCGCACCAATGGTTTGAAAACAAAACAGTTATTATTCACTAAGCATCATGCAATCAAGGCGTTAACTTGCTGTCATATAATAGTAACCGATGCCCCAAGTAAGTAAAATTTGCCGTTTTACCTGATGTACTCAAATATAGTGCGTTTGTTTACCGGATCCTGGTCAAACAAACGGGATTCATCAATCCCGATAGATCTATCCACAATATTCGCGCTCACTTCACTCGTGATTAATGATTTAGGGACTTAAGATTGGCAAATGCGGTAACTTAGTACAAGTAAAATAATCAGATAAGTATAGACTTTGAAAGCAATGTGTTCGGTTTAAAATAAAGCATGTATCTCCCGCAAGGGTTTGTAAAACAATTAAGTAATAGAAAGTGGGGCTATGAACTCACCGAGAGTTGATGATGTTAAGTACTAACAGATGTGATGGATAAGTCGGAAGACTTCTACGTGCAACCTAAAAATGAAATGTTGCGACTTAAGTTTGGAATAATGTTTAAGAAAACATAAACCATCCTATATATATATATATATATATATATATATATATATATATATATATATATATATATATATATATATATATTCCTATGTTGATCATGATGTAGTCAATTATCATATGATGTTTATAGAAAGATCTTTAATATGTGAAAACGTATTTAGTTTATAGATGTCGTACTACCGTTCATGCCATCATAATTCAGAGGTCATGCAGTAAACGTTCGAGGAGCTAGGACACTTTAAATCGTAAATCCAGCAACTCGTCGAAACGTTTTACTCAAATGAAACCCATCACATGAAGCTTCCTACTATTGTAGCACTTAGTAAATACAGCATATGTTTTGAGTGAAGATTGTTATAACATAAAGTTTATCATGTTTTAATAACTATCTAGTTTTTACAAGTTCTCGTCGTTTTCATAAATATGATCACCTTAGTTAACGGTCTTGGGTAAACAAGCCTTGAGGCTTTAGCCATGGCCTCGCCGTAACTTTGGTCTTGACTAACATGGTCTTGAGACTCAACCTTGACCTTAGCCGTAGCCGTGGTCTTGGTTTATGGCCATTAGTGTAAGCTCCCGGAAAATTTCAATGTACTTAACGTTTTAATCAAGAATTGATCACGATCTATTTCGTCATGAAATTTTCTAAACATCACTTTTGCATATCATTTGGCATATGCATGATCAACGCAGCTCGAGCGTTCATAAATATACCGTTGTGATCTAAATAAATTTCCCCAGGATCTTGATAACCTTAAAATACGTAACGAATACGTAAAAATTTGTAAAAATTACGAATTTAATTATAACAAAAATTTATAAAATTCGTATTGGGCCTCGAAACTCATTGGACTCCGTACCACCTCATGATCCAACTCAACTCATAAATGGGCCTCGTAACCGGACCCAAACCCACACCATCATTTCTTTGGGCCTTAGCTTAGCTCACGCACCAAAAAGGGAGCCCAACTCCCATTCTTCCTTATTGATGGGCCTCGTCTAAGCGGATCCAAAATCCCAAGCCCATAACCACCTAATGAAAACCTATAGCTAACATTTATGTTTTGTGTTTCTGTTTTTGTAACCGGACGAGAAACAAGAACCAAAACCAAACTAACTAAGATACCAAACTAGAAAAAAAAAAAACCCTCCCTTTGGATTCCTAAGTGTGTGTCGTGTATATGTAGTCAAGGAGGGACAAAGTCACCACTTTAGCCACCCTAAACATTATATAATAACCTAAACCATCACCTAAACCAAGCTTTGACCCATTTGACTTTAGAGACCTTTGGATATTGCTTATAACTTGTTGAGTATTGATGGGACTTGGCAAAGCATGCCACCATACTCGGCTCCAACACTACACGACCAAAACCAAATCCAATGCAACACATGCCTAATAAGAATAGAAATAGAGGATCTATGAGATTTAAAAATATAGGAAGACCATGCTCATGTTTACCTTATAAACCTTCCAAGACTTAGAAGGAATATCAAACACACTCATTTACTAACTCACTCAAATCCTCACACACTCATATCAAAGAAATCATGCACTGTGAGAATCGGTTCAAGGAAAGGAAAACACAATAAAATTCTAGCTCGTGTACTTGGGTTTAAAAGCGAAGGATTTAAAAGCTAAGAGAAACTTGGGAAAACATTTAAGACGTATAGCATTATAAGGAGAACACGGGACCTCGAGTTCAAATCATCTTCTCGACATCTCATCCCCACTCAATCGAGTGTAGTAAGTTCAACTAAGCTCATTTCATTTTTAACTCTTTTCGTTTAGTTCACACGAAATTGAAATATGTTATATCACACGTTAAACAAGTTAAAACGCACCATTTCACCATTCTATGCATAGTCATTCACTAGTTACACATTATAACTTGCGTCTCATGTCGAAGACAAGTTGCAAAAATCTCTTGGAAACCTTAGGACCTCTCGTACACCTTTATTTCTTACGCAAAAACTAAACGGGCCTAAAGCCCAAATACCGAGCCCAATAAGCCCACGATAGGTTCAAGTTGAGTCCAACCCGGCCCAATAAGCTAAAAATCAGTTAATAAGCACTAATTATGAGCTAGAAATAAGCTGGGAACATTTTTTCAAAGTTTCGTTTTATAAAAATAACTTTCGGATGTAATTTGCAAAAACATAGAGCTTAGGGTCAAAAATGGAAGTTTTTCAAATGTTAAAGGGAAGAAAATATATAAGATAAGTACAATACGAAAGTCTAAGGACTAGAAATATTAATTTTGAAAGTACAAGGGCAATATATACGTGTGCATGTACGCATGGAAACTCCAAGGGCCGAATATGTAAATTACCTAAACTAGAGATTATAAACTTTGGGTTAAAAATGACAAGTTTGGAAAACCAAGGTTTAAAGCGTATAAAAGGAACCTAGAGGGCTGTTTTCGAAAAATCAGTTTTACCAAGGGACTAAAGATGTCATTTCTGAAAGTTTTGATATAAAATACATTTTGGGTACAAAGTGTCATTTTCTAAAAGTATAGGGACTAAACTTGTATTTTTTTTAACTCGAGGGTAAAAAGTGTAAATTCGGGAAAAGTTTAGAAAAACTTATAAACCCATAATAACTTCGTAAAAACGAGTATCTTGATCATATGAGTATTTTATTTTCGGATAACGTTAATGTATTACTTATATATATATATATATATATATATTATAAGATTATAATTATATATATATATCGAATCCGATAAAACACGCGGGGAATTTATTTGAACACGTTAAAATACTCAACAAATCTATTAAGATCACAACGGGGGAACATTTCACTTATGCGTAAGTGAGGATCACTAGTTAAGGCAATGTAGCATGAAAATTAACTTAAAACGTTAATCACGATCGCACACTATTGGATTGGACAATCCAATGATCTATTGAATAAGAATATTCAATGCTCTATTATTTTGGTCGCGAACCAAAATGCTCATTACTGAGATTCGCCATCTCATCATTTTAGGTTTCGAGTTGGAACCTCCGCTACATTGTGCTTGATCTATTTGTGCGTGTGCATTATTATCAAGGTGAGTTCATAGCCTCGCTTTTACTTTATTTTCATAAACCCCGCGAGGGAGATACATGCTCTAAACTAGAACACAAGGTTTTTCATAAATGCTTGATCTTCTTGATTATTGGTATTGCCTAAGTTGTTAGCCACAAGTCCCCTGATCATGAACCATTAGTCACCGCGAGTGAACGTAGATATCGTGAATAGTACTATGGGGAATAACGAACCCCGTTTCGGTTATAGAGAAATAACCGGGGCGCACCATATCGAATATCTTTAGGTAATTGGCTATTACCTCCTTTGGGGCATACTTACGTACACTGGTAATTCGGTGTATGCAGTTGAGTCTTGGTTTCATGAGCTTAGCGCATAATAATCTGTGATATTTTTCTTATGATATTGTTAGTTTACAATGATCATGATCTTATACTTGTGTTCAACTTATTTTAAACCTATGGACTTCACTCAACATTTTGTTGACCTTTTTAAGCATGTTATCTCAGGTAATCAGTGAAGATTATGACCAAGGTGCGGAACGGGGCATGGCAAGGCTTATCTGGTGGTGTAAAACATAAAAGTTATCATTTCTTTCAAACTCATGATCTTTCTTTTGGGAAAAACACTTGATCTATTTACAATATTTTGTAACAAACTATGAGTTTTCGATGAATGATAACTATTTTAATAAAACGTCTCTTTCGAGTCGTTTTCTATAATTATTGACTATGATCTCCATTCAAGTAACACCCGAATTAGTCTTCCGCTGTCATTAAGATTTTCGGGGGTGTTACAGATTGGCATCAGAGCCAAGGTTATAGAGAACCAAAGAGTTTTTAAAATCATTTGGACTATAACCGCATTTTTAAATGGGACTATTTTACACCACTGCCTTACGCCCTTCCGTGACCGCTCTATGCATTAGGATTGATGCATCACTAGATCATAAGTAAATTGCAATCATTTTAAGTTAGGCATGGAGATTTGCTTAGCTAACTAAAATAATTATATTATTTGGCATTTACTTACATTAATTTATGGGTTGTTACAGTACCATGTCTGCATCCCACCCAGTTGTTCTGTCCTCAGACACCGAGATGGATGACACCATGTCCTCTACGACTGTCACTATGCCAGCTCATCCCAGTCCTGTCATACCAGCTGCTGTTTCGGACGAAACTGAACCTTTTGAGGAAGGTGAAGTTGCCCGAACTCCTACTGCTCCAGCTATGACTGCTCATCCTCAAGAGTACAATGCTTTTGCTTCCATGACCCTAGATCAGTACTATGAGTCGCAGCAATGGCTACCTGCTTCAGATGTTGCTGTGGATGATGAATCATCCAAGTCATCAGAAAACACTGACTCTGCTTCATCAGATTCTTCTGGATCATCTGCTCAAGCTATCCGTCGTCGTCGACGTAGGATCCGTGATCTTAAGCCTAATGAACCTGAGCCGTTTGGAGTACCTTATGGACTACGTCCTAAAGGAAAGACCTTCAAACTCACCGCTAGGAAGCGTGTACGACCCATCACTATGACTCATGTGATGCCACCAGCTCAGTCATCACCAGCTCAGTCGCCACCTGCTCAGTCATCACCAGTTTCATCTGCTGTTCCACCTACTGCTACTTCACCACCACTGCCACTTACTGTGTTCTACCAACAGACTACTACAGTTCCTGTTTCATCACCACCTACAGCATCACCTCCTTTGGACACTTTTAGTGAGCCAATTTTACCGCTCTGCATCAAGTGCTATCCACCATCACTATCTGATCCTGAAAAGCCTACTCAAGTGGACAACGAGGCCGGGACAAGGAAGAAATCCGGTGCTAGAAGATGGTCATTCTTGATACCTTTACTCAGACGTTGGAGAGAAGACGAGGGAGCACCTAGTTCGTTTGAGCTTGGAGAAAGCTCGACTACTGCACCAGCTCCAGTCATACCTGTTACCGGTGAACCAGTACACCACACTATTCCTTTGTTGGCTACAAGACTTATCAGGCACGAAGATCAGCTGAATGAGCTCATGGCACATTATGATGAGATTCCACTAGTGAGGATAGAGAGCCTGGAGGAAGAAGTCGAGAACCTTGTGGTAGGTCGCTACTCCATTGAGATTGTGTTTGATATGATGAGTACTCAGATTGTGGAGGCAAGAGAGGCCATTAACCAATTGACTCGGAGATTGGAGACTACTATTCGTGATGCTAGCACTTTGAGAGAGACTGCTTTGGGTCGAGAGAGAGTCCTACATCACGAGCTTGCATCCGCTCATGCTCACACTGCTATTCTGGAGGAGAGGATTGATGACCTCGAGGCGAGAGATCGAGCCCGTGAGCAGCAGATCCGAGACTTGACAGCCATGGTTGAGGAGATTCGTCGTCGTCAGGATGACGCATCGGGAGATGCGTAGATCCTAGTCATCTTTATCTTAGTATGTATCATAAAGCCGCCATATGAGGCATTAAGGCTTGTATCTTTTTGGTTTGTAACCTTGGAACAAGAATTATGATGATGTAACTTATGGTTGTGAACAAAACTATGTAACGATGTATTCCATGGTTGTATTTCTATTATTCCGATGTTATGATATTATTCCTCGGTGATGTATGCCGAACCAATCCTTATGTCCTTATATATATTATGATTTGTTGAGAAAAATCATATTCATATTATATCATTAATTTAAAGTGGTAATCTGGACTATTATGATATGTATAATATGAAATCAATCTTATCATCGATCGATAATTTCTTAACCTTGGTATTTATTCTTGGAAATTTTAGAAAAATGGTCAAGAAGAAAGATACCTCATCCACCATCACTCCCGCAGCTATTCAGAAAATGGTCGCTGAAAGTGTTAGCGCGGCTATAGCACAACATGTCGCTGATACTGCTAGAGCCAAAGCTGAACGCATTGAAGCTGAACGAATTGCCCAAGAGGCACGTGAAGCTGAAATTGCAAGAGAAGCTGAAATTGCAAGGGAAGCTGAGAATGCCCGAATTGCTCGAGAGGCTGAAGCTGAGCGTGTCGCTCAAGCAGCACGTGAGGCTGAAGCTGCTCGCATTGCTGAAGAGAATCGTGTCGCAGAAGCTGCACGCCTTCTTGAAATGGCAAACTCAAATGCAACTAACACTCCAACAAATCAAAGTGAGTCCACTGTAACTCGCAAGTGTAATTACAAAGAGTTCATGAACTGCAAGCCGACATTCTTCAAGGGCACTGAAGGTGCTATTGGTTTACTTCATTGGTTTGAGAGAACCGAGACTGTATTTCTGCTAAGTGACTGCACAAATGATTGCAAAGTCAAGTTTGCGACTGGAACTTTGTTAGAAGATGCGTTATCTTGGTGGAAAGGCCATGCTCAACCAATTGGAATGGAAGAAGCTTGTAAGATTTCATGGTCAGATCTGAAACAACTGCTAATGAAACAGTATTGCCCGAGGACTGAGATCAAGAAACTCGAAGATGAGTATTACCACTTGGCTGCTAAAGGTAATGATCTCAAGACATACTTCAAGAGATTCCATGAGCTGAGAGCTCTATGTCCTCATCTGTTTCCCACCAATGAAAAACTTTTGGAAGCTATGATCGGAGGTTTACCTCGAAGCATCGAAGGAGATGTCATCGCTTCGAAGCCAAAAACTGTTGAAGAAATTGTCATTGTATCCCACCGCCTTATGGAACCAATACTAAAGCTTGCAAATGCACAAGGCTCAAGTGACAACAAAAGAAAGTTTGATGATCGGAAAACCTCAAATTCCAACCACTATCGGTTCAACAACAACAATCGGAACAACAACAACCAATATCACCACAACAGAAATCAACACCACAATCGGCAAAACCGAAGGCAAGAAGCCGCAAGGGCTTATGCTGCACCCACTGCTGGAAAAGGGTATGTAGGACCACATCCCCAGTGTAATAGATGTTTGATGCACCATTCTGGACCTTGTACTGTGAAGTGCGATAAGTGCAACAAGGTAGGTCATCAAGGTAAACATTGTCGAAACCCTGGAAGAGGCAACACTGTGACAAATTCAGTATGTGAGGGAGTTTATGATGTATTTCACTTCCTATTTATAGGAGGGTAAGTTTGGTTAACCATATATTGGGTTAAATATTAACCATGGTTAGGTTAGGACACTTGTAATGATCTAAAGGAACCATGGTTAGGATTTTGCCACCAACATGATGACTCCCCCCCCCCCTAAGGTCTTCCATGAAGTGATGATAAGGCTTAGAAGATAAGTTTTGGTCTTATCTTGAGTTTAGAGTAAGTTTTGGTTCCGTTAAATGACAACCGTAAGTCGTTAAGCCATAAAACGTAAAACCGGGTATCGTAAAAATACGAAACTTACAGGAATTATGAGACTCATCATTATACTCCATCTAAAAATATAAAATGGGTGATAAGTCTCATTGGGTGCAAAAACGCTGCTTAAAGCTGGAAATACGGATTAAAAACGCGTAATTCGCAGTTTATCGGAAAAGAACGAAATTTCAGGGAAACGACCGTGAATTTATTTAGAGTAGACTAAAATTAGTCTAAAAATGATATGAGATGTTAAAATGTGGTTTTCGTCATACGCGGGATAACTTAACAGTTATTCGTGAAGTTTAAAAGTTACGTGATTTAAGCAAAAATGTAACACGTACAAGGTTAATTCCTTTAAGGTCAAAGGAGGAGGAAAATATGTTTGACTTTTCCAAAAAATGTAAAAGTGTCAAAAACATATTCGAAACACAGTGCAGGAATCGTTAAGCCTGGATGTAAGTATAATTGTTTAAAACGTAAGTTTAGTTTTGTTCTGCGCTGGGCTTATTTGGTAATATTAAAAATAATAAATCTTAAAAATTCTCAAATTAATCATGAGTGATCTAAAAATTTATCTGATGCGAGAAAAATTGTCAGAGTTGATTTTCGTTATGCGCGTGATGTTTAAACGGTGGACCGTCTAAAACGAAACTTTAAAACGATGTTTACTTAATAACTTTTGCGAAAATGATCTAACGATGGTCGAACTCTCAGGTTATTACTAAAATAATTTATCTTACGAGAATGTGGATTAAAAATTTTACGAGATGAATAGTGAATGTGAATAGTAAATGTGAATAGTAAAGTGAATAGTAAATTCTCGAAAATGAAAAGTAACCTAAAAATGCGGGTGGTTACAGTCTCACCCCCTTAATGGGAATTCCGTCCCGGAATTCAGGGTGTGTTACCCGATGTTAAATTGTATAGGGAAATGTGGATGTATGTGCCGAATTCTAATCTTTGTGTTCTCAAGTTTTTGGTCATAGAATGTATTATGTACCATGTAGCTTAAGTTGATAACCTAAAGGGTTTTGTTAAAATCTTATAGAGTCCAATATACCTAAAGTTTGGTTTTTCCCGATTCTCAAAACGAATCATATCTTATTGTATCGAGGCTATCAATAAAAACCTTAATTTCTAACATGGAGTTTTTGGTGATAGTGTACGGCATGAAGCCTAATTTGTATGGTTTCCTTAATTGTTTCGTGGGTGATCTTTGAATACCTTAGTCCAGCAAATGGTTTAACTAATACTTTCGTCTATATAGTGCCTCAGAATGGAATAGTTTTGTTGTTGTTAGGGTAACTGTTTTTAATCAAAGGTGTAAGATATTGTTGATGTGAAATGGTTTGTAATGATGTTGAAAACTGTCGTTGTAGGGAAAATCTTGCTAGTGGCAAGTGGTTATCCAAACCATTTCCAAAGTTGATCATGTCTTAGGTGGTTTCGAGATGAAGGCTATATCGTATAGTGTTTATGCCTACTAGTGTTTCAAAGAAACGTGATACCATGAAGTTTTACATACTGAATTTCAATGGGTTTCAGATAATGATGTGATATGTTGACGATTAGAAGAGTGTAGCGTACGCTTACCATTATTCTGAGGTAGAGATGTCAAGTTTAGTTTAAAATCAAAAATGAATGACGGAATGATATCCTTGAAATCTAACCAGGCTAGTACTTCTAAGGAATGACGAGAAGATTTGATGACTATCCCAAGATAGTAGTTAGGATTATTTCATAAATGAAAACTTTCAAGAATGAAATTAGGTAGTATAAATAAGATGTTAAGATTTGCTGAGTGGTAAGACACTATCGCGTCTCTAGATCTTTTTAATGAATTCTGGTGGTTTATTGAGTTTAAGTAGGAAATCAACCTGAATATAACACTTGTATAACTATTCCCAGTATTTGAAAAATTTAAATCGAACATAATTAGTCAGACTATGTTCCACTATCCCTAGGTTAAATATAGATGACTAGACTATATTTAGCCGAGGTTCGATAAATTTTTCAAATACCTAAATTAGTTATACTTGTGATATGTCCATAGCTTTTGAGAAATTGTCCACTAAGCAAAGGCGATATCAAACCATCCAGTTGCAAGTCCTGGCCATAAAAGACTTGTAACCTATGTTTTCACATTCCATTGCATAGAAGATAGTATGGGTAGATACGTGTGGAAAGGAAATCTTAAGTAATTCTAAAATAGACCATACTTGGCTAGAATCACGAACCTTTAATAACGAAGGTTTCAGAAGAGAATTTTGATGAATGTAGAGAAAGTTGCTGAACTTTAGCTTTTGTAGATGATGAGTCAGTTTATCTTTTAGAAATCCCATTTCTTGTATTTCCATTAGGGAAATTGATAGATTGTGACGTGTTTCATGTAAAACAATATCATATAATGTTTATAAGATAATTTTTAGAGACTATTGTATAACTTACAATATCTGAGGAGTAGTTGAGACCATTGTGCAACTCACAATGTCTGAGAAATAGTTGAGACCATTGTGTAACTCACAATGTCTAGGCAATAATAGAGATCATTGTGCAACTCACAATGTCTAAGAAATGATGGAGAGATCATTGTGTAACCCACAATGTATTGAGAAATAAATGAGACCACTGTAGGATTTACAGTGTCTGAGAATGTAATAGAGACCACTGTATCTCACAGTGTCTTGAAAAATGAATGAGACCATTGTATCTCACAATGTCTGGAAAGTAGGAAAGACCATTGTAGTCAGTTAAAATGTCTTGGAAGAAGTTTCGTAATCCTAAAATGCATGAGTAGATGAATGATTGGGAGATTAGGAAAATATGATTGTGCCGTAATGCCTTAGAATAGGCATACGTAGATATGTTGAGTACATTGTTTATGATTGAAATTATATCGAGTGTATATATCAATATACTAGTATGTTTTTATAGCTTAAAAAGCCTAAAAGTCACATAATCGTCTGGAGGATGGAAGGCACGGAGAACGGAAGGCTATAAAATGTTTTTGTTTGTAAAAGTAGTTATAGTTTAAGTCTCAATTAGACCCGTTTCTCTATAACTGTGGCTCTGATACCAATCTGTAACACCCCCAATTTCGTGATACGCAGCGGAATTCAAACTGGGTGTTACTTCATGGCACAATAGTCATAACAATAGAAAACGAACTCTAATGTAGTCGTTTTAAAAGATTTATCATTCGATTTATATAAATATCAGAGTTTACAAAAATGAGGTCCCAGATGGTTCCATTGTTTACAAAATACATTAAATGAGTTTTAAGAATGATAATAAAATTTATAGCCTTCTTGATCTAGTCCTTGCTCTTCCGTGCCAGCTTCCGACATTATGGACCTGAAATACATGCTTAAAACTGTCAACACAAAGGTTGAGTGAAATTCATAGAGTTTGTTTGATGGTTGAACACATTATGTTGGTAGTGTGAGCTATAGACTCGCACCAATGGTTTGAAAACAAAACAATTATTATTCACTAAGCATCATGCAATCAAGGCGTTAACTTGCTGTCATATAATAGTAACCGATGCCCCAAGTAGGTAAAATTTGCCGTTTTACCTGATGTACTCAAATATAGTGCGTTTGTTTACCGGATCCTGGTCAAACAAACGGGGATTCATCAATCCCGATAGATCTATCCACAATATTCGCGCTCACTTCACTCGTGATTAATGATTCATGATTTAGGGACTTAAGATTGGCAAATGCGGTAACTTAGTGCAAGTAAAATAATCAGATAAGTATAGAATTTGAAAGGAATGTGTTCGGTTTAAAATAAAACATGTATCTCCCCCAAGGGTTTGTAAAACAATTAAGTAATAGAAAGTGGGGCTATGAACTTACCGAGAGTTGATGATGTTAAGTACTAACGGATGTGATGGATAAGTCGGAAGACTTCTACGTGCAACCTAAAAATGAAATGTTGCGACTTAAGTTTGGAATAATGTTTAAGAAAACATAAACCATCCTATATATATATATATATATATATATATATATATATATATATATATATATATATATATATATATATATTCCTATGTTGATCATGATGTAGTCAATTATCATATGATGTTTATAGAAAGATCTTTAATATGTGAAAACGTATTTAGTTTATAGATGTCGTACTACCGTTCAGGCCATCATAATTCAGAGGTCATGCAGTAAACGTTCGAGGAGCTAGGACACTTTAAATCGTAAATCCAGCAACTTGTCGAAACGTTTTACTCAAATGAAACCCCTCACATGAAGCTTCCTACTATTGTAGCACTTAGTAAATACAGCATATGTTTTGAGTGAAGATTGTTATAACATAAAGTTTATCATGTTTTAATAACTATCTAGTTTTTACAAGTTCTCGTCGTTTTCATAAATATGATCACCTTAGTTAACGGTCTTGGGTAAACAAGCCTTGAGGCTTTAGCCATGGCCTCGTCGTGACTTTGGTCTTGACTACCATGGTCTTGAGACTCAACCTTGACCTTAGCCGTAGTCGTGGTCTTGGTTTATGGCCATTAGGCCTCTTGGTTTCCTTTTAGTTATGACAAAAGTATAGTTATGAGACTATATTTACGGCAGTTTCTGTTTTTGAAAGATTTTGGCCTATTTATGCGTTTTCAAGGTCCGAGCTTCTTTGCAAGTGAAGGAAAACGTCGTTCCGGACAACTTTCGTGTTTTAACTTTTTGATGATTCGGACCAGAAGTACCACTTTTAAAAAGACAGAACCCTTAACAGCTTATACATGGCAGTTTTGGCGTTTAGGTTTCGCTAACTTCTTTTGCTTATAACTTTTAACTCGTTTGTCCGTTTCGGGTGATTCAAATTGCTATGTTTTCCTTTTTATCTTTTCTACCATATTATGTAAGTTAGAAAGTCATTATGTTACTGTTTTTAATGGTCTCACATGTGTAGAATATGACTAGTTTACTAGTTTGTTACTTTTATGACAATATGTGAATTAAAACAAGTGATTGAGTATATGTACATCATGAATCAACATAGTAACTATATATATAGCATGAAATAGTTAAGATTATGAATAATAAATATGAGATGATGGTGGCGATAAGTTGCTTACAACTTTTGGCTTTCAATAAGAAAGGAGTAACTTAGTAAGGATAGGACTTTGATTGATCGCGTAAGACTTCGGATTGAGCTAGCTTTCCACACCTTGGCACCCTTGCAAACTTTAAGAGTTGGTGATGAAGTACTAAGTGACTTGAGTGGATCTAAACTCAAGAAGATCACTTAAACTTGCTAGAGATTTGATGTAGTGGCTTGATCTTTGGAACTTCCTTGCATAAACTTGGAGTTTATAGATCAAATGATGGAAGATGTGAGTGTTTTAGGGTATGAACGACCAAATTCAGTATGTGAGGGAGTTTATGATGATTTCACTTCCTATTTATAGGAGGGTAAGTTTGGTTAACCATATATTGGGTTAAATATTAACCATGGTTAGGTTAGGACACTTGTAATGATCTAAAGGAACCATGGTTAGGATTTTGCCACCAACATGATGACTCCCCCCCCTAAGGTCTGCCATGAAGTGATGATAAGGCTTAGAAGATAAGTTTTGGTCTTATCTTGAGTTTAGAGTAAGTTTTGGTTCCGTTAAATGCCAACCGTAAGTCGTTAAACCATAAAACGTAAAACCGGGTATCGTAAAAATACGAAACTTACAGGAATGATGAGACTCATCATTATACTCCATCTAAAAATATAAAATGAGTGATAAGTCTTGTTGGGTGCAAAAACGCTGCTTAAAGCTGGAAATACTGGTCAAAAACGCGTAATTCGCAGTTTATCGGAAAAGAACGAAATTTCAGGGAAACGACCGTGAATTTATTTAGAGTAGACTAAAATTAGTCTAAAAATGATATGAGATGTTAAAATGTGGTTTTCGTCATACGCGGGATAACTTAACAGTTATTCGTGAAGTTTAAAAGTTACGCGATTTAAGCAAAAATGTAACACGTACAAGGTTAATTCCTTTAAGGTCAAAGGAGGAGGGAAATATGTTTGACTTTTCCAAAAAATGTAAAAGTGTCAAAAACATATTCGAAACACAGTGCAGGAACCGTTAAGCCTGGATGTAAGTAGAATTGTTTAAAACGTAAGTTTAGTTTTGTTCTGCGCTGGGCTTATTTGGTAATATTAAAAATAATAAATCTTAAAAATTCTCAAATTAATCATGAGTGATCTAAAAATTTATCTGATGCGAGGAAAATTGTCAGAGTTGATTTTCGTTATGCGCGTGATGTTTAAACGGTGGACCGTCTAAAACGAAACTTTAAAACGATTTTTACTTAATAAGTTTTGCGAAAATGATCTAACGATGGTCGAACTCTCAGGTTATTACTAAAATAATTTATCTTACGAGAATGTGGATTAAAAATTTTACGAGATGAATAGTGAATGTGAATAGTAAATGTGAATAGTAAAGTGAATAGTAAATTCTCGAAAATGAAAAGTAACCTAAAAATGCGGGTGGTTACAAATGATGTTTAAGTGAAAGAATTAGTGTGCAAAGGACAACGTCTTTAATAACTGATACTCATAGAAATACCGATGGTTCGCATCGATGAGCATTAAACATAACAGGCAAGTTGGTAATGAGAAAAGAGCGTCGAAATGATCCAAAGTATATATTTATCCAGAGTATATATTTATCTAGGATAAATGTAATTAAATATAAAAAGGCAAAATCTCAAACTTTGAGGCTAAGTGTAATAAGGGGAGACAATTTGGTCAGTCTACCCAAACCGACAAGTCTCTATTATTACATTCGGTTGGCAGTTGGCAGTTGTTCGGGAGGTCGGAAGGAAAAAAGAGAAGTGGTCGGCTAGCCGACCTACTCAAACACACACCGCAACCCCTTTTTTTCTTTTTTTTACTTTATTCGATTTAAAAAAAGAATCTTATCTGTTGTAATGACGGAGAAGAAGAAGAATGTTCTTTTTTATGTGTTGCACTTGTACATCAAGAAGAAGAAGAAGGCTATATTTTTTTTCTACGGTGGTTGTGACTAATGCTATGTAAACACATAGTAATATATAAGGGTGTTCATTATTTGGGTAATACTCGAATAAATTAAAAACCAAAATTGAATCTAACCGAATTAAATATTCGGTTTTTTTTCGGTTATGGTTTTGGCAATTTAAACCAAAAACTGAACCAAAAACCAAATTCAAATAAATATATATATATTTTTTTCATATATTTATATAAAAAAATATATTAAAATTCTTCCATACTATAAATAACATTTTTTAAACTTTTTTTTTCCTAAATACATATATAAATAAATATCATGTTTTGGCGGGATTGGGTTTGTTGTTGTTGTTGTATCTATATAAATAAATAAATACATAATTTAAATTATGTAATTCGGGTTATTCGGTTTGATTTTCGGTTATGGAGGTTTGGTTTTCGGTTATTTGGTTATGTTTAATCAATTTGAATTCGGTTCAGTTCAGTTTTCGATTATACCAAAAAAAAAAAAAAAAAAAACCGAATAAACAAACAATTCAATAACCGAACCGATGAACACCGTTAATAATATATAACCCTACTTTATTTGCAAACACTCCTATTTTAAGCCCAAAACAATACATATGCTTCTTATATTGAAAGCCCATTAAGCGATTAAAGTTTACAATTTTGATAAAGTTTACAACTTTTAGTTTTTATTTTTAATTGTATTTGGATTATTATGTAATATTTTTTTATTAATAATAAAATTTTAATTTTATTGTTAAAAATTTAAAAATGAGAAGGAAAAAAATGTTGATCATCTTGTCACATCAAGTTGGTTTTGAAGTAAAAGTGAGTTCTCAACCTTTTATTTGAAGGAAAAGAAAAGTAAAGAGAATTATAGAAAGTGGTGAAAATAGAAAAGAAAGATTGTTAAAAATTTGTTAGTATTCTTGAATTGTAAGAAAAAGGGTAGTAAAGTGATATGAAAAATATTATTTGACAATTATGTCCTCATTCATATATTTAATTGAGGCTCAAGTTAAAAAAACAAAAGGCAATTTTATCATAAAAATTGTATCATCCTCCAACTTTTATCTCAAAAATGAGGTGAAAGTTTTAGCAAAAAAAACCGATCATTCACCCTCTTTCTTTTTACTTTCTTTCAAAAAAAAACTTAAAAACACACTTATATTTTTGTTTTCTTCACTTCCTCGCATTTTCCACCCAAAAACAAAACTGAAGAACACACACCTTAAGTACCGGTGCAGTGGTGCGACACTATAACAAACTCAGATGAAGCATCAGTCACAGCTCATTTAATATGATTCCTCAACAAGGATGAGCTTTCCAAGTTAAAACAATAAAATTAATATCAAACAGTTGTATAGAATTGAATAAGACTAATATGAGCACATATTATTGTTGACTTGTTGTGACACACTGACACCACACGAATGGGAAACGTAGGAATTTAATATTGTCATTTGGTGTATATCGTAAGAATAATTGTTGGAAATGAATTATTGATTTTAGTGGCCGGTGCATGCATGGTTCTGGTTCGTAAGGTAAAGTACGAAAATTTGGTGAAGTATGGTCATCGTAAGGCCCATGCTAATTGTCCATAATAAACGGATTTTGTGGCTCTCACGCATTGCTGCGGGTTTAAAACACACTTAAGTCGTGATGTTACAACGTTTAACAATATTACTTTTTGTTTCGTTAGCAATAGTTATAGAATAAAGTAAGTATACGAGTTATCTTTTTTTAGGTTAAAGTTATAAACGAAACAACATACCAAAAATTGCTCACGTAATTCTCATATTTGATTTGGCGGACACTAATTTACATCGAAATAATTGGATGTTCTACCAACAACGTTCGAGACAACATTAAAAATTACTATGTTTATTGCAAAAATAAAATTTTGATAAACATACAAACTAAATTTTATTACTAAAAGTAAGGTTCGGTGATTTTAAAATTTTATAAGTTTAAAGGTAAATTGTCATATAACAAAAGATAAATAAATAAATGGTTTGAACCCTAGACAAAGTACTAAGAGAGATCAGTGAGGGAAGTCGTTCGTCCGTCATATGCACCAACAACAGACGAACGGCCTGCCATGCTGCATCGTTCGTCCCGTTGTTCTTCCACCGTTTTGGTTTTAGCTATTGCACTAACCGGTGTCAATAGTACTTTTTTTTAGTGAGTGAATATTTTTTGTGTGGTTTTTTAGGAGACCTACAAAGTGTTTTTTTATTTTTATTTTTTTTGGTTAAAGATTATGTTTTAGTCATTCATGTGCTATTAGAGGGATGCTAAGTGCGAGACGAATAACGTGTTGTTGGTCACCACTCGTAGAGCACTCTAACGGTATATATACGTGGGACCAATCATATTGTTTCTTTGTGCCACGTCGGCAGCGCCCACTTGTCTTTCCCGATTTGCGCTTACACGTTCTTCTTACAGTTATTTTTGCTTTGTTTTTTTTATATGCAAATCATTGTCCCCTGAACCACAACCAATAGTTCAAAGAAAAAAAAAAACTTTAACCATTTTGTCCTTGACCTCTTTGAGTTACAAAGTTGTAGGGTATGAAATAACATATGTACGGGTTTTATATTCTTTTTTAACATATCTCTTAAGTAACATCTATTATTGTTGGTCAGAATTGGCAACTCATAAGTCATAAGGCCAATGCTAATGTAATCATAAATATTGTGGTCATTCTTTGGTATATGAGCGTCATATCAGTTTTTTCTTTACAAGACTAAACCCAACCACAATTTTTTAATAAGGCGACCGCAATCACAACTAAAAACATACCTTACAAAAACTAATAAAAAACACACTCACACACACAAAAGAAATGAAAGTTGCGGTTGGCTGACAAGGTTGGGGGGACCGGTCACTAATCCGGTTAAGCTAGTGGAGATATTGTGATCACCAGTTCGATTGGGGGTCAACCAACCGAATCATTAGCATTAGCCTAATGTGATATCAATTTCTCTAAATTAATTAAGGTCTCTTGATTAGGGTAGTGATTAATACTAGAAGATATGATTAGATTATCATTTAAGAAACCCCTAATTTCGAAAAGCTAGATGAATTTGCACATAAAAGGTGTTAAAGTTTAACCTTTTGTCACGTATGCGTCACATCAGCTTTAATATTTCACTTTAACTCATCAAAAAAACACCCGCAATCATAACATTCCCAAGGTTAAACATTAACTCACCAACAATTTACAAAAACAACCCCTCATTTAAGAGCATAAATGAAAAAAAAGTGTTAGGAATTAGAAAATTCCATTGTGAAGTGTCGGTCACCCCAAATATTATCTAGCATAAGTTAGCTCGTAGACATATCGTTAGTTACGCTATTTACCAGTTTATTAGTTAGTTGTTAGCCTAGTTTAGCGTAGTGTAACACCGTGGAGGAAGGACGGGTCTTTACCCACTGTATACCTGATCCACAGGCCGTCAGGAGGTCGTTTAGTTTGTAACCTATAAATACCCTCTACCTTGCAAGGTAGAGGGTTGGAAGTTCTAATCTAATCTTTCACTTTTGATAAGCAACTCTCTTTCTAGAATTCCCTCTCAACTCTCTTCATCTATCTAAAATGGCTTTCTTGTTTAATCATTGTCCTAGACCACCGGAATCATCAAACAACATAAATATTGGATCCTAACAATTGGTATCAAGAGCCAAGGTTTTGTTGTTTGTGTTGATTCTCATGGTTTATTTCATGGTTTTATACGATTTGTTCATTATTTGATGCGGTTTGTGTTGTTGATGTGGTTCGTTATTATTGGTCAAATCTTGCACTATGGTTGATGTGCTTCTTTAAACTGATTCATATAGTCTTGATATTGGTTTGTGGGTTTGTTGTAGCAAAACTGGTTTTACAAGTGTTGTTATGTGGTGTTAAAACATGTCTTATGTTGCTGTTTTTATGATGACTAAATCTGTTTGTTGCTGCTGGTTGTGCTTATTGAATCTAGTTTTAGTTTTCTGGTGACTATGTTGATTCATATAGGCTGTTTATGGTCATGTTCTTCGAAGCGAGTTGGTCTGTTTCATACAAGCGAGTTGGTACTTTCTTTGGAGCGAGTTGTGTTTATGCTGTTTGTCTTAACTCGCATTTTTGAATGCGAGTTGCTTTGGTGTCCAGATTCTTTGAATGTATTGTTGCGAGTTGCCTTTGGTCACATGCGAGTTACTTAACTGGCATTTGGTTCTATTGCACTAGCTTTTTAGCGAGATGCTGAATGCTAGTTGGTCATGAAGCGAGTTGCATATTCTGTCCAGATACATTGAATATAATGATGTGAGTTGCAGCTGCTTTTCTAAAGCGAGTTGGGTACTAGTTCAGTTTCATGCGAGTTACTTAACTCGCATTTGTTCTTATTGCACTTTGCTATTGAGCGAGTTGCTATTGATTTAATGTCAAAAGCGAGTTGTCATGCTGCATAAATGTCATGATGCGAGTTGGTTGCCAGATAAGGTATGCGAGTTGACAGAGAAGATGGAAAAGATTGTGACCAAGACCACAACTAACTCAATACTCATCAACCTCAGGGTATCTCACCATCATCAGTTCATTTTATTCATGATAATAAGTTATAAATCGAAGATGTAATCCCAGATCCGACTCAATCATATCTAACCAAATCCTACATCTAGACTCATCAAGAAACCCTCACATTTCACTCCCCAACACACATAAATGTAAAATCAAATCATGATCTCAGTTCTTTCTTTCGTAGCTATCAATGATTAATAAAGCACTTCAAGTATCATGCTTATGAAAGAAATATCCTCATCGATCTAAAATTTTTTGAAGTCTAACCTCATTTGTTCACAACACATCAAAAGATTACTTGGTTCGATTAATCTGTTTATCTGTTCGCTTCTCGAAGGTGTGTTCAAATGACTAAAAAGATATCAAAAGGAAAATTTAGATCTCAGATTACTCTCTCAAAATTAACAAGAGTTCGTGTTTGAACTAAACCCATGAGAGACTTTTCATCACCGATCTATGCAATTAAGAAACTCTATGAAGACTATGCTTCTTGGTAATGTTTGAACCTCAAAAGAAAAGAAAATAACATCTAACTGTTATCCTCGTTTTCCTTTCGTTCATTGATACATGGAAAAACAAAACTAATGTTTAAGATCTCTAAGCTATGTACGAACCATGAATCGAGTTTAACAACAAATGTTAACTCATGATTTGTCACTTGTTCGGATTTATTCATCATAAATGTTAGTGCAAATATTACGATATTTAATCTATACAGTCTCGTTTGTTTTGATTGATGACAAACATGTAACTTGTAATACATAACGTAAAATGTACAAGTTACTTGTAATCACACTTTGTCTCAACATACATTCAACACCTCTTGATGTCTCAAGTCCTCATATGTTACAACACAGGTTCGTACATGTTTGTTATGTGGCATTATGATCAAACCCATTAACAAATCATTTAGAATGTTTAAAATACGTTTAGAGTCACTAAGTATTTTAATAGGTTAACCATTCTATTTCGAACCTCATTTTACATTTTGCATGCACAAGTATTTCAAAAGATAACTAGACATTTTATTAACTAGTTACATAATACATTTTACAAGTTTACTTTGATGAACTTTTTAATCTAAAAATAGAAATACATGTTACATCATGGCATGCATCATCTTTGAAATCCTTGGAAGATCTCTTGAATATATTGGTTAGATTGACACTCAATATATCAAATATGATCTTAGTAAGATTTGGTAATATCTTGGAAAGATTTGAAGAAAGATTTTTTAGATTTTATGTCAGGCACCCACGGTACCAAATTGCATAAAGGACGGACCCCTTTAAAGGGATCCTTGGTCCGTGGACGCTCCTGTCCACTTTTGGCTATAAATAGAAGCCCATTGTTTTCCCATTTCTTCACCACTTCAAAGCACATCTTCTCCACCTTCTTGCATACATTTAGATCAATCATTAACAATGTAGTAACACACATTAAACACCCTAATGATCATGATCATAATGCTTCTAACATTCATCTTTGTTGTAAGCATACTCTTTGATCAACCAAGGAAATCTTGGAGATCTAGCCATCCCCACTCACCACAAGTTAAAGATCTATCACAAGAAGTTTAGGGAACTTGTGATCTTCATCATGAAGGCTTCCTATCAATGGAAGTTCATTTAGAAGTAGTTATTCATATCCATTAGACATTTATGTCATGGATCATTAGTGTAAACATCATTGCATCATAACAACACTTTCACCAAACTAGATTAGATGGTTTATGTGTTTGTGCCATAAAACACAAGGTTTATTATGTTGGGCCATAAAACATATTGGGAGTGGTTGTACCCTTGTAAAAGAACTCGACATCTAGCTTAGTGTCGGAAATATTGTATAGGCGACGTTAGGTTGGTTCTACCTCGAACTAGAACCCGGTATTTAGCTTTGTACCGGAAAAAGTGTAAGCGACGATTGTAAGGTTTTCTCCGCCGAGAAGGGAGCTTGTTGATTTAGTGAAGTAACTCTCGAGTTGGGTACTCGGGGAGTGGAGTAGGGCGAAAAGGAGATCCGTGACCGAACCACTATAAATCCTCGTGTTCGGTTTGCACTTTCCTTTCTTTATCTCTTTACTTTTATACTTGCACTATACTATTGTTTGTGATGTGGTTTGATGTTCATGATTGTGTGACAACTTGGTTTACCATGCTTTATATTAGTCACAAACAATAATTGGTACTTTCATATTATAACAAGCTTCATAAGCGATTTGATACTAAAGATCTAAAGTTTTTAAACGGTAACGTATTCACCCCCCTCTACGTTTCCACAATTGGTATCAGAGCCACGTAGCTCTTATTTTCAAAACAAATGGTTTTTAAAATAGAGTACGATCCATGTATCAAATTACCATTGAAGCTAAAAATAATATGAAAAATGCTTTGCCTCCGTAAATGTTTAAGATAAGTTACATAAGTAGATATGTTGTTAAATATGTGTATTATATGTTTACTATCAAATCTAGTAAGTCACACACGTTTTCTCTATGTCAAATACTAGTTTAGGTGAATCTGTCTCAGAGGACCATGGCACCAAATCTTATAAAGGGCGGATCCCTTTATTTGGTTCCGTGGAATCCGTCTGTACAGTATGCAGTTTTTGGGCAACTTCAAAAAATCATAACTAATTAACCGTAAGTCCGTACGAGTCGAGCCACCTATCATTTTAAAGGGAATTGAGTCTACTTTCATATAAAAATACTCTCATGGCCTGAGTCTAATTTTAAATAAGTGAAATAGACCAAATGCTACAGTATGTCTAAAATATTGAGTTTCGCTTTAACATAAAAACTCAAAATTTTGAATCAAGCAATTTAAGTTGGTATTCTTAGAACTTTGATACAACTTCCTTTGAAACTAAATGATTTGCTAATATGTTTAAAGGAAACTAATCAAGCTTGGTATACATCGTCATATTTAAACACAAAATGACGAAAAGTGTCTTTCTTGTTATGCTATGCTAAATGACCACTTGTTTATGTTGTTTGCATATATGTTGCTTGCTTATTTTTCAAATTGTTGTTTACACTTGTTTGTTTGCATAATACAAGTGTCAATCTTGCCATGTTATTTATTCGCTTGTTTGACGATTTCTTGTTTATGCACAATAGGTTATTTGCTAGATTTTGTGCACTAAGTTGGAAAATTGTTTTACCATCGCTTGTAGAATTAGATCACTTCGTTTGCATAGGTTATACTAACATTTCGCATAACTTATGAAATGTTATAACTCACTTAGCAATGAGTACTAAGTAAATTAGTCAAGTACTTTGAAAAATGAAGGTGTTAAGAGAGTGTTTGGTACAAGGACAAAAACAATGTTGTATGATGTAAGTTATTTGTTTTTACTTTGTAGGATGATAATATGACTTAAAACAATGTTGTATGCTAACCGGTTTATGCAGGTGGATAGCACAAGTGTGTTATCAAATTTTACCCATTTTCACTTTTATGTGAAAATCGTTAGCCCTTGGTCAAAGTCTATGCTCCACTATATTTGTATATGTGTTATCGACTTTTTCTAACTAGAAGTAATTAATGTCACATGTCTTAAGCAAAATTTCAGGTTTCGGAAAACTCCCCGACACCTAAAAAATGGGTCTGTGAACTTTTCTGGTGTCCACGGATCAGACGGCACCAAAATGTTGGTACCGTCTGTTATGTATTTTGGTACCGCCATACATGTACAGGCGGACCAGGCGGCACCAATTTAAGGGTTCCGCCTGTGTAAAGAAATGGTGCCGTGAATCCTACAGGTAAGTTATTGAATTTTACTAAATCCCGCAATCTAATTTACCAAACTTCGTTTCTAGGATAGTTGTTAATGCATATCTTTCATACCTCACTCAACACATCCTCAATGGATTAACTTAGGATGTTTAACATGATTTTAGACACTTCCATCTCATTAGAAACTACCATCTTTGTATGGATTAACATCAAATCCATGAATCCTTAGTTCCATAAATCGACACATTCAAGATGATCATTTTCACACTTTCACTGTTACTTTTCCTCAAGCTTAGCATGTCTTAAAGCAAAGTCAAAATGACTAAATCCTTAACCTCAAATAAGCCACTTAAGAAAACCACTAGGATTAGCATTCAATCTTGTTGCTACATTAAATTGAACTCTTCATCCTTAGACTCATTACCTCTCAACATCTCATCACCCATTCAAGATGTGAACTTTCTAAACTTGAGTACTCCAACTCCACCACCAAAATCACCCACCATCATCTAAAACAACTTCACTACCAAAGTCTCCAAAGCTTGTACCTATCAAACTTTGTGCAACACCACCAACATCTCCTCACCCGTTTGCGGATGACTTAGATGACTTACCGAGACTAATAAACCTGGACTCATTATTTGCAAAGATATCATACACAAGTCTAACATATGACTATAGAGATTGTTTTGTATCTACATGTATTGCCTCACCTGGTTAACATGAAAATAATGTGTCATCCTTCAAGACGATAAGTATTTACATCGAGTCATAACTCACACATATGTTAAATACATATTATCAAGTCTTGTTATCCTTGAGTTCAATCTAAGCTTTATAATCTCAACAAATTAGGATTGACAACTTAAGTATTTCATCCGAAATATTCAAGTATATGCGACTTACGATTGTAGTCATTAAAAGTCATATCCGAAAAATCAACACCCAAGTATTTTAACAACACATGTTGAAACACTTATCCAAAACAAGCAACCCACGGTGCCACTTATCCCTCTTTGACACCTACTATCCCTCTTCCATCTTTTGGCACCATTAACCGTATTGCTCATGAACTTCCAAGAGTATACTTTAAATCAAACGTGCCCTTTCAAGGTGAACCTATACCTCAGCCCCTAAGCTTCATAAACATAACCAAAACTTCAAGCACTTCACCCACTAGTTGTAGCAACCAATGAACCATAAGAATTAGTATCCGTATTTTTTTGTGTTCAACATCTATGGACAAATATTCAACCTAAGTACTCCCATAGCACAACAAACCCCTACATCACCACATCCTTATTTAGACACACTAGAAGACCTACCACCTAGATCAACCAATCCACCATCCTTGCCATCATTTGAATTCGTTGAGTGTATTGCTCAAAAAGCCCTTGTGTCCAACACTTGTACTGAATCAAATGCACGTTTGAACAAACTCAACCATCCTTTCCCACATATAAGGACTTAGATAATTCATTATGGCTAGAACCTTAACTATCAAATAAGCATGGTGCTCTTGGTAATTGTTGTCAATTTCCACTAGGTATAAGTAGTACTACCTTCACAAATAATCAAAGTATTAGTAATACTTTGTCGTTAAACTTCTGCATAAATTTCGTTAAACTTCAAATCAACATTTTAACAACATATGTTAAAATGCAATCTCAAAGCCAACATCATACACCCCAAGCAACAATGACTCTTGAGGAGTATACATAAGAAACTCGAGTGAATTCCTCTTGTCATCATCTAGTGAATATAATCTTGAGACCAAGTTTATTTAGATGGGACTATCCGATTCAAACACTTTGGCTTCATATCTTCATTTAGGAAAACATGATGTTTTGAAGAACATTATGACTAAGATTCATGCGTTAAGCTTTCATTTTGTTAAAAGGATATTGTATATCCTATGCATCACTCTTGTGACATAAATAGTTGTGTTACAAGAGATTTCATTACACCTTATTGGCTAAATGATCTTGAAACAAACATCTACAAGTTCTGTGAACTAGCATATCCAATTCATCTTGTCATACTTGTTTTCATAAGCATGATAACTTTATCCCATGGGATAATCTCATTTGTTGAAAGATACTATTTGTATCTATTTCCTTTCAAGCGTACATCATAACCTAACCTTGCTCAAACCGAGTGCACATCCAAGGTTAAAACTACACAATTTTAGAGCATACACAAGATCTATTGAAGTTGGTAACCTCACTTAGATTCTTGTTAAATAATGTTCCAAAGAGCTTTCTTGAGAATGTTCTTAGTTTAATATATTCCATTCTCTAGTCTTAGATGATCAATTCACATTTAAAGTACAAGATGTCATCCATTAGATCATACAATTAGTTGTGTAATTTGAACAACTTTCGATTCTAAACACAAGATTAAAACACATTGTTTATCAAACACACCATTGTTAAAATTCATGTGTATAACATGACATCTTCATCTCCTTAGTTATATTGCATATTAGTTGTGTCACATTAAGCCAAGTATTGGTAAACTATCATCTTTTATACACTTTAATAGGCAAAAGTAGGAGTTCCCATCTTTGTAACATGAGAATGATTACTGGAGAATCTATTGCACTAGAAACTCAATTTGACCTAACGGTTGAATTGCTTCCTGGAGAGAAGTTGGGTTTGTGGAATCACCCGTAAAAATGGTCGTGTTTAGCCTTAATTGAGCACCGCTAGTAATAGTCTCATATTCATTCTCCAACTTGAAAAATCTGTTTTCCTATACTTGCCTAAAGTAAGTGTTAAAACATTGATAGTTTGCCTCGCCTTAGGAATACTAATCAAACAAGTAGTATATATGACTTTTCTTTTAAAACCACTTGCATTGCACTTACATGTGTTGATTACATGTTCTTGTTTAATACGATAAGTTGATTTGACATTATCTTAGTGTTTGATAACTAGTCGAATGTGTAAACCTTAGTACGGTTTTATCTTTATAATGCTTGTATTCTTGTTTCATGCTACTAAACGTTTAAACCTAAAACTTTATTTGCATGATACTTACTTTTGAATTAATTTTAGCATGATTAAAATGTTACTTATGAAATCATAATATGTTATTTTGATACGTGATAATTCTGATATGATAAGTTTGTGTTTGAAAGCTATTAGTTGGCATTCATTATATCTATGTGTAGTACGATCCAAATGATACATGCTCTAAATTGTTATGTCTTAAACATGGCTTGCATGAATCTTTCATCTTGTTTCTTTTGCTTCTTGTCACACTATTTGTTTGCTACATATGCACATATAATATGTCAAAATGCTTTTGGTATGACAAACTTTTAGAAGCCTTTTTATCTTACAAATTAATCACATAGATTGTTGTGTTAATTTACAAGCCAAGTATGCTTAAGCGTCTAAGTCTAACGACAAAACAATCTCAAAATGAAATGTCTTGAATAAAGTTGTATTCTTGCATAATATGATTGTCTTGATGCTATCTTGTATGGTGATTTCTTGTCTACTAAAGTGCAATGTGTTTTTGCTTATATAATATGTTATCATTTGATTTCTATCATGTTAACATCTTTTGTCACCAACAAATTTGTTTTGTAGGTTGATAACAAATTATTTGTTATCTCACTTGGTTCTAACTTTTATATGCTCATTTTTGCATAATCCCCTTTATTGCTATGTAGATTAGTACTATGCTTTATGGGACCCCTACACTTGCATATAGTTTAAAAGCATATAAAATTAAGTTCTAGAGGGTTGGCTTTGCATTTTTGTCTTTCAACCGACCTCTTTCCAAATCTCATTTTTGCTTCCGCTTTCCAAAAATCATCTCCATCATTATTTAGTTATAACAATACTCTAATCCCCTTCACTTCCTATTAGGAATCCACATGCCTCATCATACGATCATCTCGTATTAATCGAGAAGAGGTACGTGACTTTAAGGATGAAGTTCATTGTATGCTAACCATCATCCAGTAAAACATCACTAAGCTCACCTCTTTCGTTAACACCAAATAACCTCCCAAACACTTTTGTCATTCCTTATTTGATACATTACACATTATGTTGGATGTCCACCAATTAAGGGGGAGAGAAATTCATTCATATAATTGTATTTTGTCAAATTTTATGTCTCTTATACTCTACAATACCAACACATAGGTAAACACCACTTAGCTAAAACCGTTTCATGAAACCACAACTAGTTCAACCTTTTTCGCACCAATACCTCATCAAGTGAAAAACGCATCATGTGTTTTTACAAAACGTCTTCATCTCCACATATAGGATTTTCCTTAAACTAGCACCTTACAACTTCACTATCTAGAACACCATCATAGGATCTTATCCTTTTCTCGCTTATCATGCATGTCCTTGTCAGTGCAAACGATATATTAATCAAAACAGCCATCTCCAACACGTTGGTCCATCCAACTCTCACTCATATGATGTCATTCTCATCCTCATATAGGTACTCATTATTAGTATTTTCCATATTGTCTTCACTTCTTTTCAAAAGTGATAATCATCCATGTCTGTCAAAACCATGCTAATACTACCTTTCCCATTGTCACCTTGAATAGGTCATTTTTATAATTCGTATCAATCAATGAACGAATTTATCTTCATCACTTTTATATCTTTTGGTATCTTCATTATAATATTCTTAGATAGAACGCATTATTGATTACTCTTGGGTTGAAGCATATGAGAACTTGCTCAAAACAATAGATTGTTAGCATCAATAAATCATTCAAATCATAACCCTTATGCATCATTGAAATGCAATGTCCATTCACATTTTTTTTGCTATACATACGAGTTTATAACTCCTTAATAACTTTCTACCTAATCACCACCACCTTCCATCACCACTTTCACTAATCATCACCACTATGGATTAGCGAAAACTTGCTTTTGTAAATCTCGAGTCATCTACCATCACCACATGAATCCTACTAGTAAAATGACACCAACACTAGCACCACTAGTGGCACACCCGGTGAAAGACTACATATCTTCTTTCTAGGAACTATTTTGTAGGCTTTTATCATATTATATTCTCATTTTTCTTATGATTGTAATTAGGAGACTACACTTCATGAGATCTTTGATTATATCATTTATCACATATATACATCTTATTTTTTTGTCAAAAAGATAAAATATATTGCACTAATGTTTTTTATTGTAGGTTCATCATCATATACACTAGATTGTATATAACTTACTCATCTAAGGATGAAGTTTGCATCAATTATTTTTCTTATTTTAGGTGCTTCTTGACATCCTCGAGCAAGGAGGAATATCCTTTAAGCACTCATATAGCATCGTCTATACACTTGGTTGTATATGGCATATTTGTCTAAAGACAAAGCTTCTATTATACTAATATTTATTTTGAAGGTTCATCTTGACGCCCTAGAGCAAGGGGAGCTTCCGTCAAGAATTTACTGAATGCATCTTATACACACTTTGTTGTATAACACTTACTCGTCCAATGACGAATATAGTTTTGCACTAATATTTGTTTTGTAGGTTTTTAATCATACCCTGACGCCTCAAACAAGGGGGAGCAACCGTCAAGGGGGAGCATGCACGCATTTAGCATCATTCTCACTTTTCAACAACCATTTGTGCTTCGATAAAAAGTGGAGAAAATAGGCTAACATTGCTACGCAGTTTTCTTTTTCATATATTTCTCATAATTTTTGTTGCATAAAACTAACCTTGATGTAGGTTAAGCCTCTTTATTTGATCCATGGATCCGCTACCAAACAAGGGACGGATTGTAATGGACGATTTAACTTCACTAGGGATGATGCAAGCTCGCCTTTTTGGGGAGAAATTAAGTTAAACTCCAAGGACACGCCCTTTTTGTTTCGACAAAAGGGGGAGAAGAGTGTAAAAGGAGAAGGTAATGTAAAGGTAGTAAGGATACAAGTAACTTTTTACATTTTACTTTCTATTACGTTTACATATATTTGTCATCATCAAAAAGGGGGAGATTGTTAGTGCAAATATTACGATATTTAATCTATACAGTCTCGTTTGTTTTGATTGATGACAAACATGTAACTTGTAATACATAACGTAAAATGTACAAGTTACTTGTAATCACAATTTGTCTCAACATACATTCAACACCTCTTGATGTCTCAAGTCCTCATATGTTACAACACATGTTCGTACATGTTTGTTATGTGGCATTATGATCAAACCCATTAACAAATCATTTAGAATGTTTAAAATACGTTTAGAGTCACTAAGTATTTTAATAGGTTAACCATTCTATTTCGAACCTCATTTTACATTTTGCATGCACAAGTATTTCAAAAGATAACTAGACATTTTATTAACTAGTTACATAATACATTTTACAAGTTTACTTTGATGAACTTTTTAATCTAAAAATAGAAATACATGTTACATCATGGCATGCATCATCTTTGAAATCCTTGGAAGATCTCTTGAATATATTGGTTAGATTGACACTCAATATATCAAATATGATCTTAGTAAGATTTGGTAATATCTTGGAAAGATTTGAAGAAAGATTTTTTAGATTTTATGTCAGGCACCCACGGTACCAAATTGCATAAAGGACGGACCCCTTTAAAGGGATCCTTGGTCCGTGGACGCTCCTGTCCACTTTTGGCTATAAATAGAAGCCCATTGTTTTCCCATTTCTTCACCACTTCAAAGCACATCTTCTCCACCTTCTTGCATACATTTAGATCAATCATTAACAATGTAGTAACACACATTAAACACCCTAATGATCATGATCATAATGCTTCTAACATTCATCTTTGTTGTAAGCATACTCTTTGATCAACCAAGGAAATCTTGGAGATCTAGCCATCCCCACTCACCACAAGTTAAAGATCTATCACAAGAAGTTTAGGGAACTTGTGATCTTCATCATGAAGGCTTCCTATCAATGGAAGTTCATTTAGAAGTAGTTATTCATATCCATTAGACATTTATGTCATGGATCATTAGTGTAAACATCATTGCATCATAACAACACTTTCACCAAACTAGATTAGATGGTTTATGTGTTTGTGCCATAAAACACAAGGTTTATTATGTTGGGCCATAAAACATATTGGGAGTGGTTGTACCCTTGTAAAAGAACTCGACATCTAGCTTAGTGTCGGAAATATTGTATAGGCGACGTTAGGTTGGTTCTACCTCGAACTAGAACCCGGTATTTAGCTTTGTACCGGAAAAAGTGTAAGCGACGATTGTAAGGTTTTCTCCGCCGAGAAGGGAGCTTGTTGATTTAGTGAAGTAACTCTCGAGTTGGGTACTCGGGGAGTGGAGTAGGGCGGAAAGGAGATCCGTGACCGAACCACTATAAATCCTCGTGTTCGGTTTGCACTTTCCTTTCTTTATCTCTTTACTTTTATACTTGCACTATACTATTGTTTGTGATGTGGTTTGATGTTCATGATTGTGTGACAACTTGGTTTACCATGCTTTATATTAGTCACAAACAATAATTGGTACTTTCATATTATAACAAGCTTCATAAGCGATTTGATACTAAAGATCTAAAGTTTTTAAACGGTAACGTATTCACCCCCCCCCCCTCTACGTTTCCACAATAAAGGCTAAATCATTTTAAGAAAAACCTACCATAACCTGGAATATGTCTTGAAGCCGATTCATAGGTTGAAGCCATCCCTGTGGCCATCAAAACCCACACCATCCCTGTGGCGTGATGACTGAAGCGAGAAACAGAAAGGGGGCGGAGGAAAGGTGTGAGTGATATTAGGGTTTTGATTATCTGTGTTTGTGATAGGTGGGAGGCGGACATATTTTTTGTGAATGTTTTTAGGGTTAAATGGGTATTTGTGGTGTTAAATAGTCCGAATATTTAGGGTTGAGTAGCTAATCTGTTTGAAAGAAAACCGTGTATATCCATTTGGGCTTAGGACCGGGCTTGAAGTTCATTTGAAGTGGTTTCACACTTGGGCCGCATGTTATAATGTTGAGTTGGACACACATATGGACTGTAAGTTATTTGAGGGTCATTATTGGATCAGTTGCGGTAATAGTTATTTGTGTTTAGTTTGAGTTATGATTATGGGGACTATTTTTTTAAAGTGAATTTGGAACGAGCGTATATGACTGAACCAGACATGTGTTTGAATTGGGTCCGGTGTACGTTTTTCTGAGTTGCACTGGGTGAGATTTTTGTTTGGATCATCTGATGGGCATCTCAAAAATTGAATCATTTATGAGAGATGTGATTATAAGAGATCTGGATTATCTGAGATGTGATGAAGAGATTTGAAGTTGATGAGATCTGATGATGAGCTTTGATTATTCAAAGAGACTAGTGACTTGATGCGAGATCATGATGAGACTTCTTATGTTATGGAGTTTGGTACTTTGGTATATACATTTTCACGGAGAATAATATATCACGGATTGAATTGGTTATTGAACTAAGTTGACTACAGGGTTGTTTGGACGGTATTTCTTATTTGATTTTGAAGTGTGGTTTTTCCGGGCACGTTTACTTATTTTGTCTTCTTTCTTTCTACCCTTCCGCGAAGATGACTTGTTTGGGCATTTATAGAGTGTGATAAAGACTTGGCTATTTAGGTACGGTTGTGATTCTTTCTCAGTTTATCCACAACGTAACTATCACTTCGGTGTCTCACGCAGTTGAGGATACGTCAAGAGGTTTTGTACAATGGGTACACCGTTTCTTCTTCACAAAGATTAGTACAAGTTTAAGTAACAAATCTGGAGAATTTTACTTCATGATCAAGTTCGGCATATCGGGTTTACTTCACCATGTTGTCACTGCAACAGCCAACAGAATGCGTGAATGATGTGTTTACCAAAGTGTTTATTGGATGGTTGATGAGGTTGTTGATGTTGGAGAATGAACCGTTGCATGTTCCCCTAAAACAGATATTCACTGAAACCAAAGTCGTCATAACACATTCAAGCTGACATTGTTTACGGTTTTGTCTTGATTTTGTAAAATCCCGCGAAAGAACCTATTTCTCGGTTTAAATCATAGACTTGTAAAATACCGTGACAATGGAAACATCCTGGTATTAGTAAAGTGCATTTCCGGATCTATCTTACGGTTTATTCTTGGTTTTGTAAAATCCCGCGAAAGAAACTATTTCTCGGTTTAAACCATAGAGTTGTAAAATCCCGTAATGATGGAACCATCTTGGAGAAGAGAAAGTGTAAATTTGGATCTTACTTGATGCTTGTGCTACGGTTTCTTCTTCGAAGAAGGGATAAAAGGGTGTATTTCATGAATTGGAAGTGTGTTTGGATATTCTTCATGGCGGTTTGGTTACTTCATAGTTTTACGGGGTTATGCTCATTAAACCATGGTCGGGATGAAACCATTATCAGAGTTCACTTAAAACGTCAAAAGAGGCTAGATTTGAACTTTTAACAAGATGTGACAACGACTTAATTCAGTATTGTTTATTTGAGGTTGAAGTGAAACATCACGGGCGAGTGTACTTAGTATCTGAAGGTATCGGGGATGGTTGGATGAAGATTCTTCGAGATCCTTGTTCGAGCTTATTATCAAACACAAAGACTTGGAAATCTAGTTATTGTTGGGTGACTTTTACCTTTTCTTTTACCACTTGGGGGAATCGGGCTCTTATCACCTCAAGATAACTATCACTTTAAGGAGTTACGTTGTAGTGCTCAGTGTCACATTCGATTGTGGATTTTCAAGAGGTAATGTACGTCTTATACTTGATGGTTGGTTGGTTGAAGAGTATAGAGTACATAGAGAGTACTTAGAGATGCTAATGGAAATCGGCACCGCTCTTTGTTACATATGTGCAAGTTTAAGTCACGAGTTCGGGGTAGTTTACTTCAGGGTCAAATTCATCATACTGGGTTTTCTCCATCAGTTGTCACTTCAAAGAGCCTACTGAATGATAATGGTGATGATTACATGTTTTGCCAAGAGATGATGAAAAGAGAGAGATTATGACGTTTGAACACAACAGTTCAAGCCTCGTACTCTAAAGAAAAGAAATGTGTACGTTTCAGTGCGCATTATCTTGGAAAGAAGAGAAATCCTCTTATGACGTTTGAACACTTCAGTTCAAGCCTCGTTCCTCAAAGAAAAGAAAAGTGTACGTGTCAGTGCGCATTATCTTTGCAAGAAGAGAAACCTTCTTAATATGACCATTCTCGTCAACATGCTTCATGCTTTTTCCATGGGCTTTCGATTATCAAGTGAACCGGGCTACCATTGATTGTTTTCTTATTCAACTTGCTCAACTAATAATGAAGATGGCGACATCATGTGCTTATTTGCGGGAGAGAAGTGTGAATAGAACATTCGGATGATTTTCACTTATTTAATCAAGAATGGCAACTCCGTATGCAATTCTTGAGGGGGAGAAGAAGTGTGAAATTACTGCATGGTTGATTGACTTATGAGAATATATGGTCATACGGCTCCTAACTCATGTAAGAACCGAGCTTCTTCTTATCGGATCATCTTTACATGGAGTTTCTTCTAAGAGCCGTTGGTTGACATCTTCACACCGACTGATATGATTATCGACAAAGTGCTTCCGGTTAATGCTTCACGGATACATCAACATGATGATTCCGAACAATCTCTCTGTTCTTGTTTGATGTGATTGGTAGTTTGGTGTTACCATCTTGTGTATTCGTTGCGGCCTGATTGCTGATTTCCTTGATGAACATCTTTCTGTTCTTGTTTGATTGGGAGGGATTTTAGTTAAGGGGATTTGCAAGATGTAAGTTAATTGGGATGCTTTTTGTTGGGATGCTTTTTGGTGTGAGTTGAAGATGTTAACACTCTATTCCCCAACTGGACAATCTTGAAGAAGGTCGAGTCTACAGTCGGTTCTACATTTTCTGCTACATGTTAGAAGACTAAAGACGAGTTGCACTTAAAGATCTAAAGACTTCTTCTTATCTCGAGCATTTTTTTAACAGATTATCGGTTTAGGGGAGAGCACTAATTGGGGGAGAGTGATATGTCGAATTTAATCCCCAATTAGACTTGCTCAAATTCTTCAGCAAGTTGATTCTCACAAAGACTTCTAAGGTTCTTCTCAACAGATTTCTTGTATTTGGGCTTTCAATGTGTTGCTGATTCTGAAGTATCAAACCAGCAAGGGGGAAGGAGACACGTATCTAAACGCGAGTAAACGTGATGAACTTAATACTTCTAAGTAATTGAAGATATCCCGGGAAGACAAATGTTGTTACCGCAGAGAAACTCAAGGTTTGACTCATGATGAGTAAACTTGATGAACTTAATTCTTCTAAGTGATTGAAGATATCCCGGGAAAGCATGTGTCATGACCGCAGAGAAACTCAAGGTTTTACTCATCAAGGCGTTTAGTGTTCTTATTCCAACTATGTGGGGGAAGAGATGTAAGAGTTAGTTTCTGAAGATAAAAGAGGTACACAAGTGTGTGGTGATTTCGATGGTATCGCAATGATCAGGAGAGAGATTGTGTACATTGGGGATGCTCAGTTGTTTCACTTGAGTGCTTAATTAGTGATTCAGAGATATAATCACTTATTCCGGAGTTGACATCCGCAGAGATTGTCGCCCGCAGAGATAATCAGTGACTTGGCCTGCTTCTTCAATGTTATCAGTTATTCATTCCTTGTGCATTGGTATACTTCGGATACTTGAGCTTCATACACGATCATCAGGGAAGAAAAATGTGAACATGGGGAGGTGTTTTCATTCCCCTCATGATGTGTATTCGGGAGAGCTCTTGGATATTGGTGTACTTCGGGTTCTTGAGCTTCATACACTATCATCAGGGACGAAAGATGTGAACATTGGGGAGGTGTTCTTCATTACCCTCATGATGTGTATTCGGGAGAGTTCTTGAGCATTATACAAAGAGACTGACTGCATCAATTCAACTACTTGGGGGAATTGTTCTCTTGACACCTTTTGGAATGGATTGCTTCAGACTTCAGTGGAAAAGGAATTTGAGAAGATTATTTAAGTGTGGGATGAAACGTTGCTGTTCTTCTATTGGATGATATAACCTCGAACGAAGAATCACGGTGATTATTCTTGAAAGGAGCAGCGGGATTTATGATAATGGTGTGCTTCTCTGTGCACCTGGCTAAGGCAAGCTTGAAATAGAGCTTCGAATCTGCTCAGCTAAAGGATTTTCGGTTTGGGGGGAAGCTGCCAAAGTCTCACTTTCAGATGGTTCAATTTCTTTCTTCAATGCAAGACCCTCGGAAGCTTTGGTGGTGAAAGTTTTAGGGATGATGACTTCTATCTTCTACAACGGGGCTGCTCGATATCTTTATCTCGGTACTCGTATCATCATCTTCTTAAACTATATCATCTACTCTATCTTTGTATATATTTATCAGAAAAACCAAATACAAAAATATAAAACCAACAAAAAGAAAATAGAAAAATATAAAATCTTAAAAAACCCATAAAAATCAGAAAATTTCAAAAATACCAAAAAATATGTTTTCCAAGACATGTCTTCTGGTATCGATAACATCTACGGTCTTAGAAATGTCATTCAATAATGGCACGGGACTTTAGATGAAGTTCTAGCAGGAGGTGTAAATATTCTTTTCTAAACATGTCTAAAAAAAAATGGCTTACAGTTATTTCAGACTGTAACCCGCGCTTCAAATAATGGCTTACGGTTATTTCAGATTGTAACCCGGGCTTCAAAAAAAATGGCTTGCTATTATTTCTGATAGCAACCCGCTCTTTAAAGGATGGAAAGTGTTGCGCTAAACAATTTCTCAAATATTTCGTGCACTTATCCTAAAACAATTTGAGAAAAGTATGTCGAAGGACTGCTGTTCCTACACAAATGTTTTTCCGTCTAAAATTCTTCAGAAAAATATTTGTTGTTTTTCAAAAATGGTGGAAAATGAGTTGCTTGAAAATCAACCAGTTTCAGAGTTTTAGTAAAAATTGAAAACTCAATCAATGACTTCAGCGCTTTTAAACCTTTTCAGAAAAATGAGTCATTGATTGAGGGGGAGAATGTTTTCAAACTTATATCATCTAACGGGCTTTCTTAATTATCCTAATATGCTTAATTAAAAATGATGTTAACCTATGTTGAAGGACTAGGTGCCTAGGATATGATTGCTAGGATTAGATGATTAGAGTTTGATAAACACATTATTCCCATACCTTATATGATCTGATTGATATGTTGGAGTTACTTTTATTAGTCGATTGATGTTTGGGTGTTGTAGACCACCATATATTTGTATGTGTGTTCACTAACGTATGCAGGTATATTGGTATATAAGAATGTTTCCGATCCGGATCCCACAATTAAAGATGATTGGGTGCCAAAAGGAAAGGGTAACTATTTCTTGGGTTGACAAATGAAGAAACGGAGCTTAATTGGACTTCTATGGAGAGTTGGCATTAATGCAACGTAAGAGGTCTCACTGCATCAGCAGATGGTTTTCTTCTAAGTGATTGAAGAAACGGAGCTTAATTTGACCTCAGTTGGCATTCAAAATGCAACGTAAGAAGAAGTCTCACTGCATCAGCAGATGGTTTTTCTTCCAAACCCTACAGCAACAACAACAAAAGTGGCTCAACCACCTAACGTATCTTTGTGCATGATACCATTTTTAAACAATTTTGAAAACATTGTTTTGAAAATGGAAAAATATTGTTTTGAAAATAAATTGGACTAAATTTTTGAAAATCACCGGACTTCATGTTATCAAAACCTAAGTCACTCAATTATTGACTTCTGTCATGGATTGAGGGGGAGAGTGATTTAAAATAAAATATTTTCAAACGATGTTTCTTCACAAAAGTTCCGTCTTGTACGATAATAAGTGGTGATCTAAAGATTTAATGTTATGTCATGGTATGATTTTTTCTTTAGAATCAAGGTCTTTCAAAATGAAATTTTTTCTGTTCTTGTTTGATTGTGAAATTGTTTTATTTTACTAAAAGATCTCTTAAAAACTTTCATACCTGACACTAACAATCTTTAATGTCTTAAATTGGTCTTTATCTGTCATTTTTCAAAAATTAAATCTTGCCACGTCTTTCCCCAAACTCTTTTAAATGATTTAAATCAATTGGGATCACAAATCTCAAAGGGTTTGATATTTTTGATCGGGGGAGAATTTGTGATTTAATAATGAAATTTGATAAAAGGTGATCGTTTTGATTTAATTGTGCACGTTGCTCTCTCATATGTGCTAAACGCTTTCGAATCTCGAAGCATATATTGAGGGGGAGCATTTTTAAAGAAAATAAATTATCAAGGTGCAAATGCTTTTATGTTTTAACATAAAGTACCTTAATTGAGTTTTAAATGGTTTCTTAATGGCTTGTGTGATCGTAAATGTGCTTCAAAAGAACTCTTGCCTCTATGTGATAAAATGATTTCAAATATCCTACGCACATATTGAGGGAGAGATTTTACCAAAGAAAATCAAATGGTTTTTTCTAAGAAAATTGTGATCAAGAAATTATTTCAAAGAAATTATTTCAAAGAACTCTTGCCTCCATGTGCTAAACATTTTAAAAATCATATGCACATGTTGAGGGGGAGCATTTCTAAATGATCAAAACTATTAAGGTACAAAATGCTTTGATCTAGTATCACAAGTACCTTGATTGATTTTCCAAATGATTTTTCAATTGGTTTCAAGAAGGAAAGAACAATACCAAAAGACCGACCAATTTACTTTATGCATGGAGTTATAAGGATGGTTAGGTTAGGTATTTGTTCCCACGATCCCGCCAGAGCCGGAGGGATCTACCCAGGGACAATCCACTAGATAGTGTAGAGTCCTTAGGTATATTGAAAAAAGGAGAAAAATGAGAATATGGGAAGAGTGTGGACTGAGACAGAGCTAGTACTGGAATAAACCCAACAAGGTTCTAGTTATGAAGTCTCGGTAAGCACTGAAGGGGTTGAAGAATGAAAAAGAACTGAATGTGAAAAAGGGTGAAAATAAATAGCCCTCCATCAATTCAACCTTAGGGCAGAAACCGGGTTCAATACATATGCTACTGGTTGTTACTAAGGTAACACTGGTATTGAAGACAAGATGTCATGGACCCAGTGACGCACTGCACTACAACTTCCCAAGCCACTCAAGTTCCTCTTAAAAGGGCTTGTTTCATTCTCACGGGGAACCTACATAATCTATCGACTTTCCCTTAGAGATCGTTGATATTGAAGAAGGAGACCCTCTCCCTAGTCTCCGGCACAGGAACCAAAAATGCACAATTGAGTCTAGAGCCAAGAGATCATCCACAATATCTCATTAGGACACTAAATTCTTGAAGACTTGTTGTTTCACACAATGTGGAAAGTAAGTATATATTAAGAGTCCTACGCATTATCCTTGTGGTATTGCCAGAACATCTGAGTGGTATGTAAAAGTATTCACGATGAAGATGGAAATCCTTCTAGAGCCAACATCAAACAAGCTCTTGGTGGGTGACATGTGAGATCTTCTCGTAAGATCAAACTTGTGACAACTGGATAGAAACGATGGGGAGATTCATTCTTGAATCAACCTTGGTCCAGGAATGGAATTGACGAATACTTTTGGAAAAACCGTTCGATGTGCAAACCTTCTTTTCTCTAGCACGTCGAATGTGTATTCATTTCAAATTCAAAAAGTATCTCTGATTGAAAAATACTTTTAGAAAAACCGTTCGATGTGCGAATCTCTTCTTTTCGCTAGCACGTCGAATGTGTACTCATTCTCTAATACAAAAAGTATTTTGATTGAAAATTGATCTTTCTCATAAAACCTTCGTCGTATTGCAAAACTCTTTCTTCAAGTAATACGCGATTGTTTTTCAAATCATTTTTCATCAATCAGTGAATCTCTATTTGCTGGTTCACTCACTCCGTGTTGTATTCTTTGAGACATTCCGGTTTGAGAACAGCTAGAACAGCTGCGAAACCATGTCAAGGAGATTCTTAGGAATCATACCTGATCACAGGCAGTACTTGTACTGATCAACGGGGAACCGTGGGCCATGTACCTCAATTCAACGAAAGTGATCAAAGACACTTTCGTGCGCTTTATTGCTAACTGTTGTTTGCAGGTACATTTGGACGGTTGCAGCTGATCGGAATTGAGGAGTCAATCCAAAGCCGCATGCTCGCAGCATCCACACGTAATTTGAAGAAATCATGACTGGTGCATATCTACAGAACCTGGCTCAGATATTTTTATACTATGCTTCTGCTACGCTGCTGCAAATATCTTGAACCAGTAAAGCTTCCTGATAAGGTTTTAAAAGGTACCTTTTTAAGGGGTCATTTAAGCCCTTATTCGATCACTTCTGTATCCGTTATTGCTTAATATCGTTCCTTTTCACTTTTTAGGTCTCTTGAAGGCAAAATGCTGGAATGATGCTTATTTGAACGAAAAGGCGCGAATATACGAAGAAAATGGCCAAAGTCAGAATCGAGACACTCAAAGCTGCTGAAACATAAGGCGACGGCGTCACTGCATATCTGCGACGCCGTCGGTAAGGCATTTTGCGACGGCTCAGAAGCGAAATTGCATGTTTTCAAGGGACGACGTCAGGTTCTAAAGGAGTAGGCCGTCGTTACTCAGACGGCCTAGATGCAGCCAAGACGGCGTCAGAGCTGAAGGGGACGGCGTCACAGTCATAAGGTGACGCCGTCGAAAGGTTTACGTGGCCAAGACGAAACCCTAATGACGGCGACACGACGGCGTCACGAAACATAAGGTGACGCCGTCGCAGATGTAATCTTATATATAGAATCCGAATTTTTCAGTTTTTGAGGGTAGTCTTTTGGAGTAAAAACCTAAAACCGAACCAAGGCTTTCTTGTGCAGTATTTTAGGGTTCTAAACCCTATTATACATCAAGATAAGTATTTACTTCATTAATTTAATTATGTCTTTGATTATTTGTGTGTATGCTTGCATGTTCTCCATGTCCGGCTAATTTATTTGTGTGTTTGCTTAGGGAATATGAAACTTAATTATTGAATATTGATTGGTTGATACTTATCTTAGTTGACTAATGATCTAGAGTGCGCTAGATTATTCGTTGTGTACTTAATGCTTGACTTTTCTTTGTGAACTTTAGAATATAATTATCTAGGTAATTGTAGGATAAAGTATTCAAGGACAACCGTAGAGTAGGCGTCTATAAATCACTAGAGGATTTGTAAACAAGACCCTTTGGTAATTTCAAAGAGTTAGGGAAACAAGCACGCCCTATAGCCTTAGAATCACAACGCAACTAGGAATAAGGACGTGACAAATCAACCATCAATAGGAGATAATTAAGGAGTAGTAAAACCTAAGTAAACACATCTTTAAACTATCATACGAGTACACATCAATTAGACATAGACTATCACAACCTTAGCTTAGATAATTAGATAATAGTAGAGTAATCGGTAGCAATACCAACCCCCCCCAAATCCAATACCCGAGATTCGTACCTTTTCATTTTCTAAAAAAATATAAAAATACAAAAATAATCTTCCTCAACCTCAACCTTAGCGTAGTAACTTCTCACTAGCATTCCTATTCCCCTAGAGAACGATATCAATACCCGTGGCTTACCCTAATTACTACACTACAACGATTAGGTTCACTGCCTAGGGTGTTATAAAACTTGCTCGAAGAAAAGGAAGTTTCCTTGACCCCGAACGACGCGTGTAACGTTATCAAGTTTTTGGCGCCGCTGCCGGGGAATAGAATAGCTAGTTAGTAGTCCACCTCGTTTAGGTTTCTTTGCTTGATTCCTATCAAGTAAATTTTTCTCATTTTTTAGCTTTCTCTTAGTCTATCCCCCTTCTTCGTGACCTTTGTTCGTAACACCCATCACTTTTCACCATGGAAGGTGACAACCAACCACCACTCATCAACCCACCACCAAACGACCCGCCAAGAGCCCGTACTCTTGGTGAGTACTCGAGACCAAACCACCTAGGTTATAGGAACACCATTGAGCTTCCCGACCAAGCCCAAACTACGGCCCTGCGATCCGACACCATCCGGTTGGTGCAAAACGGATGTGCATTCCATGGACTTCGTTCCGAAGATCCAAATCAGCATCTGAGGGATTTCCTCAAAATTGTCGATTCCGTCGACCTTGATGCTACTACTCGGGAGACCACGCGCTTGCGTCTCTTCCAATTCTCTCTACGGGACCAAGCTAGTAATTGGCTTGAGCGACTTCCCGCCGGCTCCATCTCAAGTTGGGATGATCTTACTTCTCGCTTCCTTGCTCAATTTTTCCCACCGGGGAGAACCACTAAGCTTAGGAATGACATCTTGATGTTCCAACAACGTCAAGGTGAATCTCTCTACGAAGCATGGACCCGATTCAAGGACTTACTTCATAAAGTCCCTCATCACGGCATTGATCTTTGGCTCCAAGTCCAAATCTTTTATGATCATGTCAACTTTCCCACTAAGCGATCCATTGACCAAGCGGCCGGTGGAAAACTTAGTGATCTCACCGCGGAAGAATCATGGGAAATAATAGAGGACCTTGCCCTCTATGACAACGAAAGTTGGGATGACCCCCGTGAACTTCCCAAAACCGTCAAGGCAATCTCCTTGCCTCCTCCCGACCGTAGGATGATTGAACTTGAAGATCAAGTTAAATTCCTCATGAGTTCCTACAAAAATCCTAAGTCTTCACGACAAGTGAATCAAATCACTCTACCTTGTGAGTTATGCAGTGGTCCCCATGACACTCGTGATTGCTCAAGGCTCTCCGAACAAGCTTTTGCGGACTACGCCTCCATACGTACCGACAGAGCGGGAGATAAGTGGTACACTTTCAAACCCGAACAAAACAACTTAGGAAACTCATACAACCCCTCATGGAGAAATCACCCTAATCTTAAGTGGAACCAAAACTCAAGCACACCCCAAAGCTCATCTAGTTCGCCTAACAGATTCAATTCTTCTAATACCGGGAACCCCACTAATATTGAAGCAATTGCATCTAGATTTTTGTCATCCCAAGAAACTCGATTGAATAAGCTTGAAGCCGAGTTTAAGCAAAAACAGAGCGAGATGACAACCAAGCTTGATGCCCTCTTAAAAGCCTTCAATGAGCGGGAAATTGGAGCACTCCCAAGTGATACCATAAAGAACCCAAAAGTGAATTCGATTGCATCGACTTCATGTTCTAGTTCATCATGGGAGAACACACATTCATGCCCCTCTCACCCAACGGTTCACTCGGTAAATGCTATCAAAAAGGGTTCCAAGTCATCCAAGAAATACCAAGGCCCGGCACCTTTGGTAAAGCCTACTCCTGAGAAACCCGTTAGCCAAGAATCCAAACCTAGTTTAGAGGAGGAGTACAAGGAACTCTATCAAGAGAAACCAATTCTTGAAGTCTTAGCTCATGCACCTTATTATAATGCTTTAAAAGAAAAATATGAGTTAGAACTTAGGCTTGGGAAACATGGGTCCGCCTTTGTGCGAAACAACTTACCTAAGAAGTTAGATGATCCCGGGCTATTCACTCTTCCGTGTAGACTTGGAACTTCCAAGCCACTCGATGCTTTAGCCGATTTAGGATCATGCATCAATCTCGTTCCGTTGTCCCTTCATAGAAGCTTCAACCTAGGTAAAATTGAACCAACGGAAACTATCTTAGGATTAGCGGACGGTAGTATAGCACGTCCGGTTGGAATAATAAAGGACATGGTAGTACATGTAGGAGAGTTGACTCTTTTGGCCGACTTTCATGTGCTAGACATGAATAAGGACCCGACATGCCCATTACTAGTTGGAAGAGGATTTTTAGCTACCGCTAGTGCCATCATCGATTGTAAGATGTCCAAAATAGTGGTAGGAGAGGGGAGTGCTAGGTCGGTTTACGATGTCAAAAGGCATTCGTACTACAAGGATGAGGAAATCCCACAAGAGATTAGGTTGGATAGAGAGCCTTCTCGATATGGACCTTGGATTGAGAAGAACATCATAGGCCCCCAAAGACCTTTTTACCTAGATAAGGCCTTTGCTAGTGTAGCAACTTTCCAAGAACAAGAATTGGCTAGGGATATAGAAGTGAACCCGTTCGAGGACGCCTTAGTATTTAGGAAGATGACCGAGTTCCTAGGATGCTTGCCCGTTAACCTTGTCATGAATAAATGGATAGTTGAGAAATCCGAACACATGTGGAATTGGAATAGAACGCCTAGCGATGGTAATGGAAGGTGGCACATTAGGATACAAATCTATGATCCCGATGGTGAGATGTTTGAAAAGGCATATTTAACCGAACGTACTACTAGGAACTTGAATGATAAGTTTGATCCCTACGACATTGTTGAGGATAGACTTACTTATATCGGTACGTAGGAGTAGGACTACGAGTCTAGCTACAAGACTCTTAAATAAAGAAAAGCGCTTCGTGGGAGGCAACCCATGCTTAATTGTTTGCTTGTTAGTGTCATATATCTTTTATTAATTGTTTGTCCTCATGTTTAAATTTGTAAAAATGCTTTATTTTGTTTTTAACCTCGTCTTAATTACATATAAAGGTATTTTACATAAAGGATAAGTGTAGGGAGGATTACACACGTTTTCAAAAGAAACGTAAACATGAGAATAACAATTAACTAAAAGATATATATGTTTGTTTGTTCGAGTCAAATGCTTGTATCGAGTCATAATGGATGTTTTTGCAGAAGTTTTTCTAGATTCTAAAGATGTAAATTTTCCAGAATTTTTTCCAGAAAATCGCAGACCAGTTTTTGTCAGGATAACCTGACGGCGTCAGGATTGCAACCTGACGGCGTCAGGAAGGAATAAAAACTTCAGCTTACTTTTTCTCGTTTTCTGAGCTACTTGTAAAATTTTGGAATTTTCCAGATCTTAACTTTCAAAACAAATTCTGTAAACATCCATTCCATAAGCATTATATCCTAGTTTAAATCGAGTCTTATGTATATTATTACCGCCGATTTTACGCGAAGGTTTCGTTTGTTTTCTTCTAGTGTGCAGGTTTAGTTTGTCAAGAAGAAGTTACACAAGTTAAGAAGGAGCCTTTCACGCAAAAACTCTTCTTGGAAAAGATTTAACCACCACTTTTTACGGATCCTACCGAGCTAATCAGGGGAGTATTAGTTTCTTTCGTTTTTAATTACCTTCTATTATCATAACTTTGATACTTTCGGGGAACATTGGGGACAATGTTCAGTTTAAGTGTAGGGAGGGAAAATAAACGGGAACTTTGAAACTATGCTTATCCTTGACTATTTGCTTTGTCCAAGTGTATTTGTGTAATAAACCATGAGAAAATGTAGGTTAGGGTAATTTTAGCCAAATTTAAAATTTTTTCATGACGTATAAGAGTGGGCCATTAGTCTTAACAAAAGCGTCTCATGGATAGGAAGTTGCATGACTAGCACAAAAACCCTTACCACCTAAATTCCACCCAAAATGTGAGGATCGCCCTTAGATTAGTAGGAATTAAAGCATTCATCTTTAATGCTTAGAGTGTGAACCGGTAGTATATTAGATTCTAGAACTTGTTTTGTGATGCATTCCGAGATCGCAAGTGAGGCTACACTTGTGTAGTTAGGAATAACTAAATGATAAGAGGCATTAGGATAAACCCTTGTTTGATACCTGTAATATAATTACTTCTTCCATATCGGTTGAGTAATTCCCCCACACCCTTTGCGTTGTACTCATCTTTAGTACACGATACCCCTAGTTAACCCCTCAGAGCCTATCCTTTTCGCGGTTCTCGTGATGTTTCGGTTTTTCCGGAATATCAATGAAGAGAATTGTTTACACCCCACCCCCAAATATACACCCAAATCGCCTTAGCCTACCTTTATTGCACTCACTTTTAGTGCAAATTTATGTTATCACCCAAAACCCTTAGTTCAATTATCTGGTTGCTTGCATGAGTTGCTAAGTCGAGTCATATCCCTTGTATACAGTTTTGGGATGATTGGGATTCATGGGAAAAGTTAAAGTTTATGAAACATAGGAAAGAGAACGTTAAACTCAAATTCCCTTTGTTTGCATAATAATGTACTCCAAGTGTTTTGATCTTTTCAATTCGGGTCAAATTAGTGTTAGAGTAATAAAAACTCAAGTGTAGGGATGTGTCTATAAATCCCTATCATTTTGATGTACCGTAGAGGATGGTAGAGTAAAAGTGTATGCAAAAAAAAAAAAAAAAAAAAAAAAAAAAAAAAAAAAATCTCGAAAAAAAAAAAAAAAAAAAAAAAAAAAAACATACGGGCTACCATCCTACATCTATCTTTTAAATTATGTTTGTTTATTTTCGTTGCCTAGAGTTTTAGAGTGTCGAGTCTTGGCTTAGCAACGCCATTCTTCGTATACTTGCAACATAGAGATTTTTGACTATCCACCACTATATAGCCTATCCCACCAAACCCTTATTTCCCAACCGTAAGCCTAACGTTACAACCCTTTAAAGACCTCTTTGATAGTCTTTCCTAGGTGCTTACGCCAAAGCGATGGAGGTTTGATCTATTCTCAAGCCTATGGTAATCTATGTACTAGGACCGGTTAATGAGTGTTTATCTTCCATTTCCGATTTGTTATATTTCATATATACACCCGAGAGAGATGTGAGTATCCAAACACCCCATGTGAGGTGCTAGTATGTAATTTCCGTGCTTGTTATGACTTTTGCGGGGCTTATATGTGTTGTGGACCGTTTTGAATGGATGCTTCATGACCCCTAACTTATAAATTAATTGGCTAAAAGCACATTTGCTTGAGGACAAGCAAATACCAAGTGTAGGGATATTTGATAAGGTTTTAAAAGGTACCTTTTTAAGGGGTCATTTAAGCCCTTATTCGATCACTTCTGTATCCGTTATTGCTTAATATCGTTCCTTTTCACTTTTTAGGTCTCTTGAAGGCAAAATGCTGGAATGATGCTTATTTGAACGAAAAGGCGCGAATATACGAAGAAAATGGCCAAAGTCAGAATCGAGACACTCAAAGCTGCTGAAACATAAGGCGACGGCGTCACTGCATATCTGCGACGCCGTCGGTAAGGCATTTTGCGACGGCTCAGAAGCGAAATTGCATGTTTTCAAGGGACGACGTCAGGTTCTAAAGGAGTAGGCCGTCGTTACTCAGACGGCCTAGATGCAGCCAAGACGGCGTCAGAGCTGAAGGGGACGGCGTCACAGTCATAAGGTGACGCCGTCGAAAGGTTTACGTGGCCAAGACGAAACCCTAATGACGGCGACACGACGGCGTCACGAAACATAAGGTGACGCCGTCGCAGATGTAATCTTATATATAGAATCCGAATTTTTCAGTTTTTGAGGGTAGTCTTTTGGAGTAAAAACCTAAAACCGAACCAAGGCTTTCTTGTGCAGTATTTTAGGGTTCTAAACCCTATTATACATCAAGATAAGTATTTACTTCATTAATTTAATTATGTCTTTGATTATTTGTGTGTATGCTTGCATGTTCTCCATGTCCGGCTAATTTATTTGTGTGTTTGCTTAGGGAATATGAAACTTAATTATTGAATATTGATTGGTTGATACTTATCTTAGTTGACTAATGATCTAGAGTGCGCTAGATTATTCGTTGTGTACTTAATGCTTGACTTTTCTTTGTGAACTTTAGAATATAATTATCTAGGTAATTGTAGGATAAAGTATTCAAGGACAACCGTAGAGTAGGCGTCTATAAATCACTAGAGGATTTGTAAACAAGACCCTTTGGTAATTTCAAAGAGTTAGGGAAACAAGCACGCCCTATAGCCTTAGAATCACAACGCAACTAGGAATAAGGACGTGACAAATCAACCATCAATAGGAGATAATTAAGGAGTAGTAAAACCTAAGTAAACACATCTTTAAACTATCATACGAGTACACATCAATTAGACATAGACTATCACAACCTTAGCTTAGATAATTAGATAATAGTAGAGTAATCGGTAGCAATACCAACCCCCCCCAAATCCAATACCCGAGATTCGTACCTTTTCATTTTCTAAAAAAATATAAAAATACAAAAATAATCTTCCTCAACCTCAACCTTAGCGTAGTAACTTCTCACTAGCATTCCTATTCCCCTAGAGAACGATATCAATACCCGTGGCTTACCCTAATTACTACACTACAACGATTAGGTTCACTGCCTAGGGTGTTATAAAACTTGCTCGAAGAAAAGGAAGTTTCCTTGACCCCGAACGACGCGTGTAGCGTTATCACTTCCGCTACTCTGATGGAAAGAGTCATGATCCAGAAAGTGTGAGCATGTCGGTCCGAAAGTCACAACATCACATGAAGGCAACACAACTATGGATGATCCAGAGAGATTTACTGTGGCTGATGATCTCAATGAAAGCTCGAAGATCATCAAAGATGTGGATCAGTTCAAAGACCTCCACTGAAAGTACAAAATATGCGGTCTATGAAGAGTCACTGCTTAAGCACAAAGATTGCGGATTTGAAGCATTGAAGTCTACGAGCTCAAGAACAAAGATAAAATAGAATGCTAGGATTCGAAATGTAAAACATGGGGTGACCTCCCTTAGGGGGAGATTGTTAGGAATTAGAAAATTCCATTGTGAAGTGTCGGTCACCCCAAATATTATCTAGCATAAGTTAGCTCGTAGACATATCGTTAGTTACGCTATTTACCAGTTTATTAGTTAGTTGTTAGCCTAGTTTAGCGTAGTGTAACACCGTGGAGGAAGGACGGGTCTTTACCCACTGTATACCTGATCCACAGGCCGTCAGGAGGTCGTTTAGTTTGTAACCTATAAATACCCTCTACCTTGCAAGGTAGAGGGTTGGAAGTTCTAATCTAATCTTTCACTTTTGATAAGCAACTCTCTTTCTAGAATTCCCTCTCAACTCTCTTCATCTATCTAAAATGGCTTTCTTGTTTAATCATTGTCCTAGACCACCCGAATCATCAAACAACATAAATATTGGATCCTAACAATAAGAAAAGAAAAGAAAATAAAATAAGGAAATAACGTGCGTTACCCATGTAACGCCCAACCTTTAACTTGCAAATAACACCGACCACGGTATGGTTAACTTGGGTTAACACCGAGTAAGTTGGGAATAACTTGGGGTTGCAAGTTATGATTGCGTTTGCTGTGTAGAAATCAACACATTTAATAATACTATACGAATAGCCGTGTATAACAACGAGATATTATAATGGCAAATAGTTTTAGTGATAAAAAAATATTTATGGATTATAAATGAAAAATAATAAAAGTTTGAGGATTAAACATAATGTTTTGAAATCCGGTTCGACCCGGGTGGTTCAACCAGTTGAACCGTTCTACCCGACGGGTTTGGTCGAAAAAACGGCTCAATTTAAACCGGGTCAACCCGCCGGGTTTGAAGCGTCTCGGGTCAACTCGATTTTCGATGTGTATTAATAGTTTCTTTTTGAAACACGTGTTTTGAACATTTTCTTTTTTGTTTTAACTTTTCACTTGTTGATAATTAATTGTTTCAATATTTTTTTTTAAATTTTTTTAACATTTTAATTTCTTGACTTTTTACTTTGACCATTTTTATTTTATAGATAGTATAGAAAAAACTAAAAGAGAATCATGTAGTGCCTATCCCATATCGACTTAGACATGTTTGGCCTCAAAAATAGCCATGAGCCAAATTCAAATTTTGAGCTTGTTATTAGATGATGATTGAGGAATACTTCACAACCTAAATAATTTCATTTTGGTTCGATAAAAACAGCCTTATTACATATTTGGTGGTGCTTATATGGCTTTAGAATATTTCTTGCAAAGTCTAGCAATGTTTATCTTTTATCTTTCTGACCGTGTGCCTTGCCTTTCCTTTAGTAATTGTTAGTATAAAACTTGAGCTTAAAGCAAAACCTAGTTTAGGTTAGTTTTGGATGAGGCGAATCTTGGATTAAGTGAATATTTCTGGGCTAAAGCTGCTAAGAAAGAAAACAACATCGTTAGTCTCACTGCGGAAGGGGGTTCCGCGGTCAACCTCCGGCGTGAGAGTAAGTTTAGGTTTAGAGAGAGAAAGTGTATTTAGTGAGAGAGTGATGATGATACCGTTAAAAATGGCAGGTGCCCTCTATTTATACCATGGACCTTCTTGTCGGGTTCTTGGGATCACATGTTTTGGTAGTGATGTTTTGGGCGGCAAACTCCAAGGTCAAACCCTCCCTTTGTCATCTTGTCGTTGACAATGATGTTTTTGGGAAGGACTTGTGGTCTTTTCCTGTATGGAGTTTGCTGAAGTCAGCTATGTGGGTGCTGACGATATTCCTTACTCCTTTGGTTGATCCGTGATCCAGACCCGTTAGGGACATTCCGGACATGGCATTGCTCCACGGTTAGGAGTATTTCTCTTACTCTGGTCCGACCTCATAGGTCAAGGTTGTTAGCGTCCGTCTTGCCCGTGGGTCTTGGATCGTAGTGTTTGGTATGTCCGACCCGGCCCTTTGTGGGTCCGGGGATACTATACATCATTAGTAATATTTGGCATTCACACTTTCACTCCACTAAGACTTATGGTAGAGTAACTGTGCTATTGCTAACCCAAAAAAACAATATTAACATTGAAACGGATGAGGTTTTCTCCCTTTAGCTTATCTGATCAAAACGAGTTTCTTTACTTAGATGCATGTGACCTAACCGGTGTATCTCGTGACTATTTCCAACCATTTCCATACTTATCCTCTTACCTATATAATCGTACAACATGTGTCATACACTAGTTCTATTTCTTGATTCGGTTTATAGGTTATTTCACTTGTGATAATCATAAAAATAAAAAAAATAAATAGTTACAAGTAGTATAAAACTTATCATTTCCTATAAGAGGTAGACACGTATTTTGTTGTAAACGTTCTAAATAAAAAAGAGTCAAATAAAACCCAAATATTGATAAATCAATATTTGAATGCATTCCAAAACACACTAATTAAGTAATTATTGGTTTAAAATTTGTGATAGAGTAACTGTGTTGTTGAAAAAAAAAAAAAAAAAAAAAAAATAGTTACAAATAGTACAAAGAATTATCATTTCTTAAAAGAGGTACAATCTTATTTCTTTGTAAACCCTCTAAAAGACAGTCAAATAAAACCCAAATATAGATTTAAATCAATATTTAAGTGCATCTCCAAACACACTAATTATTGCTTAAAAAGGGGTTAATGGCAAATTAGTCAATTTACTACAGTACTTAAAATTTTACCCTCAATGTCCACTATATTCATCCATGATCCCCACGCTCCATCAGTCACACACACACACACTCACTTTCATTCAATTTAAATTTCAACTCAAAAATCATCCAACCTACTAATTTTCAAAAACTTTTATTCAACTTCTCAAACAAGGTACACCTTTTATAAAAAAAAACCTAAAAAATTCATTCAGTTTTTTATGTTTTTTTTTACTGGTGGGTCAACTGTAAATGATCATCATGTTTGTTAAATAATTGTTTCATGTTTTGTGTTTGATTGTTTATATGCTTTTAGTTTTAGTATTATTTGCTTTTTATTTGAAAGAGAAAGAAAAAAAGGGTGGTTGTTCTTAATTTTCTTGATTTTCTTGAAATGTTTATATTTGAAATTAAAGTGTTTGAAAGTACTAAAGAAATGATTTTTTGATATGGGTATTGTTTAGAATTTGATAATCTTTGTGGGTTTAATTGGAATTAAAAAATAAAGTTATTAAACATAGTGTATGATATTATAGAAGTGTTTCTTGATCACATTTTTTGAGTTTTTTGAAAGGTTTGTATGTTTGATGTTGAATTGTTTAAAAAGGCTAAAAATGTGAATTTTTGATATGGGTATTGTTTAGAATCATATAATTTTGTGGGTTTAAGTGGAAATACAAATTTATATGATTAAACATGTTATATGTCATTGTACACATTTGTTTGAATTTTTCATGTTATAACTTATGTTGTTTCGGCTATTTTATTTATTAGGATGGAGTCTCAAAATGAGGTTTCGATAGAAGATGATAGTGGTGAGGTTGTTAATGAAGTTATGAATGTGACTAAAGAGGACCAAAAGGTTGATTCCGAAGGACCACCTTCTGAGAATTTAAATAAAGTTGAGGAACTTGCTGATTCGTTAAAGAATAATAAGTTAGATAAAGATGGGACTAGTTCTAGTGCACCGGTTAGTAAGCCAAGGGCAAATTTGTCTCAAAGTTCCTCCCTTTCGGCTAAAGGCCGAATCCCTGATGGGAAATCTGTGAAACCGCGAATTGGGTCAAGGGTTGAAGGCAAAGTAGCCAATGAAACTGGTACAACAGGGTCTTCGCGTTTGTATCCTGCGAATAGGAGAGCTTCTAGTGGAGCAAAGATAGCGGAATTGAGTGCAAAGAGTGGTGGTGTGTCTGCACGAAGAGCCACTTTAAGTTCGGTGCCAAGTGGAAGCAAGTTAAAGGTACATATCGTTTCTATTTTTTTGCTCCCTATTGTCCACTTTGAATTTTCCTAAAACGATCACCTCTTATTAACCCAAAGAACGCTTACCTCTTCTTGTAATTTTTTTTTATGCGTGTGTTATAGGCTAAGAAGGTTAATGGAAATAAAGATGGCACTCCTTCTGAAGACTCATTGTAAGTTGAACCATATGCTACTTCCCTGTTTATGAAAGTTTAGAGGCTTAGGAATTTTCATGACAGATTTCTTTTAATGATCATAGCAAGATAGATTAATGAGCAGTTAAGGTATTGTAGTACCATAATACTTTGAATTAGTGACTTACATTTTAACGGAAGTATACAAATCTGAAATTTTCGATTGATTTTTGAGGTTCTTTTGCGATTGCAGATCAGTAGCTCAAAATTCCAGACCAAAGATAACAGCATTGCCAGTTGGAGACGATGATGACACTCATTCCACTACCTCATCGTATTATTCTCTACTTACAACCTTCTCACGTTTCATTTTTTGAATTTTTTTCTTCTAGAAGTTGACTTTTTTATGGATTATTGTATGATACCAAGTGGGCAAGTTAGGAGCAGTGCCTCTGGTTTTTCATTTAGGTTGGATGAACGTGCTGAAAAGCGAAGACAGTTCTTTTCAAAGTTGGAAGAAAAGAGTAATGCAAAGGAAGTGGAGAAGACGAAATTGCAAGAAAAGTCAAAGGTCTTAGAATTTGACTCTTTAGTCATTTGAATTGTAAGTCGGTCAATACCTTTAACTTATTCTGGTATCAATGCAGGAAAGCCAGGAAGCAGAAATCAAGAAATTGAGGAAGAGTTTGACGTTTAAAGCTGCACCACTGCCAAGTTTTTACAAAGAGCCTCCTCCGAAAGTGGAATTGAAGAAGGTATCTTATTAATTTTGATCCCCAAAGTCAACCTGTTAATATGCTCTATGTTCATTTGGATTTAGCATACTAATGCGGTTTGACCTTCAAGGTCAAATGAAATGATTTTCAAAAAGTTCTCATGATTTTGAAGTAACAGAACCTTGATAGCTAAAGATGAACTTTTCTTACTTTATGTTTTTTTACTTTTTATCAGTTGGAGAGTTATCGTTTGCATCACTAGCACATTTACTATTTAACTGTATGTTCTCAGTTTGCCCCACGAGCCTTGACATACTTACAACTCCACCATTGATAAAGTTACTATTTTTCATGTGCAAAAACTGTTGATTTTCTAAATCTTCAAGTGACCCTTTACGACATAAAATGCTATGGTGGCCTTGGTTAAGCATTGCACGCCAAATTACAATTTGCAATATTTCGCTTACAGTCTTTTCAAATGTTCATGCTTTACAACATCTATATGTCTGTAATTTAATAGATGCCAACCACACGTCCAAAATCACCAAAGCTAGGCAGAAATAAGAGCTCTGTGGCCTCAGTTGCCCCGCGAATTGCAGACCCTGCTACATTGAGTAAGGTCAACCATGACAAAGGCACTGCTTCTTCCAAAAAGTCAATCACAAGACCCAAAACTGAAGTCAAACCTGAAAAGCCAAAAGATTCGCCGGTGAAGATAGAAGATCAGGAGAAGGACCAAGATTCGGATGAACAATTTCAGAAAGTGGAAGCCCCATCCGTAAATCCTCTTGACGTTGAAGATTGGATAGAAATTAGTCCAAAGAAGGCTGCAGAGGGTTCGTCCAATCAGGGTGTGACACCTGGAGACATAGTGGCTGCTGGAGGTTAGAATGCAGTGTAAACTTGTTTCTAAATACTTGTAGTTAGTTTTTTTTGTGTGTGAAGAATTTATGGTGTTTTGTGCTGTGGATAGTGTGCTGAAAGATTGTTTTTCATATACGGGCTCCCCTACAGGTTTACTTGAATCCTTCTTTGTTTAAGGGGTCCGGGTCGGGTCTCTACAGGTTTGTATGAAACTTTCTATGTTGGAATATAAAGTTGTAATGTGCAAAAGAAGACTTTTGCATATTTTCTTGCGATGTCATTATAAAAATGTAAATCGTTAATCATTTTACAGATATCTTTTTAATTACACTGTTTTAAATGTGTGAAACGCAAGTTCTTAAGCTTTGAATGATTTATGTGGTTGTAAGGTTAAGATTTTATTTGCAGGAAGATGTAATCAGACAATACATGAATATACGGAGATTTAATTTTAATGCACAAATTGTAAATGAAATAACATATCAAATGTTGCGAAAAATTATAACAAGGACAAAAACACATATCTGTCCCAGTGTGTAAAATGTAGAATCTGTAAGTGATGTCTTAGGTTCAAATCTGGGCATCAACTTCCTTGCTCTAGGACGTTGTGGTTTGCCTTTTTATTATTTGTATTCTGCTGGTCTTTTGTGATATACACATCTATATGAATAGTTGAGACTTAAGAGCAACATAGACTGTTTATATACTTAAAGTGACGCTTCACGACATAAATCACTATTGTGTCCTTGACCGAGCATTATACATCAAATTACTATATTGCCTGTCTCTTTATTTACGTATCTATGCGCATGAGCAAGAGAAAATGAATACGGGAGCGAGGGAGGGTGAGTGTCGTCAAGAGACCCTTTTTAATTTACAAGTATATAGGTACGTAATGTATATACTAGCAGGGTACCCGTGCAATGCGGTGGCGAGTATTTTTGCGGTAAGCAAATGTTATTCGGTTATACATTTTTTCTAAAAATAATTGTACAAATGAATGAATCGGTATGCGCTGTTACAATATTTTGAATTGGTGTTGTTACAATGCTGTGTATTTAATTTTCAGGAAGATAACTGAATTTTAAAGCTATGTATTGAATTAATAGCAAAATTAATACAGTTTTTGTAGTTTGACTTATTTTGAAATGTCAGACTTCCTTTTATAGTAAGTGTGTAGGCTTATTTTTTTAAGACTTTTGTTTATAGAAAGTCTTAAATACATTATAAGGTAACTAGCAGGGTACCCGCGCGTTGCGGCGGCGGTTACCATGAAATAAATTTTTTCGGTGAATCATGTATTTTAGTTTATTATGTTCTTTTTTACAATAAATTTACGGATATCAAGAATTCATTTAGCCCGTGCTCGTTGGCCCGTGCCCCGTTCGGGCTCGAGCCCGTTGGCCCATGCCCGTTCGGGTTCGAGCCCGTTTCGCCCGCGCCGGTTCGGGCTCAAGCCTATTTTGTCCGTTGCCCATTCGGGCTTTAATATTTGTATAATGTGCTTTATTATTTGTATTATTGACATTTAATGCAGGGTACCCGCGCGTTGCGACGACAGGTACACTGAAATAAAATTTTCAAGTGAATCATGTATTTTAGTTTATTATGTTCTTTTTAACAATAAATTTACGGATTTCAAGAATTTCGTTTAGCCCGTGCCCATTCGGGCTCAAGCCCATTTGGCCTGTCGTTCGGGCTTGAATATTATTTGTATTAGTGACAGTTAATGTAGAATTGTGTTTAATTTGGTTGTACAATATGCTTGATAATTTGTATTTATTATGTTAAGGGTGTTTTAATAACTGTATTAATTGTATTTATTAATCAGTTAATTAATTGACTATATTAAATAGCATTAATGTGGTGTTTCATTTTTTTAATATGTGCATTAAAGTGGTGTACGCTATGCTTCTTGTCTTGTACGTCTGAAAATTATGTGCAATAAAGTGTTGTACATTATGCTTATTTTTTTAATTATATGAATTACTAACTATAGTAACATGTGTAGGCTTATATTTTTAAGACTTCCTTTTATAGGAAGTCCTAAATATATTATAATGTAATATAAATATAGATATAACTGACGTTCTGTTTGTTTCTTACGTTTTCACTCTATGTCAACTGATGCTGTAAGATATAACTTTTCACATACACATCAAACCATAACACAAAGTAGCATATAGATGGAATTCTAGAGAGAGAAAGTTAGAGGTTTAGAGAACTTAGTGAGAGAAAGTGAAATATATTATTATGAGCTCCAACTCTCTACCTTGTGAGGTAGAGAGTATTTATAGTCTTACATAAAACGCCACACATCGGGCTGTGGATCAGGCATACAGTGGGTAAAGACCCGTCCGTCCTCCACGGTGTTACTTAACTAATTCCTACTTAACTTAAAAGAACTACGACTACGAGCTTTCTAACGATTACATATACTTGAGGTGACCGACTCTTTATTACCGGGAATTTCTAATTCCTAACAATCTCCCCCTAAGGGAGGTCACCTCAATCATGTACCAAAATTACATAGAATACAAATAGATAATACATTAACAATTGATCTTGCATTCTTGATGTAGTCCTTTGCTCCTAAGCTCGTAGTCATTGATTCTTCACATTGCATGTTTGGATATTCCAAGTGGAGGTCTTTCACTGATCCACGTGATAATAATTTTGTGCCATCTTTTGAGATCATCAGCAATCAAATATCTCTGAGACATCCTTTGTGGTGATGGTATTATGTGATGTTGTGACTTTAGGACCGACATGCTCACATTTTGGATCATGAAATCTTCTCATCAGAGTAGCGGAAGCTTTTGTTGAATCATGATATTGGCAGCAGCGTAGCAGAAGCATGGAGTGAAAATATCAGAGTCGTTGATGCACTAATCATGATTTCCTTTTAGATGAATGTGTTAAGTGAGCATGCGGCTATGGATTGACCGCTTCATTCTGATCAGCTGCAAACGTCGGGTGTACCTGCATACAACAGTTAGCAATAAATCGCACGAAAGTGTCTTTGATCACTTTCGTTGAATTGAGGTACACAGCCCACGGTTCCCCGTTGATCAGTACATGTACTGCCTGTGATCAGGTATAATTCCGAAGAATTTCCTTGACAGGGTTTCGCAGCTGTTCTAGCTGTTCTCAAACCGGAACATCTCAAAGAAGACAACACGGAGTGAGTGAACCAACGAATTTTAAGTCCACTGATTGATGAAAAGAGATTTGAAAAACAATCGTGTATTGCTCAATAGAAATTGTTTTTGCAATACAACGAAGGTTTTATTGAAAATCAATTATCAATCATAAAAACACCTTTTGGTTTGAAGAATGAGTACACGGTCGATGTGCTAAAGAAAAGAGTTTTTAAGCACAAAGACCAGTTTTTCAAAGGTATCCGTCAATCCATAACCTGAACCAGGATTGATTCAAGAG